>CM061544.1:159783568-161021068 GCA_030864215.1 Capsicum pubescens
TCCCCTTAGATTCACAACTCCGTAGGATTATCATGCTTTATTTAACCAATTTGATACCTTGCAGGAAGAATCTTATAAGAAGTACCATCAACAATCTTTTGGACGAGCTGATGGATTTCAACTTTTACTTTTTGATCTCAGGTTGTCACCTTACTAACCCTTATCTTGATCCCAGTTATGTATTACCTTTTAAGTCTATAGTTATTAGATGATAGATAACCATATTACTTAGATAATACCTTTTAGCGTGGATCGACAGTTAAACTTCAAAATACTGTTGTAATTATAATTTCCAAGTCTTTACTCCCTTTTTGGAGTAACTAGCAATAATCTAGGCGGGATCCGAACATGTGCAACCGCTAAGATATTTATTAAATTAAAGATAATACAATGCATTCTTGCATATCAGTTTAGAACAACAATAGCACTTTCTCTACTTTGTCTATCCGTTAGGGTTCCACAACCCTAGTACCGGGTATCAGTTCAGTGAAGTTGTTTCCGCTTACTAGTCTTTTTGTTTTTGTCCTTAGTTAGGTATATGAAAGTGTATACCTAGCACATGGAGTAGAGGAAATCCACAACTTCCATTGAATCTAAATCCATAGAGGATCCTACAAACACCGAGTAGGACAATAGAATCAAAGAAAAATGATATTTGCGAATGGGTCTATGATGATACACTTTCCCATCCGCCTGAAGGAGTTCAGGACAATGTTGATCAGCAGACGGGGTTGATTTTAGCACAAGACACTAATGATAGGAGGGTAGTAGATGAAGATCTATTGATAGCAGGGGAGGTAGATCTAGTTGAGAAGAGACTTGCAGTAGACATTCGAGAAACACTCAATGGAAATTAGAACAGAGTTAGAGGAGTTCGGCCTCAAGTGATCCCAACATATTAGTATGTAAAGACATACGAGGATGATGAAAAATATATGGGGTACGTTGAGTCATTAGATATTGGAGCCATTATTCCTCCTATTTTACCCCTAAGCATTAAGTTTGACATAATGAGCGGAATGATCCAACTATTAAATCTGAAGGGTGTATTTGCAGGTTTTCCTTTAGATAATGCAAAAATGCACCTTGAGAATTTCATAAGGACCTGCAGTTCATATACAAATCTAGTGGTGAATTAGAAAGTTCTTTGATGGAGGTTATTCCCCTCTCACTTATAGGAGAAGCATTTTTATGGCTAGGGGAACTAGAAAGAGGATCTATCACTACATGGAATGAGTTACACAGACAATTCTTGAATTGGTTCTTTCCTCCATCTAAGGTGTTGCAGCTTAAGGATGAAATCTATAATTTCATGAAGCTATTGTTATAATCTATGTACAAGGCATTGTTCAAGTTCAAGAAAAAGATGAGTATGGTGCCCATCCATCGGACGTCAGGAGTGATTCTATTAGAGATATTTAATAAAGCCCTGACCATCAGTTCTAGAGCCATGGAGGACACCATCTCTAGAGGAGATTTTATGAGACTACTCTAGGAGACAACTTTAGAGATGCTAGATCTGATCTCGCTCACTAACCGACAGTGGAAAAATAGGGAGGTTGACGGGGGATCGGGCACGTATGTTATTAGTGCCTTATTTTAAACATCAAAAGTTCTATATTTCTATATCACATCAACACCCTCAACTTAGAATGTTTGAATGTCCTTAGGAAACACAACAAAACAAAACACGACACTTAATTAGGAGAATCTAAGTTATTCAAGGAAGTCAATCAATACTTTAAGCTTAAACCACAATACCCCATCCAGTCTCAGATTTTTAAAACCAACTGTGTATAAACCTAAAGCACAATAATGTGAGACAAAAGGATCATGGTATTTCACTATAGCAGCTAGCAATATTACTCATGTAACCACGCACCTTAGATGTCCCACTCACTCATATGAAAAAGTGCATGTCAATCCAGGGAAAGTCAAGAGACACCCATACTCAAAAGAAAAGTTCCTAGAAATGTGCATCAAATACTATAAGCTCGCCCTTACTTTCTTTACCTTAGTTTTCAGACAGTAAGGCTAGGACCAGTATAAGACTTTTCTCTATATGTAATGTAGTCTTAGGGGGATGGTATGTCACATATGGACATATCAAGTGACTACGCCTACTTGTCACTACACTAACTTTGGGGTCCACTCATTAACTATCTTTCTTTTTATTCCACCCTTATTTTAAACTTTTAATTCTTTATTGCACATTCAGGTTGGGCGTGGTTATTTATTCATTCTTTTTCACTTTTTTCTAATTTTTCTTTTTCTATTTCTTTTGTTTTTATTTTTTCTATCACACCCATCCCTACTAATTTTTTATCTTATTTTACCCTTCGACATACCTACTTTACATAACACACCCCTATGATAGCTACTCTCAACTTAGGAGATTTTCCTGGGTTGAGGTGCATAATGTCGAAGGAGGAATGGGCTAACACAAATTATTGCAACACAAGTGGGAAGGTGAACAATGAAACAAGAAGAACAGGATATAACACTTAAAATAGAGATCAACGGATACCATTTTACATAGAAAAGGTTATTTAGGTTAAAAGTGGACTAAAATAAAAAATGGCATATGATCCTTTCCTAACTGACTATCCTATAACCTAGGCAGGACTAACTAGGTAAGTTCTAAATTTAATACACAAAGGGAACTAAGTAGCATCTCACACACACATGACACAAAGTCAATATTACAAGCTACTACTTATCCGGTTCATGCAACTGTTAGCAATTGATTATCATGTCCATAATCCTAATGACATAAAAAGATCCTCAATGTTCACACATATATACATTCACACAATTCTAAAATTTTGGATAAGTACCATTTTTCTTAAAAATCAATTAAAAACATAACAAAACATAAAAACTACCCTAAATACTTTAAAAATCTCCTAATTACATAAAAACACATCACAAAACAAAATAATACATAATATGATACAAATTTTAACCTAGACATGCCAGTTCTACAACTATATCACAACAGACAGGAAATAAAGAACGACAATAAAAATTTATGGCATCTATGGTATACCCCACCCCAACTAAAAACTGCACACTAACCCCAATGCGCTAAAATAATATAAAACAAAGGGAATGAGGACATACCTAGGAAACAATAGGCATTTGTGTCATGAGCATCCCTAGATGGGGGTATCTCAACTAGAGTAGGCGGTGGTGGTGGTGGTGCACTACTAGAAGAGGCACCTACTACTATCCCAGCATGCCTCTACCTCTCAACAACTGCAGACTACATCAATGCATGTTTGGCCTTTTTCAGGACCTTGTTATATAGAATATCTGGATCCTGCAGGTCTTCCATGTGTCCTCTCTTAGACTTAACTACCAGGACCTCCTCATAATTTTGAAATAGATCAGGATCACTGGATGGCTGAAATGTAGTCGGTTAATCTCTATGTGTATCGATATGTATAGTGGGATCGTATTAAATAAATAGTATGTTATTATTTTAGATTTAACCAATTTGATAAAATACTCCTAAAGGTTGACATCAAACTAGTGCTAGTTCACCTCAAACTAGTGCTAGTTGATGATAGTTACTTCGGAAACAAAAAAGTAATGTCAAATTTCTATGGGGTATTATCTCAATTCCAATAAAATGCAATTGGGTAAAGTATGACTTGGCGATCAGAACATATATGGATAGAACTTTTAATGGGGTCTCGAAAAAATAAGTAATTTCTGTTGGGCCTTTATCCATTTTTTAGGTTCATTACGCTTCTTATTAGTTGGAACTTCCAGTTATCTTAGTAGAAATTTCATAAATCCTTCGTGAAGATATCAAAATATTTGGGTGCGCATAGAGGTAATATCTGGACCATTGGGGGTATGACTAAAGGAGTGGATACCATATGGATCTTTATGAGAGAGCGTACCTCTACATGTAATATATCCTTCTCCTTCCTTATATGGCCTAGCTCTGGTGTCTCTAACTCTGCAAATCTGGCTATAACAAGTCTCTATAAAGCACCATGATATGCTTGTAAATAAGCACGTAGCTCAAACATGTCAGCTCTCTATACGGATTCCCATCTATCTTCTACCATATTGAATCTAGTTCGGACCCATGATCGGATCTTCCCATATAAAGGAGTCATCTTGATCTCAACAATCCATAACCAAGCATTAATGTCCCTCTGACTATCTACTAAAATCTACAAGAACTCTCAAGATATTGAAATCATACCTATAGCAGAAGCTATATTTGAAGGGTGAATGGTCTCTGAAGATATGATAACTGGCTTAGAGGTCTGTAATACCCCAAAGATTTCTAGCAAATTTCATCCCAAGAATGCTTAGTATTATCTTCTAAAGTGAATGATAATTATTTTATGAGGAATTTTCAAGATTTTCACTTTTTGTCATGTTGAAAATACAATAAGCTTTCCATTGATATATGATTCACTTAAATTCGATAATCGGGTAAGAAGTTATGACTATTTGAAGTTCCCATTGTAAAACAACGCCATATTAGTCAGTGGCGCACCACGCCACAAGAGGAAATGGAATTTGGCAATTTTTAGTAGGTGTCCGCGATTATGCCGCATTGTGCAAGGACTCAAGTTCAAAATTATCTTTTTTCCAGCGTCTCAACGCGATTTCCCCTGTGTCGTATCAAAGTTCCAGGTAACAAAGGAAGGGGCAACGCGATGGCTCCACATTGAGCCATCCCTCAGTTTCCCAATTGTCAAATTCTAGTGACATGATGCGATAGCGCCACATCACGCTAGGGGTTCAATTCGGGAAATTTTTACTGAAATTACAAGACGCGTCTAGGGTTAAAAGGGTCAATTTCCCAGCCCTATTTAAGCCCTTTAACAAATGATTCAGCCATTTTTCACCCAAAATACACTCTCTTCTCTCAAGTTTCTGTCAAGAAAAAGCTAGGGATTTCATAGAAGATCTAATTTCAAGAAGGTTTCACCATCAATATTAACGAAATCACAAACTAAGGTATGCATAGTGTTTATTCATGGACTCCTTTCATCCATTAAGTCCAAGAATCCCTTTTCTAAATTCAAGTTATGGATTTTCTTATGTATTTCATAATTGGACTACTTTTGTTCATGTTGATAATAAGTAATTGAATTATAATCCTTGAATGAGTGTTAAATTCCATATGGGTTGATTTGTATCGGTATAGATTCATGAAACCCTAGGAGTAAACTCTTGAATGATTAAATTGGAATTGAATCATGACAGTTAATTGTTGTATGATCTTGTTTACATATTCTATGCCTACTATGTGTTTGGTTGAATTCCTAGACGAAGGGAAAGTGTCTAATTAGCATGATATCATGAAATCCCCATATACGTACAAACTTATGCCTATTAGATGTTTGATGAAATGCTTTAATAAATGTATTATGATAATTATTATGTATTCAAGTAAGTCATGCTTTGTCAGTTTCCTTCCATCGAGTCCTGTGGGTACTTGTACCCGAAATATTAGCTGTGTACCTAGAGCCATGTCAAGTTTTCACGATACTCTCTGTCAAGCCATGATCCTTAGACTTCAGATAGTCTTATGACTCAGGAAATCTCCATGATATCATGAACTCAGTTATTTGTCAGATATCAGTAATATTCCATCAGTCAACAAAATTTAGTAACTTCGTCCATGTTTAGTTCAGTAAATCATGTTCACTGTCCATTTAGATGGGAGTAGAAATTAGCACCAGCGCACCCAAGGATGGGGACACACACTATCAGATGAGGGTGTGATTCCTATCAGTTATCCTTGCATTCCAGAACTATGTAGCCAGCATAAGTTGAGACATCAACACTATCGATGAGGGTTGATGAGGTGGATAAGAACTGTCACATAAGGGCCCCACCATTCTTGTATAGGGGACACTATCTGATGAGGGTTCTTCATAGCTTATCCTTACCAGTGGAACAATATTGACACCCTTCCAAATGGTATTACAGATTGGACCCCATCTCAGCCATAATGGCGTATCAGGGGTATGTCAGTTAAATACTACCTCCCAAAGTTTCAGTACCAGTCTCAGTAAAAGAACTTAGATAGTTCTTTTGATTCAAGACTGTCAGATACAGTCAACTCAGTTATAGTATGGAACTCAGATAGTTCCATCAGATTTAGGACTATCAGATACAGTCACCCATGTTATCAGTTACATTCAAATACAACTATTTATGCTATCAGATATATTAGTTTTTTAGTATGTCATGTCATCAGTATTCAGATTCAGTAATCACGATATCATAGTGTCAGTTACAGTTACGTATTTATGTATACATTTTCGTATTCATGTTCGATAGTCAGCTAGAATTATTCATGAATGTTAACCCTTGCATTATCCTACCTCATATGTATACTCAGTACATTTTATTTTCCTGACGCATTCGTTCTTTGGTGCTTTCTTTTATGTTACACCATAGGTTAATAGACACGAGTTCCAGATCAGCAGTAGATTCCAGTCTCAGTAGTCAGAATAGAAGTGAGTCCTTATCCTTTGAGGAAATGATTATTTCTCCACTATTTCATTGATTAATTATTAGTTGGAGTTAGTTGGGGATATGTCCCATCAAATCTTTACTCAAATTATTCAGATAGTTGAGGCTTTCAAACTAGATGCAGACTATTATATTTTAGACTTCAGTGTTTACAGTTTTGTTTTGGGTATTATATTATCCCACAGATGTTATCTAATCCATGTTATGTTTATTATTGAAACTTATGTCCTTTCAGTGTATGTTTCCGCATTATTCAGTATTTTACTCATTGTACAGGTACATATATCATTCATGGATTAGCTTATGGTCCTTCAGGATTATGATCACCGTGTAGCATTTTGATTCAGCAAATCGGGGCGTTACAACTTGGTATCAGAGCCTAAGGTTCAATAGAGTCCTAGGATGTTTGAAAGCCACATCTGGTAGAGTCATATACATGGGTGTGTTGCACACC
Source organism: Capsicum pubescens (assembly GCA_030864215.1). NCBI lineage: Eukaryota > Viridiplantae > Streptophyta > Magnoliopsida > Solanales > Solanaceae > Capsicum > Capsicum pubescens. The sequence goes on from CM061544.1 coordinate 159,790,539, forward strand.
ATATTTATGTGCAAGAGGGTATCGAATGTTTAGTAAAAATTCCCTTCTTTCAGTATTCATATCGTGCCAGTGAGCATAATAATAAGTCAATCTCTCAGTCTAATCCACTTCTTCTCTTTATTTCAGAATATGCCTTTAAGATAAAAAATAAGTTAGCCCCTCATCCTGAAGAACCTTTGGGCGATCATGTTTCTCATGGAGAGTTCAGGACCGTATTTACTACTCTTGCTCTGTCAGTAGCTGCCCATAATGAGCGACCAACTATCGTTCCGACAAACCCAGTAGCAAACTCAGCTGCAGCTAGTATTTGGGACTTCACCCAAATGAATCCTCTGTCCTTCCACGAGTCTAAAGTAGATGAGGACCCTTAGGAATTACTAGATTAAGTACAGAAGGTGACAGACATCATGGGGGTGACTACTGTTGAGAGTGCTGAGATAGCTGCATACCAGTTGTAGGATGTGGCTCATACTTGGTTCAAATAATAGAAGTTAGAAAGGTTAGATGATGTAGGTCCTATAGAGTTGGAGGAGTTTGTCATTGCATTCTTAGAAAGATTCTTTCCCCAAGATCTTAGAGAGGCTAAGGTGCTAGAATTCATCAACCTCAGGCAAGGCAATATGACGGTGAAAGAGTATTCTCTAAAGTTTACTCAATTATCCAGATATACCCTTTATGTGGTTGAAGACGGCAGAGCCAAGATGAGTAAGTTTGCTTCAGGGGTAAATGATAGCATTGTTAATGAGTGCAGATATATCATGCTAAATAGTGACATGAGTTTAGCCAAACTTATGACCTATGCTCAGCAGATAGAGGAGCAGAAGATTAAGTAGAGGGAAAAGCAGAATAAAAAAGCTAGGATAGGTAGCTTTAACTTTAGTCAGCCAAAATCAGAAGGAGAAAACCATTCCCAATTTCATCCTAAGTCATCAGTTCCAGCTTCTTCTTCAGCCAATGCTCTAGCTCCTAAGTTCAGAGATAGAATGCTAGGCTTTAAGGATCAGGGTAGTGTCAGAATAAAAAAGCTAGGATAGGTATCTTTAACTTTAGTCAGCCTAAATCAGAAGGAGAAAACCTATGCATGTTTATGCTTTGCTAGATCCAGTAGCTTCTTTGTCATTTGTTACTCCCTATATAGCAATTGATTTGGGAATCAGTCCTGAAATTCTAGCAGAGCTCTTCTCAGTCTCTACCCCAGTGGGAAAAACCATCATAGCCAGGCGGGTATACAGGAACTGGCCGATTATGATATATCAGAAAGTCACTTCAGCAGACTTTGTCAAATTAGAGATGACTAATTTTGATGTCTTTCTCGGCATAGATTGGCTTCATTCCTACTATGACACAGTCGATTCCAGAAATAGAATAGTCCAGTTTCAGTTTCCAAATGAACCCGTCCTTGAGTAGAAGGGTAGTGTATCCACTTTCAGGAGTCAGCTTGTTTCCTACCTTCGGGCAAGGAAAATTATATCTAAATGATGTGTCTATCATTTTGTTCAAGTTAAGGACACTAGTTTGAAAACTCCCAGCCTTGAATCAGTCTTAGTAGTGAATGAATATTTAGATGTCTTTCCAAAAAATCTTCTAGGAATTCCTCCAAAAAGGGAAATAGACTTCAACATTAATCTTCTTCCATATGCTCAGCCTATCACTATTCTTCCATATAGAATGGCACCAAAAAAACTCAGAGAATAGAAAGAACAGTTGAAGGATCTCTTAGATAAGGGATTCATCAGACCCAGCGTTTCCCTGTGGGGTGCACCAGTCTTATTCATGCGCAAGAAAGACTGTTCTCTCAGAATGTGCATTGATTACAGTCAACTAAATAAGGTCATGGTCAAGAACAAATATCTTCTTCCCAGAATCGATGAATTGTTTTACCAACTTTAGGGTTCTAGCTATTTCTTTAAGATAGATGTCAGATCTGGCTATCATCAACTCAGAGTTAGAGGAAGTGACAATCCAAAAATAGCTTTCCGTACTCGGTATGGTCACTTTGAATTATTAGTCATGTCATTTGGTCTTACCAATGCCCCAGCAGCTTTCATGGACTTGATGAACCGCGTGTTCAAGAAGTACTTGGACATGTTCATCATAGTCTTCATTGATGATATTCTAGTCTATTCTCGCACTGAGCGTGATCATGCAGACCATCTTAGAATAGTACTTCAGACTCTCAGAGATCATATGCTATTCGCCAAATTTAGTAAGTGCAAATTTTGGCTAAGGTCAGCAACATTTTTTGGTCACATCATTTTTGGTGATGGTATTAGAGTTTATCCTCAAAATACCAAAACAGTAAGAAATTGTCCAAGACCTATCTCTCTATCAGATATCTAGAGTTTCTTATGTTTGGTTGGCTATTACAGATGGTTTGTTAAAGGATTTATATCTATTGCATCCCCTATGTCCAGATTGACTCATAAGAAAGTCAAGTTTCAGTGGTCAAACCCTTGCGAGATGAGTTTTCAGGAGTTGAAGACTCAACTTACCTCAACACTAGTCTTAGCTCTTTCTGATGGTTCAGATGGGTTTGTGGTGTATTGTGATGCATCCATAGTAAGATTGGGTTGTGTCCTCATATAGCATGGTAAGGTCATATCCTACTCCTCCAGACAACTTAAACCCCATGAGATAAATTATCCTACTCATGATATTGAGTTGGCAGCCGTAGTCTTTGCATTGAAGATTTAGAGGCATTATCTCTATGGAGTTCATGTAGATATCTTCACAGATCACAAGAGTCATCAGTATGTCTTTTCTCAAAAAGATCTCAATCTTCGTCAGAAAAGGTGGTTAGAACTCTTGAAAGACTACAACATGAGTGTCTTCTATTATCCGAGCAAGGCCAATGTAGTGGCCGATTCTCTCAGTAGGCTATCCATGGGTAGTGTTTCTCATGTGGAGGATAGTAAGAAAAAGTTAGCTTAAGAAGTCTATCATCTTTCCAGACTAAGCGTTCGCTTAGTCGATTCTTTAGAGAGTGGTGTATGTCTTTAGAGTAGTTCAGAATCATACCTAGTCTCCGAGGTGAAAGAAAAGAAAGATAGAGATCCCATCCCTGTCAAGTTGAAAGAGTCAGTTCAGGATCAGAAAGTAGAGGTTTTCTCCCAAGTGGGAGATGGTGTTTTTCATTGTCTGGTTCGTCTCTGTGTTCTAGATGTAGACAACTTAAGGAATCAAATTCTTGTGAAAGTGCATGGCGTGCGCTACTCTATTCATCCAGGGGACACAAAGATGTACAATGAATTGTAGGAAATCTATTGGTGGAGTGGGGGTAAAGAGAGACATTACAGAGTTTGTGGCTAAGTGCTCTATATGTTAGCAAGTTAAGATAGATCATCAAAAGCCTAGTGGGTCCATGCAGGAGTTTAGAATTCCTACTTGGAAGTGGGAAGTTGTGAACATGGACATCGTGATGTGTTTGCCTCAAACTCGTCATCAACATGATTTAGTCAGGGTCATTGTATACAGAATGACCAAATCAGCTCATTTCCTTCTAGTTCAAACCTCTTATTCAGCCAAGGATTACGTAAAAATCTATATCAAGGAGTTGGTCAGATTAAATGGTGTTCCATTGTCTATTATCTCAGACAGAGGTACCCAGTTCACCTCTCATTTCTGGAAAGCATTCCAAAAGGGTCTCGATACCCAAGTTCATCTCAGTACAACCTTCAACCCTCAGATAGATGGTCAAGAAGAAAGGACCATTTAGACTTTAGAAGATATGCTAAGGGCATGTGGAATTGATTTTAAGGGAAGTTGGGATGACCACTTGCATTTGATTGAGTTTGCATACGACAACAACTATCATTCCAGTATTCAGATGGCTCCATTCAAAGATCTCCATGGTAGGAGATGTAGATCTCCAATTGGTTGGTTCAAATTTGGTGAGGCCTCATTCATAGGTCTTAACTTAGTATCGACTCCTTATAAAATGTCTAGTTAATCAGAAAAAGACTCTGGGCTGCTCAGAGCCGACAAAAGTTTTATGTATATTTTCATACAAAAGACCTCGAGTTTGAGGTTGGTGATCATGTCTATCTAAAGATCTCTCCCATGAAGGGAGTGAAGAGATTCATCAAGAAGGGAAAGCTCAGTCCTCGATATGTCAGTCTCTTCAAGATTCTCAGTCGTTTTGGCAATGTAGCTTATGAGCTCAAATTTCTTTTATATATAGCATTAGTTCATCCAGTCTTCCATGTATCTTTTCTCAACAATTGTATAGGTGATCCACCAATCGTAGTCCCTATTCAGAGCTTTAATGTTCAGAATAGTCTCTCTTATGAAGAGATTCCAGTCAAAATCTTAGACTATCAGACTCGTAGATTGAGGAACAAAGAAGTCCCTCTAGTTAAATTTCTTTGGTGAAATCAATCCGTCGAGGGAGATACTTGGGAAGAAGAAGAATACATGCATACCAAGTATCCTCACCTCTTCTCCGCCAACTCAGATCAAGCTCAAGGTAACAGTTCTCCTTAAGCTTACTCAGTTTCATAATCAGTGTTCATCACGAACTTGGTATTCAGTTTCATGTTCATGTTCCCAGTATAAACTTAGTATCAAGTACCATTGCATGTTCAGTCATGCATTCATGTATAAGAATAGTTATATAATTATGTATCAGAAATGCATTCTCATTGTGAGAAACATAGTTCTTCGGAACATTTAGTCGTGCATTCATGAATCAGTTACACATGAATCAGATATGAATATTCAGTATGTTATGTTCATCTTGTCATTCATGAGATCATGTTCCATTTATTCATGTTCAATTTACGTTAAACTTATTTTTCCACCTCTAAGCCAGTCTCATTCAAGGACGAATGTTCTCAAGAGGGAGATATTATAAGACCCCAAAGATTTCTAGCAAATTTCATCCTAAGAATGCCTAGTATTAGATTCTAAAGTGACTTATAATTATTCCATGAGGAATTTTCTAGATTTTCACTTTTTCATGTGGAAAATTCAATAAGCTTTCCATCGATATATGATTCTCTTAAATTTGATAACTGGGTAAGAAGTTATGACTATTTCAAGTGCCCATCGTAAAACAACGCCATATTAGTTAGTGGCGTGCTGCACCACAGGAGGAAATGGCATTTGGCAATTTCCAGTAGGTGTCCATGATTATGGTGCATCACTCCAACACTCAAATTTAGAATTGTCCTACTTCTAGTGTCTCAGCATGATTTCCCCTGCGTCACGCCAAAGTTCCAGGTCACGAAGGAAGGTGAAACACGATGGCTCTGCGTCCCACCATCCCTAAGTTCCTCAATTGTCAAATTTCAGTGACACAACGTGATAGCACCGCATCGCGCCAAGGGTTTAATTTGGGAAATTTTTACTGAAATTACAAGACACGTCCAGGGTTAAAAGGGTCAATTTCCCACCCCTATTTAAGCCCTTTAACATATGATTCAACCACTTTTCACCTAAAATACACTCTCTTCTCTCAATTTTTTCTCAAGAACAAGCTAGGGTTTTCATAGAAGATCCAATTTCAAGAAGGTTTCACCATCAATATTCGCGAAATCACAAACTAAGGTATGCATAGAGTTTATTCATGGACTTCTTTCATCCATGAAGCTCAAGAATCCCTTTTCTAAATTCAAGTTATGGATTTTCTTATGAATTTCATGATTGGGCTACTTTTGTTCATGTTGATAATTAGTAATTGAATTGTATTCCATGAATGAGTGTTAAATTCCATATGGGTTGATTTGTATCGGTATAGATTCATGAAACCCTAGGTGTAAACCCTTGAATGATTAAATTGGAATTGAATCACGACAGTTAATTGTTGTATGATCTTGTTTACATATTCTATACCTACTATGTGTTTGGTTGGATGCCTAGATAATGGGAAAGTGTCTAATTAGCATGATACCATGAAATCCTTATGTATGTACAAGCTTATGCCTATCATATGTTTGATGAAATGCTCCAGTAAATGTATTATGATGATTATTATGTATTTAAGTAAGTCATGCTTTGTCAGTTTCCTTCCATCGAGTCTTGGGGGTAGTTGTACCCAAAACATTAGTTGTGTACCTAGAGCCATGTCATGTTTTCACGATACTCTCTGTCAAGCCATGATCCTTAGACTTTAGACAATCTTATGACTCAAGAAATCTCCATGATCTCATGAACTCAGTTAGTTGTCAGATATCAGTAATATTCCGTCTGTCAACGAAATTCAGTAACTAAGTCCATGTTTAGTTCAGTAAATCATGTTCAGTGTCCATTCAGATAGGAGTATAAATTAGCACCGAGTGAACCCAAGGATGGGGACACACACTATCAGATGAGGGTGTGATCCTTAACAGTCATCCTTGCTTTCTAGAACTATGTATCCAGCATAGGTTGAGACATCAAAACTATCGATGAGGGTTGATGGGGTGGATAAAAACTGTCAGATAAGGGCCCCACCATTCTCGTACAAGGGACACTATCAGATGAGGGTCATCCACAACTTGTCCTTACCAGTGGTGCGGTATTGACACCCTTCTAATTAGTGTTATAGATTGAACCCCATCTCAGCCATAATGTCATATCAGGGGCATGCCAGTTAAATACTACCTCCCACAGTTTCAGTACTAGTCTTAGTAAAAGAACTCAGATAGTTCTTTAAATTCAAGACTTTCAGATACAGTCGACTCAGATACAATAAGGAACTCTGATAGTTCCATCAGATTTAGGACTGTCAAATACAGTCACCCATGTTATCATTTACATTCAGATACAACTATTTATGCTATCAGATATATTAGTTTTTTAGTATTTCATATCATCAGTATTCAGATTCAATAATTATGATATCACAGTGTCAGTTACAGTTACATATTTATATAAGCATTCTCGCATTCAGGTTAGACAGTCAGCTAGCATTATTCATGTATGTTAACCCTTGCATTAGCCTACCTCACATGTATACTCAGTACATTCCATTGTACTAACGCATTTGCGCTATAGTGGTTTCATTATGTTACACCATAGGTTCAGAGACACGAGTTCCTGATCAAAAGTAGATTCAAGTCTTAGTAGTCAGAATAGAAGTAAGTCCTCATCCTTCGAGGACATGATTATTTCTCCACTATTTCATTGATTAGTTATTAGTTGGTGATAGTTGGGGACATGTCTCATCAACTCTTTACTCAGATTATTCAGACAGTAGAGGCTTTCAGACTAGATGCAGACTATTATGTTTCAGACTTCAGTGTTTATAGTTTTTTAGGGTATTATAGTACCCCACAGATGTTATGTCATCCATGTATGTTCAGTATTGAACCTTATGGCCTTTTAGAGCATGTTTCCGTATTATTCAGTATTTCGCTCAGTGTACAGGTACAAATATCAGTCATAGGTTAGCTTGTGGTCCTTTGGGGTCATGAGCCCCATGTAGCATTCTGGTTCAGCAAATCGGGGCGTTACAAGGTCGAAGCTGGGGTTGATGAAGAAGTATCTAGCGTCCCTCAAATTCGAGGCCTCTCATTGCTCCTCTATCTAAAGATCAACACTAAATCCCACATCACCAAGTTTGGTAGAAATTGATGGGCCCTCAAACTGGGCCTGAGGTACTGTGATAGACTAACTAGATCTCCAGGGAAGGGTTGGGCATGTTAAATCCTTTATACTCTTTATATTTGTAGTGGCTGTCACAAGTACTCTCTCATCGACTGTCGGGATCTCAGGTACACCATCTTTGTCATATATTCTATGGATCAGGAAGGGGAATTGCAAATTTATCGACTCCTTGACATCTCTATCATTAATCTAATGTTGGAGGTTGGCTACAAAGTTAATAGCATATCCGACCATCAAACTAGCAATCACGGTTGCACCCCCTAAGTCAAACCATTACCTGAAGCAGTAGGGAATAGTCTATATTAGATGAGAAACCACCAAAAATTGGCAGAAAAAGTCCATGACCCTTCTTTATGACACCATGTCCCTCGATCTACAGAGTCTCATCACCCAAAAGTGAAATATAGCTGGTTATCCACCTAGCCATGTCAATTCTTTCTTGTCTATGCTCAGTCTCCCATACAATGTGACTATCACGCGCGACTCTTATTCTATAGTCACATTCTACAGTGAATATGGGAGTGATATAGTCTGGACCAAAAATGACCTCGCAAAAATTCTCCGCTGAAAGGTCAACCCTAACCCCTTCTACAAGGGTTTACTCAAGCCATGGCTGCTCTTTGTGTCTCTTCAAACCTAGAAATCTGTACATCAAAAGAACTACTCTGGCATGATATGATGCATGAAACTCTTGTACCATAGTCGAACTGTAAGAACCAAGTGGTTTAGTCATCCATTTTAATTGATAATGATCAAAGAAATCTGCGCTTCTAAAAGATAAGCCTCTTGGACTACCAGCCTTTGAGCTATGACTGTCTATAACATATATCATCTGCATCCTCTCCACATACCACCTTAAATTTTCCTCTTCAAGAAGTACCTCTGAGGCATGTATAGGTATAGGACTGTGGCTCTACTGTACTGGTGTGCACTTATCTTGAATAAACATCTCATGGGAAGCCTGTTATGTACCCTCCTCAAATTGAAGTATATCTGACTATGATACATGAACTACAATACCCTCCTTAGACTGGGGTACTGCTGAAAATTCTTCTTACTTTGCATCCTCAGATGAATACTAGGACCTCTCTTCAGACTGGGGTCTTGAGCTATACCCTATGGAACTGGCTCTAAATCATCCTCATCCTCATAATAATTATAATATGGAGGAAGATAATATGGAGGTGATATTTGTGTTGACTTCACCCTTGATCGTGCTATACGTACATGTGCAGCCTAGATAATCTGAACAACCTCAGTCTGAGACCTAGGCTGAGTAAAGGCTGGCCATCAGCAGCACTGTGACTTCTCAGGTAGCAGTTGTCCTATATTGTATAATATAATAGTCTCTACTACCTGGCATATCTTTTCTCTAGTCGCTTTGTGTGTCATACCACCTGTAACCTCTCTACATCGTGTAATCGAGTACTCTACCACTGAACTACTTAGCTCAAGGGACTCATCCTGTCTTCTTACTGTATCAGCCTTCTTATTCATAGTAGATTTTCGTTCCATGTGTACCTGAAAAAACTAGTCACTAGTTTCCAACAAAAATGAGGGATTGCTAAAGTTAAAGAAAAAATCAAAATTTTAAAAGTTTGATTTTCCTCAATTTTCACATCCCTATAACTTATTTGAGATCCCAACAAGTCCAATGTGCACACATATATCAATAATCATGATTTTCAATGTAAATTAACATGCTTAACCTTCGGTATTATTATACTTGTTCAAGTTCAACCTCCGTTTAGGGCGGAACCTTAAAATTTAATTCAAAACAAAGCCCTACATCAAGATTATAGGCTACTTCAAGGTTCCTACATACAATCATGATAGATTCTATATATTTTTTATGGAAATACACATATTAACTTATTTTTTTAATAATTAAATCAATATATAACCATTAAGAGCCGAGAAAGTTACCTCTTTTATGATAATTTGAAAGTGAGCAATGAACAAATCAAGCAAACCCAAATTTGAACTTGTTTTTAGTGTGTTATCACAAGTTGGTATCTTAAATAAGTTTCAATTTAGCCTTTCTTTAAGTGCAAATTAGTTTATGATTTGAGAGGAAAGTTTGGATTTAAAGAAAAAATTGAGGATTTGAATGAGTTAGAATGAGGGAAAAAGTGTTTGAATAGTGAGGGGGAGAATTATGTCTTAAATAATCATTTGTGGGACCAAAAGTTTTATTAAAATTTGGGCCCATATGTACCCACTTGCGTCCAACCATAGGGCACAGATGCCACATGCGGTCCGCATGTGCAGGGTTCATGTGGGCTTAAATTTTTGACCCACTTTCCTGCATTCTGGACATGGCATTTTATGTTTTCCCATCTACTTATTTTTTCATTACTTAAATTTACTGTTCCAATAGTATGATTATGTGCTAAAGTCCATAACTTTCCATTCACAACCTCAAAATTTAAATTTTTATTTAATTATTGCTCAACTTACCTGGCCTGTGTAGAACTTTTGACCTTGATGGGTTGGTTACACAGTCCCTTTACCTAGATATTTTTGCATGTAACAATTTCACCGTGTTTCAGGTAAGTCCATAAGCTATAAACCTACAAGAGAAAAACAAATAAAAAATGAACACTAAAATAGTGTGTTTCCTCCTACCCAATACTTGATTTAACATCGCGGTACAACGTGGCTGTGTTGGTTACTCAAACTTCACCGACAAGACCATGGGTTGCCTCCTATGAATCACTTGATTTAGCATTGTGGCACGATGTGGGTATCTTTATTACTCATAATTCATCAAGAAACCCATAAGATTACCTTCCTGGTTCATCAATACAATCTATCACTGGTACCACTCTCATGTTAGTTGGCTCCTTCATTGATTTTCAAAAGTTGAATGTGGCCTCCTCCCTATTGACTCTAATTTTCAGCTCTCCTGTTTCTATGTCAACCATCACTCTACCTGTTGCCATAAATTGTCTCCCCAATATGAAGGGCATCTTGGTGTCAACCTCACATTATAAAATGACAAAGTCAGCCGAAAATATGAAGTTATCAACTCTCACAATCACATCAAAAAAATGCCCACAGGTTTTTTCACCATGCGGTCGGCCATCAATAGATGCATTGCAGTCTGTTCAGGAGATTTCAAGGCCAATTTATTGAACACAACCAGAGACATCAAATCGAGATAACCCAATAGTGAGTGAATTCTCTGGGAAAACCTTTTTTCTTGGTCTGAGACCTAGTACTTATTGTACAATAGTAGTGCAAGCCATCAACATCCTTAATCGTAACTCCTTTCTTCTTTGTAACCAATTGATTATAATCTAACATAACCCGACATCTTCTTTAATCCCTTAAGAAGAGGGATGTTCAAGCTCAACTCTTTCAGTGTCTCAATGAATCGCTTGATCTATCTTTTCCCTCTCTTTTGCTTCAACCCCTAAGGAAAAAGTGGGGGTGGCCTCAAAATTTGTCTCTTTTATTGTTCAACAACTGGACCCTTACCTCTTTTATTACTAACTTTATCATTACCATTTGTTGCTTTTTCATACTTAACAACCGGTGTCTGATCAATAGTAGCTTCATCATGCCTTGGCACTTTGACAGTAGGTAATGAGGGCTCCATAATTCTTATTCTACTCCTTGTAGTAATGGCAAGAGCATGACCGTCATTTTTTTTGGATTTTTACATAATGTAGCTCGGAAGGGTGCCTGGCTGCCTCTAGTTCAATGTTATTGACATTTGCCCAAATTGTTTCTCTAACTGCTTGATGGCACTGGCATGAGATTCAACCTTATGGGTAAACCCTGAATTGTCAGCCTTAATCTCCTAAGGTTGATCTCCTGATTTTCTTGACCATTTACGAACTTAGTCAACATCTCTTCCATTCTTGATTCTCTATCACTTCTTCCATGTGGAATGTACTGGTCTTTCTTCTCTATGAAGTCATTTTTTTCCTCCAGTTACCATCTCTCTCCCTACTATGGTCTCTGTATCTTTCATAATAGTTCTGACCTTTGTTCCATTGACCTTGGGCTCAAAAACCCGCCAACTGATGATCCAAATAGTTCTCTTGCTCCTCTAACTCTGACTCGTAAGCTTTGGAAAGCTAACCCCTATGCTTATAGTGCATTCAATTTCTCAGAACTTGCTGTTGTAAATTGATTTGCTAGTATCCCAAGATCTGTTCTTAGTAGCGCAATTTGTTGTGCTACTATATCATTATCTACTTTCTAGTCATAAGAGGCACCAATAGCATACGTGTTAGATCCTCTCTCAACCTTCCTAGTTTTCACCCTTGGCTTGTGAGTGAGATCTGATCTAGTATCTCCAAAGCTTTCTTCTAGCATATTATAATTAAAGCTCCTCCAAAGATGGTGTCCACCATGGATTTGGAATTGATGGTCAAGACTTTTTAAAATATCTCCAATAGGCTCGTTCCTGACATCCAATAATTGGGCACCATACTCAGCTTCTTCTTGAACCTGAACCATGACTCGTACATAGATTTTGCCTTCACCTTCCTTAAATTATAGTTCTCATCCTTGAGCTACAATATCCTGGATAGAGGAAAGAACTGGTTCAAGATTTTCCTGAGCAACTCGCTCCATGTAGTGATAGATCCTCTTGGCAGTTCCCCTAGCCATAAAGATGCTTCTTTTGTAAGTGAGTGACATAACCTGAATAGGGGCCTTGTTGTAATGGGCATCCCACATCCAACCAGGATCGAGGACCACCCCCAATACCCAACCCAACCACCAAGCACATACCCTGATTTGAATGAATTCCGAACATATAACAAGATAGCGCATTTGAAGATATAATGACTTTAGGATAAGTCTACTTCCTAGACCAACCCAACCAAGTCAATCTGTTCCATAACCAACCAAACCAAGAAAATAACCCAATATGTTTATATATATAATTCAAAACAAAATGGAACAATCATAAATCAAATATAGTCCATCGGTATCATCCATAATACCAATACAAATGCCAAGGCTGACACCAATACCGACACCACCCATACCAATCCATAGTAGTCCCACAAAGCCTCTATCCGAAAGTAAAACAATATCCGATCAGGACATGCCCCCGACCATAGGAAAAAACATAGTCTATCAAATGATAAAAGAATGTAAAGACAACAACGACATAAAATGGAGCCTTTCGGAATATTGAAGATCACCACTTCAATCTAACACAGCTGATCTCGAATCTGATCACTGAACAGGAGGTGTAGAATGGCTAGTTCCTGCATTGCATGGCGATACAATGCCCGAATATGGGTTAGCATGTGAACTCTAGCATGCACTCAGGAAAAGGATAAAATAATACCAACCTTTAAAACCAAGTAACAACCATATGCATAAGCATATATAAATATATAAAATCTATGTCAAAAAAGAGAGCCGAGTTTAGCATGCTTTTGAAACCATTAGCCAGGGTGTGTGTAGCTTAACCACCATCGTAGAACCACCCACGGTCTATATAGGTCCAGTGTTACCTCTTGAACAAGACCTGATGATGGTAGTCTCATGAACCGGAGATAACATAAGAATAGAAGATTCTCGTATACCCTTTGCTCTCTATGATACATATATACATGTGTAACTTAGCGGATTCCTGTGCACCCCGTAAGTATAAAGTCATCATGACAAATTCTCTTATCGCCAAACATGAGTTTCTAGAGTCCATCTATTGGACTCACACCTTCACGGCTAGCTATCATAACTCGCCATTATTGCCCATTATAACAATTAACACACAACCAAATCACCATTCCATTTATTATTAGCCTAGGCTATGTGTAGTGGTATCGTCATACCGACTATAGCTTGCAAGAAATGTCCTTAGCCAACATTTTTAAAGAAGGGATTCCCATGTACCCATAGATTACATTATTAAGTTTGTTTGAGGGATACCCATGTACCCCACAAGTATATTCATTACATAGTTTGATTGGGGGATTCCCTTGTACCCTACAAGGCTTTCAATTAAACAATAACCATGACCACCAAGACCTTACCATTTAACCATTTAAAAATATCCAATTAAGTTCCATTACCAAGTCATACCAAGTAATCATTTCATTAATAATTCAACTATGTAATCAAAGCATTCTCATAGGCATTTTAAAAAACACATTGGGGGCATATAGTTTTCAAAACCAAAACCAAGTACCAATTTACCATTCCCATGAAACCAAATGTTTCAAACACCATTATAATTATTAAAACCATAAGTAAAAGACATGATAAAATAATAACCAACCATTATAACCAAAACCCCCAACATATATTTGAAAACTCCAAAACCATACCACAATTATGCCATGAAACCATACATTAAATCATGCCTTTAGTTGAAATATTAATGAGGGAGGAGTAAAATGTCTTGGATTACGAAGAAGATGGAGAGAAACCACCCATTTTAAGCCCCAAATTTATCCTATTGATGAAACACTAGCCTTCCTTGACCCAAGAGCCTTGAGAGAATTTGAGAGAGTGCTCTAAGTATTTTAGATTAGAATAATGGGGTAAATGATGTCCCAATTGTGTTATAAGTCATGGGGCCTTAAGAGGTTAAGAGGGAAAATGTCCCGACTACCCCCAACTTAAACTGTATAAAATTCCCGCAAGAAGGTACGACCATGTAACGCCCCGAGAACCTATCCCGAGACATCACATGGTGCTCAAGGCCACACGTGGCCTCAAGCTAACCCTCCAAGTCTATCATCACTTTCAGAACTCTCTACGGCACGAATCATCATAAAGTAGGGATGAATAATCATGACATGAACATACTGAGATACAAAGTAATACGGTTCTGTACAAACAAAATATTGAAATCTCTGTACATGCTGGCACACTAGTCTGACAAAGCCTCTACTACATAGGACTAAGGAGCCTTTGGGACAGATCCCTAATTGACTTGTACTGAACTGAAAGTAAATAACCATCTATTAACAAGACAAAATCGGAGACACAGGTCCTCGAACCATGAGGACTTACCAACTGCAAAAATGTAGATGAAGGTACTCAGGGATCACTGTCGCTGCAGAGACTGAGCACCTGAACCTATAGCATGAGGAAATATAGAATACAAAAGAGTATGAGAGTCATTACTTGGGAATGTACTGAGTATGTGGGGGTGGATGCAACATTTTAAATAATATCATAAATGTATAAGAAAATCATGCATGCTGACAATAACAACTCTCTTCACTTGAATTATCTAAAATATCATTTCCGAAAGTCATCAGTAACAACATATGCTTCATAAATCTCGTAAATCATTTAACTCAACTCAAACTCTTTGATTCATGACTTAGAGTGACTCGGTAACTCATGGTACTTAGATCATTATGGATGTGAGAGTTTCTTATAACCGACATAACTACACCATGTGAGCCGCATGGAGTCCAGCGTTTTTTTCTCATAAGGAGAGAACCCCACATTGGCAGGGGTGTCATACTCTTGCCAGAGAGTACAACCTCAATCTCATCATCACAATCTCATACTCGGCCTTTGGCCCATAACTATCAACATCAATCCTATGGTAGCCCGTAGTTCTGGGGAAATACCAAATTTCCTGCTCGGTGCTAAATACTCCTCCCAGACTCAGCTCAGAACGCGTTAGGAAATCCACCTTAATCAATATCAACTCATGGGTCTATCATGATGACCAAAACAATAGTATATCTCATCGATAAATCATATACGACTATGGATTCCTAACTCGACTCAAATTCAAACAATGTTTCTCAACATCAAGTACATTTGCTTATCAAATCATTTCAAATGTCAAAACATCAAGGAAACATCCTCAAACTCATTCTTGACTTTCAATTCAAATATCGATATATATATATTCAATAGTCAAATTTCTCATAGAAAAACACAAATCTTGACACTTATCATAAATCACTTAGAAATCATCTATATATAATGACAATATACATTTCATGGAATAAATACTAAATTTAAGAAGCATGATGGTGACATAACCATAAATATCAAGCTTATTCAACTCAAGTCTCATAAATCATACATAAAGAAATTTGGGTGAAAACCCACTTGCAAAATCATGTAAATCAATAATAGAAAGTAAATCTTTAGGCACAAGAATGAAAGGAGAGTTCTTGTTCAAACCCCACATACCTTGGATTATAATTTTGGAGATGTAGAAACTTGTTATAAACTTCTTTATAGCATTCTTGAGCTAAATTTCTTGATGCCTTTAATTAGGAAAGCTTGATTCTTGGATCACTTTGAATCTCTATGGAAGATTCTTGAATTTCTTGGAAAAAGATTGAATTTTTGGATCTTGTAGAAACCCTAGTTTCTAGGAGATTCTTGGAAGATTAAAGGAGAAAATAAAGAGCTATTCTCTACTAGGATATATATATAAGACCTTATGGGGTAGAAATGACCAAAATGCCCTTTTGAAACTGCTGAAATTTGTTGATCGGGGCCTGTGACAGTCGATCTGACAGTCCATCAAGTCTCCTGATGGTCCACCAGATCGTCCATCACTCTAGTGCCAAAACTGGAACGTTCTGCCTCGACGTGACGTTCGAAGTGACTGTTCGTCAGGAAACTGACGGACGACCAAGTCATCTGTCACTCAAGGGACAAAAATGAAACATTCTGTCTCGACCTGATAGACCCCTTGACAGTCCGTCAACTTTTTGACGGTCCACCAACTTGGCCGTCGCACGATGGCCTGAAAAACGAGTCACTTCCTTGGCTTGATGGGGCACTTGACGGTCCACCAGGATCCTGACTGTCCGCTAGGTCGACCGTCAAACCTGGGCGATCCGACACCGTTCAGTAAAATGGCCATAACTCCCTCATCCGATGTCGGATCCCAATAAAATTGGTATCGATGGAAGGCTTATTCAATTATCTACATGACAAAAAGTAGAAATTAGAGAAATAAAACATGGTTTAAACATCAATCACTTTGGAAGTCATACATATCCACTCAAAAGATGAATTTAGGCTTAAGAAATGATTTGGGTATTACAGACCACCTTTCCTCAAATCATACCCTAGGGTATGAGTGGTGCGCTTATCTCATACCTTAGACCTTACCTTGAACCCCAAGACTATCCAACATACTACCACCATGGACAAATCATACCCAACCATACGACTAGTACCCTAAAACTGTAACTTAGGCAGAATAAAATCCTCTAGGTTAAACACAGGGCAATGATTAGCAACATACTACTAGTACCCTAAGATATAACTAGTACGGCCCAACTGTACATTGGACCAAAACAAACCAACCCATACTAGTTACCATACGACCAAGACCAACCAAACTATACCATATCATATGGGAAGTATCCTAAGTCGTATGATGTCCAGAAGCCAAAAATCGAGAAATTTCCAAAGGGTCAAAACCCAAGATGTTTCAATTCTTCCTCACTTGGATTATTTGTCCCCAAATAATGGACAAGGTATTATAAGCACAATTTAGACCCAAAACCTCCATTCTGACCTTTAACTAAGTTAGAAATCAAAGATGCAAGGAATCAATCTTTTCGTTAAGAGAGTTTGAAAAAAAGTACAATGAAAAATACATACCTTCCGTATGAATTACTGAAGCAGAGAATAGGAATGGATATTTGGACTTTATGTCCTCTTTCGCTTCCCAAGTAGCCTCGTCTACCTTATGATTCCTCCATAGAACCTTTATTAAGGCGACTTCCTTGGTCCGCAACTGACGAACCTGATGATCCAAGATCTCAATCGGGACCTTCTCATAAGATAAGGAATCTGAGATACCTAATCTTTCCAGAGGAACAACCGATGAAGGATCACCTACACATTTTCTCAACATAGAGACGTGGAACACCGAATGAAGAGAGCCCAAGCCATAAGGTAACTCCAATTAATATGTAACATTACAGACCCTGCTCAAAATTACATAAGGACCAACATACCGAGGACTAAGCTCCCCCTTCTTCCCAAACTGCATTCCTTCTTTTATGGGAGAAACCTTAAGGAACACCCTATCCCCAATCTCAAATTCCAAGTCCCTTTGAATAATATCTACATAGGACTTTTACTGACTTTGGGCTTTCTTAAGCCTATCCCAAATCACCTTCACCTTCTCCATTGCCTGGTAAACCAAATTTGATCCAAACATATCTGCCTCACCAAGCTCAAACCACCCAATAAGAGATCTATACCTCCTACCATACAATACCTCAAAAATAGCCATCCCAATACTATAATGGTAGCTATTATTGTAAGCAAGATCTACAAGAGGTAGATGCTTAACCCAACTACCATCATAGTCGATTGCACACGCATGAAGTATATCCTCCAACGTCTAAATGGTCCTCATTGCTTTCCCAGAAAATAGTACTTAAACTAACCTTATTCCCCAACTATTTCTGAAATTACCGCTAAAAGTGAGATGAAAACTGCATACTACGATGAGAGATGATAGAAATTGATACATCATGTAGCTTCACAATCTCATAAAGATACAACCTTGCATAATCCTCAGTCGAAAAATTAGTCCTCGTTGGCAAATATAAGCTAACTTTTTCATCCTATCCACGATGACCCAAATTGAATCAAATTTATTCCAAGACTGAGTAAGATCAGTAACAAAATCCATATTGATCACTTCCCATTTTCATTCAGGAAACTCAATCTCTTAATACAACTATTCGGTCCTCATGCGCTCAAATTTCACTTGTTGACACACCATGCACCTGGCTATAAAATCAGCCATATCCCTTTTCATACCATTCCACCAATACATATCCTTGAGGTCATGATATATTTTTGTCAAACCTGGATGAACAACATAGCACAACTCATGCACCTCAGTCAATACCCTTTCTCGTAAACCATCAATGTCAGGAAAACACCACATCTCTTGGTACCACAATCACCACTAATCACAAAGGCCATCACTTTTTTCTTACCAACATCACCCTTGATCGTTAACAAGATGGGATCTATCATTTTATTCTTCTTGATCACTGCACTAAGAGATGAATGCACCACCATCTAAAAGAATACACCACCATCCTCAGAGTCTAAGAGGTAAACTCCAAGGTTAGCTAAATGGTGAATATCCTTTACCAATAACTGCTTCTTCTTGTCCACATGAGCTAAACTCCCTATGGATAACCTACTAAGAGTATCAACAACTACATTAGCTTTACCTGGATGGTAATGAAGGCTCAAATCATAGTCTTTGAGAATCTCAAGATACCTTATCTGCATGAGATTAAGTTCTTTTTAATAAATAAAGACTACAGGGTTTTATGATTTGAGAAGATATCCATGTGCACCCTATACAAATAATGCCGCCATATTTTTAACGCAAACACCACGTCTAATAGCTCCAAATCATGAGTAGGATAATTTCTCTCAAGCACCTTCAACTGCCTAGAAGAATAGGCTATCACCTTTCTATGTTGCATCATAACAAAACCAAGTCCCACCCGAGACACATCATAGTAAACCACAAAACCCTCAGTTCTTTTAGGAAAAGTTAAAACTAGAGATGAAGTTAGCTTATCCTTCAGCTTCTCGAAACTTCCCTCACAAGCATCCGACTAAGAGAACTTTACATTTTTTGAGTCAACTTAGTCAATGGGGCAGATATAGAAAAGACATTTTCCACAAATCTCTTATAATACCCGTCCAAACCCAAGAAACTTTGAATGTTAGTTGGAGTCGTGGGTCTAGGCCATTTCTTAATCACCACAAACTTTTGTGGATCCACTATGATCCCCTTAACAGAAATAATGTGACCCTAAAAAGTGTCACTGTTCAACCGAAATTCATACAGAAGAGATTGGAATAATCCACCTTATTTTTAGAATACACTAGGATGTCATCTATGAACACAATGAAAAAAAATCCATAAACTGACGAAAAACCCTATTAATCAAATCCATGAATGTCGTTGGGGAATTAGTAAAACCAAAAGACAACTAAAAACTCAAAGTGCCTATATTGGTACGAAAAGTAGTCTTAGGGATATCCACCTCCCTAATATTAGGCTGATGATATCCAAATTGGAGATCAATCTTAGAGAAGAATTTGGCACCTTACAATTGATCAAACAAGTTATCTATCCTTAGAAGAGGATACTTATTATTAACTGTCACCTTATTCAACTGCCGATAGTTAATACACATCTGAAGGGAACCATCCTTCTTACACTTAAATAACACCAGTGTAACCCACAGGGACACACTACGATGGATGAAACCCTTATTCAAAAGATCCTTAATTTTCTCCTTAAGCTCCTTCAACTCAACTGGAGCCATTCTATAAGGGCGGAACAGAAATTGGATGATTGTTCGGAATAAGATCAATCCCAAACTTAATCTCTATATTAGGAGTAACCCTAGGAAGGTCATCAGAGAAGACCTTAGGAAATTTATTCACTATCGGAACTAAATACAAAGAAGGACTTTTCGAGTTTGAATCTTTAACCCAAATAAAGTGATAGAGACACCCCTTAGAGATTAATCTCTGAGCTCTAAGATTTGATATAAAAATCCCCTTAGGAGATATGGAACCACCCTCCCACATGATAATCGGTTCACCAGGGAACCTAAAGATAACCTTACAGGAGTACAACCAATGCATCACTAGGATAATATTGAAATCCACCATATCCAGATCATAAAAATCCACCAAAGTCTCCTTACTAAGGATAGATACAACACCCCCCCTATAGACTCTTTTAGTAATCACTGAGTCACCTATCGGGGTAGAAATAGAAGAAGTGTCCAAAACAACCTCAAGATCAAAACCAAAATACACAACCATAAATAGGGTTACATAAGAGAGCATGGATCCTTGATAAAGAAAACAATACACATAACGTAAAAAGAGTTTTAACGTACTAGTCAAAACATTAGTAATGCCTCAGACTCCTATCAGGATACAAGAGAATATAATTGATTCCAGCCTATGCTGGTACCAAAAGTAAAAACAGATGTTGAAGCAACACCCTTTAGTGTAGGATCAGATTAAGAGGCAACCTAAATCTTGTTCACTCCCCAAACAACCTACCAACTAGATAGTTTTTAAGCATATGGCCTGGATTACCATATTTGAAACACTTTTCCCTTCTCTCATCATAAAAACCTAAAACAAAAAATCATTAAATCTATAAGGAGGACGTGATAAAGTCGACTGTGCCCTACTGGCCTAAGATTGGGCTACTTGTGCCATAAAGTTATCGCCACCCTGCTGAAGGCTATCACACAAAGGCTTCAAGTAAAGAGTACTAGCTGTGGAGAAAGAACTAAAAATCCCGCACTTCTTCTTTATCCATTTACCACCATCCCCACCACTTTTCTATTGCTTACCACCCTACTCAAAGAGCCTAAACTTCTTTCCATGCCTCTCCCCTATTTTATCTTGCTTTCTCTTTTTCTCCTCTAACTGTTGCATATGAACAACAACCCTTGAAATATCCATATCCTTGATCTGCAAGAAAGTCTTACTTTCAAGGATTAACTTATAAGATAGTCTTGAAGCAAACTTTCTTATCCTTTATCTCATATCAGACACCATGTCCAGAGTATACCTAGAGAGCTGGTGAAATTTCAAGGAATACTTCTTGACCGATATCTTTCTCTATTTTAGATTGAAAAATTCCCCCATTTTTGCTTCCCTCAATTCCTAAGAAAAAAAGCAGTGCAGAAAAGCATTGGAGAAAGTGCCCTACAAAGGTGACTCATCAACATCATCTTTTGCCCCATCCCATACCTCGTACAATAGGTACACCACCTCTTTTAGATGGTAGGAAACAAACTCCACCCCTTCCACATTTGTGGCATGCATAATCCTAAAAAATTTCCCACCTCATCCATAAAACCCTGATTATCCATCTCCACATTAACACTCGTGAAAGTTAGAGGACTCAACCTCATGAATTGGCCAACCCTTGTGGCCTTAGAAGATGGAATACCAGATGCACCATACTCCGCCTGAGATGCTACTGATCTTGGGTGTATTTATACGCCTAAGTATCATAACTTATCCATATTTTAGCTAAGTTTAGAGAACAATATTCCTAGTTTCTTATGTTTTTACTCTACTTCTTTGTAATTGAGCTAACCGATGTTATTAATATGATTTCAGGTATTAATGAAGTAGATGAAGACATAATGGGACTATGGAATATGGATGGCATATGAAACAAGAGAGAGTAGAAGTCTGGACCAAATGTGATGCCTAGAAACTATGTCCAAGACTAGTTTGTCATTTATAATTAGTTCAGGGACGTAGAAGGCAATTATGAGAGAAGAGATTATTAAAAGTCATAATGCTGAATTTTTATTCAATATTGAATTATGTTGTATTATTTTGAGAGAGGAGAGTGGTGGCTTAGCCTGGAGAGAGAGAAAATATTTTTCTCTTGTTTTCACTATTCGCACACCAAGATCTTCTTCTAGTTTTTGGTATAAAGAATATACTTATGATGATTTTTGTTTTATTCACAAGTAGCTAAGTTTATTAGTTAGGGTTATGGAAACCTTGTAGCATACAATCTATTACTTTAGGTTTTGAATTCATTATGCATTGATGTGTTTACATCACACTCTCTTTGTTTAGCTAGAATTCTCATGGTTGCAAACATAGATGATATGTCTTAAAACACAACTTGTTCGAAAGAAAGGTTGATGTTCGGAAAAGAGAGTAGTGACAAGAAAAAAGTATTTCCAACCACTATTTGATATGTTAATGACTTAACAGGAGTAACTTCTTGGAGATTTTGTATTGTTTTTGGTAAATGATTTTGATTCGACAGAACTAAATTGAATTAGTCCTTGATGGTTGAGAAACACTAGGATTATGTTATTAAATACAATACATTTCTCTATAAGTAAGATGCATATATTAGAGATATCCTACCATATTATTGACAACTATCATGTACGCTAAATCATTATGCGCCCATCCATAACTTGCTCCTAGGTAGACATAATCCGAAGATTCTTCTCATATCGAATTTAAATCACAATTGTTGTTTACCTTGTTGACTTGAGTTGATATTGTCAAAACATGTGACACACCAATCCACTCCTTTTTTATTTATGAATTTTTCTTTAATAACATTGCTGGTCACTTATTAGTAGTATTTCACACCTAAAGGAATAGAATTCTAATTTCGATCCTCAAGGATTCGACCTCAACATAAGTTGAGATATTGACACTACCGTTCTCTACCACTTTTGATGTTATAGGTAGCATTATCAAAATGGCACCTTTGCTAGGGAACAATTTGGCATATAGAGTTTGTTTGGAATTTTAGCTTACTTGCTTGGATTCAAACGAGTAAATAGTTGTTTGTGATTTTCTTTTGTTTCTTGTGTTAGGTAGATTTTTATTTTTGTTTACTTATCACTATGGCATCTTGGGACAAATATGATTTTGCTAGTTGGAAGTCCTCTCTTGATGATCTATGTCTATATTATGGCGGACCCCACTTTTAGAAAGATTGTAGATATGCTCCTCGAAGAGAGATGGAAGCACCATCTCAATCCTATTGGGAATATAATTGTTCATTATGTGTGTTAGAGGTGGATATTGGAACAATTTTCCAAATGCTCGCTCCACTTGTTATGCTAACAAAAATGCTAGTTTTTGTTATGAGTTTGATTGGTCACATGATGTGGAAAAGGAAGAACAACGCTCCAAATACAATGGTGTTGAAGAAATCCTTCAAACTCTTTTGAATCGGGTAACTATAACAGAGGAGGACGTTCACCACATGTATCAATAAATGAGGAACTTGGAAGAGAGATTATCAAGATAGAGAAAACGGTTAAGGAAATAAATATTTCAAATACCATTACCTTGCTCACTTTTCAAGATAAAGCGGATCAAGAAAAAAACCAATATATAAGGTTAATGACGATCTTGGTAGTGAAAAATCTCAGCGATTTCCCAACCAAATGAATCTATTATAGTTAAAGATGCCAAAATCAAGGAAATTGTGGTAAAGTCAAATGAATAAGCCAAGCAAATCTCTTATGGAGACTCTAGACCATTTTGAGGTAAGGATGCTAATAGGGATGTGATTCCAAAATTAAGTAATAGATCTTATTCGAACCATTTTTCAACATTGTTCTTAGTGGATGCAACTAGAGTCCACCCATCTAAGTAAATGATGGATTTTGGGGTGAAGTAGCACCATACCTATATTTTGAAATTTGACATTCCAATAGAGCACATGAGAACCCCACACTCGAGAGACAATGAGCTAAGCTTTTAGTGTTGAACTAGTGGCCTATTGATGTTTCCACCATTACCCAAGGAGACGAATAGGAAATTTGATGTGAAACTAGGTAAAAAGTTCAAGTCTTCATAGTGGTAAGATAGAAGTCGCATCGCTATATCCTTATTTCTATCACGTTTTATCTTGGAAGATTTGAATCTTTTGTCCCTCTGTCGCTCAATTCATAGTGAGCAAAAGTTGGGATGGAGATTCAAATTTTCTAAGTAGACACATAAGTGGTAGTTGAAAAGACATCATGGCAAGATGTTAAACTAAGTACTCGATGGGAGGAACCCTATCACACCATGAAAAATGGCTCGTATCCTTTCTTTTTAATTTGATTGGGTAGATTTTAATTTTTTAATTGATTAATCCATGAATTTGTGGAACTTTGGAGAGTATATAATGAATTGACAAAGGAAAATATGGTATATTTTCATGGTGGACTAAAAGGGGAAAATAGAGGTACGAAAATGCCCTCTTTAACTGTGATCGCGAGCTTTGAGTTGTAATACCGTTTACCTGTGTGTTCATAATCTCAATCACTCGTATGTCCATGATTACAAACATCTGACTGCGATCACAGTTAGACCAATTTTTAAAAACCATATGTATTCCATTTCTCCCACACTTCCCTTCTATTTTTTTCTCTCAAATTGCAACTATTTTGGCTATATTTTGAAATTTTCAAAGGTATCTTTGTATCCACTCTGCATCACTAGTTTGGTAAGTGTTTCAAAGCTATATTTATTTTTTGTTATGGGTAGCCCTTGGGGTGCATTAACTAGGCAGGACTTAATACTAAATTTTGCATTGCTAAATGATTGATGAATCATGCTTGGTGGTAATTATCTATTAGATATAGTGTGCAAATATGTGGGGAAGTCTTGAGTACCCAAAATTGTGTGACATTTAGTAAAATATAGGTTACACACCAAGTGTCTGATCAATTTCCTAAATGAATCAATAACTAGTTACTTTCACATTGTGGGGGCATAAGCAATCACTTTGAATGTATGTTTCATGTTATTAGAAATTTATTCTTATGTGAAACATATTTTGACCCTGAAAATGGATATTTGAATTGAGTAGTGAGGCCTCAGGTACCGAGATTGCGATCATCAGGATCGTGATCACCAAATAACTAATCTCAATATTTTAGTTGTAATCGCTGTAGCTACGATCATGAACAAGCTACCAAGATTGTTATAATCGAGACTGAATCTCAGCCTAGGTCAAAATTACTACAGTTCAAATGTTTTCTTAGACACCACCAAGTACACATCCCATGAACTTTAGTGGATAACATAGTATAGTTTAATAATTAAAATGTTGATGATGAATGTTTTTTGTTGTACTCATGTTTTGCAAGTTTATACCATGGATAACTATGACCAAATCCAGTTCATGACCCCCGAGTGTCATAAATAGTACTATGATGAGCTTCCAAGGACTAAGTTACTCTCGATAAGGAGAATATTCTTGAAGAGTGCTAGAAAATATTCCGACATATCATGATAGTCTTGTGGCCACCGAATGGAGTTCTTTATCCCCAGATCCTTATCTGTTAAATGGGCAGTGGATATGAGAGTTCTATGCTGATATTATCATAGTATCTTTAGAGAACACAGTTATCAGGATCTGAGTGATGAATGCATATTTTGGAGTGGACCAAATAAATGATTTATATAGGATTTTGGATGCAAACATGGCTAATTTTGAGGAAAAGAGGTGTGAGTTGGGCAGTTGGATGGCAGAGAAGCTATCCTTGGGAAAAGAGGTTTCGTTAGCAGCAACAAAAAGAGGCATATCTATGAATGACTTCACAGCCAAGGCCTGGATATGGCTGAACATTATTTGCAGCTGGATCTCTCCTAGCACACACCTAGCTATAGTAATAGATATACATGCCCACATGGTTTCCTAAATACTGGACAACATTTCTTTGAATATTGGTCTTCTTACAATATCTAATATAAAGTTCTACAGAAACCATGGTGGTATGCATCACTTATTCCTTTCTCTTATTACTTAGCTATCCAGTAGAGCAGGGCTAGTGTAAAACTCGGATGACACTTGGGAGTGCCCTATAACCCCATTTTACCCACTAAATATTTGGGGTGAGAATGCACCCAACAAGAGAAAAAAAAAGATTGACTTGGGCAATTCAAATGTTGAGGAGTTATAGTAACGTAGAACATCCACCGCCGGGCCTTTGGAAGAAATTAGTATTGATATTAGGTTCATCAAGGAGCTTTTGTCAGGATTACCTTAGGGACCGGGAAAGACCTCCACAGGCATCACTTTTATGTGTCCCACTCAGATTATGAGAAGTATCAGGAGGAGCAGTAGGTGTAGGGAGCCACTGCTGCTAGAATTAAAAGGGAATATTCCATATTGGCAGAGTCTCACAGGGAGCTCTGGGACTCCCACTAGTAGATGAAGAAGAGAGACAAGTTTTTTAGTAAGATGTAGAAGGGGGTCAAGGACCTGTGGAAGGTCCTGAAACTCCATGACAAACTACCTTCTCCCATAGTAGAACATGATGATGAGTTCCCTATTGAGTGGTATTTTATTGATGCTGGTGACGATGATGCAAAGTCTATAAAGGAGAGAAGATCTTGATGGAGTCTAAATGAGCGCCCTTTTCTTTTTCTTTATTGTTTATGTAGTGAGGACACTGCGATCCTTTTAGTTGGGGGTGACGATCCCCAAATTTGTATTATTTAAATATTTTATGGATGTTTTGATAAAATTTTGGATGATTTTTATTTTTGTTTTTGGGTTGCATTCTTTGGGCCATCTAATGATGCCTATATTTCATGGATTAATTTTTTGGTTTGTGTTTACACTTACTTTATCTTTATTTTAGTTGTGGTGATATTGGACGAGCTTTTCCCTATGATAGATTGAGTGATGACATTCTTAAGGGAAAAGTGTAGTATTGAGTTTTGAGCCATGGATGGAGGGGAAATTTGAGTACTCATGGCATCGAGGTCATAAATGCAAGGAAAATCTGAGTACCTATGGAATTTTGAATTTAGGATCGCACTTATATCAATGGCGAAGTCTGAGAGGTAATATGTTTTTCTTGTATGAAAGACAAAATATGATAAAGGCTTGGGTTGATGCCATATTTAGCAAATTGTGTGGTAAAAATACAAAGCAAACATCTTCCTCCGTTCAAAATTTTTTGAAAATCAAGGGCATAGACGTGAGTGACCTTATTATTATTCTTTTTCTCTTTTTGTGACTCCATAAATTTTGGCTTGTGAAAATTGGTAGATACTCTATTTTTTTTCTCTAGCAGGAGGGGTAGTTGAGCCTCCTTGGAGAATTCTCAGGACATGTGTGGTGAGCTTATTTGTTCAAATCTCATGTGTACTTGTACCATCTAGAACTTGCCCCATTAGTCAATCAAGGTTAATTTTGATTGTATTTGGTTGGTGAGATGATCCTAGTCCATGTTGGTGACATTGGAATCCTACTTTAGCCAAAAAAGTCTACCCTTTCATAGATGTTATCCCTAGTCACCCGTATTGATGCTTTAGACCTTTATTTGGCAAACACATTTCAAGTCGTGAGCCTTTCAATTATTATCCCTTTTTTGAACCATATCCTTCTTGAACTTAAAAATGCAAATTAAAGCTGAAAGCTTAAGTTTAGGGTGGTGAAGATTGAAAGAAGTAACTTTGGGCCACGAAGTTGTAATTGAGTGACAAAGAGGTTAAGCATGTGAATAATTGTGTATGTAAAAGAAATGACCCAACAAAGAAAATAAATTCATGAAATATGCAAGCAAAAGAAATGAAAAGAAAATAGGTGAACCAAGTAAATGAAAAGTAGGCACATTTGTAAAGAAAAGAAGTAGACCATGGTCAAAAGTTTGAAGGAATTATGGGATGTAGATGTTCAAGGAGGATATATACATGTTGTTCTTAAATAATATCCTACCCTAACCCTAACCTACATTACAAGCTCAAAAAGTCCATTGTAATTTCCAATCAAGTATACTCATTGTATTGGAGATTGAAAATAGGGTCAAGCCTATTGCATGGTACTTGTTAGCATGAGAGTTTTAGAGAGAGAGAGAGAGAGAGAGTTTTTCACTTAAATTACTTGTTGCATGTTTGATAACTTAGTGTGTGAAATTTTCCTTCTTATGAGAAGGCATGAAACCAAGTTGAGGTGGGTGATTTTGTCATCTCCCGAAAAATGAGGCAAAAGGAGTATATTATAGTTGAGGTCAAAGGTGAGTCACTTATAGAGTATTAGTGATTGTTTCATAGTTGCTTTTTAATGTTTTTTGCACCGTTGAACATTGCATTTCATGTTGAGGGAGGTGGTGAGAATAGCTTTTCCCATGTTTGAAGAGCTACTTGTGGTAGTAACTAAGTTTGAAGTCATTGGGATCATTGGCTCATCTAGTTTGGGCATAAATGTGCATTTTCTAATGGTAAGAGGTAGTGTTGCTTGAAGACAAACAAAGCTTTAAGTTAGGGGTGTTGATGAGTGGTGAATTTGAACTCAACATTCGTGCATATTACCATAATTTAAATTAATAAGTGAGACAAATTTGTTATTAAAGGAACCAATTTTTATATTTTGCAGTCATAAAGGTCATGAGATGGAACGATGTGTAATTTGAGATAAAAAGAATCAAAAAAAGAAAAGAAGTGATGCTGGAAAACTTGGAGCAGAAACAAGCCTTAGTTACCACAATCACGGTTAGTAAAGCCAGGTCAAAGCATTGTGATCCTGAGATTCAGATCGTGGTTGAGGTATTTAAGATCGCGAACAAGCTTATGATCGCGGCATAGCGGGAATATAGCCCAGGGGAAAAGATGTAAATATACACAGTTGTCCCCAAATACCCTTAAGAAGCTCAAACCCTATCTCGTGGGGGGATCTCCGATTGGTGTGGAATTGTTTCCACCATCTAGTGTCCAATTTGAAAAAAAAAATTGGTTGTACTAATTTTGGGGTGAAAAATACTTTAGAGTAGCTACCAAGTGAAGGATTAACAATTTCGTTGAAGATTATTTGAAGCTTAAAGTTTGGATTTGCATCTTCTTTATCTTTCATAAATTAAATTGATGGATATTTTGGGTATATCTTTGCTTATTATTCTTATGTATAGATAATTATTCCTCTTGGGGTTATGTTAGAATAGGGTGAAAGTGTGTACGGGTTGCGGTTGTTAACTTCAATTGTTAGTTCATGTTGTTGGGGTTTACAAATGCTTGATTGTAAAATGGAATTTGTTGGTGAAAGCCTCAAACTTCTTAAATCCCCACATCATCATTGACGAAGATATTTGAAAAGTCTAGATCCTGCAATTATCCCTGAAAGAGAGTTGTAGGTGACATGACCATTTGTGAATAATAAATTACATAATAGTTATTCCTTTTTTGTTATCTTGGAAATAATCATAAATTGTGGAATTATTATGTCTTAGCCATCATCCTAGAAATAGACATGCCTAATTATGGCTTGGTTGCAAATAGTTGACCACACCCACTTGGTATTCGAAAGAATCAGTGGGTGATAGTTTGGTTCTTTTTCGAAAGGCTAGTATCAAAAACCCTAACCGATCCTACCCATACATGCTTTAACTAAGATTTGAAGTTGATCATCATGCATCAATATACTAGTTGACCCTAGTAAAAAATAGCCCCAAGATCCATTTCTAAATGATTATACTCTAATTATTCGTAGCCCCGTGTTAGTCATTTAGAAGTCGAAAAGTAATCATATCCTTGAAACATTTAAAATCCACCAATTACTTGTATCTTAAGTTTGAGTTTGGAAAGTAACATCAATTTCAAACTTAAATAAATAGCCACTCACATAGTTCCTCGTGGATTCAACCCCGACTTAAAATTGGGTAATTATATTGATGTTGACCGCCTTGCACGTAAATTGACATGTGAGTTAAGAGTTATCACCTTGCATTCCAACACAAAGTCACAGGACAAACCAGAAGCAAACTTCCTCATCCTCTCCCTCATAGAAGACACTAACTCAGGAGCATAATGGGACAACAAGTGAAATATCAAGGCGTACTCTTTAATAGTCATCCTACCTTGCCTCAAATTCACAAAATCCTCGGCCTTTGCTTCCCTCAACTCCTGAGGAAACATGGTCAAGGAAGGTCCTAGAAAATTTATCCCATAAGGTTATCTCAACACCATCACCTCACTACTGTTCCCACTTCTTATGCTATTGATATACCACATCTTTTAGCTGATATGCATGAACTCCACCCATTTAGAGTCAGAAGCAGTCATTACTAAAAAAATCTTGTCCATCTTGTCAATGAACACTTGAGGATCCTCCTCAACCTTAGAACCAGTGAAAATAAAAGGTTTAAGCCTTATTAACAGGCCAACTCAAGTGGCCTCAGTAAAAGGAGAACAACACCCTTGTGCTTATACTGAAAAGACTGAGAGGTCACAAACTGAGTCACAAATGAATAGAGAAATGAAATTCCACATTAAAAATATCTCACTGAGGTGAATAATCAGGAGTTTCATCAATTGGAGAAGGATTAGTGGGAACCAGTTGAACCCCATGAGAGAAATCAAGAGAAGGGTCCTTAGACCAGCTCTGTACACTTTAAGTTGAATGAGCTCTATCAACATTGTCCTCAAATGGGAGAAAAGAATTTCCACGTGCATCAGATCTTCAGCGAGGCATGATCTTAAATGTGAACAAGAAGGTATTAGATGAGATTCAAGACCCTAGACTCTATAGCCCAAAATTAGATCATAAGAAAATGGAAATATTCCTATATGCCTTGTAGCTTCTCCCTTATAAGTGTGGTGCGCTACACACCCCTAATAGAGAATCTACTTGACACGGATTTATAGATACCCAATGACACCAAACCTAGGCTCTGATGCCATTTTTTCCATGGCTCAAACCATGGCCTGGCTGTGATAGGCATTCCAAGTCCGTCAAGGATCGAGGACCACCCTCTTAGCCTAAATATATATAACACACACAAACACATGACATCAGATGAGCAACAAACATATAACCAAATAAATTAAATAGTGACTCAAAATTCCATGAAATCCCACAACCAAAATCATCCACAATAATCCACAAAGCATCTATTCCTTTAAAAAACCTATGTTAGGACATGCCTCCAACTCTGACAATGATAATTGTAAGACCGCACAAAGTTCCCATGCAGTTTGAGCCTTGAGCGTGTCAAGTAAAGTGTAATTCTATCCCTAAAAGATTTAAAAGAGACTTCCCAAGTGATTAGTGTTCTAATCTTGTTGAATTTTTACTGAAAATGACTTCCTATAGTGTAGAGAATTGAATTAGATTTCCAACGATACCAATTTCATCCAAATTTGATGCTCGGGTAAGAAGTTGTGGCTAATTTAAATCCTAGTTGTAAAACAAAATCATTTTAGTGCTTGGTGTGTCGCGGAGAGGATCTATTTGACAATTGTAAAATTCTAGTGGAACTCCATGATAGAGGCGCGTCGCGGAGGACCCTAATTTCTCAATAGTCAAATTCTAGTAGCCTAGCGTGATTGTTATGGGTAGCGCTAAAGTTCCAGGTCCCAACTAGTGGGAGAACGCGATGGCTCCGCATTGAGGTGACTTCCAAATTCCCATTTGTCAATTTCCAGTGAGCCACCGCGATAGTGGCACATCGCGGTGGCCCATAAAATTGGGTTCCCAGTTAAATTTTTTCAGCTTTGTATAGAAGTTAAAAAGGGCACTTTGAACCTTTTCCAAGCCTCTTAAACCGTGCAAACACCAAATTAGAGTCATTTACAAGCATTCTATGAGATTTTTCTCAAGTTTTCTCTCAACAAAAACCCTAAGTATCCAAAACCTCTTCAATGAATCTCAAGAATCAACCATAGATTTTCCAAATTGAGTTGATATTGATTTCGTTCAAGGGTTGCAAGAACCCTCTCTCAAGAGTAAAAAGAAGAGTTTAAAGAAAGCTAGTTCATTCAATTTCATAATCTAAGGTATGTGGGTTTTTGAACAAGGGTAATCCTTTCACCCTTGTGCCCAAAGGTTTATTTAAACTATAATTTTTTGTATGAAATTGAATTAGGGTTTTTCACCCATTGTTATTGGTTGCAAGCTTTTGTTGTTTCCCATGAATTAAGAGTCTAATGGCATGATTTTTACATATTTTCTTGAGAAATTGCAGCTAGGTCTATACCCCATGATTTTAATCCTTGAGAAGTTAATAGTTGAAATGTTTGAGATATTAAAGTATAAGAGTATGTTGAGATTATGAGCTAAATTGATGTAAATTTCAGATTTCTATATGATTTATGAATCTATATGCTATCTAACATGAATTTTGATGAGTTTTAACTTCAGATTGAATTATGGGTCACTAAGCCCTACTTGAGACGTGCAATTTTATGAACTATTGTTCTATAAGCACCCATAATTTGAGTATGTTGAGATTTATTGAGAAATGCTTTGACCAAATGGTCATCGAGTTTTGAAATCCACTCTACTACATAAGATTACAAATTTGATTATTGTATTTTTGTGAACCATGAGATTATTTTGAAAGTGGATTTTCATGAGATGAGCGAGATAAACTAAAGGGAGTAATATTTATCACCGAGTTTGGTAAGTTACTATGGTTTCTTACCCCAAAACTATGTGCCACCATAGGGTAAGATTTTGGGCCTAAGGTCGAGATGATTGGGCCCGAGACTGAGATACGTGATCACTGAGTTGAGGTTATACTCGTTGGCATGAGTATGAAGACTCTTCCCAATATGAGGTTTCTTTCTTAGGAGGATAAGACGTTGGACTCCATGTAGCTCGCATGGTTTATGTCGCTTAAGAGAACCTCCCTAAACTAAAGTATTTTCCATTGAGATAGAATATTTTTGCTAAAGCTTTGGGATGAGATATTTTCTAAAATGAATGAACTTCTTTGAGTATTTTCCAAAGAAGGAAGTAGTTTTCTTTACTAATACGAGTTGATCACTGATTTTCAAACCAAAAATATATGATTTTGAGTTCCAAGTGTTTGAGTTCAAAAGAGTTATAAGTTCTTGAGCATTGAAGAAATTTTACTCCCCATGAGATATATGCATGAGTTTAAAGTGTTGTTTAAAGTTTCCTTCAGTCTTTGAGTAAAGAGAATAAGAGAAGAGTGCAGATTTTAAAGCCAAAATATAATGACTCATGAGATTTATGTTACATGCTTCATTCTACATAATTTATGAGCTTTACAGTTTAGACTTATTCAAGCCATATGAGTCATTCCTATTTGCATGCATGATTTGATTAAACAGTATTGATATTGTTTTATGTAAATGCATACACCCTAATATACTTAGTATATTTCCAAGTGCTGATACACATATACGTCTATGTGCTATATTGTCTTTTAATGTAGGTTTATGTGCTCATTCCCAACCTCATCAGTGATTTTCGAGTACCTTTTTATATATTTGTCAAGTGGTGAGTCCTCATGGTTTGAGGGACTATCTTAAGACATTTCAGTATTCGAGTGTTTACGTTATTATTTTCAGTTCAATTTGAGTCATTTCGGGACCTGTCCCAATGGATCTCGAGTTCATAAAGTAATAGAGGCTTTGTCAGACTAGTCATTCGACTAAGGTTGTGTTGAGATTTCCAGTATTGTGCTGGTTTGGACTGAGTATTACCTTTGTATTTTCTTTCATTTGATATGACAGTGCTAGTGTTTTGTATATTTCTTCTTGAATGAGTTATTATGAGAAGTGAAAGGCTCAATGGGTTAGCTTGGGTTTACTTGTAGCTCTAAGCACCATTTGATGTCTTGGGACCCATTTTCAGGGCATTACAAACTTGGTATCAGAGCCTAAAGTTTTAAAGGAGTCCTAGGGAGTGTGACAAGTTGCGTTGAGTAGTATGTTGATTATCGATATGTAGCGATCCACATCTTTGAGCAAGAGGCTACACGATGTTTTAAAAAAATTTATTTCTTTCTTTCAGATTTTATCATGCCTAAAGTTGTCCCTCTTATCTAATAATTAGTGCTCTCCTATTTCACAAAATTCCTGTCCAAAGAGCGGATTCCCACAGAAATGATAATGAGTAACCCCAACCCATTGATCCCTTGAATGAGACAGTGTCTCATGCTGAGTTTCGGGAGGCCTTTCAGGCATTAGCCCAAGCAGTCACCACAAATGTTCGAGCCAATAACCAGGACACAATTGGAAAGAAGTAAGAAGGTGATGTAGCTCCTTTTAGGATCCGTGATTTCATGTGGATGAATCTGCCAGAGTGTTATGGGTCCAAGGTAGGTGAGGACCTACAGTTGTATCTTGAGGAGGTGAGAAACATCACGAAGGTGATGCATGTTTATGAGGAAGAAAATGTTGAGTTGGCATCTTACAGGTTGAAGGACATAGCTTATGACTGGGTTGTATCATAGAGGAAGGGTAGAGGTAAGGATGCTGCTCCTATGACTTGGCAGGTGTTCCAAGATGCATTCTTGGACAAGTTCTTCCACTTGAGATGAGGGAAGCTAAGATTAAGGAGTTTATGAACATGAGGTAGAGCTACAAGACTATTAAGGAGTACTGCTTGAAGTTCAACCAGTTGGCCAGGTATGCTCCTGATTTGAGTTTTGACACCCGAGCTAGTATGAGCAAGTTTATGATAGGTGTTTTTGGTTTGGTGCGAAAAGAGTGTAGGACTGCGATTCTCCATAAGGATATGGATCTCTTTAGATTTATGATGCATGCACAGCAGATAAAGGTGGATAATATAAGGGAGAGAGATAAAGTGAGGGGTAACAAGAGGGCTAGATTTAAGAAACATGAGTATAGTTAGCCTAGGTTCCATGGAGGAAACCGCTCTCAGTATTAGAGACGTCCGTCTATTCCAGCTTCTTCATCAGCTAGTTCTCCCATGCCTAGAGGCAGGTAGGAGAAAGGGAGCAGGTCTGTTTTGTTTAGGTCGCAGAACTATGTTGGCAACAAGCCCTGTTATCCTCCTTGTGCTAAGTGTGTTAAGGATAATCCCGGTGAGTGTTTCACAGATTTAAGGGATTGTTTTGGTTGTGGAAAGCAGGGCCACAAACTTAGAGATTGACTGCATGCTAGATTGGGGACTAGAGTTGCCCAACCTCAGGAAAAGACTACTAGTACACCAATTCCTGTCCCTCATCCAACCCCTGTTCAGGGAACTTCATCTAGCACTACTGGCGGTCAATGCTAGAACAGATTCTATGCCTTACCATCCCATCAGGAGTAGGAGGACTCTCCCAATGTTCTT
Source organism: Capsicum pubescens (assembly GCA_030864215.1). NCBI lineage: Eukaryota > Viridiplantae > Streptophyta > Magnoliopsida > Solanales > Solanaceae > Capsicum > Capsicum pubescens. The sequence continues at coordinate 159,825,667 of CM061544.1, forward strand.
ACTGGTATGATCCATATCTTTTGTTTTGATGTTTTTGTGTTGTTGGACCCCGGGTCAAGTATCTCCTCTATGACCCCAGTTGTGGCTGTGAATTTCAAAATAAGTCCCATAAAGATTCCTGAGCCTTTCCTAGTCTCTACACCAGTAGGGGAGTCAATTATTGCTAAACAAGTGTATAGAGATTGTCCTGTTATATTTCTTCATAGAGTCATACTTGCTGATTTAATAGAGTTAGACATGGTGGATTTTGACCTTATTTTGGTTATGGATTGGCTTCATTCTGATTATGCATCTGTACACTGTTGTACCCATGTGGTCAAGTTTCAGTTCCCTGATGAGCCATTTTTTGAGTGGTCCAGGAGTTTGATATCTCCCAAGAGTTATTTTATCTCCTATCTCAAAGACAAAAAGCTATTATCCAAGGGTTGCATCTATCATCTAGTTAGAGTCAAAGACACTAAGTCTGAGGCTCCAACTATTCAGTCAGTCGATATTGTTATTGAGTTTCCAGATGTTTTTTCTGGAAGATCTTCTAGTGGTACCTCCCAATTGAGAGATAGAATTCAGATTGATCTTTTTCCCGACGCTTATCCCATTTCTATTCTGCCATACCGTATGGCACCTGCTGAGCTTAAGCAGTTGAAAGAGCAACTCAATGATCATTTAGACAAAAGTTTCATAAGGCCCAGTATTTCTCCTTGGGGAGAACCTATTCTATTCATGCAGAAGAAAGATGGTTCTCTGCGTATGTGCATTGACTATCGTCAGTTTAACAAGGTCAACATAAAAAATAAGTATCCTTTTTGGAGAATTGATTACCAATTTGATCAGTTATAAGGTGCAAGTTATTTCTCCAAGATAGACCTTAGATCAAGCTATCACCAACTTAAAGTGAGGGAATATGATATTCCAAATACAGTCTTCTGAACCCGCTATGGTTAGTTTGAATTTCTAGTCATGTCTTTCGGGCTGACCAATGCCCCGACAACTTTTATGGACCTCATGAATCGAGTGTTCAAGCAATATCTTGATATGTTTTTCAAAGTGTTCATAGATGACATCTTTGTCTACTTCCGCAGTGAGCATGATCATGCAGATCACCTTAGAATTATCTTGCAAACTCTTAGAGGTCACCAGTTGTTTGTCAAATTCAGTAAGTGTGAATTTTTCCTAAGGTCTGTATCCTTTCTGGGTCATGTTGTTTCAGCCAAAGGTATTAGAGTTGATCTCCAAAAGACAAAAGCTGTAAGAAATTAGCCTAGACCTATCTCTCTATCTAATATTAGAAGTTTCTTGGGTCTAGCGGGCTACTACCATCATTTTGTTGAATGTTTCTCCTCTATTGCGTCTCCCATGATCCGGTTGAACCAAAAGAAAGTTAAGTTCCAGTGGTCAAATTCCTGTGAGAAGATTTTTCAGGAGTTGTAGACTCGACTTACTTTAGCCCTTATGTTGACTTTACCTGATGGTATAGATGGTCTTATGGTGTATTTTGATGCTTCTAGAATTGGTTTGGGTTGTGTGTGGATGAAAAGAGGTAAGATTAGAGCATATGCCCCTAGACAGTTAAAGCTGCATGAGAAAAATTACCCAACCTATGATCTTGAGTTAGCTGTTATGGTCTTTGCTTTGAAAATCTGGAGACACTATATTTATGGCGTTCATGTTGATGTGTTTATTCATCATAAGAGCCAGTAACACATGTTTACTTAGAGAGAGTTGAATATTAGGTAGGGGATATGGTTAGAGTTGTTAAAAAACTATGATATGAGTGTGTTGTATAACCCAGGCAAGGCCAATATAGTAGCGGATGCCCTTAATAGATTGTCTATGGGTAGTGTTGCTCATGTAGAGGAAGGTAAGAAAGAGTTAGCTCGTGATGTGCAATGTCTGGCTCGATTGGGTGTTAGGTTGCTTAATTCATCTGAGGAAAGTACTTTGGTGCAAAGCAGTTCCAAATCCTCTTTAGTTTCAAAAGTGAATGAGAAGCAAGATATAAATCTTAGTTTGGTCTGACTGAAGGAGTCAGTTAAGGACCAAAAGGTAGAGGTTTTCTCCCAAAGGGGAGATGGCGTGTTGAGATTGTAGGGTAGATTGTGCGTTCCGTGTGTTGATGATCTAAGGAAGAGGATTATGACTGAAGCACATGGCACGCGATATTCAATTCATCCCGACACTACCAAGATATATTGCGACTTGTGGGAAATCTATTAGTAGAATGGTATGAAGAAGGATATAGATGGGTTTGTAGCAAAGTGTGCAACGTGCCAATAGGTTAAGGTAGAGCACCAAAAACCTGATGGTGTGATGTAAGAGATTAGTATACCCACTTGGATGTGGGAGGTGGTGAATATTGACTTTGTGATCGGGTTACCTCTTTCGCGCCGTCATCATGATTCTATTTAGGTTGTTGTAGAAAGGATGAATAAGTTTGCGCACTTCTTGCCCATGCATACATCTTATATAACTGAGTATTATGCTAGATTGTATATCCGGGAGTTAGTCAGGCTGCACAGAGTTCCCTCATCTATCGTTTCCGATAGGGGTACTCAATTTACTTCTCAGTTTTGGAAGGCGTTTCAGCAGGGTGTTGGTACCCAAGTTCTTTTGAGTTCTGCTTTTTATCCGCAAACAGATGGTCTGGCTTAGAGAACTCTTCTGACCCTAGAAGACATGTTAAGGGCGTGTGCTCTTAATTTCAAAGATAGTTGGGATAAGCATTTGCCATTGATAGAGTTCTCCTATAACAATAGTTACCATGCTAGCATCTAGATGGCACCATTTGAGACCTTGTATGGTAGGATATGTAGATCACCCATATGTTGGTTTGAAGTAGGTATAGCTTCTTTGGTTGGACCTGATATAGTGTTTGAAGCTATGGAGAAAGTTAGGTTAATTAGAGAGAGATTAAAGATAGCTCAGAGTCATCAAAAGTCATACACTGATGTAAGGAGAAAGGATCTTAAGTTTAAGGTGGGTGATTTGGTATACTTAAAGGTTTTACCTATGAAAGAGGTGAAGAGGTTTGGTAAAATAGGAATGGTAAGTCCCTATTATGTTGGACCGTATAGAGTTTTGAGCCGTGTTGGGAAAGTAGCCTATGAGGTTGAGTTACCTGCAGATTTTTCAGCCGTTCATCCTATTTCTTATGTCTCCTTGCTTAAAGAGAATATCAGTGATTATATTGTAGTAGATCCCTCAGAGAGTGCTGATATTCACAAATGTCTTTCCTTTAAAGAGATTTCTGTTGAGATTCTAGATTTTCAGATCCGTAGGCTAAGGAACAAAGAGGTTCCCTTTGTCAAAGTTTTGTGGTGGAACTAGTCATTTGAGGGCGCTACTTGGGAGGTAGAAGCAGACATGCAGGACAAGTACCCGCACCTCTTTTCTGCAAATTCAGATCAAGCCAAAGGTATTATTCTTCCTTAATTCAGACCTACTAATCTAAAGTTCTGCTATATATCTATTCTTGCATGCGTTCTTTCAATTTCTGAGGTATTCAAGAGTTTAGAAATATTTTGAGCCCATTTAGCAAATTCCTTCAGCTATGTGTACTCTATTTTCCTGTGTTCCTAGTCTAACTAGAGACATTCGAGGATGAATATTTCAAAGGGGGAGATATTGTAAGAACCTGCAAAGTTGCCTTGTAGTTTGAGCCTTGACTGTGTCAGGTGTAGTGTAATTCCGGCCCTAAATGATTTAGAAGAGACTTCCCAAGTTATTAGTGTTCTAATCTTGTTGAAATTTCCTGAAAATGACTTCCTATAGTGTAGTGAATTGAACTAGCTTTCCAATGCTACCAATTTCGGTCAAATCTGATGCTCGGGTAAGAATTTATGGATAATTTAAGTCCTAGTTATAAAACAACATCATTTTAGTGCTAGGCGCGTTGCGGAGATGGTCTATTTGACAATTGTCAAATTCCAATGGAACTCTGCGATAGTGGCATATCTCGGAGGACCCCAATTTCTCAATAGTTAAATTTTGGTGGCCTAGCGCGATTGTGACGCATCGCACTGAAGTTCCAGGTACCATCCAGTGGGACAACGCGATGGCTCCGTATCGCGGTGACACCCAGATTCTCATTTGTAAATTTCCAAAGAGCCACCGCGATAGTGGTGCATCGCGGTGGCCCATAAAATTGGGTTCCTAGTTCAATTTTACCAGCTTCGTACAAAAGTTAAAAAGGGCACTTTGGACTTTTTTCAAGCCTCTTAAACCGTGCAACTCCAGCTTAGAGTCATTTACAAGAATTCAATGAGGTTTTTCTCATGTTTTCTCTCAACAAAAACCCTAAGTATTGAAAACCTCTTCCAGGAATCTCAAGAATCCACCATAGACTTTTCAAATTGAGTTGAGATTTAAGTTCCCCAAGTTCATCGGATTAAAGAAACCTCTATCAAGAGTAAGAAAAAGATTTTGAAGAAAGATTGTTCATCTAATCTAAGGTATGTGGGGTTTTGAACAAGGGTAATCCTTTCACCTTTCTGCCCAAAGGCTTATTTAAACTACAATTTTCTGCAATTTTTGAGATTTTACATGAAGTTGAATTGGGGATTTTCACCAGTTGTTATTGGTTGCAAGCTTTTGATGTTTCGCAAGAATTGAGAGTCTAATGGCATGATTTTTACATGTTTTCTTGAGAAATTGTGGCTGGGTTCATACCCCATGATTTTAATCCTTGAGAAGTTAATAGTTGAAATATTTTAGATATTGAAGTGTATGAGTATGTTGAGATTATGAGCTAAATTGCTGTAAATTCCAGTTTTCTATATGATTTATGAATCTATATGCTATCTAATATGCATTTTGATGAGTTCTAACCTGAGATTGAATTATTGGTAATCAAGCCCTACATGAGACTTGCAATTTGATGAACTATTGTGCTATAAGCACCCATTATTTGAGTATGTTGAGATTTATTGAGAAATGCTTTGATTAAATGGTCATAGAGTTTTGAAAGCCACTCTACTACATGCGATTACAAATTTGATGGTTTGTTTCTTGTGAGCCATGAGATTATTTTGAAAGTGGATTTTCATGAGATGAGCGAGATAAACTAAAAGGAGTAGTATTTAGCACCGAGTTAGGTAAGTTACTAAGATTTCTTACCCTAGAAATATGTGCCACCGTAGGTTGGGATTTTGGGCCTGAGGCCGAGATGATTAGGCCCAAGGCCGAGAAAAGTGATCACTGAATTGAGGTTATACTCCTTGGCAAGAGTATTATTCCTCTCCCCAACTTGATTTTTCTTCCTTAGGAGGACAAGACATTGGAATCCATATAGCTCACATGGTTTATGTCGGTTAAGAGAACCTCCCTAAACTAAAGTACTTTCTATTGAGATACAATATTTTCCCTAAAGCTTTGGGATGAGATATTTTCTAAAATGAATAAACTACTTTGAGTATTTTCCGAAGAACGAAGTAGTTTTCTCTACTAATACGAGTTGATCACAGATTTTCAAACCAATGTTATATGATTCCGGGTTCCAAGTGTTTGAGTTCAAAAAAGTTATAAGTTCTTGAGCATTAAAGAAGTTTAACTCCCCAAGAGATATATGCATGAGTTGAAAGTATTGTTTAAAGTTTCCTTCAGCCTTTGAGTAATAAGAATAAGAGAACAATGCAAATTTTAAAGCCAAAGTATAATGACTCACGAGATTTGTGTTACAAGCTTTATTGTACATGATTTATGAGCATTACAATTTAGACTTATTCAAGCCATGTGAGTCATTCCTATTTGCATGCATGATTTGATTAAAGAGTATTAATATTGTTTTATGTAAATGAATACACACCTATATACTCAGTACAATCCCAAGTGCTGATCCACTTATACGTCTATGTGCTACATTGACTTATAATGTAGGTTCAGGTGCTCAGTCCTAACCTCATTAGTGATTCTCGAGTATGTTTGTCTATATTTCTCTAGTGGTGAGTCCTCATGGTTTAAGGGCCTATCTTCAGGAATTTCAGTATTTGAGTGTTTACGTTATTATTTTTAGTTTTTTTTGAGTAGGTTGGGGACCTATCCCAATTACTCTCGAGTTCGTAGATTAGTAGAGGCTTTGTCAGACTAGTCATCCGACTGTGGTTGTGTTGAGATTTCCAGTATTGTGGTCGTTTGGACCGAGTATTACCTTCGTATTTCCTTTCATTTGATATGACCGTTCCAGTGCTTTGTATATTTATTCTTGAATGATTTATTATGAGAAGTGATAGTCTCAAAGGGTTAGCTTGGGGCTACTTGTATCCCTAAGCACCGTGTGATGTCTCGGGACCCATTTTTGGGGCGTTACAAATTTGGTATCAGAGCCTAAGGTTTTAAAGAAGTCCTAGGGAGTCTGAGAAGCCGTGTTGAGTAGAGTCTTGATCATCGGTGTGTAGCACGCCACATCTATAAACAAGAGGCTATAAGTCATTTTTGGAAAAATTTCTTTCTTTCTTTCAGATTATATCATTCCTACAGTTGTCCCTCTCATTTAATAATTCGTGCTCTTATATTTTAGAAAATGCCCTTCGAAGAGTGGATTCCCGTATAAATAATAATGAGAAACCCCGGCCTGTTGATCCCTTGAATGAGACAATGTCTCATGCTGAGTTTCAGAAGGCCTTTGAGGCGTTAGCCCAAGCAGTCACCGCTAATGTTCAGGCCAATAACTAAGCAACAGTTGCAAATTAGCAGGGAGGTGATGTAGCTGCTTCTAGTATCCATGAATTCATGCAGATTAATCCTCCAGAGTTTTATTGGTCCAAGGCAGGTGAGGACCCATAGTTGTATCTTGAGGATGTGAGAAAGATCACAAAGGTGAGGCATATTTTTAAGGAAGAAAGTGTTGAGTTGGCATCTTACAGGTTAAAGGACATAGGTTAAGACTGGGTTGTATCATGGAGGAAGGGTAGATGTGAGGATGCTTCTCCTATGACTTGGCAGGTATTCCAAGAAGCATTCTTGGACAAGTTCTTTCTGCTTGAGATGAGGGAAATAAAGATTTAGGATTTTATGAACATGAGGCAGGACTCCATTACTTATAAGGAGTACTGCTTTAAGTTCAACCAGTTGGCCAAGTATGCTCCTGATTTGATTTCTGACAACCGAACTTGTATGAGAATTTCGTGATAGGTGTTTCTGATTTGGTGCTAAAAGAGTGTAGGACTGCGATGCTGCATAAGGATATGGATCTGTCTAGGTTGATGATGCATGCACAACTGATAGAGGTGGATAAGATAAGGGATAAAGACAGAGTGAGGGGTACCAAGAGGGCTTGATCTTAGAAGCAAGACTATAGTTAGCCTAGGTTCCATGGAGGAAATCACTCTTAGTTTCAGATACGTTCATCTATTCCAGTGCCTTCATCAGCTAGTGCTCCCATGCCTAGAGGCAAGAAGGATCAAGGGAGCAGGTCTTTTATGTCTAGGTCCCAAAACAGTATTGGTAAAAAGCCTCATTATCCTCCTTGTACAAAGTGTGGTAGGGATCATCCCGGTGAGTGTTTCACATATTTGAGGGGTTGTTTTGGTTATGGCTAGAAGTGTCACATACTTAGAGATTGTCTGCATGCCAGGCAGGGGACCAGAGATGCCCGACCTCAGGAATAGACTACTAGTACACAAGCTCATGTCCCTCGTCCCGCCCCTGTTCAGGGCACTTCATCTAGCACTACTGACGATCAGTGCTAGAGCAGATTCTATGCCTTACCATCCCATTAGGAGCAAGAGGACTCTCCAAATGATGTTACTGGTATTCTCCACGTCTTTTGTTTTGATGTTTATGTATTGTTGGACCCCGGGTTAAGTATCTCTTATGTGACCCCACTTGTGGCTGTGAATTTAAAAATGAGTCCCAAAAAGATTGTTGAGCCTTTCCTAGTCTCCACACCAGTAGGGGAGTCAATTATTGCTACACAAGTGTATAGATATTGTCCTATTACTGTTCTTCACAGAGTCATACTTCCTGATTTGATAGAGTTAGAGATGGTGGATTTTGACCTTATTCTGGGTATGGATTGGCTTCATTCTAATTATGCATCTGTAGACTGTCGTACCCGTGTGGTCAAGTTTCAGTTCCCTGTTGAGCGATATTTTATGTGGTCCGGGAGTTTGGTATATCCCAAGATTCATTTTATCTCCTATCTCAAAGCTAAAAAGGTAATATCCAAGGGTTACATCTATCACCTAGTTTGAGTCAAAGACACTAAGTCTGAGGCTCCAACTTTTCAATCAGTCGATATTGTTAATGAGTTTCCAGATATTTTTCTGGAAGATCTCCCTAGTGTACCTCCCAATAGAGAGATAGAATTCGGGATTGACCTTGTTTCCAACACTCGTCCTATTTCTATTCCTCCATACCATATGGCACCTACTGAGCTAAAGGAGTTAAAAGAGGAAATCAAAGATCTTTTATACAAATGTTTCATAAGGCCCAGTATTTCTCCTTGGGGCGCACCGGTTCTATTCAAGTAGAAGATAGATAGTTCTTTGCGTATATGCATTGACTATCGTCAGCTTAACAAGGTCACAGTAAAAATAAGTATCCTCTTCCGAGAATTGATGACCTATTTAATCAGTTGCAAGGTGAAAGTTATTTCTCCAAGATTGACCTTAGATTCGACTATCACCAACTTAAAGTGAGGGAATGTGATATTCCAAAGACAACCATCCAAACACGCTATGCTCACTTTGAATTTCTAGTCATGTCTTTCAGGCTGACTAATGCCCCGACAAGTTTTATGGACCTCATGAATCGAGTGTTCAAGTAATATCTTGATATGTTTGTAATTGTGTTCATAGATGACATCCTTGTCTACTCCCGTAGTGAGCATCATCATACAAATCACCTTAGAATTATCTTGCAAACTCTTAGAGGTCACTAGTTGTTCACCAAATTAAGTAAGTATTAATTTTGGCTAAGGTCTGTAGCCTTTCTGGGTCAGGTTGTTTCAGTCGAAGGTATTAAAGTTGATCCCCAAAAGACAAAAGCTATAAAAAATTGGCCTAGACCTATCTCTCCATCTGATATTAGAAGTTTCTTGGGTCTAGTGGGCTACTACCACCGTTTTATTGAAGGTTTCTCCTCTATTGTGTGTCCCATGGCCCGGTTGACCCAAAATAAAGTTAAGTTCCAGTGGTCAGATTCCTGTGAGAAGAGTTTTCAGGAATTGAAGACTCGACTTACTTCACCCCTTGTGTTGACTTTGCCTTATGGTAAAGATGGTTTTGTAGTTTATTGTGATGCCTCTAGAATTTGTTTGGTTGCCTGTTGATGCAAAGAGGTAAGGTTATAGCCTATGCCTCTAAATAGTTAAAGCTGCATGAGAAGAATTACCCAACCCATGATCTTGAGTTAGCTGTTGTGGTCTTTGCTTTGAAAATCTTGAGACACTATTTTATGGTGTTCATGTTGATGTGTTTACTTATCATAAGTGCCTGCAGTATGTGTTTACTCAGAGGGATTTGAATCTTAGGCAGAAGAGGTGGTTAGAGTTGTTAAAAGACTATGATATGAGTGTGTTATATCACCTGGGAAAGGCCAATGTAGTGGCAGATGCCCTTAGTAGCTTTTCTATGGGTAGTGTTGCTTATGTAGAGGAAGGTAAGAAAGAGTTAGCTCGTGATGTGCATAGTCTGGCTAGATTGGGTGTTAGGTTTCTTGATTCAGCTGAGGGAAGTACTTTGGTGCCAAGAAATTCTGAATCCTCTTTAGTTTTAGAAGTGAAGAAGAAGCAAGATAGAGATCCTAGTTTGGTCGGATTGAAAGAGTCAGTTAAGGACCGAAAGGTAGAGATTTTCTCCCAAGGGGTTGATAGCGTATTGAGATTGCAGGGTAGATTGTGCGGTCCGTGTGTTGATGATATGAGGAAGAGGATTATGACTGAAGCGTATGGCGTGCGGTGTTTGATTTATCCCGGCACTACCAAGATGAACTATGACTTTCGAGAAATCTATTAGTGGAATGGTATAAAGAAGGATATAGTTGATTTTATATCAAAGTGTACAACGTGCCAATAAGTTAAGGTAGAGAACCAAATACCTGGTGGTGTGATGCAAGTGATTGGTATACCCACTTGGAAGTGGAAGGTGGGGAATATGGACTTCGTGACCGGGTTACCTCTTTTGCGCCATCATCATGATTCTATTTGGGTTGTTGTACACAGGCTGACTAAGTTTGCACACTTTTTTTCCATGCATACATCTTCTAAGGATAAGTACTATGCTAGATTATACTTCTGGGAGTTAGTCAGGCTGCACAGAGTTCCCTCGTCTATTATTTCAGATAGGGGTACTCAATTTACTTCTCAATTTTAGAGGGCGTTTCAGCAGGGTCTTGGTACCCAAGTGCTTTTAAGTTCCGTATTATATCCGCAGACAGAGAGTCAGGTTGAGAGGACCATTCAGACCCTAGTAGACATGTTGAGGGCGTGTGCTCTTGATTTCAAAGGTAGTTGGGATGCGCATTTGCCATTTATAGAGTTCACCTATAACAATAGTTACCATTCTAGCATTCGGATGGCACCATTTGAGGCTTTGTATGGTAGGAGATGTAGATAATCCATAGGTTAGTTTGAAGTAAGTGAAGCTACTTTTGTTGGACCGAATGTAGTGTTTAAAGATATGGAGAAAGTTAAGTTAATTAGAGAGAGGTTAAAGATAGCTCAGAGTCATCAAAAGTCATACGCCGATGTGAGGAGAAGGGATCTTTAGTTTGATGTGGGTGATTTGGTTTACTTGAAGGTTTCACCCGTGAAAGAGGTGAAGAGGTTTGATAAAAAGGGAAAGTTTAGTCCCCGTTATGTTGGCCCGTATAGAGTTTTGAGCCGTGTTGGGAAGGTATCCTATGAGGTTGAATTGCCTACAGAGTTGTCAACTGTTCATCATATTTTTCATGTCTCCATGCTTAAAAAGAATATTGGTGATTCTGTTGTAGTAGTTCCCTCAGAGAGTACTGGTATTCAGAATAGTCTTTCCTTCGATGCGATTCCTATTGAGATTCTAGATTTTCAGATCCGTAGGATGAGGAACAAAGAGGTTCCCTTGGACAAAGTTTTGCGGCAGAACGAGTCAGTTGAGGGCGCTACTTGGGAGGTAGAAGCAATCATGCGGGCCAAGTACCCGCGCCTCTTTTCTACGAATTCAGATCAAGTAAAAGGTATTATTCTTCCTTAATTCATCCCGTCTAATGGAATGTTCTGCTATATATCTATTCTTGCATGTGTTCTTGCAATTTCTGAGGTATTCAAGAGTTTAGAAATATTTTGAGCCCGCTTAGCAAATTCCTTCAGCTATGTGTACTCTATTTTCCTGTGTTCCTAGTCTAACTAGAGACATTCGAGGACGAATGTTTCCAAGGGGGAGATAATGTAAGACCCCGCAAAGTTCCCTTGTAGTTTGAGCCTTGAACGTGTAAAGTGAAGTTTAATTCCAGCCCTAAAAGATTTAGAAGAGACTTCCCTAGCGATTAGTGTTCTAATCTTGTTGAATTTTCCTAAAAATGACTTCCTATATTGTAGAGAATTAAATTAGCTTTCCAAAGATACCAATTTCGTCCAAATCTGATGCCCAGGTAAGAAGTTATGGCTAATTTAAGTCCTAGTTTTAAAACAACATCATTTTAGTGCTTGGCGTGTCGCGGAGAGGGTCTATTTGACAATTGTCAAATTCTAGTGGAACTCCGCAATAGTGGCGCATCGCGGAGGACCCCAATTTCTCTATAGTTAAATTTCGGTGGTCTAGCGGGATTGTTATGTGTCGCGCTGACTTTCCTAATCCCAACCATTTGGATAACGCAATGGCTCTGCATTGCAGTGACTCCCAGATTCCCATTTATCAATTTCAAGTGAGCCACCGTGATAGTGGCACGTCGTGGTGGCCCATAAAATTGGGTTCCCAGTTCAATTTTTCTAGCTTTGTACAGAAGTAAAAAAGGGTACTTTGGACTTTTTTCAAGCCTCTTAAACCCTACAAACACAAAATTTGAGTCATTTACAAGCATTCTATGAGTTTTTTCTCAAAAAGAACCATAAGTATCCAAAACCTCTTCCAAGAATCTCAAGAATCCATCATAAATTTTTCAAATGGAGTTGAGATTGAAGTTCCCCAAGTTCAAGGGTTGCAAGAACCCTCTCTGAAGAGTAAGAGGAAGATTTTGAAGAAATATTGTTCATCCAATTTCATAATCTAAGGTATGTGGGGTTTTGAACAAGGGTAATCTAAGATAGAATGTTTTTTCTAAAGCTTTGGGTTGAGATATTTTCTAAAATGAATGAACTCATTTTAGTATTTTCTAAAGAAGGAAGTAGTTTTCTCTACTAATATGAGTTGACAACCGATTTTCAAACCAAACTTATATGATTCTGAGTTCTAAGTGTTTGAGTTCAAAAGAGTTATAAGTTCTTGAGCATTAAAGAAGTTTTACTCCCCATGAGATATATTCATGAGTTGAAAGTATTGTTTAAAGTTTCCTTCAGCCTTTGAGTAATGAGAATAATAGAAGAGTGCAAATTTTAAAGCCAGAGTATAATGACTCACGAGATTTGTATTACTTGCTTCATTCTACATGATTTATGAGCTTTACATTTTAGACTTATTCAAGCCATGCGAGTCATTCCTATTTGCATGCATGATTTAATTAAAGAGTATTGATATTGTTTTATGTAAATGTATACACCCCCATATACTCAGTACATTCCCAAGTGCTGATCCACATATACGTTTATGTGCTACATTGTCTTATAATATATGTTCAGGTGCTCAGTCCTAACCTCGTCAGTGATTCCCGAGTACCTTTGTCTAAATTTCTCCAGTGGTGAGTCCTCATGGTTCGAGGGCCTATCTTAAGATATTTCAGTATTCGAGTGTTTACGTTATTATTTTCAGTTCGGTTTGAGTAAGTTGGGGACCTGTCCCAATGGATCTCGAGTTCATAGAGTAGTAGAGACTTTGTCGGACTACTCATCCGACTGTGGTTGTGTTGATATTTCCAAAATTGTGGTCGTTTTTGACCGAGTATTACCTTTTTATTTCCTTTCATTAGATATGACTGTTCCAATGTTTTGTATATTTCTTCTTGAATGAGTTATTATGAGAAGTGATAGGCTCAAAGGGTTAGCTTGGGGCTATTTATAGCCCTAAGCACCGTGTGACATCCCAGGACCTATTTTTGGGACATTACAAACTTGGTATCAGAGCTTAAGGTTTTAAAGGAGTCCTATGGAGTCTGACAAGCCGTGTTGAATAGAGTCTTGATCATCGGTGTATAGCACGCCACATCTATGAGCAAGAGGCTACAAGACGTTTTAGGAAAAAGTTGTTTCTTTTTTCTTTCTGATTCTATCGTGCCCACAGTTATCCCTCTTATCTAATAATTCGTGCTCTCCTATTTCAGAAAATACCTCTCCGAAGAGTGGATTCCCACAGAAATAATAATGAGCAACCCTGGCCCGTTGATCCATTGAATGAGACAATGTCTCATGCTAAGTTTTCGGTGGCCTTTCAGGCATTATCCCAAGCATTCACCGCTAATGTTTAGGCCAATAACCAAGACGCAGTATCAAATTAGCAGGAAGGTGATGTAGCTGCTTCTAGGATCTATGATTTTATGCTGATGAATCCGCCATAGTTTTATAGGTGTAAGGAAGGTGAGGATCCACAATTGTATATTGAGGAGGTGAGAAAGAACACAAAGGTGATGTATGTTTCTGAGAAAGAAAGTGTTGAGTTAGAATCTTATAGGTTGAAAGATATATCTTAACACTGGGTTGTATCATGGAGTAAGGGTAGAGGTGAGGATGCTGCTCCTATGACTTAGCAGGTATTCCAAGATACATTCTTGGACAAGTTCATTCCACTTGGGATGAGGAAAGCAAAGATTGAAGATTTTATGAACTTGAGGTAGGTCTCCGTAACTATTAAGGAGTACTTCTTGAAGTTCAACCAGTTGGCCAAGTATGCTCCTGATTTGATTTCTGACACCCGAGCTAGTATGAGCAAGTTTGTGATAGGTGTTTCTGGTTTGGTGCTGAAAGAGTGTAGGACTTCGATGTTGTATAAGAATATTGATCTGTCTAGGTAAATGATGCATGCACAACAGATAGAGGTGGATAAGATAAGGGAGAGAGATAGAGTGAGTGGTAACAAGAGGGCTAGATCTGAGTAGCATGGGTATAGTCAGCCTAGGTTCCAAGGAGAAAACCTCCTTCAGTTATAGAGATATTCTTCTATTCCATCACCTTCATCAGTTAGTACTCCCACACCTAGAGGAAGGCAGGAGCAAGGGAGGAGGTCTTTTATGTCTAGGTCGCAAAATAGTGTTGGTAACAGGTAAAGTGCGGTAGGGATCATCCTGGTGAGTGTTTCACAGATTTGAAGGGTTTTTTTGGTTATGGCAAACAGGGCCACAGACTTAGAGATTGTCCGCATGCTAGGCAGGGGACCAGGGATGCCCGTCCTTAGCCACAGACTACTAGTACACTAGATTTTGTCCCTAGTACCTCCCCTGTTCAGGGCGCTTCATCTAACACTGCTGGCGATCAGCGCCAGAATAGATTCTATGCCTTACCATCCCATCAGGAGCAAAAGGACTCTCCCGATGTTGTTACTGGTATGGTCTGCGTCTTTTGTTTTGATGTTTATGTGTTGTTGGACCCCGGGTCAAGTCTCTCCTCTGTGACGCCACTTGTTGCTGTGAATTTCAAAATGAGTCTCGAAAATATTTCTGAGCCTTTCCTAGTCTCCACACCAGTAGGGGTGTCAATTATTGCTAAACAATGGTATAAAGATTGTCCTGTTAATGTTCTTTATAGAGTCATACTTCCTGATTTGATAGATTTAGACATGGTGGATTTTGACCTTATTTTTGGTATATATTGGCTTCATTCTTGTTATGCATCTGTAGACTGTCGTACCCATTTGGTCAAGTTTCAGTTCCCTGATAAGCCAGTTTTAGAGTGGTCTGAGAGTTCAGTATCTCCCAAGAGTAATTTTATCTCCTATCTCAAAGACAAAAAGCTAATATGCAAGGGTTGCATCTATCACCTAGTTAGAGTCAAAGACACTAAGTCCGAGGCTCCAACTATTCAGTCAGTCGTTATTGTTAATGAGTTTCCAGGTGTTTTTTCAGAAGATCTCCCAGGAGTACCTCCCGATAGAGAGATAGAATTTAGGATTGACCTTCTTCCCGACACTCATCATATTTCTATTCTTCTATACTGCATGGCACCTACTGAGCTTAAGGAGTTGAAAGAGTAACTCAAGGATCTTTTAGACAAAGGTTTCATAAGGCCCAGTGTTTCTTCTTGGGGCGCACCTGTTCTATTCGAGCAGAAAAAAGTTTGTTCTTTGCGTATGTGCATTGACTATCTTCAGCTTAACAAGGTCACAATAAAAAATAAGTATCCTCTTCCGGGAATTGATGACCTGTTTGATTAGTTACAAGGCACAAGTTATTTCTCCAAGAAAGACCTTAGATTCGGCTATCACCAACATAAAGTGAGGGAATGTGTTATTCCAAAGACAGCCTTTCAAACCCGCTATGGTCACTTTGAGTTTCTAGTGATGTATTTCGGGTTGACCAATGCCCTGACAACTTTTATGGACCTCATGAATTGAGTGTTCAAATAATATCTTGATATGTTTGTACTAGTGTTCATAGATGACATCCTTGTCTACTCCCGCAGTGAGAATGATCATGCAGATCACATTATAATATTCTTGCAAACTCTTAGAGGTCACTAGTTGTTCACCAAATTCAGTAAGTGTGAATTTTGGCTAAGATTTGTAGCCTTTCTGGGTCATGTTGTTTCAGTCGAAGGTATTAGAGTTGATCCCCCAAATACAAAAGCTGTAAGAAATTGGCCTAGACCTATCTCTCCATTTGATATTAGAAGTTTCTTGGGTCTAGCGTGCTACTACCGCTATTTTATTGAAGCTTTCACATTTATTGTGTCTCCCATGACCCGGTTGACCTAAAAGAAAGTTAAGTTCTAGTGGTTCGATTCCTATGAGAAGAAATTCCAGGAGTTGAAGAATCGACTTACTTCAGCCCCTGTTTTGACTTTGCTTGATGGTACAGATGGTTTTGTGGTGTATTGTGATGCTTCTAGAATTGGTTTGGGTTGTGTGTTGATGCAAAGAGGTAAGGTTATAGCCTATGCCTCTAGACAGTTAAAGCCGCATGAGAAGAATTACCCAACCCATGATCTGGAGTTAACTGCTGTGGTCTTTGCTTTGAAAATCTTAAGACACTATCTTTATGGTGTTCATGTTGATGTCTTTACTGATCATAAGAGCCTGCAGTATGTGTTTACTCATAGGGAGTTAAATCTAAGGCAGAGGAGGTGGTTAGAGTTGTTAAAAAACTATGATATGAGTGTGTTGTATCAACCGGGCAAGGCTAATATAGTGGATGATGCCCTTAGTAGATGTGTATAGGTAGTGTTGCTCATGTAGAGGAAGGTAAGAAAGAGTTAGCTCGTGATATGAATAGTCTGGTTAGATTGGGTATTAGGTTGCTTGATTCAGATGAGGGAAGTACTTTGGTGCAAAGCATTTCCGAATCCTCTTTAGTTTCAGAAGTGAAGGAGAACCAAGATAGAGATCCTAGTTTGGTCGGACTGAAGGAGTCAATTAAGGACCAAAAGGTAGAGGTTTTCTCCCAAGGGGGACATGGAGTGTTGAGATTGCAGGGTAGATTATGCATTCCGTGTGCTGATGATTTAAGGCAGAGGATTATGATTGAAATGTATGGCGCGCGGTATTTAATTCATCCCGGCACTACCAAGATGTACCGCGACTTGCAAGAAATATGTTAGGGGAATGGTATGTAGAAGGATATAGATGAGTTTGTAGGAAAGTGTACATTGTGATAATAGGTTAAGGTAGAGCACCAAAGACCTAGTAGTGTGATGCAAGAGATTAGTATGCCCACTTGGAAGTGGGAGGTGATGAATCTGGACTTCATGAATGGGTTACCTCTTTGGCACCGTCATCATGATTCCATTTGGGTTGTTGTAGATAGGCTGACTAAGTTTGCGCACTTCTTTCCCATGCATACATCTTATAGAGCTGAGTATTATGCTAGATTGTATATCCGGGATTTACTCAATCTTTATGAAGTTCCCTCGTCTATCATTTCGGATAGGGGTACTCAATTTACTTCTCAGTTTTGGAGGGCGTTTCGGAAGGGTCTTGGTACCCAAGTTCTTTTGAGTTCCACTTTTCATCTGTAGATAGATGGTCAGGCTGAGAGGTCCATTCAGACCCTAGAAGACATGTTGAGGGCCTGTGCAATTGATTTCTAAGGTAGTTGGGATGAGCATTTGCCATTGATAGAGTTAGCCTATAACAATAGTTACCATGCTAGCATCCGAATGGAATTATTTGAGGCTTTGTATGGTAGGAGATGTAGATCACCCATAGGTTGGTTTGAAATAGGTGAAGCTTCTTTGTTTAGACCTGATGTAGCATTTGAAGCTATGGAGAAAGTTAAGTTAATTAGAGAGAGGTTAAAGACAGCTCAGAGTCATCAAAAATCATACGCCGATGTGAGGAGAAGGGATCTTGAGTTTGAGGTGGGTAATTTGGTGTACTTGAAGGTTTCACCCATAAAAAGGGTGAAGAGGTTTTGTAAAAAGGGAAAGCTTAGTTCCCTTTATGTTGGCCCGTATAGATTTTTGAGCCGTGTAAGGAAAGTAGCGTATGAGGTTAAGTTGCCTGCAGAGTTGTCAGCCATTCATCCTATTTTTCATGTCTCTATGCTTAAAAAGCATATTGGTGATTCTGTTGTAGTAGATCCCTCAGAGAGTGCTGATATTCAGAACAGTCTTTCCTTCGATGAGATTCCTGTTGAGATTCTATATTTTCAGATCCATAGGCTGAGGAACAAAGAGGTTCCCTTGGTCAAAGTTTTATGGTGGAACTAGATAGTTGAGGGCTCTACTTGGGAGGCAAAAGCAGATATGCGGGCCAAGTACCTGCACCTCTTTTCCACGAGTTCCGATCAAGCCGAAGGAATTATTCTTCCTTAGTTAAGCCCTTCTAATATAAAGTTCTGCTATATATCTATTCTTGTATGAGTTCTTACAATTTTTTAGGTATGCAAGAGTTTAGAAAGATTTTGAGACCTTTTAGCAAATTGCTTCAGTTATGTGAACTCAGTTTTCTAGTGTTCCGGGTCTAACTAGCGACATTCGAGGACGAATGTTTCCAAGGGGGATATATTGTAAGATCCCGCAAAGTTTCCTTGTAGTTTGAGCATTGAGCGTGTCAAGTAAAGTATAATTTTGGCCCTAAATGATTTATAAGAGACTTCCCAAATGATTAGTGTTCTAATCTTATTGAATTTTCCTTAAAATGACTTCCTATAATGTAGAGAATTGAATTTGCTTTCCAACGATACTAATTTCGTCCAAATCCTATGCCCGGGTAAGACGTTATGGCTATTTTAAGTTATAGTTGTAAAACAACGTCATTTTAGTGCTTGGCGTGTCACGGAGAGGGTCTATTTGACAATTGTCAAATTTCAGTGGAACTCCGCGATAATGGCGCATCGTGGAGGACCCCAATTTCTCAATAGTCAAATTCCAGTGGCCTAGCGCGATTTTGATGCGTTACGCTGAAGTTCCAGGTCCCAACCAGTGGGAAAACGTGATGTATCCGCGTCGCGGTGACTCCCAGATTCCCATTTGTCAATTTCTAGTAAGCCACCACGATAGTGGCGCATCGTTGTGGCCCATAAAATCGAGTTCCTAGTTCAATTTTTCTAGCTTCGTACAGAAGTTAAAAAGGGCACTTTGGACTTTTTCCAAGCCTCTTAAACCATGCAAACACCATATTAGAGTCATTTACAAGCATTTTATGAGGTTTTTCTCAAGTTTTCTCTCAACAAAAACCCTAAGTATCCAAAACCTCTTCCAAGAATCTCAAGAATCCACCATATATTTTCCAAATTGAGTTGAGATTTAAGTTCCCCAAGTCCAAGGGTTGCAAGAACCCTCTCTTAAGAGTAAGAAGAGTTTGAACAAAACTTGTTCATCCAATTTCATAATCTAAGGTATGTGGGGTTTTGAACAAGGGTAATCCTTTAACCCTTGTGCCCAAAGGCTTACTTAAACTATAATTTTCTGTAATTTATGAGATTTTATATGAAATTGAATTGGGAATTCTCTCCCATTGTTATTGGTTGCAAGCTTTTGATGTTTCCAAAGAATTGAGAGTCTAATAGAATGATTTTTACATGTTTTCTTGAGAAATTGCAAATGGGTCTATACCCCATGATTTTAATCCTTGAGAAGTTAATAGTTGAAATGTTTGAGATATTGAAGTATATGAGTATGTTGAGATTATGAGCTAAATTGCTGTAAATTTCAGATTTCTATATGATTTATGAATCTATATGCTATCTAATATGCATTTTGATGAGTTTTAACTTGATATTGAATTATGGGTCATTAAGCCCTACTTGAGACTTGCAATTTTATGAAATATTATGCTATAAGCACCCATGATTTGAGTATGTTGAGATTTATTGAGAAATGCTTTGACCAAATGATCATAGAGTTTTGAAATCCACTCTACTACATGAGATTCATATTTGATTGTTGGGTTCTTGTGAAACATGAGACCATTTTGAAAGTGGATTTTCATGAGATGAGCGAGATAAACTAAAGGGAGTAGTATTTAGCACCGAGTTGAGTAAGTTACTATGGTTTCTTACCCCAGAACTACGTGCCACCGTAGGTTGAGATTTTGGGCCGGAGGTCGAGATGATTGGGCCCGAGGCTGAGATAAGTGATCACTGAGTTGAGGTTATACTCCATGGAAAGTGTATGATGCCTCTCCCCAACATGAGGTTTCTTCCTTAGTAGGACAAGATGTTGGACTCCATATAGCTCGCATGGTTTATGTCGGTTAAGAGAACCTCCCTAAACTAAAGTATTTTCCATTGAGATAGAATATTTTCCCTAAAGCTTTGGTATGAGATATTTTCTAAAATGAATGAACTACTATGAATATTTTCCAAAGAAAGAAGTAGTTTTCTCTACTAATATGAGTTGATCACCAGTTTTCAAACCAAAGTTATATTATTCCAAGTTCCAAGTGTTTTAGTTCAAAAGAGTTATAAGTTCTTGAGAATTAAAGAAGTTTTACTCTCCATGAGATATATGCATGAGTTGAAAGTATTGTTTAAAGTTTCCTTCAACCTTTGAGTAATGAGAATAAGAGAACAATGCAGATTTTAAAGCCAAAGTATAATAACTCATGAGATTTGTGTTACATGCTTCATTCTACCTGATTTATAAGCTTTACATTTTAGACTTATTCAAGCCATGTAAGTCATTCCTATTTGCATGCATGATTTAATTAAAGAGTATTGATATTGTTTTATGTAAATGCATATGCCCCCATATACTCAGTACATTCCCAAGTGCTGATCCACATATATGTCTATGTGCTACATTGTCTTATAATGTAGGTTCAGGTGCCATATCCCAACCTCGTCAGTGATTCCTGAGTATCTTTGTCTACATTTCTCCAATGGTAAGTCCTCATGGTTCAAGGGCCTATATTCAGACGTTTCAGTTTTTGAGTGTTTACGTTATTATTTTCAGTTCAGTTTGAGTAAGTTGGGGACATGTCTGAACATCTCTCGAGTTCATGAAGTAGTAGAGGCTTTGTCAGACTAGTCATTCGACTGTGGTTGTGTTGAGATTTCTAGTATTGTGGTCATTTGGACCGAATATTACCTTCATATTTCCTTTCATTTGATATGACAGTGCCAGTGTTTTGTATATTTCTTCTTGAATGAGTTATTATGAGAAGTGATAGGCTCAAAGGGTTAGCTTGGGGCTACTTGTAGCCCTAAGCACCGTGTGATGTCCCGGGACCCATTTTTGGGGCGTTACTATAATAACAATGATAATATTAATATGAAGTCTTTAATTCAAATTCATAGAAGGAAAATGATGGAATGAACAAGCATTTCAGAGAATGAAAGATCACCACTTCACCACAAACCGCTAACGAACTAAATTGATCCACTTAACACTGTGCAAGAAAAGTAGAATTGCCTTTGGAATCTGCATCGCATGGGGATACAATGTTTGATGATGGTTAGTGGGTTGAGCATTAACATGTAACTTAGGGATAAGGGGTAAAATAATACCTGATCAACAGTTCAAAATTCATCAAAATCCAATGCACATGATCACATGCATATGCATATATACATAGACATACACATATATATATATATCAAATGATTTGATAGGGAACAAGTCTTAGCATGAACTTTAAAATAAATATCCAATACTGTGTAGATTAATCATCATAATAAGGCAACCATAGTCTATATGGGTCTAACTTTCCCCTAGCTAAAAGGGCCTCAGTGCATGTGGCTGTATGAACCAGAGAATAATAATATATGCATATGCACAATAGGGTACTCAAACCTCTCGGAATACATCACGAGTGACTTAATCACTCAGTTATATAACAATTGTGACCCGAACCACCCAGTCATTTAGACCCCCACGTCGACAATCATGGTTTATTGTATCCCTTCAAGACCCCCACTTTCACAATATAGCTATACAAACCTCATTAAATCCTAATTAAAATACTTTTCACACATTCCCAATCATCAAACAAGGATTAATTTGTTAAGGCATTATAAAGTGGTATCATTATACTAACTCTAGCTTGCAAGCACATGTCACCTTGCCAAATTAGTCAATTTGCCAATGGGAATCTAACCCAATTATCCAATAAAACTCAAAAGTTTCATATAGAAATGAAACCATATAGCCAAGTGGGATTCTAACCCAACTAGCCAACAGGAATCTAAATTCAAAAGTAGGAACCAAATCATCTAGCCAAGTAGGACTATAACCCCTCAACCTATAGGAATCTAAAGTTTTCAATTCAAATTTAATGCATGGCCATCAATTCCATTTTAAAATTCAATTCAGGATCCATTACTCTTTTATGTTGTGCAAGGTTTTAAAGTACTTTCTCAATAAGCAAATTCTCATATTCAAAGCCAATTTCATAAGACTAGGTTTAGTTTGCTATAAGCTTCAACTCTGTAACTCATCAATCTTAGGGAAGACCACATTTCCCATTCAATTCTCACACACATGCATCAAATTAGTTTCAAAATACTCAACCCATATCCAAAAACCAACAATTTAAATCACATGAGTAACCACTTAAGAACTTTATTTTAGAAAAATAAGATTTGGGAAAAGAGGTATATGCCTAAAAGGATCACAATTCTTGAGGGAATTTGCCTTTGGAAGCTCTAGATAATCAACCTTGAGAAAACCCTAACGCACTTACTTGAGAGAATTTATGAGAAGAGAGAAGTTATTTTTATATATTATGGATGGTAATAAGGTCCAAGTAAAGTTTTAAGGTCATGGATTATGGTTAGAGAAAATGGGAAATGTCCAGAACACCCTTAATTTAAAAGTTGAAAAATTATCGCTAGTAACTACGGGTCACCATACGACTCGTAAGGACTCACTATGACTCGTAGGGTACGAGTCATAATCAATATAGAAAATTTAGGGTACACTCTGGTAACACTATGATTGGTATCTTATGTCTTGTACAGAGTCATTATGACTCATTGAGTCTAGTCGTACTCAAAGTAGAACACTTTGAGCGTCATACTGGTCTGGCTATGAAAGGGGGATATATGACTCTTAGAGAGTCTTTATGACTCACTAACTGAAGTCATCACCAAGGTAGCAACTAAGGAAAAACTCACTGGACACCCTATTATTTGGATCCTATGACCCATCAAGACACCCTACGACTCGTAGGGTGAGTCATAGTCAAGAAAATGAGTTCAAAATCACAGAATTTTTAGTGGCCAACACCTGGGGAATAACATTTGGAAACCCAGGTTGACTATTGAACCGCATTACACCCTCATACTGATGGGCAACCAATGTGGTCTATTCAGATCTTGGAGGACATACTCTATGCTTGTGTGTAGGATTTTAGGGGTTAGTGGGACTAGATTCTACCTTTGGTAGAGTTTGCATAAAATAACATATTTCATTAAAGTATTCAAATGTCCCCATTTAAGGCATTATATTATTGGTTATATCGATCTCCTATTAGTTAGTTTGAGAATTTTGAGGCTAGGCCTTAAGGCACAAATTTGCTTTGTGAGTTATTAGACCGAGTTTGGATTATTCAAGATAGGCTATGAGAAGCTCAGAGTAGACTGAGAAGTTATACTGACTGTAGATGTCATCTATTGAGGTTTAGGGTTGGTGATAGGGTCATCCTACGAGTATCACCTGTGAATGACGTGATAAGGTTTTGGAGGAGGGGCAAGATTAACCCAAATATATTGGACCCTTTGAGATCTTGCAGATATTAGGTAGGTAGCATATATCTTGTCATTAACTTCTAACTTTTCATTCATCCACCCAGTGTTTCATGTATCTATGTTGCAATAGCACTTTCCCGGTGAATCTCACATGCTTCAGTGGGACTAGGTTCATTTGGATGAGAGGTTGGTATTTCTAGAGAAACCAGTGTCCATTTTGGCTAAAGATGTCAGGTTGTTTTATTCCAAGGACATTCCTGTAGTTAGGTTCAGTAGCATCACCATCTAATGGATAAGGCTACTTGGGAGAACGAATATGTTATGCGGACCCAATATCCCTACCTGTTTGAGACTTTAGGTATTTCCTTACCCTTTACTTTCGTGGAAGAAAGTCCTTTTAGTAGTGGATGTTGTAATAACCCTCATGGTCATTGTTTTTTTTCCATACACTTTTGCTGTCTAGAGCTTTTCTCTAACTACCCAAGTAATTTATGACTTGCTGGGATTGACAATTTGATTTTCGGGCGGTTCATTTGAGAATTTTTGTAATACCAAATATATTATATTCTTAATTTAAATTAGTATTTGTTAGAAATATAATTTATATATATATATATATATATATTATAATATATATAGATCCTGTACATATTTATTAAGAATGGTTTTTGTGTGATATGCACTGATGTTATAGTCTTTTATTATGAGAGAAATTAATTATCTAAATGAAGTTGTTCAATCTCAGGTTCTGGTGTGGTACTATTCAGAGGCTTATTGAAGAGGTTTTTAGCTTTGGCGTCCAAGTAGATTAGGATTACTATATCTTTAGATTGAGCTTATTTACGGTAATTGTGTGTTATTATGCTAATTTTGAATAAGTAGTTGTAATTTTGATATGCTGTCTTATATATCCAATTAAGACCCTAATCTAGTAATTTTTTATTTTTTTTACTTTAGTATAATATATTATTTATGATCTTAGGATGTTGTATTTAAGTTGTGAAATCTTTGAATCATCTCTTTTTAATTAAGTTACATGAATAATCATTTAAATGTATATTAACAATAGTTTAGGGTCAGTATATACTTTAGTTCTATCAATTATTGTAAAATTTGGCCCATTATGGCATCATTTACTGTAGGGTTTATGTTTTTAATTTTACAATTAGGTATGATTACTATAAGTTTTGGTTTTTGTCTGTCATCTGGTTATGATGAGTTGGGAGTATTGGTATTGATTATTGTTGTTCTGGGAGTTGTGGTTTCTCTGAGTTTCGATTTGAGTCCAACCTCTGATTATGAGTTTGGTTGTATATTATAAATGTGGCCTCTTATTAGTACCCATTATTTTTGGTTCAAACTTGACATATGACCTCTTGTTATTATCCACCACTATTGGTTCGAGCTCGACGTCTAGCCTTCTGTTACCAGTTAAAGCTTGGTACACACTTGTATGACTACTATAATTTCTTTGGATTGGTTTAGTTATGGGTTAATTATTACATTTTGTAAATATTTCTTTTGTGCCCCACAAGATTATGGGGGCAAGATTGGGTTAATTATCTTCTTCAGTGTGTCTGGTATGCTAATTAGGGCCCAGTTAGGTTATGTTTAGTTTGCCTTTTATTTTTATATTATTTATCTTTCTGTTTCACTTTTACTTATTCTTTTATCACATTTTCATTAGACGATAGTTGTTTACCTTTTTATCCCTATTTACTATTGACTTAACTACACCCTCGCATTTTAGTTACATTTTTCTTGTATTGAGCTCAGTCGGCCGATGATGCTTGCTGAGTACCCGTTGCTTTGGTACTCAAATTACACTTTTTCATCTTTATCCTGATGTAGACCCGAGTACTAGCAACCGACGTTGATGTGATTCCTCTTTTCCAGTCTAATTTGAAGTAGGGAGAGCTTGTTGTCGTTCAATGCTGATCCTTCTCTATCTACTCCAATTTAGTCTTTTGTACTCGAAGTTGCTCGTATATATTGTTATATTTTGGATTTTTTCTAGTACTCAGGGAATCTTTTAGTAGTGGCTTTAGTACTAGCCTTACTATGTCTTGGGAGGGATTCATTTGTATAATTTGGTCCTCTTCCTTCTCTCATATGATAATCTTTATATATTTCCTTTCTATTTTTTTATTATTAAAAATATATTTATCATTTTATGTTGTATTTTTTGGTTTCTTCCTATTAGCCCATTACCTATTGCTCTAGGCTATGGCTTGGCTTGCCTACTTGTGGGATAAGGTAGGCACCATCATGAATTGAGAAATTAGGCCGTGACATATTGGTTCCCGGTTCTTTTTTCGATACATGTTCTCCATTGTTTCTTTTATTTTTGTATGTCGAGTGACATGTGGATACTCTTTTTGTTTTTATTTTGCCTGAAATATTTATATGATAGTGCTTTGGATTCTATTTTATATATTGGTGCTTTGGCTTCTATTGGATGTGTGATGTGTGGTGCTTATTTTAGTTACATTGTAACTAAAATTTTCATTTTAGCACACATTCCGATAAGGAAAGTGTACTAGCAATAGAACATTTTGACTCAAATGGCCCACTTGGATAGATATTTCACATGCATAATTCTTGTATTCAATTTTCATTATGGTGTATATCTAATTTCTTTAAAAAATATGCCCATTTTAAAAAAATTTCAATTAGTCTAGTTAAGCTAGTTAGTCTTATTTGGTCAAAATTTTTATCTCATTTTGTCTACTTGAATACCTTCCGGGATATGTTCTATAAATATGGTACAATAATTTAGGAAGAGTAACTTAATATGTAGTTGAGTTCAATTTAAGACAAATATTTAGATTTAATATTGTGCATTGATTCCACCTAGAACTTGTCCAGTTACTCCACTTCAAAAGAAAAGAGTGTACGATATTAGATATGATCTTAGGCCATTAATTGAGAGTGAACCACCCCATGTAACAAAATTTTAGCCACCTTTTTGGTGAGTAGAGTGACCAATTTTGGCCCCTATTGAGCTTTGGAACCCATTTTTCTTGAATAACCTTGTTACAAGACAAAAACCTTTTCTATCAAATCCCTCTCTTGAACCAAACCTTCTCAAAGTTTCTCGGTGAGGATAAATACCAAATTAGGCCAAAATCCCAAGTTAGGGTGGAGAAAACCTCATATTTAGTTTGTTCTTGGCAGTTCATAAATATGGAGAGCGTTAACATACTCTTCCAATTATTCTTGTATCCTTGGTTGGTATGTAAAAATAAAATTAGGAGAAAAAGTTTGAAAACTATCAAAAAAGAGTTGTAGCTTGTTCTTCTTTGTAAATTGGCTTTGAAAGATTAGTTCTTGAAGATTGGTATAGAGCATGCCTATAACGACCCTCTAGTTTATTTCCTCAATTTTCATGCATTTACTATATTTCTAGTGTTCCTACAATGGCTACATATCATTTAAGACTTGTCGGAACTTTCGGTTTAGTTATTGAACTGTTCGATTGGATTTTGGGATAATTTTCTTATTTTGGAGCTTTTGTTGTTTATGATTTGGTCTAAGACTAAAAATCCTTGTAGTTGACCTCAGATAAGAATTTTGACAGCGCCATCATCTCCAAACTTTTGATTTTAGGCTAGGGGGACCCTTGGTTCAGGTCTCGAGGCTTCCAAACTAGTTTTGGGCTATTGGGTGGATTAACCAAAAAATGGAACCATAGGTGTAGGCCCCATATTTATTTGAAATTATCTCAGATGAAAGTTTATATTGTTCCATTGAGTCCGAAATGTCAAATTTTGTATGGTAGCATATTTTGTTTCCACGTATAGGGTTTCGAACGAATCTTGAGCATCCGGTCAAAATCCATTTTGAACTTAAAAAAATCTGGTGCATCAGGTTACTGATGAAACCATTTAAGTGAACATAGTTATTCTTAAGCAGACTTTGCATATGCAAAATTTCATCACATAAGCAACATTGCATATCTGGTTGGTGGCCACATACGCGATGCTTTGTCTACTTAAGCGGGCATCACGTAAGCGACCTACAGTTTGCATAAGTGATAACCATCCTCTGAAGCCAGATCTCATAAGGGTTAGGTGATTCCTTTAAGCAATTATCTCCTAAGAGACAAGGTGATCGCGTAAGTGACACCTCACACTATTTAACCTTCTTTCTCCACCCGATTTGCTATCACTTCTTCCAAATTTTTTACACTAAGTTGAGATCTTAAAGAGAGGAAAAAGTGGGAAATCATCCAGATAAGTTAAGGTAAGCTAACCTAACTCTTCTTGGTCATTTCTGATTGATTTTCTCACCAATTTCCATCCTAATTCTTGGTAAAATTCTAAGAAAGTAGGGCTTGAATTCCTAAAATTTTAGGGTTGATTTGTGACTCAAATTATGGTCCATTTGTGCTCAACTTTTAAGCACAAATTCTTTGTCTTTCGAGAGACCTCATGACAGGTTCAATTTTGGATTCCATTTGCGGACCCTATGGTCTCGTTCTTGACCCAAAATTCGACCCGACCTTATAAAATAGCAAATTGGGTGTTTTTTTACTCCTAATCACATGTCAGTTACTATTTTAATAGTACAATGACATTTCAAGATCGTGGAGTAAAGACAGATGACTTGTAATCAATTCAATTATTGTGGTTCAACTTCGAGGTAGGCTTTTGTTTACTCTTGTTCATGAGATGGTGTACTTTATATGTTGTTGTAATGACCCTCCAGGTTATTTTCTTGATTTGCATTTAATTTTGGCATTTTGATCCTTCCCACAGCAACTACATGTCATCTATGACTTGATGGAACATTCGACTCAATAATTGGATAATTTATTTGGATTTTAGCCTCATTTCCGTGTTTTGGAGCTTTCGTTGGTTAGGATTTGGTCTCAGACCAAAATTCTAAGTAGATGAACTCGAATGCAAATTCTGACTGGGGCAACAACTCTAGAATATCAATTTTAGGCTAGGTAAAACTTTTGCTTGGGTCCCGAGGAACAAAAGCTCATTTTGACCTATTTTTTGGAAAGATAAAAAATTGGAAATTTAAGAGTGGGACCCACATTTGGTCGAAATGACCTTGGATGGAAGATCCAATTTTCCCATAACATTTAGAACATCGAATTTAGTGTGGTTACATAGTTTATTTATGTAAATAGGGTTCCGAATGAATCCCAAGGCCTTGGTCGAAATTGAAAATTTTTCTAAGTTTCAACTGATATCAGATAGGCTAACGATTGCACAAAAAGGGTCGTGATACCCATACCCTTAGTAGATTGGATAGTCTAATAAAACTAAGTGTTGTTATGATACACTTGCTCCTGAGGCCATGTAGTGCAATTTTACACTTATATGTTGCGATTGCAACATCTGAATACCCGAAAGTGGTATAAATAGACCCTTATGTCATGAATTGTCTCATTATTCACCCATCTCTTAAGAGAAAAAATCTTATAGGGTGATAGATCTTAAAATTGAAGCTTGTTGAAGAGTGAAAGACTTGTTTAATATCTATTTTTGTGATTATCATCTGATTTAAGGTAAGAATTCACCCTTTTCTTTGTGAAATTCCTTGATTATTTTCTCAAAACACCAATAACTTGAGGGCTTAATTTCAGCACCAATTTAGCTTAGTTTTCACCCATTTTTGAGGTTTATGATTCTTTGAGCATGTATGAATGTTGGGTTGGTCTCGAAAATAAATATTCCATAAGTGGTACTCACGTGGGGATTTGGATGTGATTTTTGGATATGAAGTACAATTGTGAAATATGGGTATTGTTAGTCTCATATTGATGAGTAGATTATGATTTGGATAGTGTGACAATATTTTGGGATCATGAAATAAAGGCAAACTTTGGTGAACGATTCAAGGATTTATGGTTCGGTATTGCGGTAGGATTTTTCCTGCTCTTCTTCATAAAATGATGTGTGTCATCTATTGCATAAGAATGTGAATGTTAAGATTGATTATGGGTAGAATGACTTAGTCTGGATTATTTATGTTTGGGGACTAGATAAGGGTTTTATCTCATAAGGTGAAATTCTACCTACACTTATAAAATCCTATTGCCTTCTCCTTATATTGAACTAATTTATAGAGTAGATATGATATAATTCTAGGTTATGGAGATGGTTTAAGCATTGGAAGCATGATTAGTATGATTAACCTTATTTTGACTATTTTTAGTGGCCTTGAACCCATAGTTTAAGTGGAGTTGACTTAATTTTCCCATAATTTAGGTAGAGTTGACTTAATTACTCAAGTTTCTAGGTGGGATTCCTATCTTAGAATTAATTATGGTTTATCTACCATCAAGAAGTGAATTTAGATACCTTAGCCTAGTTCGGGGTATAAATTACCAAAATATGGAATTCAGGGATTAGAATTGGGTTCTTCCAGTCCACCTTAGGAAAAGACTTATGTTAGCCCATCTTGACTTATTCACGGATGTTAGGCATAGTTGAGACTATTGAACCTTGAGTATAAGGTTACTTCATGACTTGTCGAATGGTAATTGTTTTCGCCAAATTATGATATATGGCTTATATACATGAGATGACTTACAAATATGATTATTGGTATGAGTTCTAGATACATATGTGGTCCTAAATTCATGATTATGATGTTGTAATTATTACGGACACATTATTAGGCCAAAGACCGTGTTATGATGTTGGTTGGAAATTCATAAATTATTTGTCCTTGTAAAGGTTGTGGTTGTAGTTTATGAATATATTGATGCTTATGGTTTCATTGTTTGAATATTGGTGATAGCATGCATAGATTAGGTACATTCATGATCATTAAATCGATAAATGATGTGATTCTAGTTAAAAGATGATCTTATTGCTTTTTTTCCTAAAAAATGGTTAAAGCCCACTTTTAACCTTAAAGATGAAATTCTTCATAACAATAACTAACTGCCTTAATGAATAATTTATGAGAAAGATATGAATAATGATGTTCTAAGAATTTGACCGAGACTTATTCCGATTCATGATTTTGATAAATTTAAATCACTCTAGTCTTGTGAGTTTCCAACCTTTTGTAAACTTTTATAATAATTTAGTCCCAAAGTTCACTTTGGACAATGGATTTATGGATTTACACGCTATTTAGCCACTGCTTGAGTCTATGCACCTATTATATAAATATACATATCTATCTAATATGAGATAAAGGAAGATGCTGTATTGATAATATAAATTCCAAGTAAAAACTCAATGGCAAATTTTAGTATTGATGTTATATATGTGTGTGTGTATGTGTTAATGATACTGATGAAGTTAATGATATTGATGACAATGATTATATATTGATCGGTTAAATTTTAGGTATTGATTATATATTATGACCGATTAAACTTCGGGTATTGCTTATATTATAACTGGTTCGATTTCTGATATTAAATATAGACATGTTACTGGTTTAAGTCTAATGGATGAATGTGATATTCATTATATGCTTTACAATCATTTTTGCATGCATATTGCCTATCACTACTATACATCTATATCTATCAGTCCATATAGGGATAGGAGGTACAAAGGTATGGGTGATGACTATGCCTTATGGTGTGTTGTATATTGATTGAACCTTCAGAGCCTGGGGCAGTAGGTTACGCGATAGGCTCGTCTACGTATTTCCTTTTCTATACTATCTAGTTACTCGCATTGTTATTGATATTGTTATTATCATTGTTATGGCTAGTGTATGACATGTTGGTTATTAATTTTATATCAATATTTGAGGTATTATTCTGGATCTTCTATATTTTGATTTAATTATGATGCATGATTTACTTATGATTAGGTGTATGAGTTAGAAATCCTAAGTATGCTAGCACCAGCTCTTGCTATGATTATGAGGTCAAAAAATGCTAGTCTGATGACTTAGGCTATACTTTGAGTTGACATTGTTTATGAATATATATGTATATCTAGCAATATATTGCCATGATACTATCATATATTGCATCTTGCACTTATTCAAATTGAACATTTATTCCCCGGCCTTGTATATTATCATATATCCTTCTTTCGCCCTTTATTTGTATATTGGCCAGAGAAATAACGTGTAGTGTTAAGATTCTTGAGTATGTATAGAATAGGGTAGTTCATACTTGATACTTCTTTAGCCTAATTATGCTATTTTAGTGGCTATGAGTAGAATAGTTACCCTTACTATTTCATTAGCTTTATTATCCGATTGCTGGACATTGGATGCCATTTTTATTCTATTTATATGATATATGTATTTGTATTATCTTTGGATATCAGTTGGCAGTTACCTACTGAGTACCACATATTTGGTACTCAATTTACACTTTTGTAGCCTGTAGATCATCGTACGGGTTATCATCGTTGATTTGTGAGTCATGCAGAGCAGCCATGGCTAGGAGACATAGAGAGAGCTCCTGACGTTTGGAGTATTACTTTCCTCCCTCTTATTTACTAGACTAGTCTCTATGTTGTATTAAAAGATGGTTATATCTGTAAATTTATTTAGCACCTCTTTTGTATTCTTCTAATGTTATATGCTCTTGTACTGATACCACCAGGTTTTGGGAATATACTATGCATTAAATCTCTAATTACCTCAGTTCTGCATTCTTTTATTTATCTATTTGAGTATTCCAATACTTGTCATTTCAAACTACGGGTTTGGCTTGCCTACTAGTCGGTTATAGTAGGGGCCATCATGACTTAAGAAATTGGGTCATGAAAAATTTATATCAGAGCCTAGGTTAATCGATGTATTAATACAAGAGATAAGTGTTTAGCCAGAGACATCCGTAACCTATTATTATTAGGATACAGGGATATTTTTAGGAAATTCATTTCTTGGCTCTTTGTCAAGTCTATATTACTTGAGCCTCAAGCACATTCTTTGATCCTATTCTATTATTAATAGACGACGTACGATGGTTGATAGATGCAGATGAGACATCAACATGTATTTTCAAACTTTCAACACATCATTGATAGAGAGTTAGGGATGGACATCAAAGATCTTCAACATCAACCAATGATGACATTCGGGTCATCGAGCAGTTCTCACCAAAAGGTTAGATTCATTGGTGTTCATCGGGGTTCTTTACTAGTTTTGAAGTATGATATTGGGTTTTTAGATTAGGCCGGGAATATTCCTATGCTATATCCTTTTGAGTAGGACATGGTGCATATATTTATTAGAAGATCAGCATTACCACTCTTTTTGACATTGGAGTACATAATAGCAGCTAGGTTTTCCTTCTCTGAGGTTGAGGATTATACGAGGGTCATAGAGAGAGCATGTATTAAGACTTATGGAGGTGGCAACAAGAGGCCATACAGTCAATATAGTGCTATTGGTATTATATCTTGGAGTAAGGATTCTCCCAATAGAGGTCAACTCTATGCCAAGTAGTATTTTAGACTATGATAGGTTCTCAAATTAGTCATGATGATATTGGCGGATAGAGTTCTCATCGAACCTTGCAAAGTTTTAAGTATATGGTCTTCAGGCCATGGTGGCCATTCAGGATTATGAGAGGCAATATCTTAGAGTATTACAGGATCTTTTGATGGTTGTATCTATAGGGGACATTGGTTTAGAGAGTGCCCAAGAAGTATGTTTGTTGCTTAGATAAAGTTAGTATGTATTTCCCATAAGCCTAGAGTTCCTAAGATAGGCTATGATTACGGGTAGGATGGACATTATAGTAAAGAGTGATCTTAATTTCACTGGCTAGATATTTGGGCTTAGTTTGTGTTTCTCGTTGAGTCAGGGCTTCAATAGTTAGTTACGACTGTAGAGAGATCAATTATTGGTCTAGAAAGTGTCTCCTATATGAGATTACTAATTTTTCTCATTCAGATCAGCCTCATGATGGTGTGGTATCTTTAGTTAAAGATAGTTCTCTTAGCACCTTCATTGATGATTAAATCAGTCTGAGTTTGGACCTATTCAGATTTATTCTCCTTAGATCTGTTGGGCATGTGATGGTAGATTTCACCATGATAGGTATGCTTTTATTTTATCATATTTACCTTTTTCATTATGCATATTAGGGTCTTTGTACCCATTGATGATTATATATCTTGATAAGTTCATATTATTTATTGTGTGCCTTATTATTGTATTCATGATTATATGATTATCCCGATGGTTTATTTCTTTTAGTAGTGGATGAGTAGATCTATATTTATATTTTATCCCTATGAGTGTGGCATTTAGGTTTAAGTGCTATTTATCTTGGGACATTGGCCTTATTATGTCCTTTGAGTGGTACTTTCAATTGATGTTCATCTTGGTACCGCCTATTCATTATATTGATGTTTATATTGATGTTGTTATTAATATTATTTGATGTAACTGATCCTCGATAGATGGATGTTTAGACTAGTTTTATCTAGTTAGAATTCCATTCTTTGAAGTTCTTATTCGGTGGGTTGGGAAGCTATAGCCCGATTTGATGATTTTCTTTCTATAACAAGGTGAGAATGGTTTTTTTTCTGTTCTATTAGCTATGCTATATTGATCATGGGATAAATTATGATATCGAAGGTAAGTCGACCTTCTGTGTTTCTGTATGATTCTTAAGTTGGCAATTTAGTTATATTACCCGTTATTGAGTTGAGATTCTTAGAGTTGCCTCCTCATTGTGAAGGTTGTTGCATTGGCTATCTCTTTCCGTGTAGCCGATTTTGAGCTGTGCCAATTTAGGGTTCGTTCTTTGCTTGTTGCTATTCATTGCCCGATAGTTATTTGATATTGATATCACGATGTCCTGGATTTATCTCTCAAATTTGTTGGGTTTATCTCTTTGTGATGGTTTGCTGTTTGTATGAGTATGGAAATTGGGTGCTTCTTTACAGTCATGATGTGGTTCTTATCTAAAGAGGAGTTAGAGAGTTAGAGGTAGGTGGACATTTCTGTGATAACTTCTTGAGTTAGCAAAATTGGAAATTCCTTATCTTGAGTTTCTTGGGTTATTTTTTTGTTGGTGGCATTGGTGTTGAGATTTTGAGATGGTGTACTTAGTAGGAATAGTATACTTGAGTTGGATTAAGTATGGTTTCATTCTTGGTTGATGGGATATCTTGGAGAAAATTGTTCCATAATGATTAGTTTTGCCTTGGACTCCTAGATTTTAGTTTCGATCACTATCCAAACGAGTTGTAGCATTGGCATAGAATATATTCCATTATTATCTCTATTTGTGTGCCCATATAGCACCTTGTGGGATTATTGAGTTTTAGTGGATTAACTTTAGTTCATTGAGTTCTTTGTGAAGAGATTGCCGGATAGGACGCAAGTGATTTTCCCTCCTGGTTGGGAGTAGATAGAAAGTGTGGAATGGTAAAGGAAGGTTATATTTGGATATGGAGTCGATGGTATGACTCATGTATTGGGTTGGTTTTGGCTTGGATAAGCCTTTGTTGATTTGTACAGGTATAAAGATGGTATCAGTGTGTTGTGGTTCAGATTTGCGTGCATCAGCCTTTTTTTGTACAGTTAGAGGCCAATTGATGGTTGAAGTTATGTTTTAGCTATTTGGAAGTGAAGTGATACAGCTGGTTGAAAAGTGGATACCTGTGGCACAATCCCTTAAAAGTGTTCTCTCTTGGTGGAGGTTATCTGGGAAATCATGTTTGGAGCATGTGGGCCTAGTACCTCACCCTTTCGAGCTTTTGAGTTTATTATATCCATTGACTTTTGAGGAAGAAAGTCCTTTTGGTAGTGGTTATTGTAATGACCAACTAGGTTATTTCCTTGATTTTCATGCAATTCCAATATTTTTAGCCTTCTCACAGTGGCTACAGGTTATTTAAGACTTGCTGGAACTATTGGCTCGATGATCGGATAGTTTGTATGGATTTTAGGCCCCTTTTCTTTTTTTGAAGATTTTGTTGGTTAGGATTTGGTGTCGAACCAAAACTCCAAGTAAATGACCTCGGATATAAATTTTGTCTGCGCTAGCAGCTCTAGATTATAGATTTAGGCTAGGTAGTCCTTTTGTTTGGATCCCGAGAAACCCGAGCTCATTTTCACCTATTGGTCAAAAAGTTAAAACATTAGAAATTTAGGAGTGGGACCCACGTTTTGTAGAAATAACCTCAGATGGAAAATCTTACTTTTCCATCACATCCAGAACATCGAGTTTAGTATGGTTATATAGTTCATTTCCATTTATGGCGTTCCAAATGAATCCTGAGGCCTTGGAAGGAACTTTTTCAATTTTCAACTGATATTTGATAGGCCGTCGATCACGCACCAAGGGCCACGATTGTGGTACCCTTGGCAGTAAGGATAATGCAATCACACTAGGGGTTGTTGCGATTGAAACACTAGCTCCTGATGCCATGTAGTGCGATTGCACACCTGTATGTCGCGATTGCAACATCTAAATACATGGAAGGGGTATAAATATGGCCATTATGTTGCGAATTGGCTCATTTTTCACCCATCTCTGGAGAGGAAAAACCCTAAAGGGTGATATATATTAAAATTAGAGCTTCTTGGTGATTTGAAATCTTATTTAACATCTATTTTAGTTATTATCATCTCATTTAAGGTTAGAATTCACCCTTTTCATGGTGAAATTCCTTAATTATTTACTCTAAACCCCAATAGCTTAAGGGCTTGATTTTATCCCCAATTTGTCTTGATTTTCACCAATTTTTTAGTGTTATGATTCCTTGAGCATGTATGAATGTTGGGTTGGTCTCTGAAAACCGTTTTTCATAAGTGGGACCCACATGGGGATTTGGGTGTGATTTTTGGACCCAAATCACAATGGTGCAATATGGGTATTGTTATTCTCATATTGATGAGTAGATTATGATTTTGATAACATGACAACATTGTGGGATTACAAAGTGAAGACGGGCATTTCCTGAACGATTCAAGAATTTGCAGTTCGGCATGGAGGTGGGATTGTTCCTACTCTTCTTCATAAGATAATGCGTGTTATATATAACCTGTGGGTTGTTCTAGGAATGTGAAGCTACACATACCCAGGTTAATAATTTTAAAGGCATACTAAACCCGGTTTCTTTTCACGGCATGGATTATATATGTATATGTATAGATGTTCTTGCATATTGTTATTTACTGGGTTTCAAATATTGGCCTTATTTTATCCTTGTCCTGAGTGCATGCTGTTTTTCACCCATTAACCTATCTTTGGGCCCTGTATCCCAAGTGATACCGGAACCAACCATACTACTCCTTCTTCTCAATGATCGAATTAGGAAACAACTTATGTTGCGTTGAATTTGTGAGCTTCCATGCTCCGGAAGGCACCATTTCATGATATGGATTTCTCTATGTGCTTTTGTTATGTCATAGACTTTGGTTTTGTCTATGGGCAGGGGAATGTCCTATCTCGATATTGTTTTGCTTTCGGATAGAGGCTTTGTATGACTACTATAGGTTAGCATGGGCAGTGTCGGTATGGCTGTCAGCCTTTGCTTTGGCATTTGTATTGGGGTTAACGTCGTTAGACTGCATTTGATTTATGATTGTTCCATTTTGTTATGTTATATATATTCAGACTTCATCCAACATTGGGTGTAGGGTGGTTATGGTTGGCTATTAGGGGTGGTCTCCGGTCTTGGTTGGGCTTGAGGCACCCGACACATGTAAACCCTAGTTTAGGTCGTGTCAGATTGGTAGTAGATCCCTAGGTTCATGGTCAGTTGGGAGTCCAAAAAGTCATGTCGAGTAGAATCTCTTTTAAGGGTGTGTAATGCGCTACGTTCATAAGGGAAAGGCTACAAGGCATTTAGGAATGTTTCTCTTTCTTGTGTTCTATTTTCAAGTTTGGAGTCTAAGTCTTGGAATCTTCTCTAATTCCCGTTTGTTTTCTTTTCAGATCATTCCTCAAAGATTTGAAGTTCACAGAAACTCCTTTTTCCCAATTAAGGACAATGTTGATAGGACACACTCTACTCATAGGATCCATACTCGGTCTAGGGGTCTAGTTATGGATTGTTCTGGAGTTCTACCAATCCCTTAGGCAATCCATGGACATACACGAACTGATTCCTCATGACAACCAACTAATAGTCAAGCCAACGCGTAGTCCGACATAGCTAGTAACCGACTACTTAATAATATAATGAAAAGAACGTGGAGTAAATGAAATAAAGATCAATACATAATCAAATCCCAAAACATAGTGGTATTAGTACAAGAACTTCTAATATAATAAGAGTACAAAAATGAAATACCAAAAGAAATACATTGACACGACTTATCTCTGAATACAATATAGAGACTAGTCTAATACATAATAGAGAGATAAGTAATACTCCGAACGTCAGGAGCTCACTGTAAGTCTCGGAACCATGGCTGCACCACACGACACACACACCAACGACAATAACTCGTACTATGATCTGCTGGCTGCAAAAGTGTAGTATGAGTAAATGGTACTCAGTAGGCAACTACTAACTGAACTCCAAAGATAAAGAAAATATATACAACATATGAACAAAATGGAAACTACATCCAAGAGTACATAAATCATATTATAAGTCAATAAGAACAATAAGGGGAAACTATCCTATTCATGTACACGAGCCTAACATAATAATACTAAGGAAGTATCAGCTTGAACTATCCTATTCCAGACATATTCAACAAGTGTCAATACTATACCGCATATCCCAGGCCAATATAAAAATGAAAAGCAAAGAAAGATTTATTTATATATATATATATATACCTATAAAAATACCTATAAACATAAGGTCACTCAAATCATAACCTAGATCATCATATCATAATTCTAAGACCTCATTATAATACTACCATGATTTAATACTATCATACTCAGGGTTGCTAATCAACATGGCTAGACATAAAATAATCGTGCATAGTAATGCAATCATAAGATAGAAGAGGCCGAAGACATACCTCAAATATTGATACCGGATCAAAGACCAATCTTCCATAAGCTAGCTATAATTACAATCATACTAATAATAATAATAATATCAACAACAACATGAATAACCGACTAATTCAGAAAACCAAATACCTAGCCGAGCCTATATGTACCCCACCGCCCAAACTCGGAAGGTTCAATCAACATACAACAAAAGGCATATTAATTACCTATATCTATGAAATCGTACCATGAAGGCTACTAAACATAGGTCCATACTGGTAATATGTGATACGCAAGCAAGAATGAATGCAAAGTATATATTTAATATCACAATCTCATCATCATAACTATCTCTATCATAACTGTCATCATCATGTCCATAATCGACCTAATCAACCTCCATCCTTAATGTATACCAATATATCATAATTGGTATCCTCCGATATTATCGGGTATCAATATATCATCGTAGGTATCCTCCAGCCTTACCGAGCATAAATATATCATCACACGTATCCTCTGACCTTGACAAGTATCCATATTTCATCACACTATCCTCTGTTTTTGCCATCTATTAATATATCATCACATTATCCTCCGTCTTTACCAAGTATCAATATACCATCATAGTATCCTCCAGCCTTATCGGGTATCAATATATCATAAAAATCAATACACATATATTTATAGACATATAATAGGTGCACGAACTCAATCCATGGCTAAAAGAGTGTAAATTCGTAAGTCTTTTGGCCGGAATGATCTTCGGGACTAAATCACTTAAAATGGGTAAAAATAGGTCAGAATACCTCATGACCGAAGTAAATGATAGGGTTGAATCATGGAGATGACCTCTGATTATTAGCCTATCCATTTCTTCACGTAATCACTACTCACTGAATAACCAATATCTAGCACCTAGTCAATATTCGCCACTAGACCATAATTTTCAATTAACGAATGTTCATTTCTAACCCTCATAATATCACTAGCCACCATCTAGAAAAAGACCACTAACCACCATTTAGACACTTTGTTGATCTATCAATTATTACCAACTACTCATCCTATATTCGTTAACCATTATTGGTCGACACATTACCTTTTATTATCTACCCATATTTTATTACTACCACCATTCATTAACTACATATAATTTACCAACTAATCCTCATTTATCAAATATTTATTTTTATTAACTAGTGATCTCTTATTATGTAGCATCATTAATATTGAAATCCTCGTTTAACAACTAATCAACATCTTTAACATAGTCATCAATAGAAACCAATATTTACCAATGCTAAGCCTGTTATCCCCATTAGCCATGTGTCCTCTATAATTGCTAGCTAGAATATTAATACTAGACATAGTTCATTAACTAGTACATTAGATTTCTATCCATCAAGTACTATAGACACTTAATAGACAACTAGTTCCCACATAGCCTAAACCTTATTTAGGAAGAACAAATGTAATATCGTATTTCAACTAGAATCACATCAATTATCGATATAATAATCATGAAGGTACAAAACTATGCATGCCATCACCAATATTCAATTAGTAGAATAATAAGTGTCATATTGCATCTTCCTCCCTCCCATACTAGAGAGATGTGTATATAAACATATATATGTATATTTATAAACTACAATCGCATCCTTTATAAGGATAATTACTTCTCGGAAGTCCATTCAAAAACATAACATAGCCCTTGGCCCAAAATGTGTCCGGAATAATCATAACATCATAATCATGGCCTTGGACCCACATAAGTATCTGAAACTTGTATCAATAATCATGTATATAAACCATCTCATGTTTATAAGCTATAGCATATTTATAATTATCTCACATATATGAGGTATCTCAGATCTAGGAGGCACATTATCAATAAGCATATAACTTCTGTAATATATCTATTATCTATAGGTCGTACATCATGACTATGAAGAATATCACCTCTTTAGGAAAATTATCTTATCTAAGAGGGATATCATCTCTATAGGCCCCATTATCATAACTAACAGGAAAATAATCTCTATAGGCCCAACAATCATAACTAAGAGGTATATCATCTCTATGGTCCCAACAATCATAACTAAGAGGAAATAACACCTCTATGGGCCAAATATCAAGTCTAGGAGAAAAAAGCATCTCTATGGGACAAATATCAAGTCTAAGAGGAAACAATGTCTCTAAAGGTCCAATATAATGTCTAAGAGGAACTTCTTACTATGTCTCTCCCTAAGTTCTACCTAATTTTTCTTCTCATCCTCAACTTGTTGCATGTACACTATAAACCTAGAAAATTTTGTGTCATTGTTAAGCATGGTGGCCTTGCATTCCAAACCAAGTCATGGGACCTCCTAAAAGCAAACATTCTCAGACTTGATCTCATAGAAGATACTAACTCAGGATCATAACAGAACAGTTGGTGAAACTTCAAGGCATACTCCAGCTATCCCTTCTTCCTTAAATTTTACAAACTCCTCAGCCTTTACTTCCCTCAACTCCTGAGAAAAGAACCAACCAAGGAAGGAACAAGATAAATCATCCCACTGGGCTACCGTAACATCATCACCTCTCTACTGATCCTACTCCACATAGAACTAATACTCTATATCCTTTATTTGGTATGAGGCAAATTCCACACCTTCAGAGTAAAAAACAAGTATAACTCGGAAGATCTTCTCCATTTCATCAATGTATCCTTGAGGATCCACCACAACCTTAGATCTAGTAAAAGTTAGAGGATTTAACCTCATAATCTGCCCGACTCAAGTAACCTCGAAAAAACTTATAGTAGTACTAGAAGGACCTGACTAATATGACTGAGATATCACTAGATAGGTCAACAGATCAACAGATCAACAAAACTCAATATTAGAAATGTCTCTTTGGGGCGGTGGGGCATGATTAACATTACTCTTTGGGGGATACGGAAGACTGGTAGGGACTAGTGAAACTCTACATAGGGTAGCACTATCAAGAGTTGGATCCCTAGATCGGGTATGAATTCCATAAGTAGAATGAGCTCTATCGATATTGTCCACAGATGGGACAGAAGGGTTTCCATATGCATCCAATCTTTTTGGAGGAATGACCTGAAATAAGAATAAATACAGATTAGAGAAGACTTAAGACCTTATACTCTATAGCCCAAAATAGAATAATAAGAAAGGGAAATATTCCTAAAAGTCTAAAAGCCTTTACCTTATAAATGTGGCACACTACACACCTGTAAAAGAGAATATACTTGATACAGCTTTATGGTAACCTAATGACATCAAATATAGGCTCTGATACGATATTTGTCACAACCCAAACTAAGGCCTGGCTATGATGGGTATCTTAAGTCCATCAAAGACTAGAGACCACCCCATTTGCCTAGCGAAATAGGGTATAACACTCCAAACATCAGTTAAAATCTAAAAATATAACAAGATAGAAAGGTAATAAACTCAAAGAAATCTAAGAATATCAACAACAATACCCATTCCATAGTAATATCCATAAGGCCTCTACTAATCAAAAAATAATATAAGTCGGGACAAGTCCCTGA
This sequence comes from Capsicum pubescens, assembly GCA_030864215.1. Lineage (NCBI taxonomy): Eukaryota > Viridiplantae > Streptophyta > Magnoliopsida > Solanales > Solanaceae > Capsicum > Capsicum pubescens. The sequence goes on from CM061544.1 coordinate 159,867,444, forward strand.
ACCCTGACAATGACAATGATATTGGTAGTGATATTATACTGTGAATTCTTTAGTTTTAGTTTATGAAAGTAAACTAACAGAATGATCAACTCTTCCAAAAAATAAAAGCTCACTATTTCATCACAAATGACCGATAAACTGAGTCGATCTAATTAGAACTATGTAGAAAAGGTAGGATTACCTTTGGAACCTATATAGCATGGGGATACAAAATTTGAAGACGATTAGTAGGTTGAGCACTAGAATGTAACTCAAGGGTAAGGATAAAGTAATGACAATTTTGAAATCCAATTAAACTTAGTATACATATTCACATACATATGTGCATATATATATACTTATATAAAATACTGGGATAGGGAACAAGTCTTAGCATTCATATTAAAGGGTTATCCAGAATTGTGTATCTTAACCATCATATATCAGTACCTAGGGCTATATGGGCCCCACTGTATATAGTTGCATGAACCGGAGAATAACCATATATATGCATGGGATACTCGAACCTCTCAACTAAAATACCTCAAATTATTTCCCTTGGAAATTCTTTAAGCTTTGAGCTAACTTCCTTAGCAATGGCTCTCCCTATGAGTCGTAGGGTGTCCTGATGAGTCATTGTGATAAGTCGTAAGAAAACCAATAAGTTTTTGGCTAGATTCTACTCTGAGTATTAGTGTTTCACTAAGATCCATAAGGATATATTATGATTCAATAGGTGTAATCGTATGGTGTCCAATATAAGTCCCAAATTGGGTTTTTATGTTGACAACGACTGGACCTGATGAGTCGTAGGGTCCCATCACGAGTGGTGCCATTAATACATAAGTATGAAAGTGTAGGGTGCCTTGGTGGTACTACCTTGGTCACTACTAAGTGTGATGAGTCATAAGGAGTGTCTATGAGTCATGGGTTGACTCATAGTCAAAGGCGACCTTTTTTTAGCTTTTAGGTTAAAGGCATTCTAGATATTTCCCATCTTATCTAACTAGAGGCCCACGTTATATATCCCCTTTAGGGTACCATTATCCCTCATAAAAACATCAAGTAACTTTTAAACACTCTCAAATTCATCAAGGTAATAATTACTTAGGGTTTCCAGGAGGTTGATCAATTAGGGCTTTCAAGGTTGATTTCTCTCTGTTCATCTTACTATTTTAGGCGTATGACTCATACCCTTTGGGTAAAAATTGGTGACCGCCTATCATACCCTAAGAATTGTGGTAAGGATCACTCACTTTCCTACGTACGAGAAAAGCTATCACCGATCAAACCTTAAGATACGAGTCATACCAACACCAACTGTATAGAGTGATGCTTTGATCAAAAATTGATTATTTTTGGTATGGGTAGTATGTACGAGTTAGAGCTGGGTCATACCATTTGGATACGACTCAAGGGTGTATGGTAATACCCTTAATAATGTGTGTCACCTAGGAGAATCCTAGGATATGAGTAAGGGTACCACTTGTACCCTAGGGTAGGAGTCCCTTTAGTGAGTCGTACCTCTGGACGGGTCTAATTTCCAGCTTTTATATAAGGGACTTGTGGTCATTTCTCAAATCTAAAATCCTAAGTACTCTAATTATTTAAGTACTTTTAGCCTCCTAAACATCTATTTTGATGGATCAAAGACCTAAAACACTCTCTCAAGCTCAACTTTGAAGAATTGGAGGCTAGGGTTTCAAGGGTGATCATCAAGAGGCAAAGTGAAGTCAATATTCTTGGTGATTCAATTTGTCTAAGGAATGTAACTCTTACCCTTTATAAATAACTCTAATCCCAGGTATTTTACACTTGGATTAGTAAGTGTACATGGTGGTTTTGAAATTAAATGAAAAGGGTTTTGATGCCTAATAATGTAGAATGATGATTCTTTCTTAGACTTATGTTTATACATGCTATTGATGGTATTTTGCACACGTGATTTTTTTATGTATGTGGTCTAACATATGGGTATTCAGTAATGCTAGTATTGATGATTTCTACCATAAAATTGGCCATGGTAAAGGCATGTACACAAGGTATTTGTGAAAATATCTAACTGAGATGCCTAGTTACATGATGATGATATTTTGAACTAAGGCAATGATCCAATATGTATGAATTCTTGATAACTAATACTGTGAAGGTAAAATAAGCCATGTTTTGTGTAATTAATTACCTTGATGGTTTGATCAATAATAAGGGGGTTAAAGTTCCTAACATAAAAATGAACTTGAATGGCGTATTGAACTAAACAGTGGTATAAGATTGCTAATAAAATGTGAATGGCTCGTAATGGTCTTAAGGACCATAGTTTGAATTGTATGATGTTCTTAAATATGTCATTGGCCTGTTGAAATGGTTGAGAAATGAACGCTCCCATGAAGACCATGTAGTCATGTATGGTGTTGAATTGGAAAATGGGTTAAAGTCCTTATGTGTGGAATTAAATATATGTGGATGCATAGACAAAGGGTTAGAGTCCCAATGTCGACTAATGATATTCATGATAGCTTGTGGTTAAAGTCCCCTGCCTAAGAAAATTACTTTTGGTTAAAGTCCCTGATGTTGGGCGTATTTATACGTCTAAGCACCATAACTTACCTATGTTTTAGCTACGTTTTGAGAATAAAATACATAATTCTTTCACTTTTAGTCTATTTTTAGTTAAGTGAGCTAACCTATGTGATTATCATACTTTTCAGGTACTAATGAGGAAAATTACGACACTTTGGGGACCTGTGGATAGCAGAGAAAACTTCACATAAAAGAAAAGCAGCTTTTGGACTGAATGTGATATATGGGAACTTTTTCCCGGGAAAACTCAATATTTTTAAATAGTTAAGGATGCAGTAGCAATTTATTAGAGAAGGATGTTATGAAAAGCCTTATGGCTGAATTTTTAGGGATTATTCTTTATTCTGTATTATTTTTGGAAAAGGAAGAGAAGAGGCTTAGCTGAGGGTGAGAGAAGAGAAAAAATGTTTTCTCCTCTTGATTTCTCTATTGTGTGGACACGAAGATCATCCTCTAGTTTTGGGTATGATGAAAATTCCTATGGTTATTTCCTTTTGGTTCATGAGTAGCTAAGATTATTTGTTAGGGTTATGGAAACCTTGTAGTATACTCTCTATTGCTATGGGTTTTTAAATTTATGATGTGTTGATCCACTTATATCATTTCTCTCTTTGTTATTATTGAATTCTCGTGGTTGCAAACATAGGGAATGTGCCATTATAGCAATAAATTGCTCGATAGAAAAGTTAATGTTTGAAAAAGAGAGTATTGACAAGAAAATAGGGTTTCCAACCTCTATTTTACACGTTAATGCCTTAATAGGATTGATGACTTGGAGAGTTTGTATGATTGGTTGTACACTTTGAATTCGAGAGAACTAAAGTAAAGTAATCCTTGATGGTTGAGAAACACTTGAATTTAGAAATCGAATACATCTCTCTATTAGTGCATGCATGTATAAATCCTTAATACTCATAGTTAATAGAGAAGTAAAAGCTACAAGGTGGACATAACCATAACTTGTCTTTCTCTGCAATAAAATACTATTACACATATTATCTCATTGTTACACTGATAATATTACTGTGCACTTAAACTTAAATCCACCTTTACTTTGGTACCTTCGATTAACAGTCTAATAATAATCGCAATACTTAGTGATCATAGTATTCCCTATGGGATTCGATGCCCAACCCAGTTGGGTTCTATATTTGACAGCGACCGCTTGAACTTTCTAACGAGAGTTGTAATTTGGGCATATCATTCCCTTGCATAATGAGATCTCTGAGGTCAAACTGCCTCACCATATGATTTGGCTTGGGGTTAGAATTTCCTATCTAATATGGTATAAGTTTAGAGTCCCTTGCCAAATGTGTGAGCATGTGGTTATACTCCTTTTCTTGAATAAATGTGTGTAAGTAGTTAGAGTCCCTCACTTGAATAAAAGTGTGTGAGTGGTTAGAGTCCCTCACTTGAATGGATATGTACATAGTTATAGTCCCTCACTTAAATGGATGTGCGTGTGGCTAGAATCCCTATCTTGATGATATGTGAATATGGTTAAAGTACAATACCTAATGATAAATTCTTGAATCTATAAGTGTGGAAGGTTGAGTCCTCCATTGCATGTATGATGAATGTGTTCTTCTAAAGTGTTGATAAAACCCATCCCCTTGGTGAGCATGTGATATGTTAATATGTATGGATAAATTTATGACATATATTGACTTGTTATTGAATGATGATTCTATTTAATCCTTATCCTTGGGTTACATGCTGGCTTTCCAACCGCTAACTATCTTCATATGCTATGACCCCATATGATATAGGGGCTATAAGATCTTCTTCTCTTCCTGCGCAGTATTAGATGATCAACGTGGTTCATACATTTTATTAGGATTGGTGAGCTTCTTTTCCTCAGAATACATTCATCCTTGGTCTCTAATCTTTAGACTTAGGCATTTGGACTTGCTTTGCTATTGCTGGGGGCTTTTCCTGACGTATACATTTCTACACTTTGGTTTGTATAGAGGTATTATGGATGACTGTGTTCTTGGGTATGTTGGTTAGTTGATAAATCTAATGAAGTATTTAGACATTTTTAAGTTATGACGTATAGTTTGATTTTTGCTATCTCATTATATGATTGATATTTACCCAACCCTTATGGTTGATGTGATAATTTGGATTTGTTATCGGGGTGACATATGATTCATATAGGCTTTAGGTGCCTATATGACATGTCCGCGTTTTGAGGCATATTAAGATGTTATCAGAGTCTATGTTCATGGTCAGTTGGTTTCCCATAATACTGTGTTGTGTAGAGTTTCTTAAATGGGAGTGAAGCACTCCACACTTATTAAAAAGGAGCTATGAGACATTTTAGGAAATGTTTCCCATTTTTGTATTTCAATCTCAAGTTATAGTGTCTAAGGTCTTGGATTCCTCTGATTTCTATTTGTTATCTTTCAGATCATTCCTCCGAGGAGATTTAAGACTCAGGAAAACCCTTCTGAGGGACCTATGGACAAAGCTCGTCCAACTTCTGGAGTTTGAACACAAGCTAGGGCTATGACATCCAACTATCTTTATGGGGTTCCACCTATCCCCACCAATCCTTAATAGAAGGGTGACCCTTCTATTCCATCACCTCAAAGGGATGCTACTAATGTCGAGTTTTGTCACTCTATCAATCTCTTGATTTAATTGGTAGCTTCTTAGGCAAAGTGTGTTGCTCCGGCTATCGTTTCTTCTGAGGCCACAAAAATGGGCCAATGTATGAGGTTGAGCCCTCCTATGTTCTCCGATATGAAGGTTGAGGAGAATCCTTTAGGCTTCATTGATGAAATGGAGAAGATCTGCCGAATTATATATTCTTTGAAGATTGAGGTTTTTGAGTTTGCTTTCTATCAATTGAAAGATGTATCATACTATTGGTACGAAGGGTTGGTGTAGTCTAGAGGTGTTGATACTAGTTCCATCATATAGGAGGACTTCTTTGATGTTTTCTTAGACCGCTTCTTTCCTTAAGAGTTGAGGGAGGCCATGAAAAAAGAGTTTATGTACTTGAATTACGGAAGGATGTTTGTTTAAGAGTATGCCTTGAAATTCTATCAATTGTCAAGGTATAATCCCAAAATAGTTTCTAGCATAAGGGCTAGAATGCGTAAATTTTTCTTGGGATAATGCTATAAGTTAGTTGTTCAGAGCAAGGTGACCTTGTTGATTGAAAAAATGGATATTTCAAAGTTGATTATGTATTTGCAACAAGTAGAAAAAGACAAAAAGATGCAACTTTAGCTTAGTGAGAGGCTAGGAAAGAAATTTAGGCCCTCAGAGCATAGTGGCAGTGATGGTGGCAAGTGGCCATGGATGAACTGCGTGAGTTCGAGTTATGTCTTCACTGCTAGTGTTGGCTCTCCTTACCTAAAGATTTGGGGTGATCATCGGACTAAGTTTAGTGGTAGGTCCCGGGCACTGGGTGCCTAATTTAAGGCCAGTGGTGTCCTGTCGGCTCCACTCTCCCTCCTTATAGATTTTGTGGTTAGATTTATCAAGGTCTATTTGAGAATGAGAGAAGCAGATGTTTCCATTATGGTCGGGTTAGGAATATGAAGTGTGAGGACCCCTCCCTAGTAGCATCTTTAGCTAACAGGGCCCCTACTGCTTCTCCATTTACTCCTGCATCGAATGGTGCTATGTCTGCATCTACTTCTATTTTTGGCATATGTGTTGGCTAGAACCGCTTGTATGCACTTGGTCATCGCCAGGACTTTGAAGCTTCTCCCGATATTTTCATGGGTAAGTTTAGACTTTTCTCCCGTGATGTTTATTGTTTTCTTGATCCAGGTTTTACTCTTTCTTATGTGACCCTGTATATGGATGTGCATCTTAACTATGGTCCCGATAGTATGTCAGTTTCTTATTTTGTTTCTACCCTGGTCAAAGACCCTGTGATTGTTAGAAGGGTCTATAAAGGGTGTGTGATATCAGTTAGTGGTAGGGATACTCTTGTAAACTTGATAGAGTTGGACATGGTTGATTTTTATATCAATATGGGGATGGATTAGTTGCACTCTTGCTATGCTTTCTTAAATTATTGAATTCGTAAGGTCATGTTAAAATTCCCTAATGTGCCGGTCATTGAATGGGAAAGAGGTTCTCTAGTGCCTAAGGGAAGGTTCATTTCTTATCTAAAGGCCCAAAAGTTGATTTCAATGGGGTGTTTCTATCATTTGGTTCGAGTTTCAGATTCTAACGTGGAAGATCCTTTTCTAGAATCCATTCTCATGGTTAATAAGTTTTCCAAGGAGTTTTTTGATGATCTTCCCGGTGTTCCTTTTGATAGGGAAATCGATTTTGGAATTGATCTTGTTTTGAAAACTCATCCAATTTTCTCCCATCTTGTAAAATGGCTCCAGTGGAGCTGAAAGAGCATAAAGAGCAATTGAAATACCTCTTAGAACAAGGTTTTATCTTCCCTAGTATGTCTCTATGGGGTGCTCATGTGTTATTCATGCACAAGAAGGATGGTTCTCTTTGTATGTGCATTGATTACCATTAGTTAAACAAAGTAACCGTAAAGAATAAATATCCTCTTCCTAGGATCGATGATTTGTTTGATTAATTTTAGGGTGTGAAGTATTTCTCTAAGAATTATCTTAGATCGGGTTATCATCAGCTTAAGATTAGGGATGCGGATATCCCTAAGACTGCCTTTAGAGCCTAGTATGGTCACTGCGAGTTTTGTGTCATGTTTTTTGGGTTGACCAATGCCCCGGATGACATTCGTGGATTTGATGAATAGGTTATTTCGTTTGTTCTTGGACATGTTTGTCATTGTCTTCATTGATGATATATTAATATATTTTAAGAGTTAGGTGGATAATGTCAGTTACCTCCATGTCGTGTTACAAACTTTTAAGGATCATTGTTTGTATGCCAAGTTAACAAAGTGTGAGTTTTGGTTGAAAGTCGTAGTTTTTCTTGGTCATGTCATCTCTAGTAAAAGGGACATGATGGACCCCCAAAAGTTTGTGGCGGTTAAGAAGTGTCCTAGACCTACGACTCCAACCGATATTTGGAGCTTCTTGGGTCTAGCCGGTTACTATGGAAGGTTCATGGAGTGGTTTTCTACTATAGCTGGCCCATTGACCAAATTGACCCAGAAAAAGGTCAAGTTCTTATGGTCTAATACATGTAAGGGTAGCTTTGAGAGGTTGAAAGATAAATTGTCTTTGGCTCCTATTTTGACCTTGCCTGAAGGTAAAAATTATTTGTGGTATATTGTGATGCATCTCAAGTTAGTCTCGGTTTCGTGTTGATGCAACATGGTAGGATGGTGGCCTATGCTTCTGGGCAATTTAAAGTTCATCAGAAGAACTACCTTACTCATGACCTAGAGTTTTTAGACATGGTTTATGCTTTAAAAATTTGGAGATATTTCTATATAGGGTTCATGTTGATATCTTCTTTGGTCATAAGAGTCTCCAATATGTGTTTACCCAAAAAAATTTAAATCTCTGGAAAAGAAGGTGGGTCGAGTTGTTAAAAGACTATGATATGAGTCTTCATTACCATCCCGGTAAGGCAAATGTAGTCGCCGATGCTCTTAGTAGGTTGTTCATAGGGAGTTTGGCCTATGCAGATGAGGATAAGTGGGAATTGGTGAAGAACATTCACCATTTAGCTAATCTACGATTTTGACTTATGAACTCAGAGAAAGATTGTGTATTTTTCTTTCCAGCATCTCAGTCATCTCTTGTGGTTTAGATAAAGGAGAAGAAAGCTTTGGGCCTTGACTTGATGAAGATGAAGAGTAATGTGGGTGAACATAAAGTTGCGGATTGGTGGTGATGGTATCTTGATATACCATGGTAGGCTATGTGTTCCCAACATTGACAGATTAAGGAAAAGGGTCATGGCCGAGGCTTATGAATATTTGTATGATATACATCCCATTTCCACCAAGATGTATCATAATCTTTAAACTTTCTAATGGTGGGGCAATATGAAATGTGATGTGGCTAGCTATGTGGCCAAGTGCTTGGTGTGTCAACAAGTAAAAGTTGAGCACATTAGGCCCAGTGATTGAACCAAGAAATTGTGTTGCCTGAATAGAAGTAGGAGGAAATTAATATGGATTTCATTACCGGTCATCCTAGATCTCAAAATCAATGTGATTCTATTTGGATCATTGTTGATAGAATGACCAAGTTCTCTCACTTTTTGCCTGTGAGGACAAATTACTCGACAGAAGATTATGCTAAGTTGTATCTTGCAAAGATCGGGAAGTTGCATAGTTCTTTGATTTCTATTATCTCGAATTGTGGTCCTCTATTTTCATCCTACTTTTGGAAGTTGTTCTAAAAGGGTTTGGGTACTAGAGTATGCCTTAGTACCTCTTTCCACTAGCTAATAGATGGGCAAGTAGAATGGTCCATCCAAACATTGGAGGATATGTTGTGAGCTTGTGTGATTAAATATGGTAGAAGTTGGTATAACCACTTGCCTTTGATTGAGTTTCCCTATGATAATAGTTACCACTCTAGTATTGGCATAGTGCCTTTTGGGGCATTATATGGTAGGAGATGTCGATCTCCTATTGGGTGGTACAAATTTTACAAGGGTAAGTTGCTTTGCACCGATTTAGTTCACTAAGCCTTAGAGAAGGTGAAGGTGATCCATGATAGATTAAAAACCACTCAAAGTCGGCAAAAGTCCTATACAGATGTGAGGCGTAGGGACTTAGATTTTTGCATTGGCTATTGGGTATTCTTGAAAGTTTCTCCTATAAAAGGAGTGATGTGGTTTTGTAAAATGAGGACGCTTAGTCCCTGCTACATTGGCCTCTACTTGATTGTTTAGAGGGTTGGCAATTTTGCCTATGAATTGGAGTTGCCTTCTAGTATGAATTGCATCCACCCGATTTTCCATGTGTCTATATTGCGGAAATGTGTGGGTGAACCTTCATTGGTTGTTTTTTTGGAAAATGTTGCTATTTCGTACTCCTTGTCCTATGAGGAAATCCGCTGAGGATATTTAATCGGTAAGTTTGCCGGTTACGAATGAAAGAGGTGGATTCAGTGAAGGTTCTATGGAGGAACCTAAAGTCCGAGGAAGCTACTTGGGAAGCCGAAGAGGACGTAACGTCCAAGTATGCCTATTTGTTTTCTATTCTTAAAACATGGGATGGAGGTATGTGCTGATCTCCTTGCTTTGATTTATGTCTTGATAGATGACAGGTTAAAGTCTCTAATGTGTTGAGTGTTTTCTGTCATGTTAGACCATGTGTTCAAGTCCCTAATATTTTGAAATTATGTTTGTTCTTGTGATGGGTTTAAGTCCCTAGTATCTTGAGTTGATTCATGTCTTTCGTAAATGATGGGTTCGAGTACCTAATCCTTGAATTGAGTAAGTATCCTTGTTAAGTTGATGCGTTGAAGTCCCTAAGTTGTGAAATGAGTATGTATTGATAAGTAAGGGGTTTAAGTCCCCATGCTTTGAGATTAACCAGTGTCATTGATAAATAATAGGTTTGAATCCCAAAGACAATGAAGCGAATGATTGATTGATAATGAGTATGATGTGTTGTATATCCGTGTTTTATGCTTGTTCTAATTTGTTTAAAGGTTGTTTTGATGTGTGATGATATGATTTCTTGTGTTTATTGCTTAACTTATCCATCAATCATGGATGAATGATCCAATTGGGGAGAATTGAAACACCTAGACTTTGAACCATTGAAAAATTCCATTATTTGATGTCTATGGACTTAGTACAACTAAGAGTACCACTCGTAACCTTTGGGCATGAGTTGGTGACTTCCTATCATACCCTAGGAAGTATGGTGAGGTTCATTAATTGTCCTAGGTATTAGTAAGTCTCCAACCAATCATACCTTAAGGTACGAGTCATACCAAGACCAATCGTATAGAGTGATGTTTTGATCAAAAGTGGACTATTTTTGGTAAGGGTGATGTGTATGAGTTAAGGGAGAGTTGTACCCTTTGGATGAGACTCAAGGGAGTATGGTAGTACCGTTAATAGTGTGTGTGACCAAGGAGAAGCATAGGGTATGAGTTATGGTACCACTCATACCCTAGGGTACGAGTCCCTTAAGTAAGTCGTACCCCTAAACGAGTCCAATTTCCATATTTTATCTAAGGGACTTGTGGTCATTTACCATGTCTAAAACCTTAAGCCCCTCACTATATAAGTTCTTGTAGACTTCAAAACATCAATTTTGATGGATCAAACAACCTAAATAATCTCTCAAGCTCATCTTTGAAGAATTGGAGGCTAGGGTTTCAAGGATGATCTTCCAGAGGCAAAGTAAAGTCAATATTCTTTGTGATTCAAGTTTTCTAAGTCATGTAACTCTTCCCCTTGCTAAATCATTCTAAACCTATGTATTTCATACTTGGACTAGTAAGTGTACATGGTTGTTTTGAAATCAAATGAAAAGGGTTTTGATTCCTAATGATCTATAATGATGATTCTTGCTTAGAATTATATTTGTACATGTTAGTGATGGTAGTTTGCACACGTGAATGATTGTTGTATGTGTTCTAACATGTGGATCTTGAGTAACCCTAGTCTTTATGATTTCTACCTTGAAATTTGCATTGGTAAAGGCATATACGCAAGGTGTTTGTGAAAATATCTAACTAAGATGCCTAGTTACATGATAATGATGTTTTGAACTAGGGAAATGGTCCAATATGTAAGAATTCCTAATAAATTATACATGAAGGTAAAATGAGCCATGTATTTTGTAATTGATGTCCTTGATGGTTTGATGAATAAGAAGGGGGTTAAAGTCCCTAACATGAAAATGAACTTTAATTGTGTGTTGAACTAAACTGTGGTATAGAATTGTTATTGAAGTTTTAATGGCTCGTAAGGTTATTAAGGACCATAGTCTGAATTGTATGATGAGTTGAATTAAGAAATTGGCCTTTTCAAATGGTTAAGCAATGAAGGCTCCCATGAAGACCATGTAGTCATGTATGTTGTTGAATTGGCTAATCGGGTTAAAGTCCTTGTGTGGATTGAATGTATGTGAATGCATGGATAAAGGGTTAGAGTCCCAATGTCGACTAATGATAGTCATGATGGCTCGTAGTTAAAGTCCTTTTCCTAAGGAAATCACCTGTGGTTAAAGTCCCTTGCATAATGACATCTTATGAGGTCAAAGTTCCTCGCTAAATAAATTGTCTTGGGTTTAGATTCCCCTATCTAATATGGAATGAGGTTAGAGTCCCTTTCCAGATGTGTAAGCATGTGGTTAGTGTCCCTTGCTTGAATGAATGTGTGTTAATGGTTAGTGTCCCTTACTTAAATTAATGTGTGTGAGTGGTTAGAGTCCCTCACTTAAATTTATGTGTATGTGGTTAGAGTCCCTCACTTAAATAGATGTGCGTATGGTTAGAGTCCATTAATTAATGATATTTTAATATATTTAAAGTTCGTTGCCTTATGACAAATGCTTGAATCTATAAGTGTGGAAGGTTGGAATCGTCCATTGCATGTATGATGAATGAGTGCTTTCAAAGTGTTGATAAGACTTTTTCCCTGGTAAGCATGAGATATGTCTATATGTATGGATAAGGTTATGATATATATTAACTCGTTGTTGAAAGATGATGTTATTTAATCCTTATCCTTGAGTTACATGCTAGTGTTCCAGCCGTTAACCGTCTCCGAACGCTATGGCCCCATGTGACATAGGGGCCAGAGCATCTTTTTCTCTTACCATGCAATGATTAGATGATCGAAGCAGTTTGTGCATTCACTTTCGAGTGGTAAGCTTTCTTTCTTCAGAAGACATTCATCAATGGTCTCCTATCTTTAGACTTAGTCATTTAGACTTGGTTTGGCTATTGTCGGGGGCTTGTCACGACATATACATTTGTAAACATTAGTTTGGATAGAGGTATTGCAGATGAACATAGGATTGGGTATATTGGTTATTTGATAAATCTAATGATGTATTTAGACATGTGTAAGTTATGACTTGTAGTATGTTTTCCACTATCTCATTATATCATCGGAATTCACCCCACCCTTGTCGTTTATATGATGATTGCAATAGGTTATCGGGGCGACCTTCGGTTCATGTGGGTTTGATGTTCCCATACAACATGGTCTAGTTTTGGGGCGGTTCAAGGTCATGTTTAAATTCCCCATTGATCCGGTCATTGTTTGGGAAGAGGGTACTCTAGTGCCTAATCTGGTCATTTTTTGGGAAGAGGGTACTCTAGTGCCTAAAGAAAGATTTTTATCGTATCTTAGAGCTCAGAAGATGTTTTCCAAGGGATGTCTTTATCATTTGGTCCAGGTTAATGATTTTGACTCGGAGGGTCCTTTTTTACAATTTGTTCCCATAGTTAATGAGTTCCTCGAGGTTTTTACTAGTGATATTCTTGGTATCCCACCCGATAGGGAGCTTAATTTTGGGATAGATCAAGTTCTGGACATTTGTCCTATCTCTATCCCATATAGAATAGCTCCAACTGAGTTGAAAAAGATCAAGGAGTAGTTGTAAGACCTCTTTGACAAGGGTTTAATCAAACGTAGTATATCTCTGTAGGGTGCTCCTATTTTGTTCATGAAATACCTCCTAGACATTATCGTCAGTTGAATAAGGTTACGGTGAAAATAAGTATCTTTATCCTTTGATTAATGATTTTTTTGACCAGCTTCAGGGTGCGAGATATTTTTCTAAAACTGATCTTTGATTGGCTCATCATCAGATAAATATTAGGGAGGTGGATATCCCTAAGACCTCTTTCTAAACCCAGTATGGTCACTATAAGATCATAGTCATGTCTTTTGTTTTGACTAATGCCCCGATGACATTTACGAACTCATGAATTTGGTGTTCTGTCTGTTCTTGGATTTGTTTGTCATGGTGTCCATTGATGATATTTTGGTGTAATCTTGGAGTGAGGTGGATCATGCCGACCATATCCACATTGTTATATAGACCTTGAATGATCAATATTTGTATGCTAAGTTTTCAAAGTGTGAGTTCTAGTTGAAAACTCTTACTTTTTTGGGTCATGTCATTTCTATTGAATGGATGATGAAGGATCCACAAAAATTTGTCAACTACTATAGGATATTTGTGGGGAGTTTCTCGACTATAGTTTCCCCACTGACTAAGTTGACCCAAAAAGAAGGTGAAGTTCTTATAGTCTAATGCTTGTGAGGGTAGTTTTTAAAAACTGAACTATAAGTTGTCTTGAGATCCATTTTTGACCCTGCCCAAGGGTAATGATAGATTCGTTGTTGATTGCAATGCATCTCATGTTCGATTTGGTTTTGTTTTGATGCAACATGGTATGGTGGTGGCCTATGCTTCTAGGAAGTTGAAAGTTCATGAGAGAAATTATCCGACTCATGACTTGGAGTTATTGGTTATGGTGTTCGCATTGAAGATTTGGCATAACTATTTTCATGGAGTCCATATATATATCTTTTCTGATCATAAGAGCCTACAATATGTGTTCACCCAGAAGGAGCTGAATCTTAGAAAAAAGAGATAGCATGAGATACTGAAAGACTACAACATGAGTCTCCATTAACACCTAGGTAAAGCTAATATGGTTGTTGATGCTCTTAGTAGGTTATCCATGGAGATTTTAGCTCATAGGGATGAGGATAAGTGGGAATTGGTGAATTATATTCTTTGTTTGGCTAATCTTGGAGTTCGTCTCATAGACTCTGAGAATGGGGGTGTAGTTGTGCAAAAGATGGCACGGTCCTCTATTAGTACTGTGATAAAGGAGAAACAGGTATTGGATCCTGTCTTAATGAAGATTAAAGGAGATGTGGGAAAACAAAAGATTGTATCTTTTTAGATTGGTTGGGATGGTATCTTGAGGTATCAAGGCAGATTATGTGTTCTCGATATAGATGGGTTGCAAGAGAGGATCCTGGCTGAGGATCATGAATTGCTTTATTCCACTCATTATGGTTCGGCGAAGATTTATAATGATTTTATAGAGACCTATTGTTGTAACAATATAAAGTGAGATGTGTCCAGTTTTGTGGCTAAATACATGGTGTGTTAAAAAGTGAAGGTTGAGCACTTGCGGCCTGGAGGGTTGTACAAAGAAATCAAGCTGCCTGTATGGAAGTGAGAAGTGATTAATATGGATATTCTTACTGGTCTTCCTCGGTATAATACATGGTGTGTTAAAAAGTGAAGGTTGAGCACTTGCGGCCTGGAGGGTTGTACAAAGAAATCAAGCTGCCTGTATGGAAGTGAGAAGTGATTAATATGGATATTCTTACTGGTCTTCCTCGGTATAAGAATTAATTTGATTCAATTTGTGTCATTATGGATTGGACTACTAAGTCTGCTCACTTCTTGCCAGTGAGAATGAATTTTTCGACAGAAAACTATGCGAAGTGGTTCCTCCAAGTCATTGTTAAGTTTCATAGGGCACCTATTTCTATCATGTCAGATTATGGAACTCAGTTTTCATCACTTTTTTTGAGTTTGTTTCAGTGAGGTTTGGGAACTAAGGTGAGCCTTAGTATTGCACTCCACACGTAGTCAGATGGGCATGCAGAAAGAACTATTCAGACACTGGAAGACATGCTTAAAGCTTGTGTGATTTGACTATGGCGGTAGTGGGGTTGATCATTTACCTATTATAGATTTTGCATCTAATAATAGTTACCACTCTAGTTGAGATAGTAGCTGAAGGACCTTTCTCTGGTGAACCTTGAATTCACACCATACGACTTGTCAGGTGGCCCTACAACTCTTAGGGTCCAATTTGTAGTCAAGGTAGATTGGGGAACACAATGGTTTTTCTACTAATGGGACCATACGACCCATTTAGAGTGTTTACGACTCGTTAGGAGCCATTCGTTATCAGGACAATAACTTAGGATACCTTTGATATACACCAAAAGATTGGGGTCCTATGACCCTCAATGACACGCTACGACTATTAGGGAAGTCATAGTAAGGACAGTGAGTTCAAAACTCAGAATTTTGCATTGGCCAACACTTGGGGTGTCACAAAGTGCTTTCTTACATCTCTATATATCTTAGTTGTTCTGGAGTGAATAGAATACCTAGAGCTATAAGCATCTAAAATAATCAACTGAATTAAATCTATGACCATCAGAACACAAATATAATCATCAAATATCATAACACCTTTAGAATCTAAGGTAGCCCTCGTAGACTCACCTCTCAACACCTGTCCTCGAATGCTATGAAGCTAATAATCCTCTAACTGATGACCTCGAATCTGTTCCAATTAGGTACATGCAACCTCAACTCTAACAATAATCCTACCGAGTTTAGAAATATTAGGAAAAACCATCAAGTTATCTAAGGACTAGATGTCCAAATCCACCAATTTCTATGAAACTAGAATAAAGGTCAAGCTACCCATACTCACCGCCTTCTCTCTTATAGAATCTATTACCACCTTTGCCTTTCCCAGATGGTTGAGAATTGAGATATCATATTCCTTCAGTAACACAATCCATCTATGTTCCCTCAAATTATGCTTACTCTGGGTCATAATATATTGAATACTGTAGTGGTTAGTAAGGATTTCACACCGAACCCCAAATAGATAACGCCTGCAAATCTTAAGTGAAAACACTACGACAAAAAACTCTAAATTATGTGTGGGTAGTTCTTCTCATCCACCTTTAGCTACCTCGACTCATATGCGATGCACAATAGTTTTACATAACAACACAACACAAAAAAATACCAAAAGTTTCACAATTGATCGTAAAAGACTCACCCTCAATTTGAAAAGTTAGATTGGAGCTAAAATGAGCAATTTCTTGAGCCCTAAAAAGATCGCCTCACAACCGCAAACCATTGAAATGGAACCTCCTTCCTATTCAATGTGGTCATATGATTGCAATAAAAGAGAAATCCTCAACAAACCGCTTGTAGTAGCCTACCAACTCAATGAAACTGTGAACCTTACTAGAAGTAGGACTATCCCAACCAAGAATAGCCTTAATCTTTTTTGGGTCCGCCATAATACCATTTTTGATCACTATGTGACCTGAGAAAGCTATAGACTCAATCCAAAACTTGCATTTTAAGAATTTTGCATAAAGTCTAAGATGTTTCAAAGTGTGAAGCAGAATCCTCAAATGTTGTTTGTGCTCCCCCTACTTCTCAAATATACAAAAATGTCATCAGTGGAAACTATCATGAAGAAGTCCAAATACTGCCAAAAATGAGATTACTCGGCTTTGGATCAATAGTGGGAGAGGAGGAACACATCCATGCCAGTAACTTCTACCCGAATATTCATTAGGAAAAAGATGCAAAAATGCAGTATGAGTACAAAAGTAATAGGCACTCAGTAGGCATTATTGGCCAACTGAGCGCAATACAAGAAAAAGTATAACTAAAATGCAAAGGTATAATATAAGTCTGCTATATATAGGGATAGAAAGTTAAACAACTGCCGAGCTAAGAAAATTCAATGAAGGATTAAGTAAAAGCAATATAAAAAGACAAATAATGTATTAATGAGAAAGAAAACAACACATGACCTAGCTGGCCCCGCATAAGCCCGTCGAGAACACTAAAGAATATAATTAACCCAAGCGTTCCCCCATAAGCTGGTGAGACACATAAGAAGTAACTAAAGAAAAATGTAAATAATCTGCAACCGAACCTGTCCCAAGTAACCATAGTAACCATCTAGAGATGCATTGGGCTTAAACTAACATTAATAGGTAATAAAAAAAGGCTAGTTGCTCGGCTTGAAATGATAGTAGTGGACAATAACAAGAGGCCATATGTTGGATTTAAACAAAAAATAGTGAGTAATAATAAGAGGCCACATATATGATATGGAATATAACTCATATTCAAATGTCAAACTTGAACTAAAACATAGAGGAACCACAACTCCCAAGATAATAATAATCATTATCAAAACTCCTAGATCATATCATCACCAGATACCGTACTTGAACCAAAACTAATAGTAACCATAGTAAACTATAAAACTAAAACCTAAATCGTATTGTAAACTCGACACAAACAATAATTCTAAGTTGTACATCGAGTAATTCTTCTCATGAACTTTTAGTTGTCTAGAAGAGTAGGCTACAACCTTACCATGTCAGCATTAACACACAACCAAGTCCCACACGAGACATATCATAACAAACAACGACACTATCACTATCCTCAGGTAAAGTCAAGACCGAGGCAAAAGTCAACTTATCCTTCAAATTCTCAAAAGTACCCTCACAAGAATCTAACCACAAGAACTTTACTTTTTCTGAGTTAACTTAGTCAATGGGGCAGGAATAGATGAGAAACTTTCCACAAACCTCCTATAATATCTAGAAAAACTGAAGACACTCTGAATATCGGTTGGAGTCATGGGTCTAGGCCACTTCTTCACCACCTCAACTTTCTATGTATCCACCATGATCCCCTCACTAGACACAACATGACCCAGTTAGGTCACAACAAACAATCAGAATTCACACTTAGAGAATTTATAATACAATTGCTGATCCTTAAGGGTCCATAACACTACTTAGAGGTGATTAATATGAACTTCCTTTCTTTTCGAATACACCAAGATGTCATCAATGAACACAATGATGAATAAGTCCAAAAACTAATGGAAGAATCAATTTATAAGATCCATAGATATTGTCGGTGTGTTAGTCAAACCAAAAGACATGACCAAGAATACATAATCGTCATACTAATTACAAAAAGAAGTCTTAGGGATATCCACCTACCTAATCTTTAGCTGATGAAAATCCAACCGAAGGTCAATCTTAGAGAAGTACTTAGCACCCTATATCTGGTCAAACATGTTATCAACCTAGGAAAAGGAATTCTTCACTGTACCTTATTTAATGGGTAGTAATCTATACATATTCGGAGGGACCCATTCTTTTTATGCACAAAGAGTACAGGGTCACCCCACAAGGAAACACTAGGATATATAAAAACTGTATCAAGAATATCTTTTAATTTCTCTTTAAGTTCTTTCAACTAAATCAGAGCCATTCTATAGGGAAGGATAGAGATAGGAAGAGTGTTTGAAAGAAGATCAGTCCCAAAAAAAATCTCCCTGTTAGGAGAAACACCAAGAATATCATCGGGGAACACTTTGGGAAGCTCACAGACCACCGGGATAGATTACAATGAAGGACCCTCAAAACTATAATCTTTAACATAAACTAGATGGTATAGAAACCCTTTGGAGATGGTATATTAATCTTTCCTTAGGTATCAGGGAACTACCTTCCCACTCAATCACCACCTCATTTAGGAATTAGAAACTGACCTTTTGGGTCCAACAATCTAGAGAGGCATAACACTAATAGATCAAATCTATCCTTAGGATAATATCAAAATCAACCATATCTAATTCTATCAATTCTACTAAGTTTTCCCTACCAGAGATAGATACCACATAACCCCTATAGACAGTTCTAACCATAATAGAGTCAACCATCGAAGAAGACACAGAAAAAGGATTCTGAATACACTCAGGACCAAAACCAAAATGAATAGCCATATAAAGGGTCATAAAGAAAGGGTAGACCCCGGATCAAGCAGATAATACACATCACTAGCAAAGGGTTGTAAAGTAAAAATTGAAATATCTGGAGATGCCTCAGATTCCTTGTAAGTGGAAAGAGCATAAAGGTAATTCCAACCAGTGTCGGAGGTAGAAGTAGCAGCCTTTGGTGTAGGATCTAAAAGATTTGCAATTGAAACCTTGTTATACCTTGTATCAACTTGCCCTGATGGACAATCCCACTGTAAATAGCCCAACTTACCATACTTAAAGAACTTATTCCTCTTTTCCTCACAAAATCCACGATACAACTACCTAAAAAATTGGCAAGGGGATAAGATAGGACTGACTGAGCTCCACTAGACTGAGACTAGTCTCCCTATGCCCTAAATCCACTATTTATCTAAAAAATAATGGTCACCAAATGACTTAGGATATGGAGATTTAGCCGTATAATAGGAACTATAATTTCCTCACCTCTTCTTAAACCACTGGTTGTTATCACCAAAACTATTTTTATGACCTCCACCATGAT
The DNA here is from genome assembly GCA_030864215.1 of Capsicum pubescens. Taxonomy (NCBI): domain Eukaryota; kingdom Viridiplantae; phylum Streptophyta; class Magnoliopsida; order Solanales; family Solanaceae; genus Capsicum; species Capsicum pubescens. The sequence continues at coordinate 159,887,043 of CM061544.1, forward strand.
CTAAGTACTTGATGTTCTTACTCTATCTCTCCCTAATTTCTACCTAATTTTTCTTTTCATCCTCAACTTGTTGTATATATACTACAAACCTAGAAATATCTGTGTCACTATTCCACAAGGTGACCCTACATTCCAACACCAAGTCATGGGATATCCCAGAAGAAAACATCCTCAGACTTGCTCTCATGGAAGACACTAACTCAGGAGCATAACAGGATAGTTGGTGAAACTTTAAGGCATACTCTTTAACAGTCATCCTTCCTTCTTTAAAATTCACAAAATTCTTAGCCTTTACATCCCTGAACTCCTGAGAAAAAAACTGACCAAGGAAGGAATTAGAGAAATCATCCCACAAGGCTTCCTTGACATTGTCACCTCTCGACTGATCCCACTCCATATGAAACTAATACGCTATATCCTTCATATGGTATATGGCAGATTCCATACCCCCAGAGCAGAAGCATGCATAAATCAGAAAATCTTCTCCATTTTATCTATGAATCCTTAAGGATCTACCTCAGCCTTAGAGCTAGTAAAGGTCGGAGGATTGAGCCTCATAATCTACCCAAATTTAGTAACCTCTAAAGAACTTATAGTAGTAGCACTAGGACTTGACTAACATGACTGAAATATCACTAGATGGGTGAACATATCAATATATCGGCAAAGCTCAGCATTAGAAATGTCTCTATGGGATGGTGGGGCATGATCATCATTATAATGAGGGGCCTGGAGAGGACTGGTAGGTACTGGAGGAATTACACATATGGTAGAATTATTAAGAGATAGAACCCTAGACCGGGTATAAATACCATAAGATGAATGAGCTTTATTGACATTATCCACAGATGGGACAAAGGGTTTCCACATACGTCAGATCTTTTTAGAGGAATGATCTGAAATAAGAATAAAATTAGATGAGAGGAGGCTTTAGACCATAGACTCTATAGCCCAATATAGAACAACAAGAAAGGGAAATATTCCTAAATGTCTCAAAGCCTTTCCCTTATTAATGTGGTGCGCTACATACCCATATGAGAGAATATACTTAACATGGCTTTTTGGTTGCCTAATGACATCAAACCATGGCTATGATACCATTTTTTACAACCCAAACTAAGACCTGTCTATGATGGGTATCTTAAGTCTATTGAAGATCGGAGACCACCCTTTTTCCTAGCCAAATAGGGTATGACACTTCTAATATTAGTTGAAATCTAAAAATATAACAAGATAGAAAGTTAATAAACTCAAAGACATCTAAGAATGTCAACATCAATACCCATTCCATAGTAATATCCATAAGGCCTCTACTAATAAAAAAATCTAAGTTAGGACATGCCCTCGAACCCTGATAATGACAATGATAATAGCAATGATAATGTACTATGAATTTTTTAATTCTAGTTTATGAAAGAAAACCAATGGAATGAACAACACTTCAAAAAATGAAAGCTCACTATTTCACTACAAATGACCAATGAACTAAGTCGATCTACCTAAAACTATGCAAGAAAGGTAGGATTACCTTTAGACCCAATATCACGTGGGGATATAATATTCAAAGACGATTAGTGGGTTGTGCACTATCATGTAACTCAAGGATAAGGATAAAGTAATAAAAATTTAGATATCCAATTGAACTTAGTGTACATTTTCACATATATGTGTGCATACATATATACTTATATAAAATACTGAGATAGGGACAAGGCTTAGCATGCATATTAAAGGGTTAGCCAGGATTGTATAGCTTAACCATTATATATTAGTAACTACGGAATATATGGCAACCTCTGTGTGTAGCTTCATGAATTGGAGAATAATCATATATATATGCAAGAGAGACTCGAACCTCTCAACTGAAACACCTCAGATTTTTGTCCCTTCAAATTTTTTTGAGCTATGAGCTAACTACCTTTATAATGACTCGCCTTATGAGTTGTAGGGTGTCTTATTGAGTCATTAGGATGAGTCATAACATAACCAGTAAGTCTATGGCTAGATATAGCTCTAAGTATGAGTGGATATCTAAGAGCCATTAGGATATGTTATGATTCATTAGGTGTAATCATACGGTGTCTAGTATAATTCCTAAATTGGATTCTCCAAATTGGGTTCAGTGTTGACAACGACTGGACCTTATGAGTCGTAGAGTCCCAATACAAGTGGTGCTATTCAGACTTAAGAATAAAAGTATAGGGTGCCTTGGTTTTACTACCTTGGTTAGGACTCAGTGTGATAAGTCGTAAGGAGTGTCTATGAGTCAAGGGTTGACTCATAGTCAAAGGTGACACCTTTTTAGCTTTTAAGTGAAAGGCATTCTAAACATTTCCCCTCTTATCCAACTAGAGACCCACATCATATGACCCCTTTAGGGTATTATTATCCCTAAAAAACACATCAAGTAACTTCTCAACACTCTCAAATTCCTCAAGGTTAAGAATACTTAGGGTTTTGAAGAGGTTGATCAATTATGGCTTTTAAGGATGATTTCTCTCTGTACATATTACTATTTTAGGCATGTGACTCTTCCATCATTTTTAATTTCTTAAAAATCATATGTATTAAAGTCTTGTTCACATTGAATTATTTTGATTTTGAAAACAAGGGTTGTGGGTTTTGAATGCTTATTGTAGACCATATTTTCCCATGGTTTAATTATGATTATTCGTGATTTAAATATGATTTTGAACTTATGGGTGCATGGGTGTGGTTAATGATCTAGGGAATTGTGATTTTCTTACATTTGTGACTTTTGAAGTGGTTATGACCCTAACCCATAGTGTGAAATTGGTTTTGAGTTATGAGAAAGATGAGAATTTGTAAAATTGAACTAGTCTTGAACTATTTCATGATATAAAAAGGTATTTGAACAAAATGGTATGATTTAATATACAAAGGAAGCCGATCCCCCCCTCCTTGTATTAATGAACAAAAGGAGTTGTTTTCCCCAAGTTAATGAAAAATTATTATGACATATTTTTGTTTTCTTGAAAGTATAGTTGGTTTGACAATACCAACAATGTATGACTTAATATGACATGTAGTTAATTAATAGGATTATGTGATCATTGTTTTAATTGGGCTATAAATAGGTTTGCATAGCTGAGTCTGAAAGTGGAGGTCTAGGTGACCGACACTGGAAACCACATTTGCCGATACGGGTGTCAAAGTGACTAGGGAGGTTCAAGTTTCCCTTAGTATTATTATCTCATGATTATGGAGGTTTGAGTACCTCCTAAATCATTACATGATCGGGTGCTTAAGTCACCTTAGTATATGTTAGGACGTTTGATTTCTCTGTGAGCATATATATGAGATTACTCTCTTGTTCATGTGGCTACACGTATTGGGTCTCAACTAATGGGGTGAGAACTGGGGTAAAATTGCATGAGGGTACTATTAGTGTGATAGTTAAGCTACAGAATCCATGCTAATGTTTTGAAAACATATGTTAAGCCTTGTTCCCTATACCAATATGTGTTATATATATTTATGCATATGATTGTGATAATAGGTTTGAATGATGTTAAATTATTGATCATGTAATTATGTTATCCTTATCCTTGAGTTACATGTTAGCGTTCACCCTGCTAACTGTCTTTGGATGTTGTATCCCCACGTGGTATAGAAATTGGCCATACTTGTTCTCTTTCTGCTCAGGTGATTAGGATTTGGTATCAGCTCATGAGTTGACATTAAAGTGGTGAGATTCTATCTTTTAGAAGTCTACATTTAAATTTTTTTCCTCTTAGGTCATAGACTTATTTTTGGCTATTGTCAGGGGATTTTCCCGATACTTTATTGATATTCAATTTTGGATTATTAGTTAGAAGGCTTTCCCTATACTGCTGTTGTAACTAGACGGTGTTGATTGGTGGTTTGGATGATCATTACTTGTTAGTTATAGTTATGCATTAAACTTTTCTTAAGATATTGCATCCTATCTTGTTATATGTTCAGGATATATTCATCATTGGCATGTGGTGTTTTGTTTGGTGAGGTGCAGGAGGTGATCTCCAGTTCATGTGAGACATGAGGTACCCGACATGGCTCGGCCCTTGGTTAGGTCATTTCAAGGTGGTATCAGAGCCTAGGTTTGGCATCATTGGGTGTCCAAAAAAGTGTATCAAGTAGAGTATCATTTATGGGTGTGTAGCATACCACACTTAAAAGGGAGAGGTTATGAGGCATTTAGGAATTTTTACCTTTCTTGTTGTCTTATTTCAAGTTATAGAGTCTGAGTTTTTGAGTCTCTCTAATTCCCCTGTATTCATTTTTCAGATCATGCCTCCCTGAAAATCTGAAGCTCATGGAAACTCCTCTATGACACTTTAGGACAATGCTGATAGGAGATACCTTGCTTATAGTGTATATACCTAATCTAGGGGCCAGTTCCTTATTGCCTTTCCGGAGTTCCACTGATCCCCTCTAGTCCTCCTCGAGCTCCTTAGGCTAATATGTCAAATACAAAATTTCACCAGTCTATTTACATGTTGGCTCAGTTGGTAGCTTTTCATTTTGAGTATGTAGCTTCTGGTACTCCATCTTATGAGGCCACAAGGGTTGGCCAGTCTATGAGATTAAGTACTCTTATGTTCACTGGTTCTAAAGTTGAGAAAAATCCTTATACTTTATCAATGAGATGGAAAAGATCTTCCATGTGTTGCATACTTCTAATATGGAGGGTGTAGAATTCACTTTCTATCAACTAAAGCATATAGCATATGAATGTTATGAGGAATGGGAATAGTATAGGGGAGATAATGTTGAATCTGTACTATGGGATAATTTCTCTAGTGCTTTTCTGGATTGGTTATTTTCTGAGGAGTTGAGGAAGGTGAAAGCAGAAGAGTTTGTTAATCTAAAGCAAGGTAGGATGACAGTCATAGATTGTGCCTTAAAATTCAATAAGTTTTCCCGATATGCTCCTAAGTTAGTGTCTAGCTTGAAGGCTAGAATAAGGAAATTTGTTTTAGGTTATCTCGTGTTTTGATTTTAAAGAGTAATAATGCCTTCTTGAATAAGGATATATACATCTCCTGATTGTTTATGTATATACATCAGGTTGAGAAAGAGAAGAAGAAGGAGGTGTAGAAAGGGGAAGGTAGAACAAGAATTTTAGATTTTCCAATTAGGGTAGAGATCAGTAGCAGAGTAGTAGAGATAGTGAAAAGTGGTCTAACAAGAAGTGAGGGAGTTTGGGTCCTACTCTATGGCTAGTGCTCCTTATTCTAAGTCATGGGATGATCGTTATTCTTAGCATGATAGTAGTTTTAGGGCACAGGGTGCCCAATCTCAAACTAGTGGGGCTCAGTCATCTCCATCATACCTTCCTTGTAGATTCTACAAGAAGGTCCATCATGGTTTTTGTGTAGAGAGGAGTAACAAGTGTTTTAAAAGTGGTCTTAGTGGCCATTTGTAGAGGAATTTTCCTTCTAAGGTTGCATCAGGGGAAAATAAGATCCCTTTTGCCACTTCATGAGCTCCTATACCAAAAGGTGTTGCTTTATTTTCTAGTACCAACATTGGATGAAATTGTTTGTATGATCTTGCTTCCTGCCAGGACTCCGAGGTATCTCCCGATATCGTCACTGGTATATTCTGACTCTTTTCTCGTTATGTATATTGCTTTCCAGATCTGGGATTTACACTTTCTTGTGTGACCCCATTTGTGGATATAATTTTAGTTTCTTCCCTGAGTGTATCCCTGATCCCTTTTTTGTTTCTACCTTAGTGGGTGACTCTGTGCTTACTAGAAGAGTCAATAGTGGTTCTGTGGTATCTGTTGGTGGAAGAGAAACTCTGGTAGATTTGATAGAGTTAGACATGGTTTATTTTGATTTCATATTAGGGATAAACTGGTTGCACTTGTTCTTTGTCTCCTTAGATTGTAAAACTTATAAGGTCTGAAACACCTAGACTTTGAACCTTTGAAAAATTCCCTCATTTGATGTCTCTAGGCTAGGTACGACAAAGGGTACCACTCATACCCTTTGTATATGAATCAGTGACGCCTTATCGTACCCTAGGCAGTGTGGTGAGATTCACTCACTATCCTAGGTACGAGTAAGGCTCTAACTAATCATACTTTAAGGTACTAGTCATACCAAGACCAATCATATAGAGTGATGCTTCGATCAAAAGTGGACTATTTTTGGTATGGGTGATGTTCACGAGTTTGGGGTGATTCAAACCCTTTGGATTCATCTCAAAGGTGTATATTCGTACCATTGATAGTGTGTGTGACCTAGGAGAAGCCTTTGGTATGAGTCCTCTAAGTGTCGTACCCCTGGACGGTTCCAAATTCCAGATTTTATATAAGGGCCTTATGGTCATTTCCCAAATCTAAAACCCTAAGTACTCTCACTATATAAGTACTTTTAGCCTCCTAAACACCTATTTTGATGGATCAAGTACCCTAAATACTATCTCAAGCTCAATTTTAAAAAATTTAAGGATAGGTTTTCATGGGTGATCTTCAAGAGGCAAAGTGATGTCATTATTCTTGGTGATTTAATTTGTGAAAGACATGTAACTCTTCCCCTTGATAAATAACTCTAAGCCTATGTATTTTACACTTGGATTAGTAAGTGTGAATGGTGTTTTTGAAATAAAATGCAAAGGATTTTGATGGCTAATTATGTATAATGATAATCCTTTCTTGCACTTATGTTTATACATGTTATTGATGGTAGTTTGCAAATGTGAATTATTCATGTATTCGGTCTAACATGTGGGTCTTGAGTAACCCTACTCTTGATGATTTCTACCATGAAATTGTCCTTGGTAAAGGCATGTACACATAGTGTTTGTGAAAATGTCTATCTGAGATGCCTAGTTACATGATGATGACGTTTTGAACTAGGGAAATGGCCCAATATGTATGAATTTTTGATAAATGATACTGTGAAGGTAAAATAAAACATGTATTGTGTAAATAATTACCTTGATGGTTTGATGAATAAGAAAGGGGTTGAAGTCCCTAACATAAAAATGAACTTGAACTGTGTGTTAAACTAAACTGTGGTATAGAATTGCTAATGAAATGTGAATGGCTCTCGTAAGGATCTTAAGGACCATAGTTAAATTGAATGATGAGTTGAATTAAAGCATTGGCCTATTGAAAATGTTAAGTAATGAAGGCTTCTATGAAGACTATGTAGTCATGTATGGTGTTGAATTGGATAAATGGGTTAAAGTCCTTATGTGTGGAATTGAATATATGCAGATTTATGCAAAGGGTTAGAGTCCTAATGTCATCTAATGATAGTCATGATGGTTCATGTTTAAAGTCCCTTACGTAAGAAAATCTCATTCGATTAAAGTCCTTTGAATAATGAGATCTTATGAGGTCAAACTAACTGACCAAATGAATTGGATTGTCTTTAGAGCCACCTATCTAATATGGCATGAGTTTAGAGTCCCTTTCCAAATGTAGAAGCATGTGGTTAGAATACCTTTCTTGAATGAATGTATGTGTGTGGTTAAAGTCTTTCACTTGAATAAAAGTGTGTGAGTGATTAGAGTCCCTAACTTGAATGTGTGTGTATGTGGTTATAGTCCCTCACTTAAATGGATATGTGTGTTATTAGAGTCCCTTACTTGATGATATTTTAATGAAATTAATGTCCTATATATAGTGAGAAATTCTTGAATCTGTAGGTGTGGAAAGTTAAGTCCTCCATTGCATGAATGATGAATGACTGCTTCCAAAGTGTTGATAAGACTAGTCCCCTTGGTTAGTATATGATATATCTATATGTATGGATAAGGTTATGATATATATTGACTTGTTGAATTATGATTCTACTTAATCTTTATCCTTGGGTTACATGCTATCATTCCAATCGCTAACTATCACCAGACGCTATGTCCCCACACGTCAAAGGGGTCGGAGCATCTTCTTCTCTGCCAGCGTAGTGATTAGATAATTAAAGTGGTTCGTACATTGACTTAGGACTGGTGAGCTTACTTTATTTGAAATACATTCATCCTTAGTTCAATCTGTAGACTTAGTCATTTGGACTTAGTTTTGCTATTATCGGGTGCTTGTCCTGACATAAATATTTCTTCACATAGATTTGTATATAGGTATTGTGGATGACTATTGGCTTGGGTATGTTGGTTAGTTGATGAATCTAGTGAAGTATTTAGACATATTTATGTTATGACTTATAGTTTGTTTTTTTCTATGTCATTATATGTTCGAGATTCACCCAACCCTTGTGGTTGATATGATGATTGGGATGGGTTATTGGGGCGACCTCCGATTCATATGGCTTGAGGTTCCCATATGACATGGCCTAGTTTCGGGGAGTCTCAAGTTGTTATCAGAGCCTAGTTTGATGGTTAGTTGGTTGTCCATAATACCGTGTTGTGTAGAGTTTTTTTATGGGTGTGAAGTGCTCCACACTTATAAAAGAGGAGCTACGAAACATTTTAGGAAATACTTCCCATTTTTATGTTTCAATCTCAAGCTATAGAGTCTAATGTCTTGGATTCCTCTGATTTTTGTTTGTTATCTTTCAGATCATTCCTCCAAGGAGATTTGAGACTCAGGCAAATCCTTCTAAGGGCCCTATGGACAAAGTTTGTCTAACTTATGGTGTTCAAACCCAGTCTAGGGTTACGGCATCCAACCATCTTAGTAGGGTTCCACCTATCCCCACTAACCCTGACTATGAGAGTGACCTTTTTATTCCATCACCTCAAAGGGATGCTATTTATGTCATGTTTTGTTACTCTATCAATTTATTAACTTAATTGGTAGCTTCTTAAGTGAAGCATGGTGCTCTGACTATCATTTCTTCTGAGGCCACAAGACTTGGACAATTTATGAGGTTGAGCCCTCCTACGTTCTCTAGTACAAAGGTTGAGAAGGACCCTCAAGGATTCATTGATGAATGGAGAATATCTTCTAAATCATGCATGCTTCGGAGATTAAGGCCGTTGAGATTGCTTCCTATCAATTGAAAGATGTAGCGTACCAATGGTACGAAGGGTGGGAGTTCTCTAGAGGTGTTGATACTAGTCCCGCCATATGGGAGGACTTCTTCAAGGTTTTCTTAGACTGCTTATTTCCTCAAGTGTTGAAGGAGGCCAAGGTAGAAGAGTTTGTGAACTTAAAGAAAGGGAGGATGTCCATTCAAGAGTATGCCTTGAAATTCCATCAATTTTCAAGGTATGATCTCGAGATGGTTTCTAGCATAAGGGCTAGAATGCATAAATTTTTCTTGGGATTATCCCATAAGTTAGTCCTTAAGAGAAAGACGACTTTGTTGATTGAAAACATAGATATTTCAAGGTAGATTATGTATTTACAACAAGTGGAAGAAAATAAAAAATCCACTTGAGCTTAGTGAGAGGCAAGGAAATAAATTTAGTCCCTCTGAGCATAGTGGTGGTGATGATGGAAAGTGGCCGTAGAAGAAGTTCAGTAGTTTGAGTTATTTCTCCTCGATTAGTGTTCGCTCTCCTTACCCAAAGTTTTTAAGTGATTGTCAAACTTAGTTTAATGGTAGGTCCAGGGCACAGGGTGCCTAATTCCAGGCTAGTTGTGCCCAGTTGGCTCTACCTCACCCTCCTTATAGATTCTGTGGTCAGAGTCATCGTGGTCTATATAAGAATAGGAGAATCAAATATTTCCACTGTGGTTAGGTTGGGAATATGCAGCGTGAGTATCCCTCTTTAGTAGCTTCTTTGGCTTACAAGGCCCCTATTACTACTCCATCTACTCTTGCACCGAAGGGTGCAATATCTGCCTCTGCTTTTTATTTCTGGCATCGACGCTGGCTGGAACTGCTTGTATGCACTTGCTACTCACCTGGACTTTGAGGCTTCTCCCGATGTTTTTACGGGTATATTGAGACTTTTCTTCTGTGATGTGTATTGTTTGCTTGATCAAGGTTCTACTCTTTCTTATGTGACCCCGTATGTGGCTATGCATCTTGATTATGGTCTCGAGAGTATCTCAGTTTTTTTATATTTCTACCCTAATCGGACACCCTATGATCGTTGGAAGGGTCTCTAAAGGGTTTGTGATATTAGTTGGTGGTAGTGATACTCTTTTAGACTTGATAGAGTTGGACATGGTTGATTTTGATGTAATTTTGGGGATGGATTAGTTGCACTCCTACTATGCTTCTTTAAATTGTTGAACTAGTAGTGTCATGTTCAAATTCCCTAATGAGCCGGCCATTGTATGGGAAGGTGGTTCCCTAGTGCCTAAGGAAAGTTTTATTTCTTATCTAAAGGCCCAAAAGTTTATTTCAAAGCGGTGTTTGTATCGTTTGGTCTGAGTTATAGATTCTAACTCGGAAGAGCCTTCTCTAGAATCCATTCCCGTGGTTAATGAGTTTTCTGAGGTATTTGTCGGTGATCTTCTTGGTGTTCCTCCTGATAGGGACATTTATTTTAGGATTTATCTTATTTTGGACACTCGTTCGATTTCTTTCCCTCCTTATATAATGGCTCCAAAGAAGCTGAAAGAGCTTTAGGAGTAATTGAAATACCTCTTAGATAAAGGTTTTATCCACCCTAGTGTGTCTCCATGGGGTAGTTACATGTAATTCATGTGCAAGAAAGATGGTTCTATTCTAATGTACATTGGTTACCGTTAGTTAAACAAAGTGACCGTAAAGAATAAATATCCTCTTCCTAGGATCGATGATTTGTTTGATCAACTTTAGGAAGCGAAGTGTTTCTCTAAGATTGATCTTAGATCGGGTTATCATCCGCTCTAGATTAAGGATGCGGATATCCCTAATACTGCCTTTAGAACCCAGTATAGTTACTATGAGTTTTTTGTCATGTCTTTTGGGTTGACCAATGCCCCGACGATATTCATGGATTTGATGAATAGGTTATTCCATCCGAGCTTTGACATGTTTGCCATTTTCTTCATTGATGATATATTAGTATATTCTAAGAGTGAGGCAAACCATGTCGATCACCTCCTTATCATGTTACAAAATTTAAAGGATCATCATTTGTATGCGAAGTTCTCAAAGTGTGAGGTTTGTTTGAAATCCATAGTTATTCTTGGACATGTCATCTCTAGTGAAGGGATCATGGTAGATCACCAAAAGGTTGTGGCGGTTAAGAAATGGCCTAGACCTACGACTCCAACTATATTCAGAGATTCTTGGGTCTAGCCGGTTACTATAGAAGGTTCATGGAAAGTTTCTCTACTATAGCTACCCCATTGACCAAATTGACCCAGAAGAAGGTCAAGTTTTTATGGTTCGATACGTGTGAGGGTAGTTTTGAGAGGTTGAAAGATAAATTGACTTCGTCTCCTATTTTTGACCTTGCCCAAAGGTAATAATGGTTTTGTGGTATATTTTGATACATCTAGAGTTGGTCTCGGTTTCGTGTTGATGCAACATTGTAGGGTGGTGCCTTATGCTTCTAGGCAATTGAAATTTCATAAGAAGAACTACCCTACTCATGACCTAGAGTTGTTAGCCATGGTTTTTTCTTTAAATATTTGTAGTCATTATCTGTATGGGGTTCATGTTGATATCATTACTGATCATAAGAGTTTCTAATATGTGTTTACCCAAAAAAAGTTAAATCTCTGGCAAAGAAGGTGGCTCGAGTTGTTCAAAGACTATGATATAAGTCTTCATTACCATCCCAGTACGGAAAATGTAGTCGCCGATGCTCTTAGTAGGTTGTCCATGGGGAGTTTGGCCTATGTAGATGAGGATAAGTGGGAATTAGTGAAGAATATTCACCGTTTAGCTAATCTACAATTTTGACTTGCGGACTCCGAGGAAGGTGGTGTATTTTTCCTTCCAGCATCTCAGTCGAGTCTTGTGGTTGAGATAAAGGAGAAGCAAGCTACAGACCCCGACTTGATGAAGATCAAGAGTAATTTGGGTAAACATAAAGTTGTGGACTTTGTGATTGGTGGTGATGGTATCTTAATATACCAAGGTAGGATATGTGTTTCCAACGTCGACCGATTAAGAAAAGGTGTCATGGTCGAGGATCATGAATATTGGTATTCTATAAATCCCAGTTCCACGAAGATGTATCATAATCTTAGAGATTTCTGTTTGTGGGGCAATATGAAATGTGATATGGCGGCTCGATGGGTTGTACTTAGAAATTATGTTTCTCAAATAAAAGCGGGAGAAAATTAATATGGATTTCATTACCGGTCTTCGTAGATCTCAAAATCAATGTGATTCTATTTGGATCATTGTTGATAGAATGATCAAGTCTGGTCAATTTTTACTCGTGAGGACAAATTACTCGGCAAAAGATTATGCTAGGTTTTATCTTACGAAGATCGTGAAGTTGAATAGTACTATGATTTCTATTATCTCAGATTGTCGTCCTCTATTTTAATCCCACTTTTGGAAGTCATTCCAAAAGGGTTTGGGTACTAGAGTATGCCTTAGTACCACTTTCCACCCGCAAATAGATGGGCAAGTGGAAAGGACCATCCAAACATTGGAGGATATGTTGTGGGCTTGTATGATTGATTATGGTGGCAGTTGGTATGACCACTTTCCTTTGATTAAGTTCACCTATAATAATAGTTACCACTCTAGTATTGGCATAGCTCCTTTTGAGAATTATATGGTAGGAGATGTCGATATCCTATTGGGTGGTACAAAGTTGGCAAAGGTAAGTTACTTGGCCCCGATTTAGTTCACCAAGCCTTAGAGAAGGTGAAGGTGATCCATGATAGATTGAATACCGCTCAAAGTTATCAAAATTCCTATGTAGATGGGAGATGTAGGGACTTAGAGTTTAGCGTTGGCAATTGGGTATTCTTTAAAGTTTCTCCCATGAAGGGAGTGATGTGGTTTTGTAAAATAAGGAAGATTAGTCCCCGCTACATTGGCCCCTACTTGATTGTGAAGAGGGCTGTCAATGTTGCCTATGAATTGGAGTTACCTTCTAGTATGAACTCCATCCACCCGGTTTTCCATGTCTCTATGTTTAAAAAATGTGTGGGGGACCCTTCATTGGTTGTTCCTTTGGAAAATATTGGTAGTTCGGACTCCCTATCCTATGAGGAGTTCTCGGTGAGGATCTTAAATTAGCAAGTTCAATAATTGCAAATGAAAGAGGTGGCTTCAGTGAAGGTTCTATGGAGGAACCAAAAGTATGAGAAAGTTAATTGGGAAGTCGAAGAGGACATGAAGTTTAAGTACCCACATTTGTTTTCTATTCTAGAAACTTGGGATAGAGGTATGTGTTGATCTCCTTGCTTTAATTTATGTCTTGATAGTCAATGGGTAAAAGTTACCAATATGTTGAGTGATTTGGGTCATGTTAGACCATGGGTTTAAGTCCCTAATGTTTTGAAATTATGTGTGTTTTGTGATGGGTTTAAGTCCCTAGTATCTTGAGTTGATTCATGTCTTTCATAAATAATGGGTTTGAGTCATTAATCCTTGAATTAAGTAAGTATCCTTGATAAGTTAATGGGTTGAAGTCCCTTAGCTATGAAATAAGTATGTATTGATAAGAAAGGGGTTTAAGTCCCCATGCTTTGAGATTAACAACTGTCATTGATAAATAATGGGTTTGAGTCCCAAAGACAATGAAACGAATGATTTATTGATAATGAGTATAATGTGTGTTATATCCTTTTTGTATGCTTTTTCTAACTTGTTTAAAGGTTGTTTTGATGTGTGATGATATATTTCTGGGTGTTTATTGTGTAACTTACTCATCATTCACAGATGAATGATCCAATTGGGGAGAATTGAGACACCTAGACTTTGAACCATTGAAAAATTCCCTCATTTGATGTCTATGGACATGGTACTACTAAGGGTACCACTCGTACACTTTGGGTACAATTTGGTGACCCCTTATCTTACCCTAGGAAGTATGGTGAGGCTCAGTCACTATCTTAGGTATGAGTAAGTATACAACCAATCATACCTTAAGGTAGGATTCATACCAAAACCAATTATATAGAGTAATGCTTCGATCAAAAGTGGACTGTTTTTCGTAAGGGTGATGTGTACGAGTTAGGGGTGAGTCATACCCTTTGGATATGACTCAAGGGTGTATGGTAGTACCCTTACCAGTATGTGTGACCTAGAAGAAGCCTTGGGTATGAGTCAGGGTACCACTACTACCCTAGGGTATGAGTCCCTTAAGTGAGTCATACCCCTGGAAGAGGCCAATTTCCAGCTATTATATAAAGTCCTTGTGGTTGTTTCCCATGTTTAAAACCATAATCCCTCCCACTATATAAGTGTTTGTATCTTCCTAAACATCTATTTTGATGGATCAAACACCATAAATACTCTATCAAGACCACCTATGAAGAATTGGAGGCTAGGGTTACAAGGGTGATCCTTAAGAGGCAAAGTAAAGTCAATATTCTTGGTCATTCAAATTTTCTAAGGAATGTAACTCTTCCCCTTGCTAAATAACTCTAATCCCATGTATTTCACACTAGGACTTGTAAGTGTACATGTTGGTTTTGAAATCAATTGAAAAGGGTTTTGATGCCTAATGATGTATAATGATGATTCTTGCTTAGACCTATATTTATACATGTTATTGATGGTAGTTTGCACACATGAATGATTGTTGTATGTGTTATAACATGTGGGTATTTAGTAATCCTAGTCTTGATGATTTCTACCATGAAATTGGCCTTGGTAAATGCATGTACACAAGGTGTTTGTAAAAATATCTAACTGAGATACCTAGTTACATGATGATAATGTTTTGAACTAGGGCAATGTCCCAATTTTTATGAATTCTTGATAAATGATACCATGAAGGTAAAATAAGCTATGTATTTTGTAATTGATGACCTTGATGGTTTGTGAAGAAGAAGGGGGTTACAGTCCCTAACATAAAAATGAACTTGAATTTGGTGTTGAACTAAATTGTGTTATAGAATTTCTATTGAAGTGTGAATGGCTCGTAAGGGTCTTGAGGACCATAGTTTGAATTTTATGATTAGTTGAATTAAAGAATTGTCTTTTTGAAATCGTTAAGCAATGAAGTTTCCCATGAAGACCATGTAGTAATGTATGGTGTTGAATTGGCTAAACGGGTTAAAGTACTTATATGTGGGATTGAATTTATGTGGATGCATGGACAAAAGGTCAGAGTCCCAATGTCGACTAATGATAGTCATTATGGCTCGTAGTTAGAGTCCATTCCTAAGGAAATCGCTTACGGTTTAAGTCCCTTGCATAATGAGATCTCATGAGGACAAACTTCCTTGCCAAATGAATTGGCTTGGGGTTACAATCTCCTATCTAATATGTCATGCGGTTAGAGTCATTTTACAAATATGTGAGCATGTGGTTAGAGTCCTTTGCTTGAATGAATGTGTGAGTGGTTAGAGTCCCTCACTTGAATGAATGCATGTGAGTGGTTAGATGTCCTCACTTGAATGTATGTGTATGTGGGTAGAGTCCCTCACTTAAATGGATGTGCGTGTGGTTAGATTCCATTACTTAATGATATGTGGATGTAGTTAAAGTCCTACGCCTAATAAAAAATGCTTGAATCTATAAGTGTGGAAGATTGGAGTCCTCTATTGCATGTATGATGAATGAGTGCTTCCAAAGTGTTGATAAGACTTGTCCCCTTGGTAAGAATGTGATATGTCTATATGTACGGATAAGGTTATGATATATACTGACTTGTTGTTGAATAATAATGCTATTTAATCCTTATCCTTGAGTTACATACTAGCCTTTCAGCCGATAACCATCTCCGGACGCTATGTCCTCCCTTGACATATGGGCCAAAGTTTATTCTTCTCTTCCTATGAAATGATTAGATGATTGAAGTGGTTCATGCAAGGACTTTAGAGTGGGGAGCTTCCTTTCTTCGAAAGAAATTCATCCTTGATTTCCTTTCTTTAGACATAGTCATTTGGACTTGGTTTGGCTATTGTCGGGGGCTTGTACCGACATATACATTTGTAAACTTTGGGTTGTATAGAGGTATTGTAGATGACTATAGGATTGGGTATGTTTCTTATTTGATGAATCTAATGAAATGTTTAGACAAGTTAAAGTTATGACTTGTAGTATATTTTCCACTATCTATTATATGGTCGGGATTCACCCAACCCTTGTGGTTTATGTGATGATTGTGATGGGTTATCTGGGTGACCTGTGGTTCATGTCGTCTTGAGGTTTCGATATGAAATGGGTTGGTTTTGGGGAGGGTCTAGATCATGGTTAAATTCCTGATTGATCCGGTCATTATATGGGAAGAGGGTACTCTAGTGCCTAAGGTAAGATTCTTATCGTATCTTAGAGATCGAAAGTTGATTTCCAAGGTATTTCTTTATCATTTGTTCCAGGTTAACGATTTTGAATCGAAGGGTTCTTTCTTTAAATTAGTTCCTGTAGTTAATGAATTTCCTGATATTTTTCCTGATGATCTTCTTGGTATCTCTCTCGATTGGGATTGACCTAGTTCTAGACTCTCATCCTATCTTTATCCCCCCTTATAGAATGGCATTAACTGAGTTGAAAAATCTCAAGGGGTAGTTGAAAGACCTCCTTGACAAGGGTTTTATCTATCCTAGTGTGTCTTCATAGGGTGCTCCTCTTTTGTTCATGCATAAGAAGGATGGTTCCCTTCGGATGTGCATAGATTACCGTCAGTTGAATAAGGTTACGGTGAAAATTAGTATCTTCTTCCTTGGATTAATGATTTGTTTGACCAACTTTAGGGTGCTAGATGTTTCTCTAAAATTAATCTTTGATTTGTTTATCTTCAGCTAAAGATTAGGGAGGTGGTATCCCTAAGATTTCTTTCTAAACCCGGTATGGTAAATATAAGATCCTAGTTATGTCTTTCGCTCAGATTAATGCTCTGATGACATTTATAGATCTCATAAATCTGGTGTTCTATTTGTTCTTAGATATGTTCGTCATGCCGTTCATTGATGATATTTTGGTGTACTCTAGGAGTGAGATGGATCACGCCGACCATCTCCACATTGTTTTATAGACCTTGAATGATCAACATTTGTATGCTCAGTTTTTAAAGTGTGAGTTCTGGTTGAAATCTCTTACTTTTTTGGGTCATGTCATTTCTAGTAAAGGTATGATGGTGGATCCACAAAATTTTTAGTGGTTAAGAAGTCGCCTAGGCCTACAATTCCAACCAATATTAAAAGTTTCTTGGGTTTAGTCGGCTACTATAGGATATTTGTGGAGAGTTTCTTGACTATAGTTACCCCACTGACTAAGTCAATCCAAAAAGAATGTGGAGTTCTTATGGTCTAATGTTTGTGAGGGTAGTTTTTAAAAGATGAAAGATAAGTTAACTTCAGCTTTAGTTTTGATCCTGCCAAAGGTACTGATGGATTTGTGCTTTATTATAATTCATCCCATGTTCAACTTGGTTTTATACTGATGCAACATGGTAGGGTGGTGGCCTATGCTTCTAGGCAGTTGAAAGTTCAAGAGAGGAATTATCCGACTCATGACTTGGAGTTGTTGGTTGTGGTGTACGCATTGAATATTTTACATCACTATTTGTATAGAGTCCATATAGATATCTTTTCTAATCATATGAGCCTACAATATGTGTTCACTCAGATGGCCTGAGTTGTTGAAAGACTACAACATGAGTCTCCATTACCACTCAAGTAAAGAAAATGTGGCTGTTGATGCTCTTAGCAGGTTATCCATGGAGATTCTAGCTCATATGGATGATGATAATTGGGAATTGGTGAATGATATTCACTATTTGGATAACCTTGGGGTTCATCTCTTAGACTCTGAGAATTAAGGGTATGTTTGTGTAAAAGGTGGCACAATCTTCTCTCATTACTGATATAAAGGAGAAACAAGTACTGGAACCTGTCTTAATGAAGATTAAGGGAAATATAGGACAACAAAAGGTTGTAGATTTTGAGATTTGTTGGGATGGTGTCTTGAGGTACCAAGGTAGATTATATGTTCCTGATGTAGATGGATTGCGAGAGAGAATCTTGGTTGAGGCTCATAAATCACGTTATGCCATTCATCATAGTTCGACGAAGATTTATAATGATATTATAGAGATCTATTGGTGGAATAATATGAAGCGAGATATGTCCAGTTTTGTGGCTAAATGCATAGTATGTCAAAAAGTGAAGGTTGAGCACTTGCATCTTGGAGGGTTGTATAAGGAAGTCAAGCTACCTGTATGAAAGTCAGAATTGATTAATATTGGATTTTTTTATCGATCTTCCTCGGTATAAGAATTAATTTAATTCAATTTGTGTCATTACGGATAAGACCACTAAGTTTACTCACTTCTTTCTAGTAAGAAACAATTTTTTGATAGAAACTATGAGAAGTGGTTCCTCCAAGTCATTGTTAAGTTCTTGGGGCGCCTGTTTCAATCATGTCAGATTTTGGAACTCAGTTCTCATCATAGTTTTTGCATTTGTTTCAGTAAGGTTTGGGAACTAAGGTGAGCCTTAGTACTGCTTTCCACTCGTAGTTGCGTGGGCATGCAGAAAGAAATATTCATACATTGGAAGTCATGCTTAGATCTTGTGTGATTGACTATGGAGGTAGTGGGGTTGATCATTTACCTCTTATAGAGTTTGTGCATAATAATAGCTACCACTCTAGTATTGGTATGGCTTCTTTTAAGGCCTTGTATGGTAGGAGGTGTAGGTCTCCCATCAGGTGGTTTGAAGTTTGTGAGGCTGAGATATTTTTCCCGGATTTGGTTTACCATGGGATAGAGAAGGTTAAGGTGATTTAGGATAGGCTTAAAGCCACTCAAAGTCTCCAAAAGTACTTCACAGCTGTGCGGAGAAAGGAGTTGGAGTTTAGTGTTGGTGATTGGGTATTCTTAAAGGTATCCCCTATGAAGGGAGTGATGCAGTTTGGTAAGAAGAGAAAGATCAACTCCAGATATATTGATCCGTACTTTGTGTTGAAGAGGTTGGTAGGATGCATATGAATTAGAGTTTCCCTCTAGTTTGAGGTTCATTCTTCTAGTGTTTCACATTTTGATGTTGAGAAAGTGTGTGGGTGATCCTTTAATGGTTGTTCCTTTGGAGGAGGTAGGTATTAAAGATTTTTTATCTTATGAGGAAGTCTCAGTTGAAATTTTTTTATTGGAAAGCTCTTTGGTTATGGATGAAGGAAGTAGCTTTGGTAAAGTTTCTATGGAGGAACCACAAGGTTTAAGAGGCTAATTGGGAAGGCGAAGAGAACATGAAGTCCAAGTATCAATTATTATTCTCTGTTTCGGATAATCGTGCTTAAGGTATGTGTATTCCTTAACATCTTTGTTTTCTATCTTTGTTTAAGTAAAGAGTAATTTCCTTAGCATCTTTTTTATCTATATATGTTAAAGGTAAGAGTAGAAGTATGTGGAGTTAATTAGTGCTAATAAATGCCTTGTTCCATCATTCAAGGACGAATGATTCAAGTGGGGGAGAATTGAAATGCCTCAGATTTTTGGCCCTTGGAAATTTCTCGAGCTTTGAGCTCACTGTCTTGGTAAAGACTCTCCCTATGAGTCTTAGGGTGTCTTGATGAGTTTATTGGACGAGTTGTAACTAAACCAATAAGTTTGTGGCTAGATCCTTATCTGAGTACGAGTGTCTTAGTAAGAGCTGTAAGGATATGTTACGAGTTATTAGGTGTAAGCGTGGGGTGTCAAATGTAAGCCCCAAATTGGGTTATTTGTAAACTACGAGTTGACCCTTTGATTCATAGGATTCCATTATGAGTTGAGCCCTTTAGTAGTAAGGGTAACACTTTAGGGTGTCTTGGTTACGACTCGAGGTGATGAGTCGTAAGGAGTGTCTATGAGTCATGGGTTACGTCTTAGTCAAAGGCGACCATCTTTCAGCATTTAAGTTAAAGGAATCCTAGATATTTCCCCTCTTACCTTACTTGATACCTACGTCTTATAACCCCTTAAGGGTATCATTAGCCCTCATAAACACAACTAGTAACTTCTCAACACTCTCAAATTCTTCAAGGCCAAGAACACTTAGGGTTTTTAGGAGGTTGATCAATTAGGTCTTTCAAGGGTGATTTCTCTCCGTACATCTTACTATTTAGGCATATGACTCTTCCCTCATTGTTAAGTTGTTAAAAAACATATATATTAAAGTTTTGTTCACACGAAATAATTTTGGTTTTAAAAACAAGGGTTGTTGGTTTTGAATGCTTATTGTTGAACAATCTTTTCCTACGGTTAAATTATGATTATTCATGCTTTAAATATGATTTTCAACTTATGGGTGCATGGGTATGGTGAATGAACTAGGGAATTGTGATTTTCTTGCACTTGTAACTTTTGAAGTGGTTATAACCCCAACCCATAATCTGAAATTGGTTTTGAGTTTTGAGAAAGATGGATATTTGTAAGATTGAACTAGTCATGAACTATTGGATGATATAAAGAGGTATTTGAAAACAATGGTATTATTTAATGAATGAAGGTAGTTAGTGTTCCCCCACCTTGTATTAATGAACAAAGGGAGTTGTTTTCCCATGTAAATGGAAAACTATCGCGGCATGTTCCTTTTACCTTACAAATGTAGTTGGTATGGCGATTCTAAAAAAGTATGCCTTAATGTAAAATGTGGTTCATGAATGGGATTGTGTGATAAATGTTTTTACCGGGCTATAAATAGGGTTTGTAGCTGAGTTGTGAAAGTAGAGGTTCGGGTGACCGACACTAAAAAATGCATTTGTCGATGTAGGGGTCAAAGAGACTAGGGAGGTTCTAGTCCCCCTTATTATTATTGATTCATGACTTTGGAGGTTCGAGTCCCCCGTAAATCATTACATTATTTGGTGCTTAAGTCACCTTAGTATATGTTGGGAGGTTCGAGTCCCCGTGTGCATATATATAAGATTATTCTCCGATTCGTGCATCTACATACATTGGGGTTTGACCAGTAGGGTGAGAACCGGGTCCCATATATTCTGTGGGTTCCACTAATATGATGGTTGAGCTACACAATCCAGTCTAAAGTTTTGAAAATGCATGTTAAGCCTTGTTCCCTATCACAACATGTGATATATAGATGCATCTGATTATGTGCATTGGTTAAATCATGTTAAACTATTGATCATACCATTATGTTATCCTTATCCACGACTTATGTGCTAGCATTCACTCTGCTAACCATCTCCAGACACTGTATCACCATGAGATGTAGGAATTTGTCACAATTCTACTCATCCTTCTCAATGATTATAATCCGGGATCATCGCGTGAGTTGACATTGATGTGGTGAGCTTCCCTACATCGGAAGTCTATATTTTGTGTTTTGTTCCTCTTATGTCATAGAATTATTTTTGGCTATTGTTGGGGGTATGCCTCGACACTTTATTGATATTCAGCCTTGGATCGTTGTTTAGAAGGCTTTGTTTGGACTACTGTCATTACTCAGCGGTGTAGGTCGGTGGTTTGGCCGGTCATCGTTTGTTAGTTATGGATATGTATTAGACTTTTCTTAAGCTATTGCATGCTATCTTGTAATATGTTCGGGATTCATCCATCATTTTCATTTGTGGTGTTTGTTTCGTAAGGTGCAGTGGGTGATCTACGGTCCACGTGGGACTTGAGATACTCGACATGACCTGTCCCTTGATCGGGTCATGTCACAAACTATATACCAAGGTGAGTTAAGCACTCGATCATGTAATGTATTTTGGGGGACTCGAGCCTCCCAATCATATAATAAGGTCGACACGAACTACCCGATCGTAAGCAATGGGAATCAAACTCGAGGTTGTTTACACCCCCATCCCGATAAATAAGATTTCAAGTTTTGATCCCTTGAGGCCGCCACATTCACGGCCCAACTACACAACCCTCTTTTAAGCCCCATTAAAACATTTATCACACATTACCATTTATTGAACCATAATACACATGTAGGCATACATTGTTGGAATCATCATACCAACTACACTTGCAAGGTAACATCATCATACCATTTGAATTCAATTAACTTGGGAGAACAACTTCCTTTGTTTATTAATATAGACCGTCAGGTATTAATAGCCCCTTTACATCAAGTAATTGTTCTGAAAGTAGTTCCACACAAATTTACTCGTACTCAAAACCACTTCCACAAAATTAGGTTGGGGTTATTACCAATTCAAATGTCACTATTCACAAAATTTGGTGAATTCACAATCCCTTTTTTATTCACCATACCCATGCATCAAATTGATTTAAAAACCACCATTTAAAATATAAACAATGCATATGTAAACATGAGACATCACATTAACAACAATTATTCAAAACTCTCAACACACGGAGAACTATTTAGAACATATTCTTTCATAAAGTAATAGTTGGGGAAGAGTAACATGCCTCAAATATTAAGAGTTACAGAGAGAATTTTCCCTTGGGAGCTTTAATAGATCAACTTCTTGGAAACCCTAAGTATATTCACATTGGATAATTGATAGTGATTGAGAAGTTATTTAAATTTATTTTAGAGTGATAATGATGCCCTAAAGTAGTTTGAAGTCGTGGGTCATGATTTGGGGATAAAGGGAAATGTCCAAAGTGCCTTAATTAAAGGCTGAAAAATTGTCCCCAGTGACTACGAGTCCCTATATGACTCATAAGGACACGTTATGTCTTGTCACGACAAGTCGTAGTTGAGATAGTAGCTGAAGGAACCTTCTTTGGTGAACCTACAATTCACACCATACGACTCATCAGGTGACCCTACGACTCTTAGGGTCCAAGTTATATTCAAGACAGAAACACTTGGGGCACTCATTGGTTTGGCTACAGATGGAACCATACGACCCGTTTAGAGTCTTTACGACTCGTTAGGAGCCACTCTTAATCAGGAAAGTAACTTAGGATACCTTTACTGGACACCGTATAATTGGGGTCCTATGACCCGCAATGATATGTTGCCACTCATAAGGGGAGACAAAGCCAGGATAGTGAGCTCAAAACTCAGAATTTTGCATCGGCCAACACCTGGGGTGTCGCAAAGTGTTTTCTTATATATCTATATGTCTTAGTTGTTCTCGAGTGGATAGAATACCTAGAGCTATGAGCCTCTAAAAGAATCAATTGAATCAAATCTCTGACCCTCAGAACACAAATATAATCATCAAATATTATAACACCTTTAGAATCTAAGGTATCCCTCCTGGACTCACCTCTCAACACCTGCCCTCGAATGCTATGAAGCCAATAATCATCAGACTGATGACCCCGAATCTGTTCCAATTAGGTATATGCAACCTCAAATCTAACAATAATCCTAACGAGGCCAAAAATATTAGGAAAAATCATCAAGTTATCTAAGGACTAGATATCTAAATCCACCAATTTACAAGAAACTAGAATAAAGGTCAAGCTACCCATACTCACCGCCTTCTGGCTTAAGGCATCTATTACCACTTTTTCCTTGCCCAGATGTTAGAGAATTGAGATATCATAGTCCCTCAGTAATACAATCCATCTATGTTTCATCAAAATATTCTTACTCTGGGTCATAATATATTGAATATTGCAGTGGTCAGTAAGGATTTCACATTGAACCCCGTATAGATAATGCCTGTAAATCTTAAGTGCAAACACTACCACAACAAACTCTAAATCATGTGTGGGTAGTTCCGCTCATCCACCTTTAGATGCCTCGACTCATATACGATGCACAATATTTTTGCATAACAACACAACCCAAACCAAGAAACACCTGCACAGTTTGTTACACTTGAGGACAAAACTATGTAGATGTGTGCCAACTGTACTGTACCCTTAGATATCAAGAGACCTGGTCCCTTGTAGTCATCTGCTCATAATTAAAACAAGATACAACAAATTTCCTCCTTTTTGATAATTACAAAGAAACCACAGAGTTTTGAGCAACAATGTTCATGTTAATCCATCACATTTATTCTATGTGATTATAACTACTGAAGATGAGTGTCCACCCTATCATTCATACCATGCTTGAACCACCATATAACATAGGGACCCAATCCCTTATTATCTATTGATAATTAGCTTCAAATTTCTTCCTCTTGTTATCATGCACCATCTTTCAGTTTGTGCATTTATGTACTTCCCCCGTTTCTGTGCCTTTACATCTTGATACATATACATTTCTTGGTACCTGGTCCCTAACATCATCAATACATTCCTTAAAAACACACACCGTGTCCTTAACATATGAAGTCAGTATTTTCTCTTTTGGCATCATTAAAAGTGAAAGCAGTAAACCAAGTGTAAGAATAAGCACAGGTTAGTTAACTCATGGCTACTAGGGAAACACATAATCTTGAAGAGCAACTTTTAAAATAAAGGAGAGAAATGAGGCACACAATCCAAAATTCATTCATTGTTTGGACCATTACAACAAGCTAAAATGATCAACATAAAAAACTATCTTTAAAAGCCAATATAAGAATTAGGACATGAAACTGACAAAGGGTTGATAAGGAAATATAGATAACAGGATTCAAGTAGAGGGAGGTTTAGGGGAAAGGTACTTAATTAGAATCTCCATTCTTCCATTTTCTGTAGCATGGGCATCCAATAATTGTTTGGTGAGGACCTTTACTTCAGTATTAAATCCTTGAATTTTACCAGTTAGTTTTACCACTGTCAATTTAAGCTAAACATTTTCTGCCAGAAGTGCTTTAGAAGAACCTGGTCCCTCAAAAGATAGCTACTAATTTTTCATCTTCAACTATATTATCTCTGCATCTCAGGCGCCTAACTTGATTTTCAATTCAACCATTTATTTTCCAAACTTTTCTAGAGCATCCAACAACTCAAACAATTCTGACACTATTCTAGACTTTCATTCAACATATTCATTCTCCACTAGAGTTGTCAAACTGAACATCTTCTTGACTGTTCCTAATGTTCCCTTAGTTCCAACTACTCAAAAATGCTCAAACACTTTATTTAAAAAATAACCATATGGAATCCATGTCTTTTTTTTTCTTGACCCACCTTATGCATATGCTGTATCATTAGAGCAAGCAGACTTAATAATTTAAATTTTCTCAAGCATTTAATCAAAAAGAGATCAACAACTAATGGTATGGTTCTTTTCTTTGATCTAGGTTATAGAACCTTGTTGATGAACTTAAATGCTAGTTGAAACTCATTAATTAAAACTTTTTTTTACTGTAGTTATTGAAGTCCCTTCCATATTTAAGACATTAATCATAAACTCAGTTGTAGGTTGTTGCTTTTCCACAGTTCTTACACCTAAAATAGGTACATCCAATATTCTACTTAATATTTCTTCATCCAGTTTTATAGCCTTTCCTTATACATGGGAATTCAAGCTTAGCCCATCTTCTGAGAATTCTACGATGTAATAAAATTCTCTAATCTCATTTTTAAACCCTAGGGGACCTGATTCCTCAAAAGAAGTACAGCCAACCTCGGTGTATGACATACTCAGCTAGCTCTATTATTCAAGGTTTTTCATATATCTTAGGATCAAATTTTATTCCAGACAGAACCTTTTATGTCATCAATATTTCATTCCTTAATTCTCTTGCCACATCCTTTATATTTTCTTCTTTCCTGCTTCTCTTAGGACTACTGCTAAAATTTTTAACCAAAACTGTTCTCTTCTTGGGACCAGGTCCTTCGACGCCTTTCCTTTTCTTAACAGCTATGCATTTTTGCCTAACTCCTACATGCGTACCATACTTTGACTTAGAGGACCTTGTTCTCTCAGCAACATGAACTTCATTTCTTTTTTCCTCAACAGTCGCAACAATTATTGAATTCATGTCTTCATCTTGTTTAACCTTTACAACTTATATCTTCTCTTTTCTCTACTACAATAGTTTTCATGAGCCTTCTTCTTTTCATGGTTGATGTTTTGTTAGCCTTCAAGGAATGTTCCATCATTTTATTCTTAGATCCTCCCGTACAATAGGATCTAGTCACTTTCACCTCACAGTCCACTACTTTTTCCTTAACTGTACTTTCCCTTAGTTTTTTCAAAGACCACATCAGAGGCACTTCATCTTCATTTTCCTCAGTATCCTCATTTAGAGGGAACAATATATATTTTTCTTTATTCACTTCATCCTTAACACCTACTTTCTACTCTCTTCTATTACTAGAGCTTTACTTGGTATCATACACAAGCAAAAGTAAATTTTTAACCACCCAGTTCTCATTGCAGGAAAGATTAACCCTTTTACTAGTATCTCTTAAACAAATATCAAAGAAAAGATAAATATTGAAAAGGAGGGAGTAGGAGAGCCCGGTTCTTGTAAGTTTTCAAAAGTATCAGCCCTTTTGAGTTCTTCAGATAACATAGAGATTTGAGAATATTTAGGACCTTTTGAGCATTTTGAGGATTGAGGAATTTTGGTTTGAGAGATTTCCTACTTAATTGGTGACCCAAAGCCTTTATTTGGATCCTCTACTATGTTAGGTTAAACATAAATTTCTAGGGTTGAGGAAGGTTCAACAGAGCTGACTTCTTTAAGGGTTTAAAGAGGTAGAATTATCAAATATTTAATTTTTAGTATGAGAGTGATGAAACGAGTCCAGTTGGAATTCAAGAGGAATTATCATTTAGGATGATGAGTTAAAATTATTGAACAAAAATGAGTGACGATCTAATTTAGAGGCTTAGAGAAGTTACGATTTTTATTAAAAGAAGTCTCTTTTTAAATGATGTTTGAACTTATTAAGTGTGACTCTTACTTTTGTAAAAAGAAACTGACTACTTTTGTAGAGGAGGAAATACATTTGGCCTATTTAGACAACATTTTTTTATTATTATTAGAGCATCATGTATGGGTACTAACCTAAGATTGGACCAGGTCCTTCTCCTTTGAGTGAATTTTAAATTTGTGGTTGCCACATTTGTCCATTTCCTAAGATGTTCCCATAGGTGTATACCTGCAAAGGTATGATTATAATTTAGACTAATATGAACCCATTTTATGAAGGATACCTACCTCTTTATAATCTCCAATTTTGTGAGAAACCAAAGATTCACATGTTAGGTTATGCCACATTAATCAATTTCTACTTCAGCTTGAGCTGGGATCAATGACTGGTCTTTTATGTCATCACCATTGTCATCTACTTCTTTCATTCCTTTCTTTATTATTTTCATCATCACTAACTCTTTTTCTTTAATCCACAGAGATTCCCCCCCTTTTTTGAAGTTTCAACTATATTTTGCCAGGGACCAAGTCCTTTAAATTCAACTACTTCAAAATAAGACACCTCTATCTTGAAGTGTCTTTTGAGAGAGAACACAATCATAACTTTCATCATTAATCTTTGAATGCAATCAATCAATATGCTATTTCTAACTGCAATCCCCTTCCTCATACCTCGAATCATGATCACAAGTGTGATTTGAGAACCCACTTGAGCTTGAGTTTCCAGTATGAGGACAATGTTTTGATCAAATCCTTCATGTCCCATCTTGGTAGAAAGTTCTTCCTTAGCTTTTTCAGAAACTTGAATTCATTAGGATATGCATTCGCCTATCTTCCACAATGTATGCATAAGAGTTTGTTCCCTATGCTTCTATCATCTTTAACAGTTTTTTCTTCAGACCCAACAGGTCGGAATTCTCATTGATAGCCCAAGAACAGACCATCATTAAAACCTTGGTTATTCAAAGTAGAAAGGATCAATGAAGAAGCAATCCATTTAAGAGACTTGTTGAGCTCTTCTCTCAAACGGACCAGGTCCCTTTCTAACTCTTTATTTTTTTGAAGTGTAGACATATAGTGTTTTTGATAATAACTTAGTTTCTCCTCAAGATCAATCTAAATCCCTGATGCTTCCTTCTTCCCTTTACCATCTAATTCATTTTCCTTCTCCAGTTGACTCATACCACTCAAATTTTTGGATTTTAATTTAGTGACTATTTCTGCCATTTCAGAAATCTAAAGATTTAAGTCAATCAAATCATGCTCTTAATTCTCTACTTTCTCCTCTAAGGCATTATTCTCAGCATTTACTTCACATAAAGAGTCCATCAACACACTTGGAAACCTTTTTATCTTATTAGCAGTGTAGTTATCTAGGTTTTCCTTAATATTAGAGAGAGTTACCTCTTTTTCTTCATCATCTTCTATGTTTTCCATGAATTCAACCAAGTAATCATAGATAACTGGACTATCTTTCACATATAGCATAGAAACATCTCTAGAATTCTCACATTTATCGAATTCACTAGATGAATCTCACCATGCTACCATAGCTTGCTTTTCTGAATACTCAAAACTGCTTTTCTTCTTGAATTTTTAGGTAACTGGTCTCGATTCTTTCCCTTGTCACCTTCTGTCTTGAGATAATCCTAATAATCCAATTTGTGCGTTGGACAGTCTTTAATGAAATGCTCAGGACTTCCACATTTGTGACACACTTCAACATTGCTTCCTCATTTGTTGTTGCTTCCTCTTATTTGGAACTGACCATTCTTCCTCATGGCAAGGACAATTCCTTTTGCCAAATAGGTAACATCAATGTCCTCCTCTACTCAATCATGTTTGGAAGTCTTTAATCCCAAGGACTTTTCCCTTTTTACTTTATTTTTCTCCATCCTTTGCATCTTTTTGAGTTTATGGGCTTTGAGATTTCCAACCAGCTAATCCATAGTGAGAGTCTTCAGGTTTCTTGCTTCAGTTATTGAATCCACTTTTCTTTCCCAGGACTTAGAAATAACACCAAGAATTTTTCTCACATGCTTATATAATTGAATCACTTCTCTCAAGCAGTAAAGCTCATTAGTGATAGAAGTGAATCTTGTACGCATTTCTTGGATTGTTTATCCTTTTTCCATAGTAAAGGATTCATACTGAGTAATCAATATGTCTAATTTTTAATCCTTCACATCACTAGTGCCTTCATGAGTAATCCTTAAGCCATCCCAATTGTCCTTGGAATTTTCACAGGCTGAGATCCTATTACATTCATCAAATCTAATACCACACACTAGCAGTTTCGTTGCCTTCTAGTTCTTCTAAACTTTCTTTCTATCTTCATCATTGAACTCTTTTCTGCTATTGACTAACATTCTTGTTATTTCTCCTTCTTTGACTTCTTTAACTGGAACAAAAGGACTATCAAGAATTATGTCCATAAGATCACTGTCCTCAGCCATAAGAAAGTCAAAAATCCTGGTTTTCCACTATCCATATTACTGCTTATTAAATCTTGGTGGCCTTGTGGTAGATTTCCTTTCTTCCATGTTAGGTGGAGCAACCAGCTGGCAAGAACACTCTAGGTTTGAGACTTTTATTGTGAGCCACCCTGATAAAAATTATTGAAACCTATAGAGTTGCAGTACCCAGTGAGGGACAAAGTCCCTTAAAATCAATCAAAGAAAATGGAATAGTAAATCAACCAGGAACTCAACACCGTGCAGAAAACTTTAACGAACACAAGATTTAATGTGGAAATCCCCTTACTCCAGGAGAAAAAATCATGGTTTGCCCTCACAGGCACCTCAGAATCAATTATAATCAAACTCTTGATTACAAAAATTAATGAACATAACTTTAGTTTCCTCCTACTTGTAATAACTCTACTACAAGCGTAACTTGATAACTCTGCCAAAACTTCTCAAAACTGATTAACTATAATTTGTATCAAACTTAGGTAACTCTACCTAAGACACTCTCAAATCACAAAGAAAATATCATTACATTTATATAATGAGTAATTCAATTAAAGATCAAGATTCATTCAAGAACACTCACTCTTTTAGATTAAACAAGAAATAGGAACATGACTAATACTTGAGCAATGTTGTAGATTGAGTTTTTCCTGCCTTTCTATCTTTAGATCTCCGATTTTGAATTTGCAAAAACTACATGATGAAGATGCATCCTTTTCCTTCTATAGATGAGTGATGAATAAGATTGAAATATAATTGGACCAGGTGTCCTCATAGTACAAGCAACACCTAAATAGTTTGTTACACTAGAGGGTAAAACTGTGCAAACACGTGCTAGCTATACTGTACCATTGGACATCAAGGGACTTGGTCTCTTGTAGTCTTCTCTAATCATCAAAATATAATACAACACCATGCCCTAAGCTCATAAATACTACATCATACTAAAGGATTACGCTAACAAAATCTACCCGAATGGGGCTCTTACCAGATAAATAGGACATGAAATATTTTAAAGGATACCCATGATACATCAACCTACCCAAAACTGGCATAATAGCTTACAATTACCCTAAATAAACACAGTATAGGGATATGGTAAGTTTAGCCTAGCGGAACGCCAAAGCTAAAAAGTCTCTCCAAGAAGCATCTGAATAGTGCCCATTGAACCCAAGCATGAATAACTTGATGTAGATAATTAAGATTTGTTAAGAGATTAAATACGACAATAAATATTGTTCCCTAAAATTTCCCTACAAGCAGCAGCTATATTGGTGGAAATAGACACATGCAATGCAAACAAAATATTTTTATTTCAACCTTTTTGTAAAATGAATGTCCACCAGATTGACATACAAGAAAGTACTAATAATGTATAAGATGATTTAATCAATTACCCACTATGTGTATTATACATATATTATACACATTTTATTCATAGTTACCAAACTATCCTTGTTGTTTCTTTCCTCCACTTCCACATGGAGGTTTGGGTGTCAATTGGTTTCATTGTTATCCCATTACATATATATTTAGGTGTTTCATAGGTTCAGGGTAAAATAAATATATAATTTTGAATATATTATATTTAATAGAATATTATTTCTTAAAAAAGCCTCTATAATATAATAATAATATTTGACATATCTAGATTCACTATCTCTGCTTAAAATATTAATAGATCTTAATAACAATTCTAAAGTAATGTAGATATATTATAACTAAAGAATTTTATAAATATCAAAATTATTTTAGAAAATTAATTATATTATCTTACCATATTCTAATTTAATTTAAATACTCCACAACGAGCTCGGTATTAAATAAAATCCTCAAAGAAACTGCCTAGAAATGAAAATGTTAGTCGCAAAAAGCCATAAATTACTTGGGGTAATTATAGGAAAGCTCTAAATGTCGAGAACGCAAGAAAACAAGGTAAGTGACCACAATGGTCATTACACACTTCAAGGTTAATTAATTTTTGTAGGGTTATGGATTGGAAAATCATTTCCAAAATCTAAAACCATGCCTAATCATAACTAGTAATTGATACTTAGGTGTATTTTCAGTTACCATACATGCCATCATTCTCAAGAAGGTGTACCACCAAATGTTCTAATTTGTTTGATTACAACCTTGTTGCATTCAGTTTTGGCAAACCAATTGTTGATACTATTAAATTTATACTTAAAATTCTTCAAACGAACCCCTCTAATTTACATTCTTGTTTAGTTTATAAACATTGTGTCACGAATCGATTTACGAGTCATGATGGCCATACTCTATCCAACAAGTAGGTAAGTCGAACCATAGTCCTGAGCTAGAAGCAATGTGCTAACATGTTGAAAAGTGGCCTAAAAGTTGGAATTTAATAGTTAAAGGCTTAAACAACAAGAACAAAGTCATAAAAGGTCTAATAGATATATATAAAATCAACAAGCATCCCAAGACTCAGTAATGTTTTTACAAGAGCTACTACGATAAACTGAGTACTAGATTGTCAAATAGAATCCGTCGTACAGATAAAAGACTAGACATAGATAAATAAAAGGAAAAAGGGCAACTCGGACTACAAGATCTCACCCAATTCCGAAATCAACCCTGCATGTACATCGAATCAATGTCTACAACTAGTACTCGAATCTACACCAAAAAAGTACAAAAGTATAGAATGAGTACCAAAATCACGAGTACTTAGTAGGCATCATTAGTCGACTAAGCTAAATCATGTGATATAAATACAATAAAACACAAGATAAATTAAGCTAAGTTGGATAAAAGGGGAAAAACTAGAAATAAGCTTTGACACCGTTGTACATAGATGAATAAATGCATACTAGAAAATAACATAAAGATCATACCATTATAATAACTATATTGGCCCGCATAAGACATTAAGTGCAAAAAAGTAAATACCCCGATGCATGACCCCATAAGCCTAGAGGGTACAATCAAAGATACTAAGCAGTCGAATAGCTATAAATCACCAAATTATCACAGGATAGCCACGAGTATATCCAAATCGCATTATTTTATACATAATTCCAAATATTGGACTTAAAACGGAACTCAATAACATCATCATCAATATCACAACTTTCCGTAGTTGAATCAGAATTCATATTATCAATATCATTACCAACTGCCAGACTCAAATCGGTACTCATATTTAGAAACTATGTAAACAAACAATATCACCATGCCATGCCGATAAAATAACCCATTAGACTATAGCAATATGCCATCTATTAATTCATCCCAATAACCAAGCCCATAAGCTATGTCAATAGTCAAAGTCATAAGTTATTTCAGTAATCCTATCTATAAGACACCAATCATATATTTAAGCCATAAATTGTACCTATAAGACACATCATATCTATGAGCCATTAATCATATGTATAAGCCACATTATATATATAATCCATAACATATCAATAAGCCATATCATGTTTATAAGCCATATCACATCCATAACCCATATCACTTCCATAAGCCAAATAAATTATATAAGATATATCATATATATAATTCATAAAATATCTATAAGTCGTATCACATCCATAAACCATATAATGTATGTAAGCCATATCATGTCTATAAGCCATATCATATCTATAACCATATCATATCCATAAGTCATAGATTGTATATATGCCATATCATATCTATAAGACATATCATATCCATAAGCCATATCATGTATTTAAGCCATATCATATCAATAAACCATATCATATCTATAAGCTATATCATTTTATCATGTCGGTATATATATTATTAAGCATGCCAATAGGCCATATCATTATTCATATCCGACAGTCATGCCAATAATCATATAAATAAGTCATTAATCATATTTGAAATCCATATCGATAATCATGCTTGTATTAATATCATTAATCACACTGAGAAAGTCTATCCTTAATGATGCATATGAGCAATATCATTAGAGATACCAAAAATTAACATCAATCTTTCCATATCCAACTAACATACTCAATAAATATATTTAACCTCCTTAAGTTACACTAACCCTTAATATGAGTATATCATACACAAATGACCCCACAAAGCTATCACAAGTCTTGGCCTAAGGTAAGAAGAGGGCCCCAGTCTAATCTCCAAAATCTATATTTAGGCAATTTCTACCTCAGACTAGGATAAGGTATCCAAGTTCATTCTAGATGTCAAGTAAGCTATAAATAGCCCTTATATAGTAATCCTTCTCCAAAGATGAATAAATAAGGCAATCCTACCCTAAACAATAGCCATTAAGGCAAACTTCCGTTAAATTAAACAACTAATGACAATTTCACCCTAACATGAATGACT
This sequence comes from Capsicum pubescens, assembly GCA_030864215.1. NCBI lineage: Eukaryota > Viridiplantae > Streptophyta > Magnoliopsida > Solanales > Solanaceae > Capsicum > Capsicum pubescens. The sequence goes on from CM061544.1 coordinate 159,920,491, forward strand.
CAGGCAACTTCACCTAGCTCGAGTAATTAAGGCATTTTCATTCTAAACATGAATTATGAAATCCAATTCACCTAAGTCAAGAATAACTATGTTATTTACTCTAAGTCTACAATTTCAAGGTAGCCTAAATGGTCCAATTTTACCAATGTTCTAATTCATACTTCAAACATCTAAATTCTACCCTATTTCTAGCATAATATCATAATCATACTATGAAATAGCTCAATATATGAAGAAGGAAAACCTAGCCTACCTGGGCGCCGATGAAAAGCCCGAAGAATCTACCAAATCACTAATTTCCTTGTTTGAGAAGCTTTCTAAAGTTCCCATACTATAAAAATTACAGACAACTCATCAAAACAAGAATAATGACACGCATATTGCACTATTATGTTTCGAGTCCAAAATTACATAAAAATTCCATATGGGGCCTATTATGGAAATTGAATTTTCAAAACAAACTCAATGTCCCTCTATTCTCAAGGAATATTAATCCTAAAAATGGGTGAATTATCATATATAACGGTGCTAAAATCAAGTCACCAAGCGATTTGGAATTTTAGATAAGAATGGAGAAGCCAACACTGAAAATAATGGAAATCTGACAACAAATTTGATGGGAAATCGCATAAATTAATGTTTCAAAAGCTCCACAATAACCCACAATCAATTCTCCTAAGAACTCCAACTTTGTAATGTTTAAGATTCTACAGATTGGATGAATATGGTGAAAATTGAACTAAGTGGGTATTTATACCCTTCCCAGGTGCTTCGTTTAAGTGAATATCAGGTCGCTTACATGATACTTAAGCTCTAGCACATGATCGCAAATGCGATATCAAGCTGGTTGAGTCATCGTTGCATATGTGACATAATATTCACTTACATGATAGTCGACCACTGGCAACTAATTCGCATAAGCAACACATTTTTTTACTTAAGCGATACTTCTTGGGGTTTGGCAGATAGCTAAGAAATCAAAGGCATCACTTAGGTGATACACTAGCACCAGCATTCCAAGTCTCTATCAACTACTAGGGATTCATTTGGAATCCCAAATACAAAAACGAACTATGCTACCTTGTCAAATTTGATATTCTAGATTCAATGGCATAACCAAAATTTCTATCTAGTGTTGTTTCAATGAAAAGTAGGTCGCACACCCACTAGGCATTTTTCTTGACTTTTGGCCAATAGCTCGAAATAAGCCCGAGGGCCTCGGGCTCAAATCAAGGGTCTACAAAACCTCAAATAAATATTCCATAGTTGTTGGAACAGTCAGAATTGGCATATGAGGTTATTTGACTAAAGTTTTTGATCGGTAGCTAATTTGAACTAGCGAATGGTTTAAAACAAGGAATTGGCTCTAAAAACCATACCAACAGCCCAACAACAAAATTGTTAGTTCCAACCAGTCATAAATGACTTGGAGAAGCTATAGCAAAGACTTAAATGGTCAAAATAAGTGGAAATACAGAAAATAACACGAAGGATCATTACAATATCCACTACTAAAAGAACTTTCATCTACAAATATAAAGGATTTGGATGTACTTGAAACCTCAAACATGTAAGGATACTGGGATCGCATCTCGCTCTCAATCTCCTAAGCACCCTCCTCTACTACACGGTGCCTCAACTGAACATTTAACTACTAGAATCTCTCTAGAGCGCAACTGCCTGACATCACTAGCAAAAATAAGCATAGGCTTCTCTACGAAGGTCAAATGCTCATCCAACTAAACTGAGTCCCATCTAAGCAAATGAAATAGGTCAGGAATGTACCGATGCAACATAGAGACATGGAAAACCAGATAAACAATAGCAAAATCTAAGTGTAAGGCTAACTCAAAGCAACCTCACCAATAGTGCGAAGAATCTTAAGGGTCCAATATATTTGGGACTAAACCTATCTCTCCTCCCAAACCTCATCACACCCTTTATGCGAGATACACAGAGAAATACCCAACCACCAACTCTAAACCTCAAGGCACAGAGTGTACGATCTGCATAAGCCTTTTGCCGACTCTAAGCTGTGCATAACCTATCCTGAATTACCCTGTCTTAATCCAACAACTCCAGAAGTAATTTTGATCTTCAAGGCCCAATCTCAGAAGTGTTGAACTATCCAATCAGAGAACAATACCTCCTTCTATACAAGCCATAAAATGTGACATCTCACTACTCGAATTAACTATTATTATACACGAACTCTACCAAGGCTAATTGATACGCTGAATGACATCAAAATACACACAGGATGGGTGCATAGCCTTGATATCCTTAATAGTACGCTTCGACTTGACATCGATCTTTGGATGGAAGGATGTACTAAGATCCATTTGAGTACCCAACTCCTCTTGGAAAGCTCTCCAAAAGCTAGAAGTGAAAACTGAACCTCAATCTAAAATGATTGATATAGGTACACCATGCAAACAAACTATCTCACTAACATAGATAAAACCCAACCTACGACACTGAAATACTTCTAGATAGAAATGAAATATGTTGACTTAGTCAGTAAACCCACAATACACAAATACCATCGGAACCACTAGAAGTCAGAGGAAACCCACTAACAAAGTCCATGGTAATCCACTCTTGTTTCCACTAAGGAATAGGTAATCTTTGAATCAAACCACCTGGTCGATGATGCTCGACCTTGACCTGCTGACAACATAGGCAACGAGCTCCAAATTTAGCCACGTCTCTTTTCATACCAATCCACCAAAAATGTTGTCTTAAATCACTATATATCTTAGTTCTAACTGAGTGAATAAAATATCTGGAGCTATGAGTATCATGAAAAATAGACTGAATCAAGTCAACAACCCAAGGAACACAATGCAGCTATAAAATCTCAAGACACCTTCAGATTCTAGTGTGGCCCTCTTGGACTCACCTCTGAATAACGAATCATAAATGATCCAAAGTCCCTTATCCTCAAACTAGTGATCCCAAATTTGCTCAAATAATGAGGATCTTGCCTAAAAACTAGGAAAAATCCTCCTAGGGTATGAAATATCAAGTCGTACCATCAAGTTGGCTAAGTATTAAATGTCCCATGATAATTGTTTGTAAGAAACCAAAATATAAGACTAACTACCCATACTCACGGCCTTCCAGTTCAAGGCATCTTATACCATATTACCTTGCTCAGATGATACAAGATAGATATATGATAATCCTTAAGCAGCTCAATCCATCTATGCTACTTAGCATTAAGATCTCTTAGGGTCATAAGATGTTGAAGACTATGATGATACATGAAGATCTAAAATTGCTCCCTATAAAGATAATACCTCCAAATATTAAGCGTGTTTGTGAACCTTCAGCTGCCTCAAAGTATAAGTAATAACATGACCCTATTGTATCAACATACAATCTAAACTAGTAGGGAAGCATCAGAATACATGATGAAGCCCTTACCCTCGACTAGAGGAACCAAAATAGGAACTGAAGTGAGAAATCTCTTAAGTTTTCCAAATCTCGACTCATACTCTTTGGACCATCAGAAAAAATCCTCCTTCCGAGTCAATTTGGTCATCAGTGCTGCAATAGTAGCAAAACTCTCAATGAGGCATCTATAATAATCGGACAAACTAATAAAGCTACAAACCTTAGGTGGATATCAAGGCTTGGGCCAATCAAATATAACCTCAATCTTTGTTGGGTATACCATAATTCCATCCTTAAAGACAACATATCTAAGGAATATCAATGACTTAAGCCAAAATTCACACTTTGAGAATTTGGCAAAATGTAATGTTCCCACAAAGTCTGGAGAATAATTCTTAAATGTTACAGATGCTCTTCCCTACTCTTTGATTACACAAGGATGTTGTCGATGAACAAAATCATAAAAGAATCTAAATATGGAATCAACACGTGGTTCATCAAATCCATAATGCAACTGTGGTGTTAGCAAACCCAAAAGACATCACTAGGAACCCATAATGACCATAACAGGTCCTAAAGGATGCCTTCCAGATACCTCTACCCGAATCCTTGGTTGATGGTAGTCGGACCTCAAATCAATCTTACAAAACACTGCTACTCCCTGAAGATAGTCAAATAAGTCACTAATCTGAAGCATAGGAAAATGGTTCTTCATTGTCACCTTCTTAAGCTACCTATAATCAATACACAAATGCATGGAGCCATCATTCTTCTTTATAAACAACACAGGTACTCCCTAAAGAGACACACATGGTCTAATGAAAGCCTTACCAAGAAGATCTTAAAGTTGGGAATTTAGATCCTTAAGCTCGACATGATACATATGATAAGGTGCCATTGAAATAGGTTAGATTCTGGGCTCAAGATCTATAACAAACTTAATACTACACTCAGGAGGAAGGCCAGGTATATTAATAGGGAATACATCAGGAAACTCAAGAACTATGGAAACGGAGTCAAGCGACAGACTCTTCATACTAACATGTTGAATATAAGCTAGATAAGACTCGCATCCCCTCAAAATAATCCTACCAACACACATATAAGAAATAATCCCCATTGGCTCCTAGCTAATAGCTCCTTACCACGTGATCGGGGGTATGCCAGGCATGGCTAAGGTAATGGTCTTGGGAAAGAAAACCAAGACTCCATGATACTGGGAAAACTAGTGCATGCCCAGAATCACATCAAAATCCACCATGTCTAAAATAATAAGATCAGCGTGAGTATCAAGCTCGCGAACTATCATAATACATGATCTAAAAATCCAATCCACTACTAAAGAGTCACCCAGAGGAGTATATACATATAATGGCATAGATAATCAATCCCAAGATAACTCTAATCGTATAGAATCATAAGAAGACACATAAGAATAAGTGGATCCCAGATAAAACAAAGAAAAAGTCGACTGAAGGCACACCAAAATCATACATTTAATATCAACATCTGACGATTGAGCTCAGGTCTAGCAGGTACTGCTACAACTAACCAGATCTGCCACTTGGTTGGGTCCTGACCAAACTCTTGTCCTACCTGCTTAAGAACCTCCATGAGCACCCTGGGGACCACCCCTATGACCATGCATACCATCTCTAGCTGAGGGATGCACTACCCTAATAGGTGGAACACTTATGAACTAAAGGAATAACCACTCCAGGATTGGGTCACTCCCTTGAGAAATGGCCAAAAGCTCCATAACCATAACATGCCTCAGGCTCTAGACTAAAACCAAAAAATCCAACTAACACGAAAGAACCATCATGACAAAAATATCTAGAAGATAAACCTCTTGAAGATCGACCACTACCCCGGCCAGTATGATAAATGAAGCTAGACTGGCCTCTATTTGTAATCTGAAGTGAAACCTTGATGGGTCTAAATGACTAGCCCTAATGTTATAATGGATGATGTGTAGGGTACCTACCCTAAGAACTACTATCTCTAACTAAAGCTACTATAGTTTTCACTGAACCTACCCTAATATCACAACCTCTTACTATCGTCCCCTTGGGCCTCGCAATGCATCTTTTCCATAAGCTGAGAATGATCCAAAATATCAACATAAGACCTACCCACAGAAACTAAACTCTAAGTAGACATGAAAAGAGGAAGTCCCAATGCTCAGATAAAACAGCGAACCTTCTCATACTCTAAAGTAATAATAGAATTAGCATGCCTAGCTTACTCATAAAATTAAGCCTCACACTCCATAACAGTCATGGAGCCACGCTCCAATCTAAAGAATTTATCTCATAAATAATCCCTAAGGATGCCAAGCATGTACTTCTCCAAGAAGATCTCAGAGAACTAGCTCTATGTCAACGGGGGAGATCCAGTTATTGTGGAATCAAGATAACCTCTCCACTAATGTTGAGCTTCTAAGTCTAATTGAAATGCAGTGTAATCCATACCACAAGTATCAATTAGGGATAAATTACAAAGTCTATCCTCACAATAAATCAAGAACTCATATTCATGCTCTCCCAATGCAACATAAAACCTAGGAAAAGCCAATCTCAAGAATCTACCCAATATTTTCTGCTCTTCGGAAGACATAGCAGGCTAGGCCATAACTGGCTAAAAAATTACTAGTGCGGGAGGGACCTCAACCTTGGGAGTCATAGAAATAGGTTGTTCCCTCTCCTTAACACCACTCTAATCTATTGACTATGCACTATAATAAAGTGCACCACCAGCCAATCCCAAAAGCTGAACCAAAGAATACCATAGCACAAAAGAAGAAATAAATCTCGATGAATCCTAGGCTAGTCCCTATCCAACCGCTGGCTATGAAAATAAAATCTCTTGGCAGGAGAGGGAATTAGGTGTTGATAAGGCCCCTTATCTTAGATCCTAGTTGAGGATGCATCTCAAGGATATCCACAACCTCTAGTTCATCCACAAATAGTGAAAAGATATCTAGGCTTGGTCTCAGGAACCTCATCTTATGCAGTGGTACCACGTGTCCTAGCCTTCTGTGAAAGAGTGAAACCAAGGAATGCTTTAGAAACTAGCTAAGAATCTTAGCACAAACTAAGTAAAAGAAGTGAAGAACTCCTAAGAATGTCTTATAGCCTCTCGAAGATAAACAAATATCCAAGATAAATTAATTTTTCTATAATTCATTATTTAATTTCATAAATAGCATTAAATATACCCTTAAATTAATGATTTGGTATAGTTGGCCATGATAGTGAAATAAATGTCACCAGTTTGATATGTGGGACTCTACTAGACATTTCCTCTTATACCAACAATACCAATGAAACCTAGGTTCTAATACAAATTTTCATTGCCTAAGTTACGAGTGGCACTTGTTCGATCCCGCCAGTAGTTAAGACAAACTATAGCTTGGAGCTAGATGCAATAGGATAACTTGGTGGAAATTTCCTAAAACACAAAATTTAACAATTAATAGCTTAAACAATAATAACACAATCATAAAGGTCTAATAGATAGATAGAAAACCAAAAAGCATCCCAAGACTCAATAATTTCTATACAAAAGCTACTACAATAAAATATGAATACTGAATAGTCAAATACAATCCATCTCAAAGTCGAAAGACTAACAACAACAACAACAACAACAACAACAACAACATACCTAGTGTATTCCCACCTAGTGGGGTTTGGGGTGGGTAGAGTGTACGCTGATGATAGGAGAATTTACACGCCTATATCAATATATTTTGCCCATATTTTAGCCTAGTTTTGAGAACAAAGTATTTATTTCATGCACTTTTAGTCCTTTTTCCTGTAAATGAGCTAACGAACATGATTAGTAAAGTTTCAGGTATAAATGATGCAAAATTCAGCATTTTATGGCTTACTTGATGCAAAAGAAAGCTCACGAAGGAAGGGAAGGGAGTTTACACGCCTAAGGACCAAAACTGCTGCATGGAAAATCTTTCCCGGGCTAAAACAACATTTCTGAAGACTTTGGGGATTTGCAGTAACTTAGTTGGATTTGGACAATGATACATTAACCTAGTACAATTGGGTTATGTATTTCATTAGTTTATTTGGATTATGATAATGTGACATTAACTTAGTATAATTGGGTTAAGTATTACATTAGCCTAGTAGGATTTGGTTAGATATTTTATTTATCTAGTAGGATTAGGATATGGGTATTATAAATACCCTATCATGCTAGAGATTTGCAAGGAATTTTAGGGGGGAGACCACAATACTTTCTTCCATCCCTCTCATCTTTCACTACAAACAATTCTACAACACTTCTAATCTTTCCATTAATTCTATTTTTCTTCTTCTACTCTTCTATTCTTAAATTCCACAACAAGAGAATCGTTACTTTGCCTAGGAATTCACACCTCACGCCTACCACCTAAGCTACACGAAATTGATCATTATTGTGGTATAATAACAATGTCAATTGTGGTTTCCTTCGCATTCATGGGTAACTAAACTTCTCTGTTGGGGTTATGGGAGCCGAATGAGTTACTATCTATTGCTGTGAGTTTGTGAGTTCGAGGCACGTATATTGCTTATATCATTATTCTCTTCATCTTAATCTACATTCTTTGCGGTTGCAAATGCAAGAATACGCCAGTCTAACATTTAACTTGTTCGAGAGAAAAGTTATCTGTCTGGAAAAGAGATAATGTCAAGGTAGTAGGGTCACCCCCTAAAATTCCCTACTAAAAAGCTAGTGCCGTAACTGGACTAACCTCTTGGAGAATTCGTACCGTTAGACACGCTTTAAGCTCGAAAGAGTTAAAGTGAAATAATCCTCGAATAGGTCGAAAGACGCCTGGATTTACCATCGAATACAATTCTCTGTACGCAGTTGCATGTCAGAATTCTACACACTCATAGCCAATAGAGATGTATACCTCAGAAGGTGGACATAACCCCAATGCCTCAATTCTCATTGTTTACAACTTACGTAACAATCTTTCTCTTTTACTTTGCTATTTTCAGCTTTTATTTAATTATTTTGGTGACACATTACAAATCCCCCCTTTTTATGAGACTTGCACCAAAAGTTTAGTAATTTTGCTTACTTGTTGGCCAAGCTATTCCCTGTGGGATCGACACCCAACCCTGTTGGGTTCTATATTTGCTAACGACCGCTTTACACTCCTACGAGAGCTGTAGATTGAGCGTTATCAAAAATTAGCGCCGTTGCCGGGGAATACAAGTGTCAATTAAGTTCATAATAATTACTAGACCCTTTGGTCAAAGATTCTCATACTTTTACGTTTAGTTTTTGTTTTTGTCTACTGCAGGTTTTTATTTTAGTGCATGCCCCATACTCGAAGTTCTGGTCAACCGTTATTACCAATCAATCCTGAACCAAAACGCATTGGTAGAATGGAAGTACAAGCTGAAATCGTAAGGATGGCTGCTCAACAGGAATAAGCAAGATTGGCTGCCCTTGCCGCAGCCCAGGTTCAACAGCAGAACATTGATAACCCTGCACGAGCAATAAATCCTGACGATGAGGATTTAGGTGATGACGAATTACTAAACCCAAGGCATGATGCTGAAATCACAACACCTGCCAACAGAAGTGGTCGACAAGCTCGGTATAGACATGATCGCCAACCTATGAAGCCAGCTTTCGATGATGATGATGATGATCTTGATGGTGCCGGAGCCACTGGAGATATAATTCCACCACCATTAGCGCCCGGAGCCAAGTTCAACATCACAAGCACCATGATTCAGTTATTGCAACTCAAGGGATTGTTTGGTGGACTAGCAGGCGATGATCCAAATATGCATCTCATCAACTTTATTTCTACATGCAAGTCTTTTGACAATCCTAGTGTTGGTCAGAATGCAATTCGATTACGTCTATTTCCATTGTCTCTGTCTGGGGAGGCAACACTATGGTTGAATGGGCTGACTCCTGATTCAATTACAAATTGGAGGCAATTGAGAGACGCTTTCCTAGAAAGATTCTTTCCACCTTCAAAAAGGGCACAATTGAGAGATGAAATCAGCAACTTTCGTCAGCTTCCCACTGAAGCTCTTCATGAAACATGGGAGAGGTTCAAGACAAAGCTAGCGAGATGCCCAAACCATCACATGACTAATGTTCACCTCATGGAGATATTGTATAGAGCCTTGAATTCAATAACTAAGCCAGTGATGGATAACGCAGCTGGAGGATCTTTTATGGACCTCACCTTTGGTCAAGCAAGCAATATGCTAGATCGCATGACGAAACAAAGTAGAGCTTGGCATACCAGGGATTCCGAGGTAGAAATCCCCACTTTATCTATAGGCATGACTGCTGACCAAAGAAGAAGACAAGAAGAACGTGATCAAGATTTAGCGCACATGAAAACACAAGTGGATCTTCTGACAAAGCATTTATTATTAGGGAAGACCGAAAAAGTAAAAGTTGTGGTGCTAAAAGGAAGAGACGAATCTGATTCGGAAGAGGAGGCCAACTACTTAAACAATCAGGGGGGTTTCCGTGGGAATACCCAAGGAAACCAAGGTCGGAACTATTATGATAAATCTGGAAGCAAAGACCAAGGTAGTTGGAAGAAAAACAATGAAAAGAGTGGTTTGTACGTTCCCCCTGGTAGACGTGATACCACCATATCTAATTCTGGAAGTATGGAAGACATGATGGCTAAATTATTGAAAAGAGTGGAAGCAACAAGCGCGGGAGTTACTGAGGTAATTAATGATTTGTCCTCCATGAAACAACTAGTTGATTCTCATTCCACTTCAATCAAGCAAATAGAGCAGCAATTGAGCCAACTTTCAGCAGCACTCAATCAAAGAAAGGCTGGCACTTTACCTAGCGATACTGTGCAAAACCCAAGAAATGATGGGTCATGCATGGCCATAACTACCAGAAGTGGTAAGGTATTGGAACCTTCAGAAAAAGGCAAGCAAGTGGTTGACGAAGTTGCGGACATGGATGATAACGCAAAAGGAGAAGATGCCGCAACAACCAGTCCTGACGTCAAGGACGTCACGCCCAGTGACGTGCAACCTAAAAAAATGGAAAAACGGAAGCAAGAGAAGAAGAAAACCGTGGAGAGAACACTTCCATACCCACCACCACCTTTTCCCCAAAGACTGAAGAAGGTAGCGGATGACACTAAGTTCAGCAAATTCATGACTATGTTAAAGCAGCTGACCATTAATGTTCCATTGGTGGAGGCACTTGAACAAATGTCTGGGTATGTGAATTTTATGAAGGATCTTTTGACAAAGAAGAGGGCAGAAAGTTATGAACTGAAAGATGATGTGCATCATTGTAGTGCAATTGCTACCCGATCGATAGTTCAGAAGAAGGCCGACCCCGGAGCTTTCACTATTCCTTGCACCGTCGGATCTTTGAACTTTGCCAAAGCATTATGTGACTTAGGAGCCAACATCAATTTGATGCCATTATCGATCTACAAGAAGTTGGGGTTAGGAGATCCTACTCCAACCAATATGAGGCTCGTCATGGCAGATAGGTCGGTAAAATGACCTGTTGGTATTCTATGCGATGTCTTGGTAAAAGTTTCTTCATTTATCTTTCCAGCAGACTTTGTCATCTTGGATTGTGAAGCAGATTCTGAGGTTCCCATAATCTTGGGGCGCCCTTTCCTTGCTACAGGAAGTGTGCTTATTGATTTGAGAGCTAATGAACTTTCATTCCGAATAAATGACGAAGTGGTTCGTTTTGATGTTTGCAAAACAATGAAGCAACCCAAAGATCTTAGTGTATTCTCGGTGGCTGATGTTTTCCTTGATGATCCGAAAGAACTACTTGAAGAAGAGCAAATTATTGATGATCCCTTGGAGGTTGTGCTCATTAATGGAGAGAGTGAAGATGCTGAAAATTCTGAAGAAGCCATTTGTGCTCTATCGGGATTAGGAACATATCGCTATACTCCCAAGAAGCTGGATCTTGATCTCAAGAATCGGCCTACACCACCAGCTAAGCCATCTATTGAAGAGCCACCCACGTTAGAATTGAAGGATCTGCCAAGTCATTTGAAGTACGCATTCTTAGGAAGCGGAAACACTCTTCCAGTCATTATGGCAGCCGATTTGGGTGAGCGACAAGTTGCAGCTCTTATTGCTATTCTACGCAAGTATATTAGAGCTATTGGATGGAACATTGCGGATATTATTGGCATTCCACCTGGGATTTGTACACATAAAATTCAGCTTCAAGATAATTGCACACCCACCATTGAGCATCAAAGGCGTCTAAACCCACCTATGCAAGAAGTGGTGAAGAAAGAGATCATCAAGTGGTTAGACGCAGGAGTTGTGTATCCTCTTTCTGATAGTACATGGGTAAGCCCTGTACAATGTGTTCCCAAGAAAGGAGGTATGACGGTGGTCGCGAATGCAAAGAATGAACTTATTCCACTCAGGCCCATCACTGGATGGAGAGTATGCATGGACTACCGCAAGATGAATTCTTGGACACTCAAGGATCACTTTCCAATGCTATTTATGGACCAAATTCTAGATCGATTAGCGGGGAAAGGATGGTTTTGCTTCTTGGATGGTTATTCAGGCTATAATCAGATTTGTATTGCACTCGAAGACCAAGAGAAGACAACGTTTACATGCCCATATGGTACGTTTGCCTTCAAACGTATGCCATTCGGGTTATGTAACGCACCAGCCACCTTTCAACGTTGTATGATGTCTATTTTCTCTGATATGGTTGAAGACACTTTGGAGGTATTTATGGACGACTTTTCAGTTGTTGGTGAGTCTTTTGAAGCATGCCTGGCAAACTTGAGCATGGCATTACAAAGATGTGTAGAGTTCAACCTTGTGCTGAATTGGGAGAAGTGTCACTTCATGGTAAAAGAAGGAATCGTTCTTGAGAGCAAGATCTCTGAAAGAGGAATAGAGGTTGACCGAGCAAAAATTGAGGTTATTGAGAAGCTACCGCCTCCAATTTCGGTGAAGGGAGTTCATAGTTTTCTTGGCCATGCTGGTTTCTATCGTAGGTTCATCAAAGACTTCTCCAAAATTGCGAGTCCATTGTGCAAACTATTGGAGAAAGATGCAAAGTCTGACTTCAATGACGATTGCTTAAAGGCATTCGAATGCCTTAATGGAAAACTCATTGAAGCCCCTATTATGGTAGCACCAGATTGGACTCTCCCGTTTGAAGTCATGTGTGATGCTAATGGTGTAGCCGTTGGTGCTGTTCTTGGTCAGAGAAAGGAGAAATTATTTCATCCTATCTACTATGCGAGTAAGGTCCTAAATGAAGCCCAAAGGAACTACACTGTTACTGAACAAGAGCTCCTAGCGGTTGTGTATGCATTTGAGAAGTTTTGTTCCTATCTATTGGGTACTAAGGTGATCATTCATATAGACCATTCAGCTCTTAGGTATCTAATGACAAAGAAGGATGCAAAACCAAGGTTGATTAGATGGGTATTGCTGCTGCTAGAGTTTGATTTCGAAGTCAAAGATAGACGAGGTTGTGAGAACCAAGTGGCTGATCACCTATCTCGACTTGAGAATGAGCATGTGGCGCAACCTAAAATTCAGATTGATGATGCATTCCCGGACGAAAAGATATTAGCGACAACAATGGAGAAATTACCATGGTATTCCGACTTTGCAAATTTCGTGGTGAGTAATGTGATACCTGCCAATTTATCTTACCACCAAAGGAAGAAGTTTATTCATGACGTACAACACTACTATTGGGATGAGCCTTATTTGTTTCGACGATGTGCGGATGGTATCATTCGACGATGTATATCCCATGAAGAGGTGCCTACTATCTTGGAAGCATGCCACACTTCGCAAGTTGGAGGACATCACGCAGGCAATCGGACGGCCAGAAAAGTATTGCAAAGTGGTTATTATTGGCCTTCGATATTTAGAGATGCCTACGACTATGTTAGAAGGTGTGACCAATGCCAGCGTCAAGGTGCGATTTCAAAACACCATGAAATGCCCATGACCAAAATTCTTGAGGTAGAACTCTTTGATGTGTGGGGTATTGATTTCATGGGTCCATTCGTGAATTCGTTTGGAATGAAGTACATCTTGGTTGTTGTGGATTATGTTTCGAAATGGGTAGAAGTTGTAGCATTGGCCGACAACGAAGGAAAGCGTGTTGTAGCGTTCTTAAAGAAGAATATCTTCTCTCGCTTTGGAGTACCACGTACTATCATAAGTGATGGAGGATCTCACTTCTGCAACAAGCTATTCAAATCAGTTTTGGCCAAGTATGGTGTCAAGCAACATAATGTAGCTACGCCTTATCATCCCCAAACTAGTGGACAAGTAGAAGTTTCCAATCGCGAGATTAAGCAAATCCTTGCAAAGACGGTTAATACGAATAGAAAGGATTGGTCTCGAAAGCTAGATGAGGCACCATGGGCGTATAGGACTGCATTCAAGACACCCATTGGCATGTCTCCTTATCAACTAGTCTATGGGAAGGCTTGTCATCTACCCATCGAGCTCGAACACAAGGCATTGTGGGCGCTGAAGCGATTGAATTTGAATTGGGATGATGCAATGAAGCTGAGGATGGAGCAACTAAACGAGATGGATGAATTCCGTCTCCATGCATATGAAAGGTCAGACCTATACAAGGAGCGGATGAAAAAGTATCATGATCAGCGGATTGTTCGACGAAACTTACAAAGGGGTGATATGGTACTTCTCTTCAACTCTAGATTGAAGCTCTTCCCAGGTAAGTTAAAGTCTAAGTGGTCTGGTCCATACAAAGTTATCCAAGCCTACTCGTCTGGAGTAGTCGAATTGGAAGACAATAATGGTGTTGTCTTCAAGGTGAATGGCCAACGTGTTAAGCCTTATATCGGTCCTCTTGACTCGATGAATTCTATGGACATCACTTATCTCGACGAAGTCTAAGTACTCGAGGTAACTATGTCGAGCCACAACAATAAAAAAGGCGCTAGATGGGAGGCAACCCATCGTTTTATCGTTTTATCATTCTTTTTTACTTGTTTTGCTTTTGATAATGAAAATCCAAAAATAAGAGTCGTGCCACGACCAAAACTAAGACGCTTGGTGGGAGGCAACCCATCGTACTAATCGTTTTCATTTGGTTTTAAGCAAAAATAGGTGCAAGAGGTATTCAACGAGGAGATTGATTTCAATTGACGATTTGGACGCATTGTATGGTAAAGTTGGTAAGTTAGGAATAGTGATGCATAAGGCTATGGATTGAGCATTGCTCATGCCAAACTAGGCATCGAGAAAGGCTAGGCCTAGGTAAAACTAGGCCACAAACGATGCACAACCTATCCTATAGCCTAAGGTCTCAGAATCTAGTGTGCTATACACTATGCACCGCCCAGTCCTAAGTGTACTTTTGACTATGCGCCGCCTATGCTATGGCATTAGGTCTCCGGATCTCATATGCCATAGACTATGCGGCGCATATGTCCCTAAATGCCATAGACTATGCGCTGCATATACCATGACAATGCCAAGCATTATGCGCCGCATATGTAGCATTTTTGTCTCCAAAACTGATTGTAAATGGGTCAAAACCCAACCCATTCTCTTCCTATATAAAGGGGACTTAGTCTTGAAACATAACCACACTAGAAATTAACCTAAAGGCGCTGCATTCCCTCTCCAAACCATCCTAATTTTTTTCTTTTTGCTCTTCCAATTCACAAAACCATCTCCAAAAGCTTCAAGCAAGTAAGTACTCTCTTATTCTACATTTATTTCTCGTAAGTACTATGTTTCTAGGTCTATTACAAATTGCTACATCATATAAGATTGATTGGTGATGTTCATGTGTTTTGATCGTTGATACAAAATCATGTGAGTAAACATATACGTAGGAAAATCTTGACTTGTTTCCGACTTGAACTTGGTTTTAATAGCATTGTTATACGATTTTCGGAATTGCTATGGTGATGAACATTGACTATCATGTTATGATCTTGTTACTTGGATACTTACATGCTAGACTATCCCGTTCATCGGGATAAGCCTTATAGTTGTCTACCGACTTAGGAGGTTGCGATTATTGAAAACATCCATACCATGTTACAACCCCTATGTAGTAGTGTTGTTATATCTAACATGAAAGTAGTGCAATGACTGCAAGTAGTAATACATTATTGATTTTCTTGTCGGAATATAATCCTTAAATGTATGTCAATGAAATCTGAGTAATCGACCACTTTCACTTCACTGATTTGTGTCAACAAAACTAAGTGTGGGGTGGTACCCCTACTTCTTGTTTATAGATTGTATCAACTGAGATTGTGCTGCCATTAACACTATTTCTAGTCTCAGGTACAATGGCACCTAAAGTGAGGCAAGGCAAGGAGAAGGCTACCACTTCCCAAAAGGGCAAGAAGAGAGGTAGAAAGGACCAAGGAGAATCATCCTCAACACAACTACCCCGCAGAATGTTTGGAATAAAATGGGTTCTTGAGGAGGAAGCCAATGAATGGTACAGGAACAACAAAGAAAGAAGATATGTTCACGTCGACCTGATCAACAAGGACACCTTAGCGAAGAAGGAGCCGCGTATGTTGGTGAAAATCATGGCATTGAAGCTGGATTTCATCTTCCGCGATATGGGAGAATGTAATATTGATTTGACAAGAGAGTTTTACGCCAACTGGTCACCGAAAACAATAGGCAACGAAGTCAAAATTCGGGGCCAAGTGTTACAGCTCAACGCGGACTGGATCAACTCTTTTCTTGGCTTACCTTTGGTCGACCCAGCACCATTCAAAGAGCTGTACAGCAGGCCTCCTTATAGAGCAATTAGACACACACTTTGTGGAAGTAGATCGATGGCAAGGTGGGGCAGACATAAAGACGCAGGGCGACACAACACCTTCCCCTATGCTTCACTGAATAGGGAAGCAAGAATCTGGATGCGTATTGTCAACTCATGCCTTATTCCTGGGACTCAATACACCAAGATATCAAGAGATAGAGTGTGTTTGGTCTATGCTTTGATGACGAATGTCCCTATCAACTTTGGGGCAATCATTCGCTCTACCATGAGGAAGGCCAGACTCCACAAAAGGTCCCACTTCACGTTTGGAAATCTGTTGACAACAATCTTGCGGAAGGAGGATATCCAAGAGGAACCAGCTGATCATAAACTCCCACACAATCCGAAGAAGATTGACCTCACAAAGGTCAAAGATGCTAAATCAACACATGGCATCAACCTTACTACGACAGAGAGACATGCTCAGGATGAGAGTTTCTCTCGCCATATGTACGGCATGATGAGGTTTACAATGATGAGCGGAGGTCGTGTTCCCACTGCTGCAGATCTCCAACAGCTGGACCATGACTATCCAATGAATATTCATGCACGGGAGATGTGTGGAGTAGGTACATACTTTGAGGAACCTCTCGATGACGACGTGCCGACCGATGATGATCGACGAATGCCAGACTCTGACGAGGAGGAGAACTCTGACGACGACTCTTATGATGATTCCGACGAAGGGGGTATGACCCCCGACATTGAGGAAGAGTCCGACTAACCAGGTTCCTCGTATTTATTTTCCACTGAGGGAAGTATCCCGTTTAAGTATGGGGTGGCGGTATCGTATGCTATACTTCTCTATCGCATCAATGTTTGTTTATTTTGTTGTTTTTTTGTTGTTTTT
Source organism: Capsicum pubescens (assembly GCA_030864215.1). Taxonomy (NCBI): domain Eukaryota; kingdom Viridiplantae; phylum Streptophyta; class Magnoliopsida; order Solanales; family Solanaceae; genus Capsicum; species Capsicum pubescens. The sequence continues at coordinate 159,937,562 of CM061544.1, forward strand.
TTTCGTGTTTCAGTTTTTTTGTTTTTGTTGTTTTTTCTAGCTTCGCATGAAATTATTTTGATAGGCAGCATGAGATTATAACAAGAGTATGTGCTACAATTATGACTATTGAGACGTTTAGGCTCTAGTTGTGACTCATTATATAATATTGTGTGGTTCAATTCCTTCACTTGTTTGGTCAAGAGTCTATATTACTTCCAAGCAAGTCGACCATGTGCCTTGTGTGTGTGAGATAATCGTATATTCTATGTGTGTGGCTGATGCTAGAACTTGCCTGGTATGTATGCAAAGAGAAAATAAGGAGTGTAAGTTTAGGATATGATTTAGGCATTACTTTGGCAACCTATATTTGTTCACCTTCAGTTTTACCTACCCATGGACATCATCCTAGTTAAACCCTTTTGAGACTTTAGCCTATTTTCTTTGACAACCTTATATGTAAGCCTAATCCATTTTTTTCAAGACCGTAATTTGATCCAAACTCCTAAGTGCTTTAAAGTGAAAAAGTCATGTGACAACATAAGAGGAAATTGGGTGAGTATGATGCTATAAATTGTAATGGTGCTTGAATGTGTTATGAAAAAAAAAGTGCTATCATAAGAGGTATGTTGTGAAAAGAAAAAGGAAAAGAAAGCTGAAAAACGAGTTGTGCTTAAAATTGAAAAACAAGGGTGGTAGAATAAAAGAAAGAAAGGTTGAAAGAAAAAAAAAGTGTCAATGATACAAAGTGATGTATTAAAGCGCTTAGGAACTTAGTCACTATTACTGGCCAAAATAGTCCTACTCGTCCCTTAGCCTACATTACAACCATCAAAAGACCTACTTGATCCTAAGCTTAGCATTCTGACATTTAGTAGAGTATTACATTAAGGTCAAGCCTATGGTCATCAGTTGCTACATATGAATTCTTTGTGAGAGTGAGAGAAAGGATATTTTGATACCCATGTTTGAAAATATGCTATACTTGTGAGTGATTATGGGTAATATATTGTGAGACACACATGGTTGATGAGTTTTGGGTAGTTGTGTATGATTCTTTGTGCCTTAACTTTTGAATATGAGTTGACCACCATCACGAGTCTATGCTAGAAGTTAAACTGTTTCTACTAATGATCGAAAAACTACTCTTTGTTGATAATTGTTGTGCTTGTCTTGACGAATATTTTGTGTTGTTGCTGTGAAACCCTAAGTTGATGTTTAGAGGGACATGATATTTTGTTCGAGGACGAACAAAGATTTAAGTGTGGGGTGTTGATGATAGGCGAATTTACACGCCTATATCAATATATTTTGCCCATATTTTAGCCTAGTTTTGAGAACAAAGTATATATTTCATGCACTTTTAGTCCTTTTTCCTGTAAATGAGCTAACGAACATGATTAGTAAAGTTTCAGGTATAAATGATGCAGAATTCAGCATTTTATGGCTTACTTGACGCAAAAGAAAGCTCACGAAGGAAGGGAAGGGAGTTTACATGCCTAAGGACCAAAACTGCTGCATGGAAAATCTGTCCCGGGCTAAAACAGCATTTCTGAAGACTTTGGGGATTTGCAGTAACTTAGTTGGATTTGGACAATGATACATTAACCTAGTACAATTGGGTTATGTATTTCATTAGTTTATTTGGATTATGATAATGTGACATTAACCTAGTATAATTGAGTTAAGTATTACATTAGCCTAGTAGGATTTGGTTAGATATTTTATTTATCTAGTAGGATTAGGATATGGGTATTATAAATACCCTATCATGCTAGAGATTTGCAAGGAATTTTTGGGGGGGAGACCACAATACTTTCTTCCATCCCTCTCATCTTCCACTACAAACAATTCTACAACTCTTCTAATCTTTCCATTAATTCTATTTTTCTTCTTCTACTCTTCTATTCTTAAATTCCACAACAAGAGAATCGTTACTTTGCCTAGGAATTCACGCCTCACGCCTACCAGCTAAGCTACATGAAATTACTCAATCTTGTGGTATAACAACAATGTCAATCGTGATCTCCTTCGCATTCATGGGTAACTAAACTTCTCTGTTGGGGTTATGGAAGCCGTATGAGATACTATCTATTGCTGTGAGTTTGTGAGTTCGCGACACGTATACTGCTTATATCATTATTCTCTTCATCTTAGTCTACATTCTTTGTGGTTGCAAACGCAAGAATACGCCAGTATAATATTTAACTTGTTTGAAAAAAAGGTTATCTGTCTGGAAAAGAGATAATGTCAAGGTAGTAGGGTCACCCCCTAAAATTCCCTACTAAAAAGCTAGTGCCGTAACTAGACTAACCTCTTGGAGAATTCGTACCGTTAGACACGCTTTAAGCTCGAAAGATTTAAAGTGAAATAATCCTCGAATAGGTTGAAAGACGCCTGGATTTACCATCGAATACAATTCTCTATACGTAGTTGCATGTCAGAATTCTACACACTCATAGCCAATAGAGACGTATACCTCAGAAGGTGGACATAACCCCAACGCCTCAATTCTCATTGTTTACAACTTACGTAACAATCTTTCTCTTTTACTTTGCTATTTTCAGCTTTTATTTAATTATTTTGGTGACACATTACAAATCCCCCCTTTTTATGAGACTTGCACCAAAAGTTTAGTAATTTTGCTTACTTGTTGGCCAAGCTATTCCCTGTGGGATCGACACCCAACCCTGTTGGGTTCTATATTTGCTAACGACCGCTTTACACTCCTACGAGGGCTGTAGATTGAGCGTTATCATACGCAGACCATACCACTACCTCAAGAGAAGTAGAGAGGTTGTTTCCGATAGACCCCCGGCTTAGGACCATTAACAGTATAAGAAATACAAAAAGTAGGCGCATATAAACTTGTGTGGTACACAAAACAAACTAACCATATAACAAACATAAAAGATAAGTTCATAATAAACTAGTACAGGATGCAAAAATGCTAACACCACTATCCCCAAACTACAACCACAACACTACGAACCAGAAACTCCAAACCCAAATGAGCACTCCCCTATTACTACCTCCACACTTCCACACCTTAACTCTCTACCCTAATCCGCATCCTCCACACCTTCCTATCAAGGGTCATGTCCTCTATAAGCTATAATTGTTCCATATCATGCCTAATCACCGCCCTCCAATATTTCTTCATTCTACCTCTAGCCCACCTAAAACCATCCCTAGCCAGAGTCTTACACCTCCGCACTGGAGCATCAGGGCCCCTCCTCATCATATGCCCAAACCGACGTAGTCTAACTTCTCGCAACTTATCCTCCACTGAGGTATATCCTACCTTCTCCTGAATAATATCATTCCTCACCCTATCTTTACTTAGTATGTCCACACATCCATCACAATATTCACATCTCCGCCACCTTCACCTTTTAGATGTGGAAGTTCTTAACTGGCTAACACTCCGCTCCATACAACATAGCCATCCGGACTACCACTCTGTAAAACTTACCTTTAAGCTTTGGGGGAACCTTCTTATACCAAAGGACTCCCGAAGCGAGCCTCCACTTCAACAACCCTGCCTCAATATGATGCATGACATCCTCATCAATCTCACCATTACCCTGAATTATAGACCCTAGATACTTGAAACTCTCCCTCTACTGGATGGCCTGAGAGTGTAGCTTCACAACCACTCCATCTTCTTGCGACATATCACAGAAATTACACTCCAAGTACTCATTCTTTGTTCTACTTAACCAAAAACCTTTAGATTTAAGCGTCTGTCTCCAAATTTCCAACTTATCATTAACTCCACCCCGAGTCTCATCGATCAGAACCACATCATCTGCAAATTACATACAATAAGGAACCTCCCATTTAATATGTCACGTCAAAACATCCATCACCAAAGCAAATAGAAATGGGCTACGAGTTGATCCCTGGTGCAACCCTATCAAAATTGTGAAGCACTCCGAGTCTCCACCTACCATCCTCACATGAGTCATTGGACCATCATACATATCCTGAATCGACCAAGTGTACGCCACGGGTACCCCTCTAGACTTCAAGAACCTTCACAGAATATCCCTGGGAACTTGACAACGCTTAAATTACACTCTTGAATGTGTGTAAGCAATCGTTGTTAATATAAAACCCAACTAGATTGGGGTCGAATCCCATAAGGAATAAGGTATGAACTCAAGTTGTTTACGATATAATTTATTGATAGCTTACTATTTACTGAAATGAGGGTTTAAGTTTTGCACATAGTTGTTTATCACTTTGAATTTAATATTTGTAACCAAGATTTTATGAGATAACCAGAAATATGTTCACTAGGGCTTACGAAACATGATAGATGCTACCATTAACTCAAGGTTCTCATGGTGGTTAGGATGACAAGCTATTTTTATCAATGAAATGCTCAAATGTCTCTCGACCTATTCAAGCGTCTAATTTCATAATCCTCTTGGACTTAGGGAATTGCAACTCACTACCCAAATTTTACCTCAGGTTAATCAACCTTGTTACAGTGTTGATTATTAAACGAAGCCTTTTTGAGTCCCTGTTGATAATTCACTTCCTACTGTTTATAATTTTTTCTCAAGCAAACCAAAGTAGGTACGCCTATTTTTTACAACCAATAGACATAAATTCTAATCTCAAAATTACCAAGAAATCTTAACACCTAATAAACCTTGAGTAATTAATTACCACCCTATCATGACCAAACCCTAGATCCCATAATCTAGATTAAAGATGTTTAGCCACTCATGATGCAAGATATAAGTACACAAGTTGAATTCATAATGGAAAGGATTAACTTACAACGATGAATGAAATCAAAAGTGAACTTGTATTTGAATCACAAGGCAAAACTCTAAAATATTGTTCTTGAGATAGACAGAGAGAAAATTCATATGTTGTAAGATAGATTTCTCTCCCAATAATAATAAAAACCCTCAAATCAAAGCTTTTTATAGTCAACCCTAAATAAGGAAATAAAATGAAAAGTTTTAGATTTTCTTCAGAATAGACGACAGCGCCTGTGATAGCCTATCACGGGCCTGACCGCCTATCACGGACGTCATCAGATTCTCTTTAATGTTGGATTTTGCTATCTCAGAATGACGATGATCATGATGGTCTATCAGGAGTCTGACGGCGTGTTATGGATGTCATCAGCTCCTCCTTCATTTTGAGAATTTCTACCTAAGGTTGACGATGATTCTGATGGCTTGTCACACTTTTGAATCTTATCAGCAGATGTCGTCACAATATTCACTTCATGCCAACTCCCTGGTTATGTTTGACGGAAAATGTGATCGCCGATCACGGGTTTGACAACTTGTCACAGATGTCGTCAGCCACACCTTTCTTCAAATTTCTCCAGATGTCAACTTCTTTGCCTCCATTCTTGTTGGTCCTCTATACCATTAGCTTAATCTATAAAATTAACATAAACACATCAAAAAAATGACAAAAGTTTCTTAAGGCCTCGCAATTATTCTAGGTTAAAGGCCTTAAATGTGTTTGCAATTAAGTACACATCAACACCCTCAACTTAAAGCAATTGCTTGTCGTTAAGCAACTTAATCCAACTAAGGGAACACATAGCACATTAAGCAGCCAATTTTTCATTTAAGCTCGACACAAAGTTATCCTTTCAATGCCAAACAAACTAATTCCAACTGTAAATATCATAAAAAATAGTACTGTAACACCGAGAAATCAAGCGGCAACATCAATCTTAGCTGCAATAACTATTCACATATTAATGTCACACTATCTAAACAAGCAAGTAGCTAGCAATGATACCAGTGTGCCCTCACAACAAAGAAATCCCCCTCTTCTCATATAAGAAATTCAATAATGCAAATATGGGTTTCATCAGAAGACTGTCACGCTCAAAAGTAAGTTCCAGTTAGTGTATGCCAAGTGCCATAGGCTTGCCATTATTTTCGTTACCAAAATCCTTAGATAGGTCAGCTAGAATCACAATAGGATTTCTTTTAGTCTTGTAGTGTGGTTTGGTGATGATATAATATTCAAGGTCATTTAGGGTGACTATGCCTCCTTGACACTACACTACTTTCTTGAAGCTCACTTATTATCCTCTTTTTTTCTCCTTTTCTCTTATAAGAAATCCAAATTCAAGATGGGTGCTGCCCTTTCCCTTTTTTTTTGAATGCCCAACTTTTATTCTTTCTCCTTTATTCCACACTTCTTCATACTCATTTTACACCACGCACCTCTATGATAGCCACCCTCAACTTAGGTTGTTTGCCTAGATCAAGGTTCTTAGTGTCCAAGAAATTCCAGGGATAAATAGGTTCATTGTGGTATAAATGGGAAGGTGATAGGTTTCATACGAAAGAAAGGGTCAATTTAGGCTCTAAACTGGGATCAAGGGGTGTTATGCATACATGAAATGATATTTAGTCTAAAAAAGGGTCACTCAATAAGGACCTATGATCCTGTCCTAACTCCTATCCTAGAGACCAACCCAGTCCAGGATCAAGGGGTGCTTGTATTTCTCTTAGTTTCCCAAAGCTATGTTACAAAAATAGACTATCCTCCACCCTCAACTAAGAATTAAAGCAAAACTAAACTAAGAGTTAGAGTATACCTGGAATGGGTTGGTCTCTGGGATAATGGGTTTTCTCTTATGCAGCTCTTGATTTAACATCGTGGCATGACTCAGGTATCTCGATTACCTCAGACTTCATCATGACAAATAATAGTGATTCTTTTCACTGATTCTTTTGGAACAATGTAAAGCTTTACCCGTTGCCCATTTACCTTGAATATGCTACCATTTTCATTTTCGAGTTCCACTACTCCAAATGAGTGGACTTGACTAACCTTGAAAGGTCCTGACCACTTAGATTTCAGCTTCCCTAGGAACAATTTGAGTCTGGCATTAAACAGAAGAACCAAATACCCCTATTTGAATTATCATTTCTGTATTCGCCAATCATGGTACTTTTTCATATTTTCTTTATACAAATCTTCTTGTTTATATGCCCTGAGATAAAATTCATCTATCTCATTTAGTTTCCCTAGTCTCATCTCTGCTGCTTCTTTCCAGTTTAAATTTAACCTTTTGAGCTCCCCTAAAGCCTTGTGTTCCATCTCTATTGGCAGGTGGCAAGCTTTTCCATAGACTAGCTGAAATGGTGACATGCCAATGGGTGTCTTGAAAGTAGTACGATATGCCCACAAGGCATCATCAAGTTTTTGAGACCAGTCTTTTTGGTTAGCATTCACCGTTTTGGCTAGGATGGCTTTAACATCACGATTCGACACCTCCACTTGCCCACTGGTCTATGGGTGGTATGGAGTAGCCACTCTGTGTTGTTTCACTCCATATTTTGCCAATGCTTCTTGAAATAATTTATTGGAAAAGTGAGATCCTCCATCACTTATGATAGTACGTGGTACTCTAAAGCGAGAGTAGATGTTCTTTTTGAGAAAAGAAACAACCCTCTTTCCTTCGTTGTTAGCCAAATCCATAGCTTCTACCCACTTAGAGACATAGTCAACAGTAACCAGAATATACTTCATCCCGTATGAGCTTCCAAATAAACCCATGAAGTCAATTCCCTAGACATCAAATAATTCTACTTTAAGCATATTAATCAAGGGCATCTCATGTCTTTTAGAGATTGACCCCCGCGTCTGACAGTGGTCACATTTTTGCATAAACTCATGGGCATCATTAAACAATGTTGGCCAATAGTAGCCAATCTGCAACACCTTTCTGGTCGTTCAGTCACCCGCATGGTGACCCCCAATGGGGGAAGCATGACATGCTTCCAGTATGCATAATACGCCTACTTTCGGTACGCATCTCTATATGATATTGTCTGCACATCACCAAAAAAGATAAGGCTCATCCTAGAAGTATTGTGTTACATCATACAAGAATTTCTTCCTTTGATTGAAAGAAAGATTTTCTGGTATGACCTCACTCACAATGTAGTTTGTATAATCCGCGTACTAGGGCAATGTTTCCACAACAGTTTCCAAGATTTCCTCATCAAAAAATGCCTCATTTATCTTTGTTTAATCAGTAGATTCCTGTTCACCTTCTATTGTAGACAAATGATCCACAACCTGGTTTTCACAACCTTTCCTATCTTTAACCTCGAAATCAAATTCTTGCAAAAGCAACACCCATCTAATAAGACTTGGTTTTGCTTCCTTCATAGCCATCAAATACCTCAAGTCAACATGGTCAGTGTGGACCACCACCTTGGTCCCAAGTAGATAAGCTCTGAATTTCTTGAAAGCATACATCACAACCAACAGTTCCTATTCAGTTACTGTGTAATTCTTTTGTTCTCCATTCAGTTCCTTGCTGGCGTAATATATCAGATGAAATAGCTTATCCCTCTTTTGTCCCGATATGGCTCCCAGGGCAACACCACTTGCATCACAAATTATTTCAATTGGTTTTGCCCAGTCAGGTGCAATAATAATAAGGGCCTCAATTTGCTTGTTTTTAAGGTACTCAAATGCCTCCAAGCACTCGTTATCAAAAAAAAAATTCACTTTCTTCTCCAAAAGTTTGCAAATAGGATTTGCAACTTTTGAGAAGTCTTTTATGAACCTTCAATAAAAACCTGCATGACCAAGAAAACTATGTACTCCCTTCACTGAAATGGGAGGCAGTAATTTCTCGATAACTTCCACCTTTGCTCGATCAACTTCAATCCCTTTTTTGGAAATTTTGTGGCCAAGAACGATACCCTCTTTTACCATGAAATGACATTTTTCCCAGTTAAGCACTAGGTTAAATTCAACTCATCTTTGCAAAGCTATATTCAAATTCTCCAGACACATTTTAAATGAATCACCCACAATAGAGAAATCATCCATGAAGACCTCTATGGTGTCTTCCACCATGTCGGAGAAGATACACATCATGCACCATTAAAAAGTGGCGGGTGCATTGCATAGCCCAAATGGCATCTTTTTAAATGCAAAGGTGCCATATGGGCATGTGAATATCATCTTATCCTGATCTTCAGGATCAATACAGAGTTGGTTATATCCATAATAACCATCCAAGAAGAAATACCATCCCCTACCGGCTATTCGATCAAGCATTTGGTCCATAAAATACATTGGGAAGTGGTCCTTCAGAGTCTAAGAGTTTAACTTGTGGTAGTCCATGCAAACTCTCCATCCAGTTACTGGCCTAAGTGGAATCAACTCATTCTTTTCATTAGCAACCACCATCATATACCCTTTTTTGGGCACGCATTAAACAGGACTTACCCACTTACTGTCAGAAATTGGGTAAACCACTCCTGCATCCAACCACTTAATAATCTCCTTCTTAACCACCTCTTAAATTGGTGGGTTAAGACGGTGCTGATGCTCTATGGTTAGAATACAATCTTCCTCAAGTTGAATTTTATGTGTGCAGATGCTTGGGGGAATACCAATAATATCTGTGATGGTCCATCCGATTGCTCTCTTGTACTTTTGAAGGACTTAAATAAGTGCCTTTACTTGTTGTTCTTTCAAATCAGGTGCAATAATAACAGGTCGTTCACCCAAAATAAGAGCTCATTCACTCTCAAATTGATCAACACACTTCCAGTTGTGAGGAAAGGTCGACCCAAGATTATGGGCACCTCAAAGTCCACCTCGCAGTACAGAATGACAAAGTCAATAGGGAATATAAAATTTGAAACCTTTACCAACTCATCATACAAAATGCCAACAGGTCGCTTTACTAACCTGTCCGCCATCACCAGTCTAATGTTGGTGGGTGTGGGATTACCCAAACCCAATTTCTTATAAATAGTCAATGGCATCAAATTAACACTTGCTCCCAGATCACACAGTGCTTTAGTGAACTCCACAGTTCCAATTGTGCAGGGAATAGTGACTACACCTGGATCCGGCTTCTTTTGCATTAAGGTCCTTATAGAAATAGCGTTGAAAAAGTGGAGATCTGCCCCCAATTTGCAACTCACTGCTCGTTTCTTGGTAACAAGGTCCTTCATGAATTTTACATATCCTGGCATTTGCTCAAGTGCCTCAATCAAAGGCACATTTATTATCAATTGCTTGAGCATTGCCATGAACTTGTTGAATTTGGCATCATCGGCCTTCTTCCTTAATCGTTGAGGAAAAAGAGGTGGTGGTCTTGGGATGGTTATCAACACCACTTCCACTTCCTTCTTCTTCACATTATCCGACGCATCAATAGAGCTATCCGGCTTCTCAAACTCCACTGGGTTGTTTTCTTCTGGTTCATCTGCAACTACCTCACGATTCACAGACTTGCCTACAGAAGGGCTAGATAAAATCTTACAACTCCTAGTGGTAATCGCCAGACATGACCCATCAGTCTGCTGACTCTGAACCATTTCACTAGGTAGGTTGCCACTTATTCCTTGGTTCAGTGTTGCAAAAATTTGGTTCATCTGTTGCTCCAACTGATTGATAGAAATTGAGTGTGAATTAACTAACTGATTCAGAGTAGAAAATTCACTCTTCATAGTAAGTACCCTTGAGTTGGTAGCCTCAACTCCCTTTAAAAATTTTCCATCATATCCTCCATAGATATCTTCCCCGAGCTAGTTGCAACAGTCTCTTAGTTTTCAGGAAGAATATACAGCCCACTCCTGTCATTGCTATTTCTCCAGTTTTCCTGGTCTCTATCTCTGTAACCAGGCTTGTCATAAATGTTCCTACCTTGATTTCCGTAGCTATTACCTCAGAACCCCCCTGATTATTAACATATTTAGCCTCTTATTTAGGCTCCTCATCAAAACGGTACTGAGAAATCATAGTTTTTACTTTCTCCATCTTTCTCGATAATAAATGCTTGGTGAGCAGGTCCACCAGAGCCTTTAGATGGGCCATATCTTGATCCCTCTCCTCTTCTCTTTTGTGTTGTTCAGCGGTTATTCCTGCAGGAATAGTAGGGATTATCACCACAGAATCCCTGGTGTACCAAGCCCGACTCTGTTTAGATATCCAATTCAGCATATCTGTAGCATCTTGAAAGGAGAGATCAACAAATGAACCACCAGTGGTGTTATCTACAATTGGATTCGATATAGAGTTGAGAGATCTGTATAAAGTCTCTATCAAATGTATGTCCGTCATGTTGTGGTTCGGAAACTATGTCAGCTTCTTCTTGAACCTCTCCCAAGTTTCATGTAGGGCCTCAGTCGGGAGCTATCTAAAATTGCTGATCTCATCCCTCAACTGTACCCTCCTGGAAGGTGGAAAAAACCTTTCTAGGAAAGCTGCTTTCAAATACCTCCAGTTGCTTATATAATTGGGCGTCAGCTCATTTAACCACATTGTTGACTCCTCAGAAAGGGTGAATGGGAACAACCTCAATCGGATAGCGTTCTGGCTCACTCTTGGATTATAAAAAAATGTGCAAATGGTGACAAAATTTACCAGATGCAGGATGGGGTCATCCCCAGGAAGGTCTCCAAACAACACCTTCTGATTCAGGAGTTGGATCATCATGCTTGTAATGTTGAACTTTGCTCCAGGTGCCAACGGAGGAGGAATGATTGCACCCATTACACCTGCTCCATCCAAATCTTCATCATTAAACTCATATTGCAGCGGCTGTCCTACCATTCTTCTTTTGCAGTGGAGTTTCGGATTGTGTGGTGCTTGGCGTAACCTCTAAAGATCCTACAAATGAACAAAAACAACAACCAAATATAAATCTATAAAAAACTTAACTAACAACAAATTAGCGCACACAAACTTTTAGTTTACAACCATATTCCCTAGCAACGATGCCATTTTTGATAACTCTCAAATTACACTCTTGAATGGGTGTAAGAGATCCTTGTAAATATAAAACCCAACTAGGTTGGGGTTGAATCCCACAAAGAATAAGGTGTGAACTTAAGTTGTTTACGATATAATTTACTGATAGTTTAATGTTTCCTGAAATAGAGGTTTAAGTTTTTCAGATAGTTGTTTATCACTTTGAATTTAATGTTTGTAACCAAGATTTTATGAGATAACCAGGATTATGTTCACTAGGGCTTACGGAACATGACAGATGCTACCATTAACTCAAGGTTCTCATGGTGGTTAGGATGACCAGCTATCTTTATCGATGATATGATCAAATATTTCTCGAACTATTTGAGTGTCTAATTTCCTAATCCACTCGAACTTAGGGAATCACAACTCACTTCCCAGATTTTACCTCAGGTAAATAAACCTTGTTACAATGTTGATTATTAAATGAAGAATTTCCGAGTCCCTGTTGATAATTCACTTCCTACTGTTTATGATTTCTTTCTCAGGCAAACCAAAGTAGGTACGCCTATTGTTTGCAACCAACAGACATAAATTCTAATCTCAGAATTACAAAGAAATCCTAACACCTATTAAACTTTGAGTAATTAATTACCACCTTATCAAGACCTAACCCTAAATCCCATAATCCAGGTTAAAATGTTTAGCCACTCATGATGCAAGAAATAAGCACACAAGTTGAATTCATAATGGAAAGGATTAATTTACAACGATGAATGAAATCAAAAGTGAACTTGTATTTTAATCACAAGGAAAAACTCTAAAATATTATTCTTGAGATAGATATAGAGAAAAGTCGTATGTTGTAAGATAGATTCCTCTCCCAATAATAATAAATCCCTCAAATCAAAATTTTTTATAGTCAACCCTAAAAAAGGAAATAAAATTAAAAGTTTTAGATTTTTCTCGGAATATACGACGACGCCCGTGATGGCCTATCACGAGACTGACGGCCTATCACGGATGTTGTCAGATTCTCTTTAAAGTTGGCTTTTGCTGTCTCAGGCTGACAACGATCATGATGGCCTATCAGGAGTCTGACGGTATGTTATGGATGTCGTCAGCTCCTCCTTTATTCTGACAATTTATGCCTAAGGTTGACGATGATTCTGACAGCTTGTCACACTTTTAACATCTTATCAACAGATGTCGTCACAACATTCACTTCATGACAACACACTGGTTACGTTTGATGGTAACTGTGATCTCCATCACAGGGCTGACGACTTTTCATAGCTGTCGTCAGCCACACTTTTTTTTAGATTTCTCCATATGACAACTTCTTTGCCTCCGTTCTTGTTGGTCCTCTATCCCATTAGCTTATTTTGTAAAATTAACATAAACACAATAAAAAAATGACAAAAGTTTCTTAAGGCCTCACAATTATTCTAGGATAAAGGCCTTAAATATGTTCGCAATTTAGCACACATCAGAACACTGTCATATGCCTTCTCTAGATCAATAAACACCATGTGTAAGTTCTTCCTCCTCTCTCGAAACTGCTCCACTAATATCCTCACAAGGTGAATGGCCTCAGTGGTCGAGCGACCAGGCATGAAACTAAACTGATTCTCAGAGACCATCACGATCCTCCTCATCCTCAACTCTACCACCCTTTCCCAAACCTTTATAGTATGACTCAAAAACTTAATACCTCTATAGTTGTTACAACTATGAATATCTCCCTTGTTCTTATACACTAGGATCATCGTGCTCCACCTCCATGCTTCAGGTATCTTAGTAGCTCTAAAAATATTGTTAAACAACCTTGTCAACCACTCCAGACCTGCCCCGCTAGTGCTCTTCTAAAAATCTACTGGAATATCATCTGGCCCCATCACCCTACCTCGCCTCATCCTGCGAATAACCCCCTTAAACTCCTAAATATCAATGCACCTACAATAACTATAATCACGACCCTTCTCAGATATTTCCAAGTCTCCCAACACAGAACCTTTGTCCCCCTCGACATTCAAAAGATTATGAAAATAGGACTGCCACCTCTCCCTAATGAGGGCATCCTCAACAAACATTATACCATCCTCTTCTTATCTCCATTTTTCTCCTCTAAAGCTGCATACAAAATCTCAAATGCTGCTGTCTTAGCCGTCATAACCACTAACTTAGCCTCTCTTCTAGATACCTTATACTCCTCCTTATTCTTCTGTATTTCCTCATCATCCTTACTCCTAGCAGACTTAGCATAAGCCACCTTCTTAGACTCCACATTTCTTTTGACCTCTTCGTTCCACTCTCTATCTCCTCGATATTTGCCAGATCAACCTCTTGAGACACCCAACACCTCTCTAACAGTCTCCCTAATACAACTGGCAGTCATCTCACACATATTATCCTTACCCCCTCTACTCTCCCACACCCCTCTACTCTTTAACTTTACTTTTATCTCTAAAACACTAGCTAAAGTCAAGCTACCCTACTTAATCCTGGGTCATGCCTCCCCAGTTCTCTTCTTTTTGCCCTTATTCATAACTAAGTCCATCACCAACAACCTATCTTGAGTAGAGAGATTCTCTCTAGGTATGACTTTATAGCCTTTATATAGTGCTCTATCCCCTTCTCTAAGAAGCAAAAAGTCTATCTGAGTCTTGGCCACTAAACTACGAAATGTAATAAGGTGATCCTCCTTCTTCGAAAGCTTGAATTCACTATCAACAACCCAAAAGACATAGAAAAATCCAACAGAGAAGTTCCTCCTTCATTCCGCTCACCTAAATCAAAACCTCCATGCACACCATCATACCCTCTCGATAGAGACCCAATATGCCCATTGAAATCCCCTTCCATGAAAAGCTTCTCAGTGCTCAGGATGCTCCTCACCACCTGATCTAAACCCTCCCAGAATTCCCTTTCTCCTCCTCATCAAAACCTACTTGCAGGGCGTAGGCACTAATAACGTTCACCATACACCCTCCCATGACCAACTTAATAGACATTATTCTATCACTAACTCTTTTTACCTCTACCACCTATTCCCGAAGATCTTCATCTACTAAGATACCTACCCTATTTCTATGTCTCACACTACCCAAGTACCACAACTTTTATCAATCCACATCTCTCACTTTAGTACCTACCCATTTAGTTTCCTAGACACACGCTGCACTAAACCTCCTCGTTCTAAGAATCTTCACCAGCTCTATAGACTTACCTTACAAAGTACCGATGTTCCAAGACCCAACTCGCAACCTAGAAGATCCTTTTCCCACCTAAGCTTACTACCCCTAGCCCCTAACCCCAAATACCATCCTAGACCCTACTAAGACACAACCCTCCCAAACTCTATCAAAGACGAAAGAGTAGACATAGATAAATAGAAGGAAAAAGGATAACTCTGACTCTATTAGCTCCACCCAATCTCCAAAATCAATCATGCACAATTGTCGAATCAAATGCAATAACTCATACTAAAATATACACCAAAAAGGTATAGAAGTGTAGCATGAGTAGAAAAACCACGTGTACTCAGTAGGCATCATTGATCGACTAAACTAAATCATGATATAAATACTATAAGATACAAGATAAATTAAGCTAGTTCATATAAAAGGAGAAAACATAAAAATAAGCTCTGACATCGTTGTACATAGATGAATAAATGCATATAAGATAATAACATAAATATTATACAATTATAACTACAAGATTGGTCCCCGTAAGAAAATAAGTGTAGAAAGAAAATATCCCAATACTAATGATAACGCCCAAACTACAGCTCTCGTTAGAAAGTATAAGCGGTCGCTGTCAAATATAGAACCCAACTGGGTTGGGTGTCGAATCCCACAGGGAATACTTGGTCACTAAGTGTTGCAATTGTTAGTAGACTGTTGGTCGAAAATTCCATGGAAAAGGGGGGTTTTGATTTAGGCGTGGATTAATAATATCAAAGTAACGAATGAATGATTTGTTTAGTAAAGGTTAATCACAGAGAATAATAAGTTAGGGTTATGTCCACCTTGTAGTTTCTACTTCTCTATTAACTATGAGTAACGTGGAATTTAGACATGCATGCACATATAGAGAATCGTATTCTAATTCTAAATCCAAGTGTTTCCCAACCATCAAGGATTTATTTCACTTTAGCTCTCCCGAGCCTAAAGTGTATAACAAATGGTACAAATTCTCCAAGAAGTTAATCCGGTTAAGGCATTAACGTGTAAATAGAGGTTAGAAGCCGTATTTTCTTGTCACACTCTCTTTTCCAAACATGTAACTTTTCTCCCGAACAAGTTAATTCAATAATGGCATGTTCTCTATGTTTGCAACCATGCGAATTTAATTAAAACGAAGAGAGTAATGATATAAGTAGCATACACATCAAGAATTCACAAACTCATAGCAACAAATAGTATCTTACAAGGTTTCCATAACCCTAACAGAGAAGTTTAGCTACTCATGGATACGACGAAAATCAAAATAGACATAATCATCATACCACAACCTAGAACAATCTTGACGATGGAAATGATCTTAGCGTCACAAAGAGAGTAACGTTTTTTCTCTAGCCGTTTCCGAGTGTGAGCCGTGTTTCTCTGTCCAAAACTTACAGAATCTGTAAACTGAATAATGACTAATGATAATTGATCCATGCTGCTGAAAAATTCCGCAATAGGGTTTTTATAATATCCTTGTCTACTAAGTTACTGTTGCATCCCTAAGTATTTAGAAATACTAATTTTGCCCGGGACAAATTCTCCATGCGTCACATTCAGTCCAACAGCTTCCAAAAGCTATCTTCCCTCTTATATGAAGTTTTCCTTTGCTGCCCAAAGGTCCACAAAGTGCTGAAATCTTCATCATTAATACCTGAAAACATGCTAATCACATAGGTTAGCTCACTTAAAGGAAAATGGACTAAAAGTGTAGGAATTATATATTTTATCCTCAAAACTTAGCTAAAATATGGGTAAATTATAGTTCTTAGGGGTATAAATACGCCCAACATCACCACCCCACACTTAAAGCTTTGTTCGTCCTCGAACAAAATATTACGTCCATGCAAACATCTAACTAGAATTTCACAGTAGCAACACAAAATGTTCAACAAGACATGCATGGCAATCATTAACAAAGAGTAGGTTTCCTGATCACTCCTAGAAATAATTCAACCTCCAACATAGACTCGTGAGGATGGTTAATTCGTATCCACAAGTTAAGCCACAAAGAATCATTTAACACTACCCAAATATCATCAACCATGTGTGTCTCACACAAGATATCACCCATAATCACTCAAAAGTTTTGCATTATTCGAAACATGGGTATAAGACTGTCCTTGCTCTCACTCTGACAAAGAATTCTTATATTGCAACTGATGACCATATGCTTGCCCTTAGTGTAATGCTCTACTAATATAAGAATGCTAAGCTTAGGATCAAATAGGTCTTTACAGGTTGTAACGTAGGCTAAGGGACAGGTAGGACTATTTTGGCCAGAAATAGTGACTATGTTCCCTAAGAGCTTTAATACACTACAATATGTCATATACACCAACTCTTAACAACCACTCTACCTTTCTTTCATCTACCAACCCCTTTTCACCCAATTTGTTATTCAATCATAAACACAACTATTTATTTTTTTTAATTTTTTTTCTTTTTCTTTTTTTTTCTTTTTTTTACATCCCTATGATAGCCACTCTTTTTCACAACATTTTCAAGCACCAATAAACTCTGAGACATTATTGTCACCAATTTCCTCTTATTTTGTCACATGACTCTACAATTTAAAGCGCTTAGGAATTTGGATCAAATTATGGTCTTGAAAAAAAATGGATTAGGTTACATATGAGGCTGTCAAAGAAAATAGCTAAAGGATCAAAGGGGGTTCACTAGGATAATGTACAAAGGTAGGCAAAAAGAAGGTAAACAATTATAGGCTGCCAAAGAAATACCTAAATTATCTCCTAAACTCAAACTCTTTATTTCGCTTTACACACACACCAGGCAAGTTCTAGCATCAGTCACAACACAGAATATACTATATCCTCACACACACAAGGCATATGGTCAACTTTATTAGGAGAAGTATAGACTCTTGAACCAACAGATGAATGAATTAAACCACACAATTATCACACAGTGAGTCACACGTAGAGCCTAAATGTCTCAATAGTAATGATTTAGCACAAACTCTTGTTATACTACCATGCCATCTATCAGAACAATTTCATACAAAATCTAAAAAAAATCTAGAATTTAACTAACTAATTATGACTAATTAACAAACAAGAACAAGAATAAATTTTAGGCAAAAAAGTACAATACAGCATACAAATACCAGCACCCCACACTTAGACGGGACACACTGCCCTCAATGGAAAATAAATAAGGAAAACCTGATTAGTCGGACTCCTCCTCTATGTCTGGGGTCATACCCTCTGCGTCGGAATCATCATCAGAGTCGTTGTCATCAGATTTGTCCTCCACGTCTGAGTCTGGCAGTCGACGATCATCGTCAGTCGGCACGTCATCATCGAGAGGTTCCTCAAAATGTACCCCTACTCCATACATAGTCCGCGCATGATTATTCATCGAGTAGTCATAGTCAAACTGCTGGAGCTCTGCATCAGTCGGAATATGACCCCCACTCATTATGATAAACCTCGTCATGCCATATAGATGGCAAAAAAAGCTTTCATCTCGAGCATGTCGTTCTGCAGTGGTAAGGTTGATGCCTTGACCAGTTTCAGGCTCTTTAACCTTCGTGAGATCAACCTTCTTCGAGTTGTGTGGAAGCTTATGATCTGCAGGTTCCTCTTTAATATGATCCTTCCTTAAGATCGCAGTCAACAAATTGCCAAAGCTGAAATGAGACCTTTTGTGCAGCCTTGCTTTACGCATTGACGATCGTATAACCACACCAATGTTGATGGGAATATTTGTCATCAGAGCGTACACCAAGCATACTCGATCATGTGTGATCTTTGTGTACTGTGTCTCAGGAATAAAATAATATTTGACTATCCTCAACCATATACGAGCTTCTCTGTTCAAGGAAGCATACGGGAAGGTATTGTGCCGACCGTTATCCTTGTGATGAATCCAACGTGCCATTGACCTTATTCGGCATAATGTGTGTCTGATTGCCCTGTAGGGAGGTCTGTGATAAAGCTCCTTGAGCGGTGAAGGATCCACGGATGGAAGACCTAGAATAGAGTTGAAGAACTCCGCATTCAGTTGCAAGACTTGGCCCCGAATCTTCACTTCACTTCCGGTAGTCTTTGGGGACCAATTGTCATAGAATTCTCGTGTTAGATCAAGATTGCATTCCCCCATATCTCAAAAAAATGAAATCAAGATTTAACGCCATGATTTTAGCCAAAATGCGGGGCTCTCTCTTTGCTGGACTCTCCTTCTGCATCAAATCCACGTGAACATATTTTTTCACTTTGCTGTTCTTGTACCACTCCTTTCCTTCCTCCTCTAGGACCCACTTTATCCCGAAAGTGCATCAAGGTATTTGTAGAGAGGAGGACTAAGCTTGATCTTTTCTTCCCCTTTTCTGACCTTTTTGTGAGGTGGACACTTTTTCTTTTCCTTGTCGTTCTTTCGGTGCCATTCTACCTGAGATCACAATAGAGTCATGTTAGCTTCATCTTATAAGATTCAATCGAAAGACAAATAGTAATGTCACCACCCCACACTTAATTTGTTTGCCAAGACTAATTAAGCGAGTGATGTCGATTACTCAGACTTCATCGACATACATTTAGGCGATATGTTCCAACAACATGTTTAGCACAGTCATATTCTCATGTAATCTTGACTATCCTTTCCAATGTTATTTCATTGGATTAACGCACTTTTTGAACAAGACTACCACATAGAGATTGTATCAAGTTAATGGATAGAAATAATCACCACGTCTCATGCTTGTGGTCAATCATGATCTTTATCTCGACGAACGAGTCATTCAAACATTCAAGCTTTCAACTTACAAGATTATGTATTAACTTCACAATTTTGACTTCATAAAACTATGACAGTGTATAACAATCAAATACAAGTCGGAACAAAGTCAAGAACACCCACACGTATTCTTTCACTCAACTAGATGTATCATAACAAACCAACCACATTCTAATCACCACACCACTTCAAAATCTAATAAATCATTATAAACGTAGCATTTCAACAACTACGAAATATAAAAGAATAACTTACGTGATGATGGATTCGGAAGATGAGCTTGCAAGATTAGATGAGCAAAAAGAAAAATTTTGAGAGAATGGGGAAGCTTGGGCGGTGCCTATATGGAGCAAACAATTGCATTTTGTTCTAACGGTGAAGATCTATTTATAGCCTAAGCCATGGGTCGGGTTTGATCCATTTAAAATTAGGTTAGGAGATAAAAAGGTATAAGTAGGCGGCACCTAATGCTTTGCCTATGCTTAGCATAGGCGGCGCCTTTGTCAATGCCTAGTTGGGCATAGGCGGCGCCTTTGTCAATGCCTAGTTGAAACAGTGAGCATAGGTAATGGCATAGGCGGCGCCTATGGTATTGCCTAGATTTGCATAGGCGGCGCCTATGGTATTGCCTAGATTTGCATAGGCGCCTCCTATGGTATTGCCTAGATTTGCATAGGCAATGCCTTGTCCGTTGCCTATGTGAGGCAGTGAGCATAGGAAATGGTATAGGCCTTGCCTTGTCCATTGCCTAGATTAGCATAGGCCTTGCCTTGTCCATTGCCTAGATTAGCATAGGCCTTGCCTTGTCCATTTCCTAGATTAGCATAAGCAATGCCTAACCAATAGCATTTTCTCCATCATTCCTAGCTTACCACCCTTAGCATGGCTCACTTTCAAATCAAAATTTTAGTACTAATCCCCTTCTTTGTATGTCTTGCACCTACACTTAATCAAAAACAACAAACACAATTAGAAGGATGGGTTGCCTCCCACCAAGCACCTTAGTTTTGGTCGTGGCTCGACTCTTCTTTTTGGATTTTAATTTAACAAAAACAAACTCCTAGTAAAACAAAACGATTAAAACAATGGGTTGCCTCCCATGTAGCACTTGATTTATTATCGCGGCACGACATAGTCATCTCGATTACGTAGACTTCATCGAGATATATGGTGCATCGTTTTCTGAATGGATTCAGACGACGCTGATGCTTAATTGTGGGCACACAATCTTCTTCGAGATGAATCTTGTGGATACATATCCCAGGAGGGATACCAATTATATCATCAATAGTCCAATAAATAGCTCTCTTGTACCTCTTCAGAACAGAAATGAGAGCCTACTTGTTGTTCACCTAAATCATCCGCAACAATAACCGGAAGTGTATCACCACTTCTCAAAAATGCATACTTTAGGTGACTGGGTAGATCTTCCAATTCTAGCACTGGTGGCTCTTCAATGGATGGTTTTGCTGGTGGTGAGGATCGATTCTTAAGATCAAGGTCCAGCTTCTTAGGAGCATGATAATAGGACCCTGTTCCTGTTAGAGCACAAATAGTTTCTTCATAATCTTC
Source organism: Capsicum pubescens (assembly GCA_030864215.1). Lineage (NCBI taxonomy): Eukaryota > Viridiplantae > Streptophyta > Magnoliopsida > Solanales > Solanaceae > Capsicum > Capsicum pubescens. Next base: position 159,958,831 of record CM061544.1, read on the forward strand.
TGCATCCTTACGCTCAAAATTCAAACGCTCAGCAGACAATGGTTCAACAGTAGGATGCTTTTCTAACGATAGTTCCTTCGCATCCTCATGATAAATATCATCTATAGAAAACACATTCATATTATTTGGCTGCTTCATTGATTTGCATACATCAAAATGAACCACTTCATCATTCATCCAAAATAAAAGCTCATTGGCTCGTAAATCAATAAGCACACTTCCTGTTGCAAGGAAAGAACGACCCAAGATTATAGGTACTTCAGAATCCGCCTCACAATCCAAAATAACAAAGTGTGCAGGAAAAATGAAGGTAGAAACCTTCACCAATACATCATATAAGATACCAACAGGTCGTTTTACCGACCTATCAGCCATCATGAGTCGCATATTGGTTGGTGAAGGATCGCCCAACCCCAACTTTCTGTAAATAGATAGCGGCATCAAATTGATGCTAGCACCCAAATCGCACAACGCCTTAGCAAAATCCAATGATCCAACTGTGCAAGGAATAGTAAAAGCACTAGGATCTGCCTTCTTCTGTACTAAAGACCTCGTGGAAATTGCACTGCAATGATGAACATTATCTTCCAGCTCATAGCTTGCTTCCCGCTTCTTTGTCAAAAGGTCCTTCATGAATTTAACGTACCCAGGCATCTGTTCTAGCGCCTCCACCAAAGGAACATTAATAGTCAGCTGCTTCAACATAGTCATGAATCTACTGAACCTGGTGTCATCAGCTTTCTTCTTCAGCCTCTGAGAAAAAGGTGGTGGTGGAAGGGGAATAGTTTTCTCCACCACTTTCTTTTTAACTTGCTTCAGATTATCAGTCTTTTCAGGCTGGTGACGTCTAAGTGTAGTGTCATGAACGTTCTGACTTTCAGCTTCTACAGAATCATCACAATCTGCTTCAATCACATTCTCTTCTGTATTATCAACCACATGCTTGCCTTTGGATGGATTTTCCAACACCTTACCACTCCTGGTAGTAATAGCCATACATGATCCATCATTCCTTGGATTTTGCACGGTGTCGCTAGGTAGGGTGCCAACTTTTCTTTGATTGAATGTCGCTGATAGTTGACTCATTTGTTGTTCCAGCTGTTTTATTGCAGTGGAATGCAAGTCAACCAATTGATTTATTGAGGACAAATCATTTTTTACCTCAGCTAGTCCCGTGTTGGTTGCCTCCACTCCTTTCAAAAGCTTAGCCATCATGTCCTCCATGGACATCTTCCCAGAACTAGTTGCAACAGCTTTACGATTTCCAAGAGGGACATACAAACCGCTCCTGTCATTCTTATTCTTCCAATTCCATTGGTCTCGGTCCTTGTATCCAGATTTTTCATAATAGTTCCGACCTTGGTTTCCTTGGGCATTGCCTAAAAAACCCACCTGATTATTCAAATAATTCGCTTCCTTCTCAGAATCGGATTCATCTCTACCCTGTGATACAACAACCTTGACCATTTCTGTCTTCCCTGATAATAAATGTTTGGTAAGAAGGTCCATTTGAATTTTTATGTGATCCATATCTTGGTCACGTTCCTCTTCTCTTCGCCTCTGTTCTGCTGTCATGCCAGTAGATACAGTAGAGCTTGCTACCTCAGAATCCCTGGTATGCCAAGCTCTACTCTGCTTTGTCATACGATCCAGTATATAACCAGCCTCAATAAAAGTAAGGTCCATGAATGACCCACCTGCAGCATTATCAACCACTAGCTTAGTCACCGAGTTCAAAGCCCTATATAATATTTCCATCAAGTGGACATTGGTCATCTGATGATTTGGGCACCACGTAAGCTTCTTCTTGAACCTCTCCCATGTTTCGTGGAGAGCTTCAGTTAGAAGCTGTCTAAAATTGCTAATATCATCTCTTAATTGTGCCCTCTTGGATGGCGGAAAGAATCTTTCTAGGAAAGCGTCTTTCAGTTGCCTCTAATTGGTAATAGAGTCAGGAGTTAGCCCGTTTAACCATAGAGTTGCCTCTCAGAATAGAGACAATGGAAATAAGCATAGCCGGATCACATTTTGTCCAACCCCTGGATTATCAAATGATTTGCATGTTGAGATAAAAATAATCAGATGCATATTCTGATCATCGCCTGTAAGTCAACCAAATAACCCTTTGAGTTGTAATAGCTGGATCATGGTGCTGGTGATATTGAACTTGGCTCCGGGTGCCAAGGGTGGAGGAATAATAGCCCCTGTGGCACCAGCCCCATCCAAATCATCATCATCATCATCGAAAGGGGCCTGCACAGCTCGGCGTTCAGGTCTCATTCTAGCTTAACGATCTCTCCTGTTCACAGGTGCTGCCACCTCACCAGCACGCCTTGGATTTAATAACTCATCATCACCCATGTCCTCTTCATCAAGATTTGTTGTCCGAACTGGGTTATCAATATTCTGTTGATGCACTTGAGCAACTGCCAATGCAACTAATCTTTCCTGCTCCTATTGAGCAGCCATCCATTCAAGGTTTCGTTGCGCATCCATTCTGCCAATAAGATATGGTTCAGGATTTATAGCTGATAATGGTTGACCAGAACTTCATGTATTTGGAATGCACTCCAATAAACCTGAACAAAACAAAAACAACAAACAAAAAGTAAAATTCGAGAATCTTTGACCAAAGGGTCTATTAACTATCACAAACTTAGTTGACAACTGTATTCCCCGGCAATGGCGCCAAAATTTGATAACGCCCAAACTACAGCTCTCATTAGAACGTGTAAGCGGTCGCTGTCAAATATAGAACCCAACTGGGTTGGGTGTCGAATCCCACAGGGAATACTTGGTCACTAAGTGTTGCAATTGTTAGTAGACTGTTGGTCGAAAATTCCACAGAAAAGGGGGGTTTTGATTTAGACGTGAATTAATAATATCAAAGTAACGAATGAATGATTTGTTTAGTAAAGGTTAATCACAGAGAATAATAAGTTAGGGTTATGTCCACCTTGTAGTTTCTACTTCTCTATTAACTATGAGTAACATGGAATTTAGACATGCATGCACTTATAGAGAATCGTATTCTAATTCTAAATCCAAGTGTTTCCCAACCATCAAGGATTTATTTCACTTTAACTCTCCCGAGCCTAAAGTGTATAACAAATGGTACAAATTCTCCAAGAAGTTAATCCGGTTAAGGCATTAACGTGTAAATAGAGGTTAGAAGCCCTATTTCCTTGTCACACTCTCTTTTCCAAACATGTAACTTTTCTCCCGAACAAGTTAATGCTATAACGGCATGCTCTCTATGTTTGTAACCATGAGAATTTAATTAAAACGAAGAGAGTAATGATATAAGTAGCATACACATCAAGAATTCACAAACTCATAGAAACAAATAGTATCTTACAAGGTTTCCATAACCCTAACAGAGAAGTTTAGCTACTCATGGATACGACGGAAATCAAAATAGACATAATCATCATACCATAACCTAGAACAATCTTGGCGATGGAAGTGATCTTAGTGTCACAAAGAGAGTAACATTTTTTCTCTAGCCGTTTCCAAGTGTGAGCCGTGTTTCTCTGTCCAAAACTTACAGAATCTGTAAATTGAATAATGACTAATGATAATTGATCCATGCTGCTGAAAAATTCAGCAATAGAGTTTTTATAATATCCTTGTCTACTAAGTTACTGCTGTATCCCTAAGTATTTAGAAATACTAATTTTTCTCGGGATAAATTCTCCATGCGTCACATTCAGTCCAACAGCTTCCAAAAGCTGTCTTCCCTCTTATATGAAGTTTTTCTTTGCTTCCCAAAGGTCCACAAAGTTTTGAAATCTTTATCATTAATACCTGAAAACATGCTAATCACATAGGTTAGCTCACTTAAAGGAAAATGGACTAAAAGTGCAGGAATTATATATTTTATCCTCAAAACTTAGCTAAAATATGGGTAAATTATAGTTCTTAGGGGTATAAATACGCCCAACATCAACTAACCCCCATAAGCTTGAAGGGTATAATCCAAGAAACTAAGTAACTGAATAGCCATAAATAACCAAATTATCAATACCATACACACTAGTCTATTCATAATGTATTATCTCATACATATTTCCAAAGGCAAAACTTTAACCGTAATGCAATAGCATCATCAATATCACCATTTGCTGGAATTGAACCAAAACTCATACTATCAATGTCATTACCAACTATTGTACACGAACTGGTACTCATTTTTATAAACCGTATAACTGAACCATATCACAAATCCATATTGATAAAATAACCTAATAGACTATACCAATACACCAGCTATTAATTCATGCCAATAATCACACACATAAGCCATGTTAATTTTTAATGTGATAAATTATTTAAAAAATCATATCTATAAGACACGAATCATATCTATAAGTCATAAATCATACCTATAAGCCACATCATATCTATGAGCCATTAATCATATCTATAAGCCATATATATATATATGTATATATATAAGACATAACATATATATAAGCCATATCATGTCTATAATCCATATCATACCCATAAGCCATATCATATAATAAACCACATCATATATATAATCCATATCATATCTATAAGCCACATCACATCTATAAGACATATCATGTATATAAGCCATATCATGTTTATAAGCATATCACATTCATAAATAATATAATCTATATAAGTATAAGACGTATCATATCTATAAACCATATCACATCAATAAACCTTAGAATATATATAAGTCATATCATATCTATATTCCATATAATATCCATAAGTTATAGCATGTATATAAGACATATCATAACTACAATCTATATCATTTAATCATGTCGGTATCTATATCATTAATCATGCTAATAGGCCATATTATTATTCATATCTGGAAGCCATGTCAATAATCATATGTATAAGTCATTTTTCATATGCGGAAGCCATATCGATAATCACAGTGGTGTCTATATCATTAATCACACTTGTAAAGTAAATCTATAATCATGTATAAGAGCAATATCATTAGCGATACCCAGAATTAACATCAATCCTTACATATCTAACTAACATACTCAATAAATATATTTAACCTCCTTAAGTTTTACACCGACCCTTAATATGAGTATATCATATGCAAATGAGCCTACAAGGTTAATACAAGTCTTGGACTAAGGTGGTCCAAAGGGGCCCACTCTAATCCCAAAAATCTATATTTAGACAACTTCTACGTAGGACTAGGCTAAGGTATCTAATTTCATTCTAAATTTCAAATAAACCATAAATAGACCTAATATAATAATTGTAATAGCTCGTATTTCCCTAACATAATTTAAGTCCCAATATATGAGTATTCATATATAAAACTTTTGAAACACTCATTATTTTCTAGTTTAGAGCAAGCCATTGCATAGGAAATTCAATTATCTTTCCAAAGATATAAAATTTGCCCAACTCCAATGATCGGCTAAGAAGTTATGGAGATTTTAAGTTTCATTCAATAAACTTCGTCATTTTAACCCTTAGCGCATCGCGGAGCAAGACAATTTCCCATTCGGCAAATTCTAGTAGGCCTCTACGATGTTGGTCCATCGCGCCATAGGCTCAGTTCAGAATTGTCAATTTCCAGTGATCCCACATGATACCACCACATCTCAGTGAGATTCTAGGTCATAAACAAAGTAGCATCGCGATTGCACTGCGTTGGGTTACTGTGCCTTTTCCCAGTTGACCAATTTTAGTGACACAACGCGATAGCCCCGCATCGCGCTAGTGGTGTTTTTCAGAAAAAATCAATGAAAATTAAAAGTGTCACCAAGGGTTAAAATAGTCCTTTACCATTATTTGAATCTACCCAGGTGTGATATTTAATCCCTAAAAATATTTTAAGTTCATTATTTACTCAATTTTCCCCAAAAATTCAAGAGCTTTATCTCTAAAATACAAACCCTAGGTCTCAAATTCAAGGCCAACTCTCAAGAATTCACCAAGAACTTTAAGAAATTCATCAGTTAAGGTATGTTAGATGTTCATCCATGGATTCATTTCATCCATAGAGTCCAAGTAACCTATTGAAATTTCAAGTTTTGATCTTTTCAAGTTATTTGATTTTAAAATATGATTTCATCCATGAATCTCCATGTACTATTGATTTTATACCATTTTACCATAAAATTATTGTTATTATTCAATCGAACATGTTTTAATATTATTGTTTATTGAATTAAACCATGATTTAATACCATAATATCGAATTCATGCTCTTTCTATAAGTTCCATGACATTCCTATGATTGTTTTAAACCATGAACTACAAGTGTTTGATAAAATGCCTACAAAAGTGATTGATTTAATAAAAGCCTTCATGTTTTATCCCTCAAGCTTTAGTGTCATTTTACTATTGTTGTTTTGAGTCCTACGAGTATTTAATACCCAAAAACCATAGCTATTTATTTAGTCTAGTCTCAGTACATTATAGAATAGTGGTCTAAACATACTATGAGCATTATCAGAATAGTCAAATATCAGTTAGCTAAACTCAGAATAGTCTAGTAGTTCAATGTCTTTCAGTTTGGAGTGATTTAGCATCGAAAGAGTGTAGGGATGGTGGTTTCCCGTCAAATAGGCAGAGTTGTTAGTAGTAGTCCTTATACTCCAGAACTATGTAGCCAGTATAGGATATGAGAAGTCACCTGTCAGATTAGGCTTGACTATCTCACAGGGGTCACCCGTCAGTTCAGGCTTGACACCCTTAGTCCTTTGGACATTATATTAGTTTAGTGGATCCAAACAACCATCGTTAGTACCCATGGCATGGTATTAACACCCTTCCAACTGGGGTTACAGGTTGGAACCCGATTATATCAAATTGGGAAATGTCGGTTAGATGGTACCTCCCACAGTCTCAGATACAGTCTTAGTTACAATCCTAATTTAGTTACTCAATCTTAGTGTTGTTTGACCAAAGTGTATAGATTTCAGTTATTTTGGTATTTTAGTTTACAAATTTTACTCAGTTTATGTTATATGCTTGGTCATGCATCCTTAGTATCTACAGATTTTCACGTATCTTTAGTATTTATGAATTTTCGAGCATACTCAGTATTTACAGATTTCCACATATTCCAAGTACCTACAGGCTATATGCTCTCTATTCAGTACTCCATGCTTTACATGTATATTATGTTAATTATTAGTTTTATTCATGAAACCATGCATATCAGCCTACCTCATTTAGCTTACCAGTACATTTAAAGTACTGATCACAAACCTTTTCTTTTGTGCTACGATGTATTATATCATAGGTTCTAATGCTTAGTTCTTGGCTCACAATTAGACTTATCATATCTTCAGCAGTAGCAGTGGTCAGTCCTCATACTTCGAGGACATGCTTACTTTATTTTATGTCTCAATTTAGTAGTTAGTTGGAGTTAGTTAGGGTCTATCCCATCAAATAATAGTCATTTAGTTTTAGAGGCATATCAGACATTAGAGTCAGTTATTTAATATTCAGATATTTCAATTAGTTATCCAGTTTATCAGTATTTTATTAGATTTAGTCAGTTATTTTTATAGACTCATATTTTAGTTTTTAATTCAGATATTAAAACCTTAAGGCATATCAGTTGTTCTTCCACAATTATGATATTATTATTCAGTGCTCATGGGTTATGTTGTGGTCCCTCTGGACTGTAAGCACCGTGTGACGCCTAAGATGTACTCTCGGTGCGTTACAAACTTGGTATCAGAGACTAAGGTTTTAAAGTATCCTGGGAAATCTGAAATCCATGTCAAGTAGATTCTTGTGCATGGGTATGTAGCACACCACACTTATGGATGAGAGGCTACAAGGCGTTTAGGAAAAGTTTCCCTTCTTTTAGTATTCATGTCGTGCGAGAGAGCATGATCTCAAGTTAAACTCCCTATCTAATCCATATGTTTCTTAATTTTACAGAACATACCTCCCATGAACAATGAAAGAAGAATAGAAAAACACCTAGATCCTAAACCCTTCCAGGAAAATCCTCTAGTCTAACATGTCTCTCACGTAAAATTCAGAGTTTTGTTCACTACTATAGCCAATTCCATAGTAACACATAATGAACGACCAGATGCTATTTTGGCCAACCCAGTGGCCAATACTGCTACAACCAGAATTCAAGATTTTACCCGAATGAATCCTCCTTCTTTCATGGGATCCAAGTCTGAAGAGGATCCATATGAATTCTTAGATATGGCTCGAAAGGTCACGAATTCTATGGGGGTGACATATAGTCAGAGTGTTGACTTATCTTCCTACTAGTTGCAAGATGTAGACCATACTTGGTTTAAGGAGTGTAAGGTTGATAGGGGTATAGATGTAGGGCCTATAGAATGGGAAGAGTTTGCCATAGCTTTCTTAGATAGATTCTTCTTTTTGGAGTTGAGGGATGCCAAAGTGTTAGACTTTATTAACTAGAGGCAGGGTAGCATGAGTGTGAGGCAGTATTCCCTCAAATTTACTCAGTTTGATAGATATGCTCCTCATGTGGTAGAGTATAATAGGTCTAAGATGAGTAATTTTGTGTCTGGAGTGTCTGATAGTGTGGTCAAAGAGTGCAGGATCACAATGTCGATTAGTGAGATAGACTTGTCAAGGATGATAGTCCATGATCAACAGATAGAGGAGAACAAGATTATGTAGAGGGAGATAGGAAACAAGAGAGCTAGGATAGATAGTTTTAACTTTAGTCAACCAAAGTCAGAGGGTGGTAACCACTATTAGTTTAATCAGAGGTCTTCAACCCTAGCAACCTCTTCAGCTAGTGCTCCCCTATCTAAATTCAAAAATGATAATAGGGATAGAGCACTAGGTTCTTAGTCCCAGATCAGTGTTCGCAGTGCTCGTACAAATCCTCTATGTAAGAAATATGTTAGACACCATCAGGGTAAGTGTAGAATGGGTAGTGATGTGTGCTTCGGGTATGGCAAGCAAGGCCATCGTATTTGGGAGTGTTGGGTATTTGCTCAAAAGGGTAGGGATATGCGCTAATAGGTCTAGTCCCATCAGTCGTTAGTTCTATTCGGTCGCCCAACACAACAGGGTGCCACTTCCAGTGCTACCAGTGGTCAGTATCTGAATAGATTGTATGCTCTTCATTCCCGCCAAGATCAGGAAAATTCTCCTGATGTAGTTACTAGTATGTTGAAGGTCTTTCACTTACATGTTTATGCCTTACTAGACCCTGGAGCTTATCTTTCTTTTGTAACTCTATATATAGCCATCAATTTCGGAGTTAGTCCCGAAACTCTAGCAGAGCCTTTTCCAGTGTCTACCTCAGTAGTTGTTTCCATTGTATCCAAATAGATATATAGGAACTTTCCAATCACAATATCTCAGAAAGTTACTTCAGTTGATCTCGTGGAGTTAGAGATGACGGATTTTGACATTATTCTCAGCATGGATTGGCTCCACTCATGCTATTTCTTAATTTATTATAGAAACAAAATAGTTCATTTTTAGTTCCCGAAAGAATCAATCTTTGAATGGAGGGGTAGTACCACAATATTTAGTAGTTAGTTAATTTCATACCTTAGAGAGAGAAAAATGATATCGAAGGGGTGTCTTTACCATCTTGTTCGAGTCAAAGACTCAAATTCAAAAACTCTAACTCTTGAGTTAATTTCGGTAGTGAGGGAATTTCTAGATGTGTTCCCTGAAGATCTTCCCAAAGTTCCCCCCAAAAGGGAAATCGACTTTGGAATAGACCTTCTTCCAGTAACTCAACCCATATCTATTCATCTATACAGAAAGGCTCCAGTAGAACTCAAGGATTTAAAAGAATAATTAAAGGATATTCTACATAAGGGATTCATGAGACCCAGTGTCCCCCCGTAGGGCGCACCTGTTCTATTCGTGCGTAAGAAAGAAAGTTCTCCCAGAATATGCATAGACTACCATTAGTTGAACAAAGTCACATTCAAGAGAAGATATCCACTTCATGGAATCGATGACTTATTTTATCAACTTCAGAGTGCCATCTATTTTTCAAAAATAGACTTCAGATTAGGCTATCATCAGCTCAGGGTCAGGGAATGTGACATTCTAAAAATAGCTTTTTGAACTCGGTATGGTCACTTTGAATTTCTAGTTATGTCCTTTGATTTCACGAATGCCCTAACAACCTTCATAGACTTGATGAACCAAGTGTTCAAGTAGTACTTGGACATGTTTGTCATAGTCTTCATTGATGACATTCTTATTTATTCCCGTAATAAAATTGACTATGCAGACCATCTCAAAATAGTGTTACAAACTCTTAGAGCTAACCAGTTATTCGCTAAATTAAGTAAGTGTGAATTTTGGCTAAGATCAGTATCTTTCCTTGGCCATAATATTTCCGGTGATAGAATTAGAGTTGATCCTCAAAAGACTGAAGCGGTGAGAAACTGGCCTAGACCTATCTCTCTATTAGGAATTAGGAGTTTCTTGGGTTTAGCTAGCTATTACAGTCAATTTTTTGAAGGATTTTCTTCTATTGCATTCCCCATGTCCAGATTGACTCAGAAGAAAGTTAAATTTCAATGGTCAGATTCCTGCAAGAAGAGATTTTAGGAGTTGAAGACTCAACTCACCTCAGCCTCAATTCTTACCTTGCCAGATGGTTCAGATGGGTTTGTTGTGTACTGTGATGCATCCATAGTAGTTTTGGGTTGTGTCCTCATGCATAGAGGTAAGGTCATAGCCTATGCGTCCAAACAACTTAAACCCTATGAGAATAATTATCCTACTCATGATCTTGAGTTAGCAGCAGTAGTATTCACCTTAAAGATTAGGAGGAATTACTTATATGGGGTGCACGTTGATATGTTCACTGACCATAAGAGCCTTCAATATGTGTTCTCTAAGAAAGATTGAAATCTTCATCAGAGAAGGTGGTTAGAGTTGTTAAAAGATTATGACATGAGTATTATGTATCATCCGGGGAAGGAAAATGTAGTGGATGATGCTCTCATTAGGTTGTCTATGGGTAGTGTTGATCATGTTGAGGATGGTAAGAAGAAGTTAGCTCAAGAATTTTATCAGCTTTCCCGACTAGGTTTTCGCTTACTCGATTCAGCAAAATGTATTGTATGGGTACAGCGTAGATTAGAATCATCCCTAGTTTCCAAGGTGAAGGAAAAGCAGGATAGAGATCCCAGTTTAGTTAAGTTGAAAGAATCAGTCAGAGATCAGAATGTGGAGGTTTTCTCTTAAGGAGGAGATCATTTAATGTGTTGTCAGGGTCGGCTATGTGTTCCTGGTGTAGATGAATTAAGGAACCAGATTCTTGTAGAAGTGCATAGTGTGTGTGCTACTCTATTCATCCAGGGGCCACTAAGGTGTACCGTGATTTACAAGAGATCTATTGGTGGAGTGGGATGAAGAGGGATATTGCAGAGTTCATAGCTAAGTGCTCTACGTGCTAACAGGTTAAGATTGAGCACCAGAAGTCCAGTAGGTCCATGCAGGAGTTTAACATTCCTATATGGAAATAGGAATAAGTGATCATGGACTTTGTGATGGGTCTTCCTCATACTCATCATCAGTATGATTCTATTTGGTCATCGTAGACAGGATGACCAAATCAACTCAATTCTTGCCAGTGCATACTTATTATTCATCCGAGGACTATGCCAAACTCTATCTCAGAGAGTTATTCTGGTTGCACAGTGTTCCCTTATCTATCATCTCAGATAGAGGTACCCAATTTACCTCATATCTAGAATGCATTCCAAAAGGGTCTTGGTACCCAAGTCTATCTCAGTATAGCTTTCCACCCTCAGACAGATGGTCAAGCAGAATGGACCATACAAACTCTAGAAGATATGCTGAGAGCATGCGTAGTTAATTTTAAAGGTAGTTGGGATGACCACTTGCCTTTGATTGAATTCGCATATAATAATAGCTATCATTCCAGTATTCGTATGGATCCATTTGAGGCTCTCTATGGTGGAGATGTAGATCTCCAATTGGTTTATTTAAAGTAGGTGAGGCCACAGTAGTAAGGCCTAACTTGTTGTTTGATGCATTAGAGAAGGTTGAGTTGATCAAAGAAAGGCTTAGGGGTGCCCAAAGCCAACAGAAATCGTATAGAGATATGAGGAGAAAGGACCTCGAGTTTAAGGTCGGTGATTTTGTATACTTGAAAATCTCTCCCATGAAGCAAGTGAAGATATTCGGCAAGAAAGGGAAACTAAGTCCCCGATATGTCGGTCCATTCAGAATTCTCAGTCATTTTGGAAAGGTAGCTTACGAGCTTGAGTTTTCTTCATATCTAGCCTCAGTACACCCAATGTTCTATGTCTCATATTTGAGAATGTGTATTGGTGATCCAGCTATAGTTGTTCCCTTAGAAAGTGTAGATAGTCAGAATAGTCATTCCTTTGAGGAAGCCCCAGTCAAAATTCTTGATCATCAATCTCGTAGACTAAGGATAAAAGAAGTTCCATTGGTCAAAGTTCTTTGGAGAAATTATTCAGTTAAGGGAGCTACTTGGGAAACAGAAGTAGATATACGAACCAAGTACCCTCATCTCTTCTCTGCGAATCCAAATTCATTATAAGGTACTAATCTTCTTAAGATTTCTCACTATCATGCACAGTTTCAGTTGCACATCATGTTAATGTCAGTTGTGCAATCATGAGTCAATTTAGTCATGCATTCTATGCATCAGATATGCATGTTCATTGTGTAATCTCAGTCCATCAGTTTTCCCTCCGCTTAACCAGTCTTATTCGAGGACGAATGATCCCAAGAAGAAGATATTATAATATCCAGCATTTCCCTAACAAAATTTAAGTCCCAATACATGGGTATTTGTATATAAAAATTTTGAAACACTCATTATTTTCCTTTTAGAGCCTGCCATTGCATAGGAAATTCAATTAACTTTCCAACGATATAAAATTCGCCCAAATCCGATGATCGGGCAAGAAGTTATGGAGATTTTAAGTTTTAGTTGTTAAACCCCATTATTTTAACCCTTAGCGCATCGTGGAGTAGGCCAATTTCCCATTTGGAAAATTCCAGTGGGCTTCTGCGATGTTGGCGCATCACGCCATTGGCTCAATTTGGAATTTTCAATTTCCATAGATCCCACGCGATACCACCATGTCGTGGTGAGATTCCAAGTTACAAACAAGTTGGCGATACGATTGCATCACGTCGCACCACTGTGCATTTTCCCAGTTGACCAATTCCAGTGACATGGTGGGATAACGCCGTGTCATGCCAGTGGAGTTTTTTGGAAAAAATCAATGTGAATTAAAAGTGTCAGCCATGGTTAAAACAGTCCTTTCCTATTATTTTAATCCATCCAGGTGTGATATTTAATCCTTAAAAACATTTTAAGTTCATTATTCACTCAAGTTTTACCCAAAATTCAAGAGCTTTCTCTCAAGAATACAAAACCTAGCTCTGAAATTCAAGGCCAACCCACAAGAATTCACCAAGAACTTCAAGAAATTCATCAGTTAAGGTATGTTAGATGTTCATATATGGAGTCCAAGTAACCTATTGAAATTTCAAGTTTTGATCTTTTCGAGTTATTTGATTTTAAATTATGATTTCATCCATGAATCTACATGTACTATTGATTTTATACCATGTTACCATGAAATTGTTGTTATTATTCAATACTACATGTTTTAATATTATTATTTATTTAAGTAAACCATAATTTAATACCATTATATCGAATTCATGCTATTTCTATAAGTTCCATGACATTCCTATGAGTTTTTTAAACCATGAGCTACAAGTGTTTGATAAATGCCTACCAGAGTGATTGATTTAATGAAAGCCTTCATGTTTTGTCCCCCAAGATTTAGTGTCATTTTAGTATTGGTGTTTGGAGTACTGTCTATTGAATACCCAAAAACCATAGCTATTTATTTATTTTATTCTCAGTACATTACATAATAGTCTTCAGAACATACTATAAGCATTATCCGAATAGTCAAATATCAGTCAGTTAAATTCAAAACAGTCTAGTATTTTAGTGTCTTTCAGTTTGGAGTAGGATTTAGCACCAAGCGAGTGTAGGGATGGAGACTTCCCCGTTTGATAGGAAGAGTCGTTAGTAGCAGTCCTTATACTCCAAACCTACGTAGCCAAAGTAGGATATGAGAAGTCACCCGTCATATTAGGCTTGACTATCTCGCAGGGGTCACCCGTCAGTTTAGGCTTGACACCATTAGTTCTTTGGATATTATATCAGTTTAGTGGATCCATAAAAACAGTGTTAGTACTCGTGGCATGATATTAACACCCTTCCAACTGGGGTAACATGTTCGACCCCGATTAGCTCAAATTAGGGAATATCGATTAGATGATACATCCTACAGTCTCAATTATAGTCCCAGTTTAGTTATTGAGTCTTAGTGTTGTTTGACCAAAGCGTACAGATTTCAGTTATATCAGTATTTTAGTTTATAGATTTTACTTAATTCATGTTATATGCTTGGTCATGTATCCTCAGTACCTACAGATTTTTATGTATCTTCAGTATTTATAGATTTTCATGCATACTCAGTATTTATAGATTTCCACATACTCCTAGTACCTTCAAACTTAATGCTCTTTATTCAATACTCTATGTTTTACATGCATTTTAAGTTAATTATTAGTTCTTTTCATGAAACCACGCATATCAGCCTACCATATTTAGCATACCAATACATTCAAAGTACTGATCACATACTTTTTCGTTTGTGCTATGATTTACCATATCATAAGTTCTAATGCTCAGTTCTCAGCTCGTTATTACACTTATCATATACTCACTAGTAGAAGTGGTAAGTCATTATACATTTAGGAAAGGCTTACTTTATTTTATATCTTAGTTTAGTAGTTAGTTGGAGTTAGTTGGGGCATGTCCCATCTACTCACAATCATTCAGTTTTAGAGGCTTATAAGACATTAGATTCAGTTATTCAATATTCAGGCATATCAGTTAGTTATTAAGTTTATCAGTATTTTATCAGATTTAGTCAATTATTTCTATAGACTTATATTTTAATTTCGAATTCAGTTATTAAAACCTTATGCCATATCAGTTGTTCTTCCGTAATTATGATATTATTTTTCAGTGGTCACAACAGGTACCAGCACATGTGTTAGCTTGTGGTTCCTTGGGACTGTAAGCACTGTATGACGCCCAGGGTATACTCTCGGGGCATTATAGGAATCCTTCCCAAAAGATAAACAACTAAGGCAATGCTACCCTAAACAATAGCCATTAAGGCAAGTTTCCTTTAACTTAAATAACTAGAAATTCCACCCTACCATGAATTACTAAGGAAACTTCACCTAGCTCGTGTAATTAAGGCATTTCCATTCTAAATATTAATCATGAGACCCAAATCACCTAAGGTATGTTTAACTACACTAATTACTCTAAGTTTATAATTTCAACGTAGCCTAAATAATCCAACTATACAAATGTTCTTATTCTTTCTTTTAATACCTAAATCTCACCCTATATCTAGCATAATATCATAATCATACTAAAAATAGCTCAATCTATGAAGCAGGAAAGCCTAACATACCTTGGTACCAAAGAAAAGCCCAAAGAATCGACGAAATCACTAACTTACTCTTCTGAAAAGCTTAAGCAAAGTTCCATTCTATCAAAATAACAATCTACTTATAAAAATGAGAACAATTATACCCATATTACACTAATGTGTTTTGGGTCAAAAATTACGTAAAAATCTCATGTAGAGACCATTTATGAAAATTGCATTTCCAAAATCAACTCAACATACCTCTATGATCAAGGAATATTTATCCTAAAAAAGGGGTGAATTCCGAGCTATAATGATCATAAAATCAAGTCACCAAGCCTTTAGGGATTTTAAATAGGAATGGAGAAACCAACCATGAAAATAATGGAAATATTACCAAAAATTTAATGGAAAATTGCGTAAATTAATGATGCTAAAGCTACACAATCACCCACAATCGATTCTCCAAGAACTCCCACATGTAAGGGTTTAAGATTCTAGAGAATGGATAAAAATGGAGAAAATCAAGCTAAGTGTTTATTTATACCATTCTCAGGTGTTCAGGAATCGCTTAAGAGAATATCAGGTCACTTACATGATACTTGAGCTCTGGAATGCAGACCACTCACAGTTACATGATTGCTTATGCAATATCTGGTTGGCTGAGTCATTTTCGCATATGCGACATAATACTCACTTACGTGATAGCAGACCACTTCCAAGTAACTCACTTAAGCGACATATTATGTCCCTTAAGTGATACTTTCTGGGGTGTGGCAGATTGCTTAAGAAATCAAAGGAATCACTTAGGTAATTCACCAACACCAATAGAGACTTGAAAATTTTCAAGTCTCTTCCAACCCCTCGGGATTCATCAAAAATCTAGTATATATAAATGGACTATGCTACCCTATCTAATCAGACATTTCAGACTCAATGGCATAGTAAAAAATTTCCATCGAAGTTTGTTTTCATGAAAATGGGTCCCACACCCACTTTTCATTTTTCTTAACTTATGGCGATAGCCGAAAATGAGCCCGAGAGCCTCGAGGCCTAAACTAATGGTCCACCCAACTTTAAATCGATGTTTAAGGGATGTTGGAATAGTCAAAATTGTAATACGAGATTGTTTGACTAAAGTTTTTGCCTGTTAGTCAATTTGAACTAACGAAGTCTTCAAATAGGGAATTATCTCTAAATAAAAAAAAACTGCCCAACTACCAAACTATCAGTTCCATCAAGTCATTAATGATTTGAGGCAGCTATAGGAAAGCTCTAAATAGTAAAAATATGCATAAATACATAAAACAACTTGTAGAATCATTACACATTGAATGCAAATTACGAGTTGCTTGTGACACTTGATATTGAAGCTACAATTCTAATTTCCTATGGGTATGACCTCGACTCATATTGGGTAAGAATATATTGAGAACTATTGCTTATAATTATGTTCTATATTTTGAGTGTATTGCTACCATAGAGTGCTTCCAACTGGATCCATGTCGATATTAGAATGGTAACTATTGTTGTATGATAATACACACAATTACAAGAACACATCCCAATGACAACAAAATTTAATCACATATACCTGTAACATATGCTCAACAACCTAAATAGTCCTTTCAGAATGCTCTCTAGTCTAAGGATGTAATGCGGTTCTAAGGTTAATCTTGGTGATAACTCTTGATGCAACTACTTCCAAAATTTCAATGTGAATTGCGTGCCTCTATAAGAAATTATAGAAACTGACACCCTATGCAACCTTAATATCTCTTTGACATAAATCTTGGCTGACTACTTTGAATTATAGTATACCTTCAACTGAAATAAATGAGTAGACTTGGTTAACCTGTCTACACCCAAATCCGACAATGGGCCCCAAAGTCTTAGGAAGACCTACCATGAAATCCATGGATATCTTCTCCAAATTTTACTTAGAAGTGGGCATTCTCTGACTCAAAACACATGCCTTTCGTGTTCATATTTCACCTACTAACACTTATGGCATCTAGACACATACTCGAAAATATCTCTCATTATTTTTGGCCACAAATAGACTATCTTAAGTTATGATACATCTTCGTTGCACCCAGATCAGTAAAGTATAAAGAACCATGAGCTTCTTTAAGCAAACTAGAAATTATACTAGCAAAACATGGGACACATATGCATCCCCTCACCCTTAACACTCCACACACATCAAGTGTGGTATCTTGAGCTTTAACTTGCACCACGTTGTATCGAATCTTATTTAATTTCAATTCCTTAAACTGTCCAACCTCAATTTGAACAAGGAATGTTGAATTTACCTCTACACAAGTCAACACTCCACAACTCTTAGAAAAATCAAAATGCATACACTACAATGCTAGAGTTTGTATATCTCTTGACAAAGGCCATCTTGGCATTTCCAAATAAGCCAAACTACCAGTACTAATTGATTTCTAGCTTAATGCATCTGCCACCACATTTGCCTTGCCCAAATGTTATTGAATATTCACATCATTATCCTTCAATAATTTCATCCACTATCTCTCTCTCAAGTTCAAATCTTCTTAGGTGAAAACCTGTTATAAACTGATAGTCTATAAACATTTAATACTTAGTACTTTAGAGCTAGTTTCTTCATAACATAACTGAACAACCACCGATGCAACTCTAAGTCAGGAGTTAGATAATTCTTCTCGTGATGCTTTAATTTTCTTGAAGCCTAGGAAATCATATTCCTATCCAAACCAACACAACACTCAAACTACAACATGAAGCATTAAAAAATAAAATAAATTCCTTATAAATTGAAAAAAACTATAATGGGAGTTGTGGTTAAAAGAGACTTGTGCTTTTGAAATGTCTCCTTACACTTGTCGGACCATACAAATAACACCTCCTTCTAAGTTAGTATTGTTAAATAAGCTGGAATAAAAGCAAAGTTCTTGATAAACCTGAGCTAGTAACTAGAACGACCCCAAAACTACTAACCTCAATTACAGTGCTAGGACATATCCAACTCTTAACAACCTCAATCTTTTGGGATCTTCCATCACCCCCTTTTCTGAAACCACATATCCTAAAAAGGCTACCAATGATATTTAAATTTGCATTTAGAAAACTTACCATTTATTTGATTCTTATTCAAAATCCTCAAGACTATAAAAATCTGACCTGTATGTTCCTCCTTAATTACTAATGGAGTAACACAAAATGTCATCAATAAAAATGATCACAAATGAATCCAAGAAAGACATAAAAATACCATTCATCAAACTCATAAAGTCTGTTGGCATATTGGTTAACCTAAAGGACATCACTACTAATTCCTATACCGATTCCTGAAAGTTGCCTTCGATATGTTCTCAAGATGAATCTTTAATTGGTGATAACCCAATATCAGTGTATCTTTGAGAAAACTAAAACACCCTACAACTGGTCAAGAGGATCATTTATTCGAGTCAAAGGATACTTATTCCTGATTGCAACCTTATTCAATTATCTATAGAAAAAATATATTTTCATACCACCATTCTTTTTCTTAACAAACGACACTGTATAACCACAAGGAAAATCTCTAGGTTAAATGAATCCCTTATCAAGTAACTCCTGTAATAGAGTCTCGAATTCTCTTTGCTGGAACCTTGGGGTTGCACTATACAGTGAGGGACCAGTCCCCTAAAAATAAGTCACAATCTAAAGAAGAGTAAACCAACCAAGAAATAAACACATGGCATAAAATGTAAAGAACACCAGATATAAAGTGGAAACTTCTTTGATCAAGGGAGGGAAATTCATGAGTTGTCCTTACAGACTATCAAATTTCACTATAATCAACCTCTTTATTACAAACTAAATATTGAACCTAACACTAGTGTAATGCCCCGAGAGGACACCCTAGGCGCTACACAGTGCTTATGACCCCGAAGGACCACAAGCTAACCCATGGCTGATATCAGTTGTGAGCACTGTATAATATCATGAAATAAATTTGGAATTTTGATGAATTTCCATAAGGGTCAAAATCTAAATACTAATAAAGTGTAACAACTAAAATAACAATTTGAAGAACTGAATACTTTCTGAAAACTAGTCTAAAAAGCCTCTAACTGAAACTATCTAAAACTTGAGTTATTCGGACAATCCCCCAACTAACTCCATCTACTGATATACTGAGTCTACTGAAATACTAAAATATAGCATATCTCAATAGATGAGGACTCACTTCTAAATCTACTGCTATCTGAATCTGAATCTATCTATGCATCGGGAACCGAAGTATCCAAACCTATGATATAAGGCATCATAGTGCAAGAGAAAGTATACGTCAGTATGTGGAATATACTAGTATTCTAGATGAGGTAAGGCTGAATCAAGGGTTCATAAGCATGAATAATACTGACTGAATGATATAGAGTAACTAAGCAAGACAGTACATGAAAACTAAAACTACTGTAACTACTGAGTATGCAATATTGCGCATGTACATGAATGTATACTGTAATTGAGTTTTTCTAAAGCTAAGTACTGAATTTTGATAACGGAGTTACTGATACTGATTGAATGTATCTAACGGTCCTAGTTTTATAGAATTGAACTGAATTTTATAGTAAGACTGAAGACAAAACTATGGGATGTAATCATCTAACTAACATGCCTCATTCTAATCTAATTAGGGTCCAACCTGTAACCCCAGCTGGAAGGATGCTAATACCATGCCACGGGTACTAACAATTACTATGGAGTAAGTCCTAATCTAACGGGTGAACCCTGAGTTAAGTCCTAAACTAGCGATGATCCCTAAGTATGCCAGTCCTATATAACGGGTGACATCTCATAACCTACACTGGATACATAGTTCTGGAGCTTAAGGATTTCTCCTAGGGACCCAGTCCTAACTAACGAGTGTTCCCCCATCCCTAGGCTTTCTTGGTGCTGAATCCTACTCCCAACTGAAAGACATTGAACTGAGTATACTAAACTTGACTGATACTGAGATTACTGAGTTTTCCTAAGTTTTGTAACTGACTGAGTTCTACTGAGTTCTGTAATAGATTGAGAATACTAATGATCGTGACATGAATGATACTATTCTATTACTGATGCTGCCTCTAGATTAATAGCTTTATTTTTGGGTATTAATTACCCCCAGGGCTCGATAACATGAAGAGTAAAGCAAAGCACAACTTTGAATAATATATAAATTTTCACTTGGTCATATTTCATTCATAGAGACATTTCATCAAAAACTTGTAATGCATTAACTTGTACATAAATGGAGAACACTTTTTAGCATGCTATAATGGCATTGTTTCATTCTCATAGATAATTTATCAAACACATGGAAAGTGTAATTGGTACATTAAATCATAAACACTTAGGGTTAAAATGATTACAACAATCAACTTTCTCATTGAAAGGCTTATCATGAATATCATGAAGTTTTAACACATATTAGGATCAATTCTTGAAACTTGTAATCTAGATCATGGATTAAAATCAAAATAACATCATAGACACCTTAATCACTTTGTAAATTCAAGGGTTTATCAAAATAATCAAATATTCTTCACACTTGCTAATCAATTTTAGGAAAAACATGCACTTAAAATATGGATTAAGACCCAACTAATATCATGAACATGGATTTAATCTAATTCAAAAATGGAAATCATAAATACACAATCTTTATGCTTCGAAAAAGGATTCTTGGACTTCATGGGTGGAAGGGACCCATGAATGAACATCTAACATACCTTAATTTGTGTTTTTCTTGGAGTTCTTGGAGTGATTCTTGGGATTGACCATGATTTCTTGAACTAGGGTTTTTGCCTCTTGAGAGAGAATGATTTTGTTCTTGAGAGAAAGTGAGGAAAAGTGATATAATAGGATATTTAGGGTATAATTTCGTGTTTAAAAGCTGATGTGATTCATGGGAAAAGTCTAAGTTTCCCTTGGGATTTAAAATACCGTAACTGGAATGCAGATTAAAGCCTCACCATAAAACATTTATAGGGTCATTGCTATATCCAATGCGGTGCGGTGGAATCGCGGTAACTCACTAGTTCGTGACAATTGTTAATTTGAGCCTCACCACGATGTGGGGAAATCACGGTGAGCTATTTGAATTGGAAAAATGCCAAAATGGCCTCCAGCATGACATGATGGAGGGCTCATCACGATAATCACCGCAACACGGCCTAATCCTTGTGAGCCACTATTATTACCTAAACTTTTCCTAATATATTGCTGAACTTTTCTAAGTCGGGGACCTCTTATTAAGCTTTAACAGACTGAGCTATGCTTAGGATTTTGTGGGATCTTACAATATCTCCCCTTTGGGAATATTCGTCCTCGAATGAGACTGACTAAGATGGGAGAAATGACAAACTGAGAGTACATAATGGACATCCACAACTAAAGCGTGACTGCATGACTAAAACTGCTGATATCCTGAGTTTTCCATAATGAACATGCATATCTAAATGCATGTGTACATGAATGAAAATGATTCATGAATGCATGACTGAATATGCAATGGTAACTGATACCAAGTTTATAATTATATCTTGAACATGGAACTGGATAAATCTAAGGAATTGTGTTCTCCTAAGCTGAGAGTACTGATGAACCTGAGATCATTTACTAAACTTGAATGTATAGGAATGTGAGAGGATAACTAAGTCTGAAACATGATACGTGGACTGAATATCATTAACTGAACTGATTCCTTGAATACATGCCATGACACGGGAATGGTCATACGACTGAGATTGGAATGAGAAAGTCAAATTGTGGGTAGTTATTCCTCATAAATGGATCTTGCTATGTGAAGAGAAACTGGAAGGTTTAGGACC
The DNA here is from genome assembly GCA_030864215.1 of Capsicum pubescens. Taxonomy (NCBI): domain Eukaryota; kingdom Viridiplantae; phylum Streptophyta; class Magnoliopsida; order Solanales; family Solanaceae; genus Capsicum; species Capsicum pubescens. Next base: position 159,981,173 of record CM061544.1, read on the forward strand.
TGAAAACTCGTGGGTTATAGTGAATCTTCCCTTTGGGAAAATATGTCCTTAGAGGAATATTGACTTGGCTGGGATACTAAGGAAAAGATAAGATGATTCATGGGGCACCTAAGTACTAAATCGTGAATAAATATCTGGGATCTAAAACTGAGGCATGATGCATGAACTAGGTTGAACTCGTAACTACCAGGATGTTCTATATTGGAATGGTCATATTCATGAAACTTGAGATAGTAAACTAGATTGAAAGATGGGAAACGATACTAGATTTCCTACCTGACTGCTAAACTAAACTGAATTCTTCTCTTTAAGAACTAACTCATGCTGAAAACTTACACTCGACTAGAGCATTCCTTTGACACTCTTTATATAAGGTTCTAATGACTTTAGGGAGTAAGGAACCTGGGTATGATCTGAATAAGACATCTGAATAGGAAACTACAACATGGCTAGAATTCTGTAGTGTGGGCGCTGATAACCCTACCTACTGAGGTTGAGCTGAACGAAATTCGCCCGCTAACTATAAGAAAACTCAAATCTCCAAAATATATCTAGCCACTTACACATCAACATAACATTCAAGCCTATCATCATGACTAAAGCATCACGTAAAACAAACATGTAATAATCTTTCCTTAAGATGAGACATTTACTCTTTCCCATATAAGAAACTGCTCATCACTACATCTTTTCATACAGAGAGTTCACCAAAAAGTTAAAACATGAGGACCTAAAACATGAATGGACACAATACTAAATCTTACACTTAATTGAAGCCTGAGGAATAGAATATCGACTTCATGAATTTATCAAGAGGTCTAAGCTGAGGCTATATATGGAACAATCTAAATTTAGCTGATCTTTAGGAGCGTAGCTTGAGTCATGGGAACTAAGCATACAGTAAAGCATGACATGAGCATATGAGTCATAAACTTCATGACCTGAGTCAGGAGTTTCTGTGTTTATGGGACATGATTCGTAACACTGAGAGAACTGGAACTCCTTATACTAGGAACTAGAACCATACATGATTTTCATTAATATGCACGGACATGAGCTATGATAATGGGGCTGACATGTAAGGCATGATTAGATATCGTGATAGCTGAAGTATAAAACTTTACACTGAGGTAAAGATGGATTGGGTATCATCCCCTCCTACCTCTTACCTAAGAATACTGACATTATTATTAAAATATAAAAGTCAGTCTTGGTTACTGGTTCTACCATCTCCCCCTTGGCTTAAAGCTACTATTCTAACGTTGTGAATCACTTTATCAACAAATCTAAACTAAGCTATCACCACTTTACTCTAGATACTGGTGGAGACACTAAGGAGAGTTGTGCTAATATTTTGGGTTTGAAACCAAAGTTGACGGCTATATAGGGTTTACAAATAAAGAGAAGTCGTGGAATCTAACTAAGCATAAAATTAAAGATGAAAGACTCATAACATACCCGTAACTATATTAGGAGAACTTTACTAATCATGGTGAGACTGGAGTGCATAAAATTTGTTCTGGCACTGAGACTTAGAGGAACTGGAAGTTGCAACCTACTGATTCGGGTGACCAAACTAAGCTAAAGGATGACTGTCCTAACTTTGTGGACCAGCCTTTAGACATTCTTGGACTCTTTAACTTGACTCACCACATCAAAAACACACATCACAACCCTCTCTATAAACTCCCTATTGGTTCTTACAACATTCTATGCAAAGCGGATTACTATGAACACCCTTTCTACGACCTTATGACTTAGATCCTGGTGCTTCATCTCGACTGACATTCTTAGACTTAGATACTGGTGCCTGGACTAAAAGTGAACTGGTGCTTAGAATCTCTGATGGAACTGGGAGAGGTTACTATCCCTTCATCTTGGCGTAGAGTTATTTGTTCTAGCCCTATTATTCTTCCTATGCTTCACTCCCTCATTTCGTTGAGTGCAAGTTAAAAGCCTAGATAGGACAACAGTCTGCAAATTGTTCTGAGAAACTACTGAATAAGCTAAGGTAGTGAAAGAAACTCTAAATTCTTCATGAGAGACATGCTCGTCCAGGGGATTTTCTTGAACGGGCTGAGGTGCTGACCGATTTCCTGTTCTCCCTCTATTAGTCTTCTTGGGAGGCATATTTTAGATGAAAAAGGGAGAAACAAATTAGATTAAGAGTTTAACTTGAGCTCATTCTCACTCGGATGGCATTAATACTAAAAGAAATGAAACTTTTCCAAAAACATCTCATATCCTCTTGTCCATAAGTGTGGCGTGCTACACACCCATGCATAACACTTTACTAGATATGGCTTTCAGACTTCCTAGGAAACTGTTGAACCATAGGCTCTGATACCAAGTTTGTAATTCCTTGAGAGTACACCCTGGGCACCACATGGTGCTTACGACCCCAAAGGACCACATGCTAACCCATGACTGATATCTATTGTGAGAACTATATAATAATCATGAAATAAATGTAGAATTAAGATGAATTGCCATTAGGTTCAAAATCTAAATATTGATAAAGTGTAACAAAACTGAAATAACAATGTGTAAAACTAAATATTGTCTGACAACTAGTCTGAAAAGCCGCTAACTGAAATTATTTAAAAGTAGAGTTGATAGGATAATCCTCCAACTAACTCCATCTACTAAAATATAGAGTCTGCTGAAATAGTGAAATAAAGCATATCCTCGATAGATGAGGACTCACTTCTAAATCTACTGCTAGCTGAATCTAAATTTATCTGTGCGCGGTCGAGAACTGGAGCGTCCAAACCTATGATATAAGACATCATAGCACAATAGAAAATATGCATAAGTGCATGACATGTACTGGTATGCTAGATGAGGTAAGGCTAAATGCAAGGGTTCATATGTATGAACAATGCTAACTGAATGATATAGAGTAACTGAACATGAGAGTACATAAAAATTGAAACTACTATAACTACTGAGTATGCAATATTGCACATATACGTGGATGTATACTGTGACTGATCTTTTCTAAAGCTAAGTACTGAATTCTAATAACTGAGTTACTGATACTGATTGACTGTATCTAATAGTCTTGATTCTATAAAACTGAACTGAATTTTATACTAAGACTGAAACCAAAACTGTGGGAGGTAATCATTTAACCGACATGCCCCTTTCTAATGTAATTGGGGTCATCCTATAACCCCATTTGGAAGGGTGATAATACTATGCCACGGGTACTAACAACTACTATGGAGTCAGTCCTAATCAAGCGGGTGACCACTGAGATCAGTCCTAAACTAATGGGTGATCCCTGTGTATGCCAGTCCCATATAATGGCTGACCTCTCATAACCCACGTTGGCTACATAGTTCTAGAACTTAGGTATTTCTTCTAGGGACCTAGTCCTAACTAATGGGTATGCCCCCATATTTAGGCTCGCTTGGTGCTGAATCCTACTCCCGACTGAAAGATACTGAACTGAGTATATTGAACTGGACTGGACTGATACTGAGATTACTGAGTTTTCCTAAGTTTTGTAACTGACTAAGTTCTACTAAGTTCTGTAATGGACTGAGAGTACTACTAGTTTTGACATGACTGATACTCTTCTGTAACTAATGTTGCCTCTAGATAAATAGCTAAATTGTCAGGTATTAAATACCCTCAGGACTCGATAGCATGAAGAGTTAAACAACGAATAACTTTGAATATCATATAAATGTTCAGTTGGTCATAATTCATTCAAAGAGACATTTCATAACACTTGTAACACATTAACTTGTACATGAATGTAGAACACATCTTAGCAAGCTATAATTTCAATGTTTCATTCTCATAGAAAATTTATCAAACTTATGGAAAGCATAATTGGTACGTTAAATCATAAACACTTAGGGTTGACATGATTATAACAATCAACTTTGTCATTGAAAGGCTTATCATGGATATTATGTAGTTCAATGCATATTACGATTAATTATTGGAACTTGTAATCTAGATCATGGATTAAAATCAAAATAACATCATATACACCTTAATCACTTTGTAAATTCAAGGGTTTATCAAGATAATCAAATATTCTTCACACTTGCTATTCACTTTTAGGAAAAACATGCACTTAAATTATGGATTGAGACCTAACTAATATCATGAACATGGATTCAATCTAATTCAAACATGGAAATCTTAAATACACAATCTTTGTACTTTAAAAAGGATTCTTCGACTTCATGGGTGGAAGGGACCCATGAATGAATATCTAACATACCTCAATTTATGAGTTTCTTGGAGTTTTGGGAGAAATTATTTGGACTGACCTTGATTTCATAAACTAGGGTTTTTCCTCTTGAGAGAGAATAATTTTGTTCTTGAGAGAAAGTGAGGAAAAGTGACATGATAGGGTATTTAGGGCATAATTTCGTATTTAAAGTCAGATATGAGTCATGGGAAAAGTCTAAGTTTCCCTTGGGATTTTAAATCCCATAACTGGAATGCAGATTAAAGCCTCATCGTGATGCAGTGATTGGGTCATCAATATATCCACCGTGGTGCGGTGGAATCGCGGTGACTCACTAGTTCATGAAAATTGTTGATTTGAGCCTCACCACGACGCGCCTCACCACGATGCGGGGCAATCACGGTGAGCTACTGGAATTTGACAAATTCCAAAATAGACTTAAGCGCGATGCGATGGAGGGCTCATCGCGATACCCACAACGACGCGACCTAATCGTGGTAAGCCACTATTTTTAAATAAGTTTGTCCTAATATTTAGTAGAACTTTTCTAATTCGCGGTAAGCCACTATTTTTACATAAACTTGTCCTAATATTTCAATCTTTAACGGACTGAGCTAATCTTAGGATTTTGCAGGGCCTTACAGCTAGGCTATTCCTATTTTTAGTAACTTTACTACAATCTCAACTTGACAACTCTTCCAAGACTCCTCAACACTGGTTAAGTCTAACCAGTTTCAGCCTTAGAAAACTATACCTAAGGCACTCTCAAAGCAAAAATAAAAGAGCATTACTCTTATAGAAAGATTAATTTAGTTACAAATTCAAACTAGATGCAAGAATATTTGATATTTTAGCGTACAAAAAATAAAAGATTAAGAAATGTTGTCATGACCTGAATTGGGGCCTGGCCGTGACGGACATCCTGGACCATGTAGGCCCAAAACGCCCTTCTATATCTGGTAATCAGGTATGACATTCCTATAATAAAAGAAAATATGGTAATCTAACCGAATAGTAAAACATGGTCATACTCTGAATTTAATTTAACATTGAAGGATGAAACCCCAATATCAACAAAACAACATCTAAACCAGTCTGTGAAATCTCTAATACATCTGAAAATAACAACTATCTGAAAACTAGGACAAGGCCCCCAGTAGACCAAAACCATAATAAGTTACATAATCTAAAAGACATAGGCCTTCCGAAATAAAGAATGCTCACCAACTGTACACATCACTGCTGTCTGAAAACTCTATGGCTTAGCAGGACCTCTAAACTAAACTTTAGACCCTGGGAGGTAGGGGGTCAATACAAATTTACTGATACGTAGAGCAAATCCAAAATAAAAATTTGTATTCAACATATATAAGAGGAATTTAAAACAGTTCATAAACATATTATATTGTAAGAAATCTCATGGGGATTTTCGAAAGACTCTGCAAAATCATCTGAACTCTATTACATTTTTTGTTTTACTTCTGCGCTAGGTGGTATACCCTATAATTCTGTAATTCCACAGGCTATATGGAATCTTCCATTAACTCAGCAGCCAAGCCCCCAACCCAAGTATGCCGCAAGGGTCAGAGTCTCAGAATCTACTACACCACGCGGTCGTCGCCAGCGTTCAATAATAATCTGCCCATATCGGCAAATACGGTTTAAGGCTAAGAGTTACTTGAACTCAAGCCTTCTTCGGGTAACCACCTAACCCTCTTTATGCCCACTTTTAACTCTTTAAAATATGCATTCTTTGAAAACATATTATGAAAACATTCTCTAAAGACATACTTTGAAAAGATACTCTGTTATGGCATACAAACTTATGGTATCATCATCCCATTGAATTGCAAGTCACATCTCTGATCCATTATTAGTATATTAGAATCTCTATTTCAAAAACATAAATTTGGGACCACCATATCAATAAATAAGTTTGAAGCACTCTTTCATTAAATTCTCATGTAAACACATGTATGCAACTCTCTTTGACAACATTTCAAATGATACAAGGTGGTCATGTCAAAATTCTTAATCTTATGCAAATCTTTCTCTCTTTAACAAAACACATTTATATAAAGAAACTCTCTTTCAAAATTTCTAAATCATGCTCAAAATACTATGGTATTTGATTAAACTATTTTCAAGCCATAAATCATGCATATCAAATCATTCACAATAAGATCACAAATTTAAAGTCATCACAAGAGAGTGATTTCATAATTTATGCTCTCAAACAATCTTCAAATTTGAATTTTTCATACATATACATATACATGTAAATCAATGTAAGAGGAAAGGCCTAAGGGCCAAATAAACAATGCATTTGAACATTTATATTGCATAATAAAATCATGTATTTCAAAACCCCTTTCTGAAATCATGCTTGAAAATCTTTAAATCATGTTCTAGTGTTTCCATGCCCATATAGTTTTTAGGACAAACCCCGCATACCTTAAATTATAAGATCTGAATGATGTAACCTAGATCTTGATAGATTAAAACCGTATCTTGATTTGTTTCTTTGAGATCTTAAACTTAAGGCTTGATTTTCTTGAATTTCTTGTTCTTTGAGAAAACCCTAATTGATCTTATTTTAAGAGTGAAGAGGAAGTTTTTGATGTTGTAAAACTGATAATGATTGATTAATAACACTTAAGGGGTGATTTAATTCATGTGAAATGTTTTTGGAGTGAGGGAAAGACCAAAATACCCCTAAGGAACCCAAAAAAATTTTACATAATTGCATCAGTTGACGGCCACAGTTGACGGGTTATCACTCAGGTGATAAGTCATCACCCTAGTCATCACTTTTAGGTTGGTTTTCACCATTCACTACCTTAGGTTGATGACCAGGTTTAACGGGTCATCACACAACTGATAAGTCGTCAGCCTCATCATCACGTTTTGGAAGACAGACACTTCGAAGTAAAATGAGCATAACTTTCTACTCTGATATTGGATTAAAGCGAAACCAATGGCATTGGAAAGAGGACTCAAAGAAATTTCATTTGATATATCTTAGGCCTCCTAGTTAGTTATATACAAAGAGTTATGGTTGAATGAATTCAACCTAAGTTTCAACGCTCACTCAAACTCGAATGATAGGAAAGCTTTCAACTCATCCTTGAGTTAGGGGACCTCTATGATCTGAATTCATGCTCAAATAGATTTCCAAACTACATAATTGATTAACATACCAAATTTTCATAGGATTTATGGCTTTTGGATCATCTACGCATAGAAATGACGGTTTTTGTTCTAGCCCAAAATGTGGGGTGTTACAAATGTTGAAATTGAGTTTTTTCCTTTCTTTCACTCTTTAGCTTTTGTGTTTGCAAGAAATTCTTTATATAGAAATATGATTTTTATTTTACAATTGAACGATGATAATGGTTGAAATTGAATTTGACCAAGTGTCCTAAAGAGTATAAGCAGTACCTGCATAGTTTGTTACATAAGAGGACAAAAATGTGCAAACGCATGTCATCTTTACTATAGGCTTGAACATCCAGGGGACTGGTCCCTTATAGTCAGTTACTCATTATCAAAACAAGATACAAAAATTTCCCCCCTTTTGATGATGACAAACCAAGCACAGAGTTCGGAGCATCAATACACATTCATCACTTTTAATTAGTGTGATTACCACTACTTAAGATGAATGTTCACCCTATCATGAAACACCATGAAACTTAAATACCTGGACCCTTGTTTTCATTTGTATAAAAAAACTCAACTCATTTACTTCCCCCTATCATTGTGCACTTATTTACTTCCCCTGTTATCATGCACCATTATTTCTTCCCCCTATCAACATGCCATACTCATCTGGTACCTTAACACACTTGGTACTTAACACAAAAAGTCAATATTCCCCTTTTTAACATCATTGAAAAGTTAAAATAGTAAACCAAGAGTAAAGATAAGTATATGTTAGTTAACTCATGGCCACTGTGACAAAACTATCATGAAGAACAGTTTTAGAATAAAGAGGAACCAAATGAAGCACACAAATAGAAATTCATTCATGATAATGTAGGATAAGTAGCATTATAATATACCAAAAATTTATAAAATGGCTGTCTGGAAATGCCACAAAATAACATGAACTAAAAATTGACACAGAATTTATAGACAGATGCATGGAGGATGTGACTCAGGTATTTGAGGGGGGCTTGGGGATGAGGGATTACTGATATATCTCAATTATTTCATACTCTGTAGAATGGGAATTTAGTAACTGCTTGATAGGGTTTTTTACTTCTACATTTAATCCTTGAAACTTACCAGTAAGTTCTGCAACCTTGACCTTAAGCTGACCATTTTTTGCTGCAAGTTCTTCAGAAGCACCTGGTCCCTAGTAGCTGTATTTTCACTATCAATTGCACAATCTCACCATTCTTAGAGGCTAATTTAATTCTCAAGTCCTCTATTTACTTGTTTAGATTTTCTTGAACAATCAGTAGCTTAGAAACCTAGGACACAGTTCCTACTTTCCCTTCAATGCATTCATTTTCTACCAGTGTAGCTAGACTGATCCTTTGTTTGATATTACTGGTGTTCCTCTAGTCCCAACTTCTCAAAAATGATTAAAGACTTTGTTCAACAAGTAGCCTTAAGGCATTCCATGTGTCCCTTCCTTTTCATGAATTACCTTTTTCATGTGCTATATCATTAGAGCATGCAAACTTATTATATTAAACATACTCAGAAAGTCTATTAAAAAAATCAACACTAGAAGAGCCTTGTTAATCAATTCAAAAAACAAATGAAACTCCCTTTTTGGAAACTTCTTCTTTAATATAGTTGTTGAAGCCCCATTCAATTTTGAAGCTTCAATTATAAACTCAGTTGCGGGTTATTTCTTTACTTCTATCTTTACACCTGTTAGAGGGACATCCAAAAATTCCTCCCAAGGTTTCTTTATCCAGTCTTATTTCTTTTTCTTGCACCTGTGCAGATAGACTGAATCCATCTTTTGAGAAATCTATTGAATAATAGAATTCTCTAACTTTATTTTTAAAAATCAATGGTTCTTCTTCTTCAAATAAACATCCTTAGTTGTTGACATACTCTACCAACTTTACCATCCCAGGTTTCTTATAGATCTTGGGATCAAACACTCTTCCTGACAACACCTTTAGTATTTTCAGGCTACCAATCCTTCATTCTCTAGAAATGTCTTTCTTTTTTTCATCCTTTATCATTCATTTGGGCTCATTACTTGTCTCTTCTTTCTCATTAATTTTTCTCTTCTTGGGACCAAATCCCTTAAAGACTTTTTTTTTCTTAATAGAAATATGTTTCTTTTTTATTCCTGCAGGGCTTCCAGAATTTGAACCAGAGGACCTGGTCTTCTTAGCAATATAAACTTCTCATCTTCTCTTCTTTATTGAAACAACAACATCAGACTCAAATCCTCATCTTCTCTAACCTCTAAAACTTCAATATTGTTCTCCTCCTCAACAACAAATTTCTCGAGTCTTATTTTTTTAGTGGCAGAAGACTTACTTTCCTTCATAGAATCTACTAGCAATTTATTTTTATACCACTTAGTGTAATAAGATCTTATAACCTATACATAAGAGTCAATTATATTATCCTTTCTTTTACTGTCCCTCAGTCTCTTAATTTTCCAACTTAAAGGTTGTTCATCCTCTCCCTTTTCATCTTCCTCATTTGGAGGTAATATAAATTCCTCCAATCATTTTTTTCTCCTTCTATTTTCTCTTCTACACATACTGAACTTTCCCTGAAATTATTTACATGCAAGAGTAAATTCTCAGCAACCCAATTTACACTACTTAATGGATCAAACTTCTTTACATGGAAGAAGGTAGGGGATCTAGGTTCTTGTAAGTTTACTAAAATTTTAGTACCTTTTAATTCTTTAGAGGGGACATAGATTTGAAAAATATTGGAGGACTCTAGTGTTTTTGTGGATAGATTTCCTATAAATTGAGGAATTTCAACTGTAACGGTTCCACCTAGGGTTTTAGGAATTTCATGAGAAAGACTGATGGGTAAATCCCTTAGTGACTTTTGAGGATGATTAAAAGTTAATTCATTTATGGGATTTGAAGAAGATGGGATTTCAATCATTTTGAATTTTTATGTGAGGAAAAGAAAGAACTAGCTTAGATTAAGGAAGGAAATTATTTAGAATAATACTCTGAGTTAATTAAAAAGAAAGAAAAATAAGAGGATTTGATTTTATAATTAAGTAAATGGTCATTTTGACATTAAAGAGGTACCTTTTTTGAATAGACACATTTTATTATAAAGGTGTGACTTTTTATATTTGATTTGAATTGACATCTTTTGTTCATAAAGGAGATGACATGTTGATTTTTAAACAAAAAATTTATATAATCTTAAGGGACATTATTTTGGTAGTCACCTAAGATATGGGACCAGGTTCGTCTTTTTCTTGAGTGAATTCTCAACTTGTGTTTACTTTAACTATTTTCCTCCAAAGCTATTCCTATGGGTGTATACCTGCAAGGGTATCGTACTGAGTTAGACTAATATGTACTTGTTTTGTCAAGGATACCTTCCTTCTTATGATAGCTAATTTTATAAGGAAACACAGATTCACATGTTAGGTCAGGTCAATTTGATCAGTTCCTCCTTTAGCATAAGATGGAGTCAGTGACTGGAGTTTTGAGTCATCATCATTCTTATTTGTATCTTTTAGCCTTTTATCACTGCTCTAGTGAGTTCTTTTTGTCTTGGAGATTTTTGCTATGTTCTACATGGGACCAGGTCCTTTGAAATAAACTATTTCAAAATGAGAAACTTCCACCTTGAAGTATCTTGAGAGAGAGAACACAGTTAGATCTTCCAATATTAAGCTTTGAATTCATACTATCAATCCTGACTGCAATCCCATTTCTCATACCTAAAACCATGATCACTTATTGTATTTGGAAACCCACTTGAGCTTGACTTCCCAGTAGGAGGACAATGGTGTGATCAAATCATTCTTCGCCCATCTAGTTAGAGAGTTCCTTTTTACCCTTTTTAGAGACTTAAAGCCCTCATGCTTTGTATTCTCCTGCTAAATATATCTAAAACAATTCATTCATGCTGTTATCTAGTTTGGACAACTTTCATTACTGTGCCCATCTTTTCCATAATAAGTAGATAGAGGTTTGCGAACTTTGTTTTTAGTATCATAAAAAACCTCTCCTAGAATACCAGTAGTTTGAGGTTTTACTTGACAACCAAGACCCTTTCCATTATTAGTATCTTGACTGGTTTAGTTAGAAAGTATTTTTGAAGATATAGTCCTTCAAATATATTTATTAAGATATTCTTTTTAAAGGACAAGGTCCCTTTCTAACTTTTTATTCTAATGGAGTGCAGGCATAAGTGGATGTAGAGAATCCTTCAGTTTCTCTTCAATTTCAATCTAAAGCCTTGAAGATTCTTTTTTCCTTTTCCATATAAATCATTTAACTTCTCTAGCTGACTTATGCTAGACAAATTTTTAGATTTCAATTTAGTGACCATTTCTTTTGTTTCAGTTATTTGGAGAGCTAGAGCAATCAATTCAAGTTCTTGATTATCTACTTTCTCCTCTAAAGTATTTTTCTCAGTAGTTAATTCACACAGAGAGTCTATCAGCACACATGCAAGCCTCTTTATCTTTCAAGCAGAGTAGTTATCTAGTTTATTCTTAATGTTAGAAAGAGTTATCTATTTTTCTTCTTCATCTACTGTGTTTGACATGAATGCAAATATGGAATCATAAATAACTAGGTTGTCTTCTATTCCTAGCATAGACATATCACTAGTCTTCTCATCTTTATAAGATTTACTAGAAGAATCTCCCCATACTGCCAAAGCTTGCTTTATTGGATAATAACCAACAAACTTCCTTTTTAAATTTTTAGGAACCTGGTCCTTATTTTTTCCCTTGTCACCTCCAGTCTTGAGGTACTCCTGATTATCCAATTAGTGCATTGGACAGTCCTTAATGAAATGCTCAGGCTTCTATATTTGTGACATACTTCAACATTGCTTCCTCATTTGTTTCTTCTTCCTCTTCTTTGGAATTAACCACTCTTCCTCATGGATTTGACTATCTTTTTGAACAAATAGGCAACATTAGTGTCCTCTTCTACTAAATCATGTTTTGAAACCTTAAATGCCAGGGATTTTCCCCTTTTTACTTCATTCTTCTCAAATTCGTGCTGCTTCTTAAGATCATTTTGTTTTTAGATTTCCATTTAGTTCATCCATAGTAAGGGTCTTTAGGTTTCTTGCTTCAGTTATGGTATTCAATTTTCTTTCCCAGGACTTAGGAAGAACACCAACAATCTTCCTTACTTGCTTATATAATGGAATCACTTCTCCTAAGCAGTGAAGTTCATTTATGATAGAATTGAATCTTGTATGAACTTCTTGGATAGTTTCTCCTTATTTCATGGTGAAGGTTTCATACTGAGTAGTCAACATGTCTAATTTTGAATCCTTCACATCAATAGTACCTTAATGAGAAGTCCTCAAGAAATCCCATATCTCCTTGGCATTTTCACTAGCTGAGATCCTATTATATTAATCAGGTCCAATACCATATACTAGCTGTTTTTGTATGCCTTGTAGTTCATTTCAACTTTATTTCTATCTTCATCACTGAATTCTCTTATGCTTTTCACTACCATTCTTGTTATTTCTCATTCTTTGACTTCTTTAACTGGAACATAAGGAATATCAAGAATTATGTCCATAAGTTCTCTATCCTTAGCCAAAATAAAATAAAAAATCCTAGTTTTCCACCACCCATAATACTGCCCATTAAATCTAGGTGATCTACTAGTAGATTTCCCTTCTTCAAAGTTAGGTAAAGTATCCATGCTAACCAAATCACTCTAGGTGTGAACCTTTTAGATTATTTTGGCTATGATACCAATTGTTGAAACCTTGGGGGTTGCACCACAAGTGAGAGATAGGGTCCCTCAAAATCAATCAGAGGCTAAAACTCAGTAAACCAACCAGGAACACAATATAGAACAGGAAATGTAAAGAACACCAGATATAACATGGAAACGTCATTGCTCAAGAGAAAAAAAACCACAACTTTCCCTCATAAGCTATCAAAATTTCACTATAATTAACCTCTTTATTACAAAATCGAACTTGAATCTAACTCTAGGCTCCTCCTACTAACAGTAACTCTACTACAATCTTAACTTGACAACTCTTCCTAGACTCCTCAACACTGGTTAACTCTAAAAAGTTTAAAGCTTAGGCAACTCTACATAAGGCACTCTCAAAGATAAAAGAAATGAGCATTACTCATATAGAATGAATAATTCAATTAAAGAGTCAAATTGTACTCAAGAATATTTTCTATTTTAGAACACAAGAAATAAGAACTTGAGCAATTTTGAAATTAAGTTTTTTCCTTTGTTTCACTCTTCAGTTTTCCATGTTTGCAAAAACTGCTTGATAAAGAAGCATCATTTTCCTTTTATAGTTAAGTGATGATTAGGTTTGAAATGAAATTGGACCAGGCATCCTAAATAGTACAAGAAACACCTGCTCAGTTTGTTACATAAGAGGATAAAACTTTGTAGACGCATGCCAGCTGTATGATGGCCTTGAACATCTAGGGACCTGGTCCCTTGTAGTCAGTTTCTCATCATCAAAAAAAGATACAAAAGTATTAACTAAGAAATAGTCATCGATGGGGAGGAATACAAGTTGGTTGAGTTTTTATCTCTAAATGTATTTTAAAGTTAATGTCCCAATCTGAAGGCATACTAGGCAATTCAGTGGGAAATACTTCTTGAAATTCTAAATCTTTGGGAACTAACTTAATAAAATGGACCTCTGTACTAACATCCTAAAGATTTGATAGAAAGGTCGAACACCCTTTCCCAACTAAAATATTAGCTCAAATAAAATAGATAATTTTCACATGTTCTGACTTATATACACCTTTCCATTCAAACTTATCCATCCTAATCATCTCTAATGTCATCGTCCTGGCAGTACAGTTTAGAACAACATGATACAAAGATAGCCAAGACATTTCCAAGATGATATCAAAATCAAGCACATCTAAGATTATCAAATCCACCCTACTCTGGAAACCTAAAAGCATAATAGAACATGTATGATACACTTGGGTTACTACAATAGAGTCTTTAATAAAAGTAGACACTGGAAGAAGAAAGATAAGTAATTTCAAACATGTCCAATTTAAAGAAAAATTTAATGATAACAAAACAATAAGTGTATGTCAAATCAATAAAGATAGTATTCATCCGGCCACAAATGAGAATAGTACCTAAAATGAAAACACTAGAACCATGACATTGGATTTTCTTAGGAAGGCATAATAATAAGCCAATTATCAATCAATGCAACCTTATTGGCAAGATTCACACCACCTCTCCCTATATTTCTATCACCTCAACTTCCACTATATCCTTCTTAATAATTACCCCAAATAACCTATTGATGACCTATACCATTACCTTCGCTACCTCAATAGTATAAACCACAACTCTAGCCTACTTCTGCCCTTAAAAACCATACTTTGTAATAGGAAAATCTCTCTTAAAGTGACCCATAGCACCAGAAGTATAACAACCTCAATTTAGGGAAAGACTTTAAGTAGATGAATACAAAGCCCCTTGGCTTCTAGAACTAAGGACAATTAAGTGTCCCTGTAATACCCTAAAAGTTTGAGCAATTTATTTTTGGCCTTACCATACTAGGAATATGTATTTTTTACCAAAATTGTATTTGGGGTTGGTAAAAAGGTAACTTGAAAGAGTTTTAAAATATTTCAATGGGGTTCGAGGTAATTTTGGACCCTAGAGGCATTAAGGCTCTACGATATTGGCATACCATAGAGGTTATTGTAGAGACTAACCACAATGACATGGATGTTCTATTTTGCGATAGGGTCCGTGACACGAAGGCCGATAAGGTTTATGCCATATATCGATGTATTTTATGAGGCGGTTTTGTTTATTTTAAATAGGATAAGGGGCAATAGGGCCTTTCCACTGAAAAAACCCTTAAGAACTATATAAGACAATTCTCATATGTTTTCAAGATATGAACATCATTATTTTCTCTCTCAATTATTCTCTCTGAAAATCCCCTTTTCATCTCAAGGCTAGGGCTTAAGGAGGTGATCATATAGGGTCCTAAGGGAATTATTTTCTTCAAATTTCTTGGAAATTAAGGCATGTATCTTATTCCCTTGAACTTATATTTTCTTAATGGCAAAAAGTTGGTTATTACTCATTGTTTTAATAATTGGTTTTGAACTATGGGTTAAAGGTTGTGCATTTGTATGGTTTAAATTCTTTCTCATGGTTTATTATACAATAATTAGGCTTTTTAATGGTTTTTTAATATTGTGTAATGTATGATAATGGTAACTAAATGGAGGGTCCATGGTTAATCCCTAATTTAATAATTTTATCTTTTGTATATGGTTTGAAATAATCTGCCATCAACCTGTTTGTAAAATTATTAATAAATATGAGTTTTTCATCAAGTTTGGTTTGCTCACTTGTATTAATGAATTGGTATGAAAATGATTTGTTTGCTCTACTTCCTTATAACTAATGCATGGCATAAATGGTTAAATGGTTAAGGATGGTTTCAAAAACCTTATGGGGATACGATCGACACCCCCAAGTGAATGATTTACTAAAACATTAGGGGTATAAAGGAATATTTCCCTTTTCTTGTTATCTTACTTCGGGCTATAAAGTCTAAGATCTTGAATCTCTCTAATTACTATTTGTTCACCTTTTAGATCATGCCTCACAAGCGATCTAATATTCATTGAAACTCTTCTTTCCTAATTGAGGATAATATGGATAGAGCTCACCCTACTCCTAAGGTATAGACTCAACATAGGTTCACTACTTCTGACTATTCTCGTGGAGTTCTACCTGACTCTACAGATCCTTATCCAGTTGGGGGCACTCATACTCAATTACCTCAGGGAGAAATTACTATTTTCATATTTCACTAGTCCATTCACCTGTTGACCCAGTTGGTGACATCTCAGTCATATCAGATGGGCTCTACTGGTATTACTGTGAGTTCTTCTGAGGCCACTAGAGTTAACACATTTATGAGGTTAATCCCTTCAACTTTCTATGGTACTAAGGTTGAGAAAGATCCTTAAAGTTGTATTAAGAAGATAGAGAATATCTTTCAGGTCATGCATGCTACTGAGGTGGAGGGTGTGTAATTTGATTTTTATCATTGAAGGATGTAGCATACCAATGGTACAAGATGTAGGAGTGGCTTAGGGTTGATGATAGTGAGTCCACTTTATGGGATGATTTCTCTAGTGCTTTGCTTGACTACTTTTTTCCTCAGGAGTTAAGGTGGTGGAAAGCAGAGGAGTTTGTGAATATGAAGCAAGGTAGGATGTAAGTGAAGAAGTATGCCTTGGAATTCCACTAGTTATCGTGGTATGCTCATGAGCTAGTGTCTAGTATGAGGTATAGGATGATGAAATTTTCTTCAAGGTTTTCTCGTGAGTTAATTTTGGAAAGCAAGGCTACCTTGTTGAACAAGAATATAAATATCTTTCCACTTGTAGTGTATATGCAGAAGGTTGAGGAGGAAAATAAGAGGTAAGTAGATGTGTTAGAGAGGAAGAGTAGGAAGTTTTGGAATTAAAATTAGGGTGGAGGTCAGCATTAGAGTGATAGATATGGTGGCAAGTAGTGGAAGAAAATGTTTGGCAACTTTTTTTCCTATTCAATGGATAGTGCATCTTATTCAAAGCCTTTTGGGGATTTTTTTTAGACTAGTGATGGTTATAGGACATAGAGTGCCCAATCTTATCTAGGGGGGCCAATAAGCACTATCAATACCTCTTACCAGATTGTGTGGTTGGATACATCATGGTTTCTATGATAAGGGGAAGAATTGGTGTTTTATATATAGTAGCCAAGTGGATGTAGTTGGTTGTTTGCTTAGAGAAGAATTACACGAGTCTTCCATTTGTGATACTCTTGGTATTTCTAGGTTGCATACAAATCAAATTATTCTTATAAGTACTCAAGCACTTATTGATCCTATAGATTACCAAATTGATTCTTCTAATAAGATCGATTTGTGTCCACTTAGTGCTACCACTTGTAACTTTCATGAGGTCCTATTTCCAAGTGATGAGTGTAGTCACACACTAGTTGACCCTTGTGAAAACCAAGGTGAGTCTATGTTGGCATGTGATCTTCCAACAACTAGTGTAGGTGTGAATAGTTATCAATGTATTCATAAATGAAGTCCACTACTTGAGCATGTGTATGGTGTTTTTGATGAGTCTTAAGTTTGTGATAATGTTGATAGAGTTGATAATGAGAATGGAGATAATTCTTTGAGCATAGTGTGTGATGAAAGACTTGATAATAGTTTGGCTCGTAGATATCATATGGATGAAAATATTGTGAAGAATGACATATGTCTTTTTGATACTGAACTTGTGTGCTTAAACTCCTTACCCTTGAATAGTGAATCTCTCTCCAAGCAAAATGTCTTGTTTGAAACTATTGAGATCACTCCTTGCATGACACATAATGATATGCAATGTAATATGTTTAAAGGGAAAGGTGGTATGCCTAAGATTCATATGTTATCCTAGTTCTTGAAATCCATTAAGAATATAGGATTGAGTGAAGATTATGCTAACCATCCCATTCTTGACAGTGATCTGCTACTTTTTGAAAAGAATGATCAATTAGGTTATGATGTCTTAGATTTGCTTGAATGTTTAAGAAACCCAATTAGAGATTTTTTTTGTGAAAATGATTTTAGTTGTGATCCTTTGTATGACACCCCACCTTTGTTTGATAAGTATGGGATGAATTGATTCATCCTTTTGATGACTTGAGTTGTGATCCCTTTGATGTTAATGGTGGTTTGTGTTTACTTGAGGATTACTCCTTTGAAAGAGAAGGTGATATTTGTTTAAATACTCCCTTAACTTCTTCTTAGTGTGTTTCTTATACTGATTATACTCAAGGTGAATATCTTGATACTAATAGTGAGTACATGCATGAGTACACTATTGTTGAAGTTCACTTGCAAGACACCTTTCTCTATCCTCTCTTTGCTTATGATATTACCAATGGTAGTATGGAGGGTATGCCTAATTGTTGGGATAACACCTTAGGGTAATATGAGTATAGCCTCGACCCATGTTCTTGGATACTTATCCTATTTGATCCCGGTGACCTATTGGGATGTGGAAATTGGTACACATCCAACTTGATGGTTGGTTAAGATGACAAGCAAAGTTTGATTATGGATGTCGGTATTCTTCCCTATGATGGAATGTCTTTCTTAGGGATTTAAAATACACTTGATAGATCGAAGTTATACATGGGAGGCAATTCCAACAAAGATAAGTGTTCATTAAAGAAGGGGAGTAATGAAAATCTCCAAGAGAGTTCACCCATGAGTGTTTAAATTATTTACCAAAGGTGTGTAGGTCAAGGAGAGAGTTAACTCTTGAAAACACTTTAGATGGATTCCATTCCTATGATACCCTTGTTTTTGATTTGGTTATGATAGTATACCCCTTTTGCAAAGGTGGTTTCAAGATTGAGGACCCTAGGTCAAATGTGTCATTGCTTCTTCGGGGTGTTACTTATATTCTTGCACCCATATTTGACACAGTTGAGCTTAAGTTGTGTGGACCACAACTTGTGGATGCCAAATTGAATTATTATTTGTGGAGAGTCCAAGGATGTTAAAAACTTCTGGTCACCTTAATTGAGTTGGACAATTTGAAGTATATTATGGGGCTCTTGGCAGCATGCTTAACATTATTAGTAGAGGAAACAAAATTCTTGAGAGAACTACTTGTCTTGGATTGGTTTGTTATATAGTAGGTTCTCTATTATCCCTAATGGCATAGATCCATTGATGAAATTCCTTCCATAGGGAAGGTATTTGAAAAGAAGAGGTCCTATTTTCTTACAATGTCTCTTTCTCTCTTTATGTTTTCCTACTCGTGAATACATTTTTAAAGGAAATAATGTCCTTAGTACCATTCTCTAATACCTTTATGCATATGATATTGTTCATAATCCTTTTTAATCGACATCTTATGTTGGTATGAATTGCTTAGATAGGAAGTTTATGGTGTTCCCAAATGATTTGGCTCCCTCCTTGAGTGCATTGTGTGCTAAAACTCCAGAGTCCAATGGTACTCTTTTAGATAATAGTACCTTGAAGAGGGCTTCCATGTTAGGTTCCTTTCTATAATACCTCTTTACTTATGATGGCATCCTTTCTAGTCTTATAAATAGGTTTTGCCCCCTTCTCTATTCCACTATAATCTATAGACTATGAACTATAATACTATGCACCACCAACCAATCCCAAAAGCTGAACCAAAGCATACCAGAGCACTAAAGAAGAAAGAAATTCCGGTGAAATCTAGGCTAGTCCTTATCCCACCACTGGCTGTGGTGGAAGAATCTCTTAGTTAGGAGAGGGAATTGGGTCTTGATAAGGCCCCCTATTTTTAGATCCTAGTTGAGGACGCATCCACAACCTCTAGGTCATCTAAAAATAGAAACAAGATTTTTAGTCTTGGTCTCAGGAACCCCATCTTATGCAGCGGTACCACGTGTCCTAGCCTTTTGTGAAATAGTGAAACCAAAGGAATTCTTTAGAAACCAACTAAGAATCTCAGCACAACTAAGTGAAATAAGTGAAGAACTCCTAAGAATGTCCTATAGCCTCTCGATGATAAACCAAGATACAAGATAAATTATTTTTTCTACAATTTATTATTTAATTTCATAAATAGCATTAAATATACCCTTAAATTAAGGATTTGGTATAGTTGGCCATAATAGTGAAATAAATGTCACTGTTTGGATCTGTGGGACTCTACTAGACACTTACTCTTATACCCACAATACCAATGAAACCGAGGTTCTATTACAAATTTTCATGACCTAAGTCGAGTGGAACTTGTCAATCCCGCCAGTAGGTAAGCCAAACCATAACTTGGAGCTAGATGCAATGGGATAACTTAGTGGAAATGGCCCAAAAGACCAAATTTAACAATTAATAGCTTAAATAACAATAACACAATCATAAAGGTCTAATAGATAGATAGATAAAAAAACAAAAAGCATCCCAAGACTCAATAATTTCTATACAAAAGCTACTACAATAAGCTAGGAATACTGAATAGTCAAATACAATCCATCTCAAAGATGAAAGAATAGACATAGAAAAATAGAAGGAAAAAAGGATAACTTTGACTCCATTAGCTCACCCAATCTCCAAAATCAACTGTGCACTAATGTCGAATCAGCTGCAATAACTCGTACTAAAATTTACACCAAAAAGGTATAAAAGTGTAGCATGAGTACAAAAACCACATGTACGCAGTAGGCATCATTGATTGACTAAGATAAATCATGATATAAATATGATAAGATACAAGATAAATTAAGCTAGTTCAGATAAAAGGAGAAAACATAGAAATAAGCTCTGACATCGCTACACATAGATGAATAAATGCATATGAGATAATAACATAAAGATTATACCATTATAACTAGAAGATTGGTCCCCATAAGCTAATAAGTGTAGAAAAGAAAATATATGAATACCAAACCCCATAAGCTTGGAGGATACAATTGAAGAAACTAAGCAACCAAATAGCCATAAATCACCAAATTATCATGCCATAACCACGAGTCTATTCATAATGGATTATCTCATACATATTTCTAAATGACTTACTTGAACCGTGATGCAATAGCATCATCAATATCAACATTTGATGGAATTGAACTAAAACTCATATTATCAATATCATTACCAACTATTAGACTCGAACTAGTACTCATTTTTATAAACCATATAAACAAACCATATCACAAAGACATATTGATAAAATAACCTAATAGACTATACCAATACATCATCCATTAATTCATGAAAATAAACACGCCCATAAGCCATGTTAATATTTAATGTCATAAGTTTTTTCACTAATCGTATCTATAAGACACCAATCATATCTATAATCCATAAATCATACCTACAAGCCACTTCATATCTATGATCCATTAATCATATCTATGAGCCATATATATATATGACATAACATATATATAAGCCATATCATGTTTATAATCCATATCACACCCATAAGCCTTATCATTTAATAAACCACACCATATATAAGCCATATCATGTTTATAAGCATATCACATCCATAAGTGATATCATCTATATAAGACAAATTATATGTATAAGCCATATCATATTTACAAGCCATATCACATCCATAAGACTTAGAATATATATATAAGTCATATCATATCCATAAGCTATAGAATGTATATAAGCCATATCACAACTACAATCTATGTCATTTAATCATGTCGGTATCTATATTATTAAGCATGCCAATAGGCCATATTATTATTCATATATGGAATCCATATCAATAATCATATGTATAAGTCATTTTTCATATGCGAAAGCCACATCGGTAATCATAGCGGTGTCTATATCATTAATAAAACTTGTAAAGTATATCCATAATCATGTATAAGAGCAATATCATTAGCGATACCAAGAATTAACATCAATCCTTTCATATCCAACTAACATACTCAATAAATATATTTAACCTCCTCAAGTGTTAAACCAACCCTTAATATGAGTATTTCATACGTAAATGAGCCTACAAGGTTATTACAAGTCTTGGACTAAGGTGATCCATAGGGACCCACTCTTATCCCAAAAATATATATTTAGACAACTTCTACCCAGGACTAGGCTAAGGTATCTAATTTCATTATAGATTTTAAGTAAACCATAAATAGCCCTAATATAGAAATTATAATACCCTGTATTTCCCTAATATAATTTAAGTACCAATACATGAGTATTCATATATAAAATTTTCAAATAACTCATTATTTTCCAATTTAGAGACTTTTATTACATAGGAAATTCAATTATCTTTCCAACGATATAAAATTCGCCCAAATCTGATGATCGGGTAAGAAGTTATGGCAATTTTAAGTTTCAGTCGTTAAACTCCATCATTTTAACCCTTAGCGTGTCGCAGAGCAGGACAATTTCTCATTCAGAAAATTACAGTGGGCCTCTAGGATATTGGCGCATCGTGCCATATGCTCAGTTTAGAATTGTCAATTTCCAGTGATCCCACACAATACCGCTGTGATGCGGTGAGATTCAAGGTCGCAAACAAGGTGGAAAAGTGATTTCACTGCGTTGCACCACTGTACTTCTTTCCAGTTGACCAATTCCAGTCACACGGCGCAATAGCTCCGCATCGCGCCTCTAGTGTTTTTCAAAAAAAATTGATTAAAATTAAAAGTGTCACCAAGGGTTGAAATAGTCCTTTCCCATTATTTTCATCTACCCAGGTGTGATATTTAAACCCTAAAAACATTTTCTGTTCATTATTCACTCAATTTTCCCCTAAAATTAAAGAGATTTCTCTCTAAAATACAAACCCAAGCTCTCAAATTCAAGGCCAACCCTCAAGAATTCACCAAGAACTTCAATAAATTCATCAGTTAAGGAATGTTAGATGATCATCCATGGATTCCTTTCATACATGGAGTCCAAGTAACCTATTGAAATTTAAGTTTTGATCTTTTGAAGTTATTGGATTTTAAATTATGATTTTATCCATGAATCTCCATGTACTATGCTTTTATACCATGTTACCATAAAATTATTGTTATTATTCAATTCACCATGTTTATATAATATTATTTATTGAATTAAACCATGATTTAATACCATTTTATCAAATTCATGCTATTTGTATAAGTTTCATGACATTCCTATGATTTTTTTAAACCATGAACTTCAAGTGTTTGGTAAAATGCCTACAAGAGTGATTTATTTAATAAAAGACTTCATGATTTGTCCCCCAAGCTTTAGTGTCATTTTAGTATTGTTGTTTTGAGTCCTGAGAGTATTGAATACCCGAAAACCATAGCTATTTATTTAGTCTAGTCTTAGTACATTACAGAATAGTCTTCAGAATATACTATGAGCATTATCAGAATAGTTAAATATCAGTTAGTTAAACTCAGAATAGTCTATTATTTCAGTGTCTTTCAGTTGGGAGTGATTTGGCATCGAGCGAGTGTAGGGATAAGGTCTTGCTCGTCAGATAGTCAGTGTCGTTAGTAGTAGTCCTTATACTCTAGAACTATGTAGCCAACGTAGGATATGAGAAGTCACCTTTCAGATTAGGCTTGACTATCTCACAGGGATCACCCGTCAGTTCAGGATTGACACCCTTAGACCTTTAGACATTATATCAGTTTAGTGGATCAACACAACAAGCATTAGTACTCGTGGCATGGTATTAACTCTCTTCTAACTAAGGCTACAGGTTGGACCCTGATTAGATCAAATTGGGGAATGTCAGTTAGATGATACCTCCCACAGTCTCAGATTTAGTCTCAGTTACAGTCCTAATTTAGTTATTCAATCTTAGAGTTGTTTGACCAAAGCATACAGATTTCAGTTATTTCAGTATTTTAGTTTACAGATTTTACTCAGTTTAAGTTATATGCTTGTTCATGCATCCTCAATATCTACAAATTTTCGCATATCTTTAGTATTTATGGATTTTCATACATACTTAGTATTTATAGATTTCCACATATTCCCAGTACGTACAGACTTCATGCTCTCTATTCAGTACACTATATTTTGCATGCATATTCATCTAATTATTAGTTATATTCATGAAACCATGCATATTAGTCTACCTCATTTAGCATACCAGTACATTCAAAGTACTGATCACATAATTTTTTCTTTACACTATGATTTATTATATCATAGATTATGATGCTTAGTTTCAGCTCACGATTAGACTTATCAGATCCTCAACAGTAGCAGTGGTGAGTCCTCATACTTTGAGGACAGGCTTACTTTATTTCATGTCTCAGTTTAGTAGTTAGTTGGAGTTAGTTAGGGCCTATCCTATCAAATTACATTTATTCAGTTTTAGAGGCTTATCAGACATTAGAGTCAATTATTCAGTATTTAGATATTTCAGTTAGTTATCCAATTTATCAGTATTTTATCAAATTCAATCAGTTATTCTATAGAATCATATTTTAGTTTTGAATTCAGTTATTAAAAACTTTTGGCATATTAGTTGTTCTTCTACAATTATGATATTATTATTCAGTACTCACAACAGGTACTAGCTTATGGGTTAGCTTATGGACCCTCGGGACTGTAAGCATCGTGTGATGCCCAAGGTGTACTCTCGGTATGTTACAAACTTGGTATCAGAGACTAAGGTTTTAAAGTGTCTTAGAAAGTCTAAAATATACATCAAGTAGAGTCTTGTGCATAGGTTTCTAGTGCCACACTTATGGACGAGAGGCTACAAGGTGTTTAGAAAAAGTTTCCCTTCTTTTAGTATTCATGTCATGTAAGTGAGCATGAGCTCAAGTCAAACTCCCTGTCTAATATATTTGTTTCTTATGTATATAGAACATACCTCCCAAGAAGAATGGATGAAGAACAGGAAATAAGCCACCCCCTCAACCCATCCAGGCAGATCCTCTAGACGAGCATGTCTCTCACACAGAATTTAGATCTGCGTTCACTAATCTAGCCAATTCCGTAGCAGCACAAAACAAACATCTAGCTGCTATTCCAGCCAACCTACTGGCCAATACTGCTGCAACCAAAATTTGAGATTTCACTTGGATGAATCCTCATTCTTTCATGGGATCCATGTTTGAAGAGAATCCACATGAATTCTTAGATATAGTTCAAAAGGTCATGAATGATATAGGGGTGACATCTTGTCAGAGTGTTGTGTTGGCTGCATACCAATTACAGGATGTATCCCATAATTGGTTTAATGAGTGAAAGTTTGATAGGGGTGTAGCTGTAGGGCTTATAGTATGGGAAGAGTTTGCCATAGCTTTCTTAGACAGATTCTTCTAATTGGAGTTGAGAGAGGCCAAGGTTTTAGAGTTTATTAACATGAGGTAGGGTAGCATGAGAATGAGGGAGTATTCCCTCAAGTTTTGTCAGTTAAATAGATATGTTCCTCATGTGGTAGGTGATAACAGGTACAAAATAAGTAAGTTTATGTCTTGCGTATCTGATAGTATGGTCAAGGAGTGTCGGATTGCAATGCTGATTAGTGAGATAGACATGTCTAGGATGATAGTTCATGATCAATAGATAGAGGAGTAGAAGATTAAGGAGAGAGAGAGAGGAAACAAGATGGCTAGGATGGGTAGGTTTAACTTCAATCAGCCAAAGTCAAAGGGTGGTAACCATCCTTAATTTCATCAGAGATATTCATCCCCAGCACCCTCTTTAGCCAATGCTCCCATACCTAAATTCAGAAATAACAATAGGGATAGAACACCAGGCTCTAAGTCACAGGTTTGTGTTAGCAGTTCTCGTACAAATCCTCTATGTCAGAAATATGGTAGACACCATCAAGGTGAGTGTAGAGCGGGTAGTGATATATGCTTTGGGTGTGGCAAGCCAGGCCATCGTATTCGTAAGTGTCGGGTAGTTTCTCAGAAAAGTAGGGATGTTCACTAATAGGACCAGTCAGTCATCAGTTCCATTCAGTCTCCCAACTCAGCAGGGTGCCACTTCCAGTGCTACCATCGTTCAGTGTCTAAATAGATTATATTCTCTTCAGTCCCACCAAGATCAGGAAAATTCTTATGATGTAGTTATTGGTACATTGTAGGTCTTTCACTTACATGTTTATGTCTTACTAGACCATGGAGCTTATCTTTATTTTGTAACTCCATATTTAGCCATCAATTTTGGAGTTAGTCCCGAAACTCAAGCAGAGCCTTTTTCAGTGTCTACCCAGTAGGAGTTTCCATTGTAGCCAAACAGGTATACAAGAATTTTCCGGTCACAATATCTTTTAAAGTTACTTCAGTTGATCTTGTAGAGTTATAGATGATGGATTTTGACGTCATTCTATGTATGGATTGGCTCCACTTATGCTATGCCTCAGTTGATTGTTGAAATAAAATAGTTTATTCTTAGTTCCTAAATGAACCAGTCCTTGAATGGAGGGGTAGTACTATAGGTTTTAATGGTCAGTTGATTTCATACCTTATAGCGAGAAAGATTATATCGAAGGGGTATATTTACCATCTTGTTTAAGTCAAAGACACAAATTTAGAAACTCTAACTCTTGAGTCAGTTTAGGTAGTGAGGGAATTTCCTAATGTGTTCCTTGAAGATCTTCTTGGAGTTCTCCCCGAAAGGGAAATCGACTTTGGAATAGACCTTCTCCAAGACACTTAACCCATATCTATTTTGCTATACAAAATGGCTCTAGCAGAGCTCAAGGAGTTAAAATAAAAGTTAAAGGATCTTCTAGATAAGGGATTCATCAGACCCATATCTCCCCGTAGGGCGCACCTGTGTCTATTCATGCATAAGAAAAAAGGCTCTCTTAGAATGTGCATAGACTACCGTCAGTTGAACAAAGTCATAGTCAAGAGAAGATATCCACTTCATAGAATCGATGACTTGTTTTATCAACTTTAGGTTTTCATCTATTTTTCAAAAATAGACCTCAGATCAGGCTATCATCAGCTCAGGGTCCGAGAATGTGACATTTTGAAAATAGCTTTTTGAACTCGGTATGGTCATTTTGAATTTCTAGTTATGTACTTTGATCTCATGAATTCCCCAGCAGCCTTCATGGACTTGATAAACTGAATCTTCAAGCAGTACTTTGACATATTTGTCGTAGTCTTCATTGATGACATTCCTATTTATTCTCGTAGTAAAATTGACCATGCAAACCATCTCAGAATAAGTTTGTAAAATCTTAGAGCTCACCAGTTATTCGCTAAAATTAGTAAGTATAAATTTAGGCAAAGATCAGTAGCTTTCCTTTGACATATTATTTTTGGTGATGGCGTTAGATTTGATTCTCAAAAGACTAAAGTGGAGAGATACTGGCCTAGACATACCTCTCCATCAGACTTTAGGAGTTTCTTGGGTTTAGCTGTCTATTACCGTCAGTTTGTTAAAGGATTTTCTTATATTGCATTCCCCATGTCCATATTGGCTTAGAAGAAAGTTAAGTTTCAGTGGTTAGATTCCTGTGAGAAGAGTTTTCAGGAGTTGATGATTCAACCCACCTCATCCCAGTTCTTACCTTGCTAGATAGTTCATATGGCATCATTGTGTACTGTGATGCATCCAGAGTAGGTTTGGGTTTTGTCCTCATGTACCGAGGTAAGATCATAGCCTATGCCTCCAGACAACTTAAACCCCATGAGAAAAATTATCCGACTCATGATCTTGAGTTAGCAGCATTAGTATTCACCTTAAAGATTTGGAGGCATTACTTATATGGGGTGCACGTTGATGTGTTCATTAACCATAAGATCCTTAAGTATGTGTTCTCTAAGAAAGATTTAAATCTGCATCAGAGAAGGTGGGTAGGGTTGTTAATAGATTATGACATGAGTGTTCTGTATCATCTGGGGAAGGCCAATATAATGGCTGATGCTCTCAGTAAGTTTTATATGGGTAGTGTTGATCATGTTGAGGATGGTAAGCAAAAGTTAGCTCAGGAAGTTCATCAGCTTTCCCGACTAGGTTTTCGCTTACTAGATTTAATAGGAAGTAGTGTATGTGTACAGAGTACATTAGAATCATCTCTAGTTTCTGAGGTGAAGGAAAAGTAGGATAGAGATCCCATTCTAGTTAAGTTAAAAGAATTAGTCAGAGATCAGAAGAAGGAGGTTTACTCCCAAGGGGGATATGGTTTGTTGTGTTGTCAGGGTCGTCTATGTGTTCCTAACGTAGATGACTTAAGGAAATAAATTCTTTTAGAAGTGCATAGTGCGTGCTACTCTATTCATCCATGGGCCACTAAGATGTACCGTGATTTACAAGAGAATTATTAGTGGAATGGGATAAAGAAGGATATTGCAAAGTTCGTTGCTAAGTGCTCTATGTGCTAGCAGGTTAAGATTGAGCACCAGAAGTCTAGTGGGTCCATATAGGAGTTCAGCATTCCCATGTGGAAATGGGAAAAAGTGATCATGTACTTTGTAACGAGTCTGCCTTGTACTCGTCATCAGCATGATTCTATTTGTTTTATCATAGACAGGATGACCAAATCAACTTATTTCTTGCTAGTCCATACCTCTTATTCAGTTGATGACTATGCGAAACTTTATCTCAGAGAGTTGGTTAGGTTGTACAGTGTTCCTTTATCTATCATCTCAAATAGAGGTACCCAGTTTACCTTTCACTTATGGAAAGCATTCCAAAAGGGTCTTGGTACCCAAGTCCATCTCAGTACAACTTTCCACCCTCAGACAGATGGTCAAGATGAACGGACCATTCAGACTATAGAAAATATGTTGAGGGAATGCGTAGTTGATTTTAAAGGTAGTTGGGATGACCACTTGCCTTTGATTGAATTCACATATAATAATAGCTATCATTCCAGTATCCGTATGGCTCTATTAGAGTCTATCTATGGTAGGAAATGTAGATCTCCAATTGCATGTTTTGAAGTAGGTTAGGCCACAGTAGTAGGGCCTGACTTGGTGTTTGATGAGTCAGAAAGGTTTCAGTTGATCAGAGAAAGGCTTAGGGCTGCCCAAAGCCGACAGAAATCATATACAGATGTGAGGAGAAAGGACCTCGAGTTTGAGGTCGGTGATTTTGTGTACTTGAAAATCTCTCCTATGAAGGGAGTGAAGAGATTTGACATGAAATGGAAACTCAGTCCCCGATATATCGGTCCCTTCAGAATTCTCAGTCATTTTAAAAAAGTAGCTTACGATCTTTAGTCACCTTCAGATCTAGCCTCAGCACACCCAGTGTTTCATGTATCATTTTTTAAAAAGTGTATTGGTGATCCAGCTGTAGTTGTTCCTTTAGAAAGTGTAGATATTCAAAATAGTAGTCTTTCCTTTGAGGAAGTCCCAGTCGAAATTCTTGATCATCAAGTTCGTAGACTAAGGAACAAAGAAGTTCCATTGGTCAATGTTCTTTGGCGAAATTAGTCAGATGAGGGAGACAGTTGGGAAGAAAAAATAGATATGCGGACCAAGTACCCTCATCTCCTCTCCACAAATCCAGATTTAGTATAAGGTACTAATCTTCTTAAGATTTCTCTCTATCATGCACAATTTCAATTACACATCATGATCATGTCAGTCGTGCATTCATGAGTCAGTTCAGTCATGTATTCCATGCATCAGATATGTATATTTAGTATGTAAGATCAATCCATCAATTTTTCCTCAGCTTAACTAGTCTCATTCGAGGATGAATGATCCCAAGAGGGAGAAATTGTAATACCCCGTATTTCCATAACATAATTTAAGTCCCAATACATGAGTATTCATATATAAAATTTTTGAAACATTCATTATTTTCCATTTTAGAGTCTGCCATTGCATAGGAAATTCAATTAACTTTCCAACGATATAAAATTTTCCCAAATTCGATGACCGAGTAAGAAGTTATGGAGATTTTAAGTTTTAGTCATTAAACCCCATCATTTTAACACTTAGCGCATCACGGACCAGGCTAATTTCCCATTTAGAAAATTCCAGTTGGCTTCAGAGATGTTGGCGCGTTAAACCATAGGCCCAGTTTAGAATTGTCAATTTCCAGTGATCCTGCGTGATACCACTATGTCGCGGTGAGATTCCAGATCGCAAACAAGGTGGCAACGCGATTTCACCACATCGCGCCACTGTGCATTTTCCCAGTTGACCAATTCCAGTGATATGACACGATAGCGTCGCATTGCGCTAGTGGTGATTATTGGAAAAATTCGATGAAAATTAAAAGTGTCGCCCAGGGTTAAAACAGTCCTTTACCATTAATATAATCCGCCCAGGTATGATATTTAAGACCTAAAAACGTTTTAAGTTCATTATTCACTCAATTTTCCACTAAAATTCAAGAGCTTTCTCTTTAAAATACAAACCCTAGCTCTCAAATTCAAGGTCAACCCTTAAGAATTCACCAAGAACTTCAAAAAATTCATCAGTTAAGGTATGTTAGATGTTATCCATGGATTCCTTTCATCCATGGAGTCCAGGTTACCTAATGAAATTTCAAGTTTTGATCTTTTCAATTTATTTGATTTTAAATTATTTTTTCATGTACTATTGATTTTATACCATGTTACCATGAAATTATTGTTATTATTCAATCCTCCATGTTTTAATATTATGATTTATTGAATTAAACCATGATTTAATACCATTATATCGAATCCATGCTATTTCTATAAGTTCCATGACATTCCTATGATTGTTTTAAACCATGAACTACAAGTGTTTGATAAATTCCTACAAGAGTAATTTATTTAATAAAAGCCTTCATGTTTTGTCCCCCAAGCTCTAGTGTCATTTTACTATTGTTGTTTTGAGTCCTGGGGGTATTGAATACTCGAAAAGCATAGCTGTTTATTTAGTTTAGTTTCAGTACATTACAGAATAGTATTCAGAACATACTATGAGCATTATCAGAATAGTCAAATATCTGTCAGTTAAACTTAGAATAGTCTCGTATTTAAGTGTCTTTCAGTTGGGAGTAAGATTTAGCACTGAGCGAGTGTAGGGATGGCGACTTCCCCGTAAAGTAGGAAGAGACATTTGTAGCAGTCCTTATACTTCAGAACTACGTACCAACATAGGATATGAAAAGTCACCCATCAGATTAGGCTTGACTATCTCCTAGGGGTCACCCGTTAGTTTAGGCTTTTCACCCTTTGCCCTTTGGATATTATATCAGTTTAGTGGATCCACATAGACAACGTTTGTACCCGTGGAACGATATTAACACCCTTTTAACTGGTGTTACAGGTTTGACCCCGATTATCTCAAATTGGGGACTATCGGTTAGATGATACCTCCCACAGTCTTAGATACAATCTCAGTTACAATCCCAGTTTAGTTATTTAGTCTTAGTGTTGTTTGACCAAAGCGTACAAATTTCAGTTATTTTAGTATTTCAGTTTACAGATTTTACTCAATTCATGTTATTTGTTTGGTCATGCATCCTCAGTATCTACAGATTTTCATGTATCTTCAGTATTTATGGATTTTTATGCATACTCATATTTACAAATTTTCCACATATTCCCAATACCTTCAAACTTGATGCTCTCTATTCAATACTCTATGTTTTACATGTATATTCAGTTAATTATTAGTTCTATTCATGAAACCATGCATATTAGCCTACCTCATTTAGTATACCAGTACATTCAAAGTACTGATCACATACCTTTTCTTTTGTACTATGATGTATCATATCATAGGTTCTGACGCTCAGTTCCTGGCTCGCGATTAGACTTATCAGATTCTCAATAATAGCAGTGGTGAGTTCTCATACTTCGAGGAGGGGCTTACTTTATTTTAGGTCTCAGTTTAGTAGTTAGTTGGAGTTAGTTGGGGCATGTCCCATCAACTCATAGTCATTCAATTTTAGAGGATTATCAGACATTAGAGTCAGTTATTCATTATTCAGACATTTCAGTTAGTTATCCAGTTTATCAGTATTTTATCAGATTCAGTCAGTTATTTCTATAGACTAATATTTTAGTTTTGAATTCAGTTATTAAAACCTTATGGAATGTCAGTTGTTCTTTCGCAATAATGATATTATTATTCAATGCTCAAAGCAAGTACCAACTCATGGGTTAGCTTGTGATTCCTCAGACTGTAAGCATTGTGTGATGCCCAGGGTATACTCTTGGGGTGTTGCAGTAATCTTTCCTAAAATATGAACAACTAAGGCAATGCTACCCTAAACAATAGACATTAAGGCAAGCTTCCTTTAACTTAAATAACTAACAATTCCACCCTACCATGAATTACTAAGGAAACTTCACCTAGCTTGTGTAATTCAGGCATTTCCATTCTAAATATGAATCTTGAGACCCAAGTCACCTAAGGCAGGTTTAACTACACTAATTACTTTAAGCTTATGATTTCAACGTAGCCCAAATGATCCAACTATACAAATGTTCTCATTCATTATTTTAATACCTAAATCCAACCCTATATCTAGCATAATATCATAATCATACTAAAAATAGCTCAATCCATGAAGCAGGAAAGCCTAACCTACCTTGGCACCAAAGAAAAGCCCAAAGAATCCACAAAATCACTAATTTCCTCTTCTAAAAAGCATAAGCAAGGTTCCATTCTATCGAAATAATAATCTACTCATCAAAATGAGAACAATTATACCCATATTGCACTAATGTTCTTTGGGGCAAAAATTACGTAAAAATTATATGTCGAGCCCAATTATTAAAATTGCATTATCAAAACCAACTCAACGTAGCTCTATGATCAAGGAATATGTATCCTAAATAATGGGTGAATTCCGAGCTATAATGATGATAAAATCAAGTCACCAAGCCTTTAGGAATTTTATATAAGAATGGAGAAACCAACCATGAAAATAATGGAAATATTACTAAAAATTTGATGGAAAATTGCTAAAATTAATATGCTAAAGCTACACAATCACCCACAATGGATTCTCCAAGAACTCCCACCTGTTATGGTTTTACGATTCTGGAGAATGGATCAAAATGGTGAAAATCAAGCTAAGTGGGTATTTATTCCATTTTCAGGTGTTCGGGTATCGCTTATGCAAATATCAGGTTGCTTAAATGATACTTGAATGATGGCATGCAGACCACTCAAATCACATGATTGCTTATGCAATATTGGTTTGGCTGAGTCATTTTCACAGACCACTGCCAAGTAATTCACTTAAGCAACATATTGTGTCACTTAAGAGATACTTTCTGGGGTTTGGCGGATTGCTTAAGGAATCAATGGAATCACTCAGGTAATGCACCAACACCAACGGAGACTTGAAATTTTTTAAGTCTCTTCCAACCCCTCGGGATTCATCAAAAATCCAGTATACATAAATGGACTATGCTACCCTATCAAATCAGACATTTCAAACTCAATGGCACAGCAAAAAATTTCCATCCAAATTATTTTTGATGAAAAATGGATCCCACACCCACTTTCCATTTTGCTTAACTTATGACTATATCCCAAAATGAGCCGAGAGCCTCGAGGCCCAAACCAAGGGTCCACCCAACTTTAAATTAATGTTCTAGAGCTGTTGGAATAGTCAAAATTGGAATACAAGATTGTTTGACTAAAGTTTTTGCCTGGTAGTCCATTTGAACTAACGAAGGCTTCAAATAGGGAATTGTCTCTAAAACCAAACAAACTGCCCAACAACCAAACTATCAGTTCCAGCAAGTCATTAATGACTTGAGGCAACTATAGGAAAGCTCTAAATGGTGAAAATATGAATAAATATATAAACAAACTTGAAGGGTTATTACACATTGCGTGCAAATAACGAGTTACTTGTGACACTTGAGATTGAAGCTACGATTCTAATTTCCTATGGGTACGACCTCGACTCTTATTGGGTAAGAATATATTGACAACTATTGCTTATAATTATGTGCTATATTTTGAGCGTATCTCTACCATAGAGTGCTTCCAACTGGAGCCATGTCGATATGAGAATGGTAACTATTGTTGTATGATAATTCACACAATGACAAGAACACATACCAATGACAACTAAATTTAATCACATATGCCTGTAACATATGCTCAAGAACCTGAATAGTCCTTTCAAACTTCTCGCTAGTCTAAGGATGTAATGAGGTTCTAAGGTCAATCTTGGTGAAAACTCTTAATGCAACTAGTTCAAAAAATTAAAGGTGAATTGCGTACCTCTATAAAAAATTATAGAAACTGTCACCCCATGTAACCTCAATATCTCTTTGACATAAATTTTGGCTGACTACTTTGAATTATAGTATACCTTAAAAAAAATAAAATGAGTATACTTGGTTAGCCTGTATACACCCAAATCCAACAATGCCGCCCCAAGGTCTTATTAAGACCAACCATTAAATCCATGGATATCTTCTCCCAATTTTACTTAGAAATGGGAATTCTCTGACTCAAATCACATTCCTTTAGTTTTCATATTTCACCTTCTAACAATTATGGCATCTAGACACATACTCTAAAATATCACTCATTATTTGGGGCCACCAATAGAGTTGTCTTAAGTCATGATACATCTTGGTTGCACCCAGATCAATAAAGTATAAAGAACCATGAGCTTCTTTAAGCAACCTAGAAATTACATTAGCAACACAAGGCACACATATGCATTCCCTTACCCTCAACACTCCACACGCTTTAAGAGTGGTATTTTGAACTTCAACTTGCACGACATTGTTTTGACTCTTGTTTAATTCCATATCCTCAAACTATCCAACCTCAATTTGATCAAGGAATGTTGACTTTACCTCTACACATGTTAATACTTCACAACTCTTAGAAATATCAAACTGCATGAACTATAATGCTAAAGTTTGTATCACTCTTGACAAAGGCCATCTTGGCATTTCCAAATAAGCCAAACTACCCGTACTAATGAATTTCCATCTAAATACATCTGCCACCGTCTCTCTCTCAAGTTCAAATCTTCTTAGGTGAAAACCTGTTATAAACTGTGATAGTCTATAAATATTTAACACTTAACACTATAGAGCTAGTGTCTTCGTAACTTAACTAAAACAACCACCGATGCAACTCTAAGTCATGAGTCAGATAATTCTTCTAGTGATGCTTTAATTTTCTTGAATCATAGGAAATAACATTCCTATCCAAGCCAACACAATACCCAAACTAGAGCATAAAGCATTAAAAAATACAATAAATCCCTTATAAGTTAGAAAAAACTATAATGGGAGTTGTGGTTAAAAGAGACTTGAGCTTTTGAAAGCTCTCCTTACACTTGTCAGACCATACAAATAACACCTCCTTCTGAGTTAGTATTGTTAAATTAGTAGCAATGAAAGAAAAGTTCTTAACAAACCTGAGATAGTAACTAGCACAATGCTAAAACTACTAACCTCAATTACAGAGCTGGGAAAAATCAAACTCTTAACAACCTCAATCTTTTGGGATCTACCATCACCACTTTTTCTGAAACCACATGTCCTAAAAAGGCTACCAAAGACATCTAAATTTACATTTAGAGAACTTACCATTTATTTGATTCTCCTTAAAAATCGCCAAGACTATACGGAGATGACCTGTATGTTTCTCCTTAATTACTTACAGAGTAAAACAAAATATCGTCAATAACAACTATCACAAATGAATCCAAGAAATACATAAAAATTCATTCATCAAACTCATGAAGTATGTTGGAGTATTGGTTAACCTAAAGGACATCACTACAAATTCCTATACCGATTCCTAAAATTTTTCTTTGATATGTTCTCAAGATGAATCTTTAATTGGTGATAACCCAACATCAAATCTATCTATGAGAAAACTGAAACACCCTACAATTAGTCTAGAGGATTATTTATTCGGGTCAAAAAATACTTATTGCTGATGGTAACCTTACTCAATTATATATAGGAAAAATATATTTTCAAACCACCATTATTTTTCTTAACAAACGACACTGTATATCCACAAGGAAAATATCTAGGTTGAATGAATCACTTATCAAGTAACTCCTGTTACTGAGTCTTGAGTTCTCTTTGTTGGAACCCTAGGGGTTGAACTATACAGTGAGGGACCAGGTCACTCAAAATATGTCACAATCTATAATAGAGTAAACAAACCAAGAAAAAATACATTGCATAAAATATAAAGAACACCAAATATAATGTGAAAACCTCCTTAATCGAGGGAGGAAAAACCATGAGTTGGCCTTATAGGCTCTAAAAAGTTTGCTATAATCAATCTCTTGATTAAAACTAAATCTTGAACCTAACACTAGTGTAATTACCCTAGAGTACACCCTGGATGCCACACGATTCTTATAACCCCGAAGGACCACAAGCTAACCTATGGCTAATATCTACTGTAAGCACTATATAATACATGAAATAAATACAAAATTTGGATTAATTTCCATATGGTTCAAAATCTAAATACTAATAAAGTGTAACAACTAAAATAATAATCTATAAAACTGAATACTATCTGACAACTAGACTAAAAAGCCTATAACTGAAACTTTCTGAAAGTGGAGTTGATGGGAATATCCCCCAACTAACTGTATCTATTGAAATACTGAGTCTACTAAAATACTGAAATAACTTATATCCTCAATAGATGAGGACTCACTTCTAAATCTACTACTGGCTGAATTTAAATTTGTCTATACGCGATCAGGAACTGGAGCATCCAAACCTATGATATAAGACAACATAGTGCAAGAAAAAGTATGCATCAGTATGTAGAATGTAATGGTATGCTAGATGAGGTAAGGCTGAATGCAAGGGTTCATATGTATGAGCAATACTGACTGAATGATACAGAGTAACTGAACATGAGAGTACATGAAAACTGAAACTACTATAACTACTGAGTATGCAATACTGCGCATGTACGTGAATGTAAACTATAACTGAGCTTTTTTGAAGCTAAGTACTGAATTTTGATAATTGAGTTACGATACTGATTGACTGTATCTAACAGTCCTGATTTTATAAAACTGAACTGAATTCTATACTAAGACTGAAACTGAAACTATGAGAGGTAATCATCTAACCGACATTCCTTTTTCTAATCTAATTGGGGTCCAACCTATAACCCCATATTGAAGAGTGATAATACCATGCCACGGGTACTAAAATCTACTATGGAGTCAGTCTTAATCTAGTGGGTGACCCTTGAGTTCAGTGCTAAACTTTCGGGTGATCCTTCAGTATGTCACTCCTATCTAACGGGAGACATCTTATAACCTACACTGTCTATGTAGTTTTGGAGATTAGGGATTTCTTCTAGGGACCCATTCCTAACTAACGACTGCGACCCTATACCTAGGCTCACTCGGTGCTGAATCATACTTCCAACTGAAAGACACTAAACTGAGTATACTAAGCTGGAATGATACTAAGATTACTGAGTTTACCTAATTTCTATAACTGACTGAGTTCTATAATGGATTGAGAGTACTACTAATCGTGACATGAATGATACTATTCTATAACGGATGTTTCCTATAGATAAACAACTAAATTATCAGGTATTAAATACCTCCAAGACTCGATAGCATAAAGAGTAAAGCAAAGCATAACTTTGAATAACATATAAATGTTCACATGGTCATATTTCATTCATAGAGATATTTTATCAAATACTTGTAATGTATTAACTTTTACATGAATGTAGAAGACATGTAAGCATACTATAATTGCATTGTTTCATTCTCATAGATAATTTATCAAACATATGCAAAGCATAATTGGTATATTAAATCATTTACACTTAGGGTTGACATGATTATAACAATCAACTTGCTCATTGAAAGGCTTATCATAAATATCATGTAGTTCAACACATATTAGGATCAATTCTTGAAACATGTAATCTAGATCATTGATTAAAACCAAAATAACATCATAGACACCTTAATCACTTTGTATATTTAAGGGTTTATCAAGATAATCAAATATTCTTCACACTACCTATTCAATTTCAGGAAAAAAATGCACTTAAATCATGGATTGAGACCTAACTAATATCATGAACATGGATTCAAGCTAATTCAAACATGGAAATAATAAATACATAATCTTTGTACTTCAAAAAAGGATTCTTGGAATTCATGGGTGGAAGGAACCTATGAATGAACATCTAGCATACCTTAATTTGTGTTTTTCTTGGAGTTCTTGGAGAGATTCTTGGGATTGACCTTGATTTCTTGAACTAGGGTTTTTGCCTCTTGAGAGAGAATGATTTTGTTCTTGAGAAAATGTGAGGAAAAGTGAAATAATAGGGTATTTAGGGAATAATTTCATGTTTAAAGGCTAATCTGAGTCATGGGAAAAGTCTTAGTTGCCCTTGGGATTTAAAATCCCTTAACTAGAATGCAGATTAAAGCCTTACCGCAACGCAGTGACTGGGTAATTGTTATATCCAATGCGGTGTGGTGGAATCACAGTGACTCACTGGTTTGTGACAATTGTCGATTTGAGACTCACCGAGATGCGGGGCAATTGCGGTGAGCTATTGGAATTTTAAAAATGTTAAAATGGCCTTCAGCATGACACGATGGAGGGCTCATCGCGATACTCACCGCGGCACAACCTAATCTCGGTGAGCCACTATTTCTACATAAACTTGTTCTAATATTTAGCTAAACGTTTCTAAGTTAGGGACCCCTTATCAAGCTTTAACGGACTGAGCTAAGCTTTGGATTATTCGAGGTCTTAGAATATCTCCCCTTTGGGAATATTTGTCCTCGAATCAGACTGACTAAGATAGGAGAAATGATAAACTGAGAGTACATACTGGACATGCACAACTGAAGCGTGACAGCATGACTAAAACTGCTGATATCCTAAGTTTTCCATACTGAACATGCATATCTGAATGCATGAGTACATTACTGAAAATGATTCATGAATATATGACTGAATATGCAACGGTAACTAATACCAAGTTTATAATTATATCTTGAACATGGTACTGGGTAAAGCTAAGACTGTTCTCCTAATCTGAGAGTACTGATGAACCTGAGATCATTTACTGAACATGAATGTATAGGAACGTGAGCGAATAACTAATTATGAAACATGATACGATGATTGAATACCATGAACTGAACTAATTCGTTAAATACATGCCATGACACGAGAATGGTCATGCGGCTGAGATTGGAACAAGAAAGTCAACTTGTGGGTACTCATTCCTCCTAACTGGATCTTGCTATCTGAAGAGAAAGTGAGCGGTTTAGGACATGAAATCTTGGGGGGTTATAGTCCATCTCCCCCTTGGGACAATATGTCCTTTGCGGAATACTGACTTGGCTAAGATACTAAGGAAAAGTTGAGATGATGCATGGGGCACATAAGAACTAAATTTTGATTGAATATCTTGGATCTGAAACTGAGGCATGATGAATGTACTAGGCTAAACTCATAACTACTAGGATGCTCTATCTTGGAACGGTCATTTTCATGAAACTTCAGATAGTACAACTAGATGGAAAGATGCAAAACCATACGAGCTTTCCCACCTTACTGCTAAACTAAACTGAATTCTTGTCTTTACGAACTAACACATGTTGAAAACTTACACTCAAATGGAGCATTCCTTTGATAGTCTTTCTATAAGGTTATAATGACTTTAGGGAGTAAGGAACCTCTGTATTATCTGAATAAGACATCTGAATAGGAAATAATAATATGGCTAGAATTTTGTAGTATGGGCGCTTATAACCCTACCTACTAAGGTCTGAGTTGAACTAAATTCTCCCGCTAAGTTCAAGTCAACTTAAATATCTGAAATATATCTAGACACTTACACATCAACATGATATTCAAGCCTATCTTCATGACTAAAGCCTCATGTAAACAAAAATGCAATAATCTTTCCTTAATATGAAACATTTACTCTCTTCCATCCAAGCAACTTCTCATCACTATATCCTTTCATACAAAGAGTTCACCGAAAAGTTAAAACATGAGGATCTAAAACATGAATGGACACTATACTGAATCTGACACTTAATTAAGGCCTGAGCAATAGAATAACGACTTTATGAATTTATAAAGAGGTCTAAGCTGAGGCTATATATGGCACAATCTTAATTTAGATGATCTTTAAGAGCGTAGATTAAGTCATGGTAACTAAGCATACTATAAAGCATGACATAAGCATATGAGTCATAATCTGCACGACCTGAGTTAAGAGTTTTTGTGGTTATGGGACATGATTTGTTAACACTGAGTGAATAGGAAATCCTTATACTAGGAACTGGAACCGTACATAATTTTCATTAATATGCACGAACATGAGCTATGATCATGGCGATACCATGTAAGGCATTAGTAGATATCGTGATAGATGAAATATAAAACTTTGCACTGAGGAAAAGATGGATTGGGTATCATCCCCTCCTACTACTTTCCTAAGCATATTGACTTTACTATTAAAATCTGAAAGTTGGTCTTAGTTACTGGTTTTACTATCTCCCCCTTGGCTTAAAGCCACTATTCTAATGATGTGAACCATTTAATCAACAAATCTAAACTAAACAGTTACCACTTTACTTTAGAGACTGAGGGAGACACTAAGGAAAACTCTGTTAATATTTTGTGTCTGACACTGAAGTTGACGAATACATAGGGCTTACAAACGAAGAGAAGCATCAGAATCTAACTAAGCATAAACTTAAAGATAACAGACTCAGAACATACCCATAACTATATTAGGGAACTTTCCCAATCATGGCGAGACTGGATTGCATAAAATCTGTTCTGGCATTGACCACTAGTGGTAGTGGAAGTGGCACCCTGCTAATTCGGGCGACCAGAATAAGTTAAAGGACGACTGTGCTGACTTCATTGACCAGCCTTTGGACATTCCGTACTCTGTGACTTGACTTAGCACATCAAAAACACACATTACTTCCTACTCTACACACTCCCCCATGGTTCTTACCATATTCTTCACAAAGAAAATTACTACGAACACCCTTCCCACGACCTTATGACTTAGAGCCTGGTGCTTCATCTCGACTACCATTCTTAGACTTAGATACTGGTGCCTTAACTGAAAGTGGAACTGGGGCTAAGAATCTCTGATGGAACTGGAAGCGATTACTACCCCTTCATCATGGCGTAGAGTTATTTGTTCTAGCCCACTTATTCTTTCTACGCTCCCCTCCCTCATTCTGTAGAGTGCAAGTCAAAAGCCTAGATAGGTCAACAGTATGTAAATTATTTTGAGAAACTACTGAATAAGGTAAGGTAATCAAAGTAGATATGAATTTTTCATGAGAGACATGCTCGTCCAGAGGATCTGCCTGAACGGGTTGAGGTGCTGATTGATTTCATATTGTCCCTCTGTTAGTCTTCTTAGGAGGCATGTTCTAGAAGTGAAAGGGAGAAATGGATTAGACTAAGAGTTTAACTCGAGCTCATGCTCACTCGTATGACATGAATACTTAAAGAAGGGAAAATTTTCCTAAAACATCTTATAGCCTCCTGTCCATAAGTATGGCGCGCTACACACCCATGCACAAGACTCTACTAGATACGGCTTTCAGACTTCCTAGGACACTGTTGAACCTTAGGATTTGATACCAAGTTTGTAATTCCTCAAGAGTACACCCTGAGCGCCACATGGTGCTTACGACCCCGAAGGACCACAAGTTAACCCATGATTAATAATTGTTGTGAGCATTGTATAATAATCATGAAATAAATGTAAAATTTGTATGAATTACCATAAGGTTTAAAATCAAAATACTGATAAAGTGTAATAACTAAAATAAGAATCTATAAAACTGAATACTATTTGACAACTAGTCTAAAAAACCTCTAACTAAAATTGTCTGAAAGTAGAGTTGATAGGAGAATGCCCCAACTAACTCCATCTACTGAAATTCTGAGTCTATTGAAATACTAAAATAAATCATATCCTCGATAGATGAGGACTCACTTCTAAATCTACTGCTAGCTGAATCTGAATTTGTTTATGCATGGTCGGGAATCGGAGCATCCAAACCTATGATATAAGACATCATAGCTCAAGAGAAAGTATGCATCAGTATGTCGAATATACTGGTATGCTGATGAGGTAGGGCTGAGTGTAAGGGTTCATATGTATGAACAATACTAACTGAATGATATAGAGTAACTGAACACGAAAGTACATGAAAACTGAAACTACAGTAACTACTGAGTATACAATACTGCACATACACGTGAATGTATATTGTAACTGAGCTTTTATGAAGGTAAGTACTGAATTATGATAACTAAGTTATGGATACTGATTGACTATATCTAACATTCTGATTCTATAGAACTGAACTGAACTCTATACTAAAACTAAAACCAAAACAGTGGGAGGTAATCATCTAACCGACATGCCCCTTTCTAATCAAATTGGGGTCCAACCTATAATCCCAGTTGGAAAGGTGATAATACCATGCCACGGGCACTAACAATGGCTTTGGAGTTAGTCCTAATCTAGCGGGTGACCCCTAAGATCAGTCCTAAACTATAGGGTGATCCTTGAGTATATCAGTCCTATCTAACGGGTGATATCTCATAACTTATACTGGCTATGTAGTTCTGGAACTTAGGGATTTCTTCTAGGGACCCAGTCCTAACTAACGGGTTTTCCCACATCCCTAGGATTTCTTGGTGCAGAATCCTCCTCTCAACTAAAATACACATAATTAGACAGGACTGATACTCAGATTACTGAGTTTTCCTAAGTTTTATTACTGACTGAGTTCTATTGAGTTCTGTAATAGACTGAGAGTACTACTGATTGTGACATGACTGATACTATTCTATAACTAATGTTGCCTCTAGATAAATAGCTAAATTATCATGTATTAAATACCGCCAGGACTCGATAGCATGAAGAGTAAAGCAAAGAAAAACTTTGAATAACATCTAAATGTTCACTTGGTCATAATTCATTCATAGAGACATTTCATCACACTTGCAATGCATTAACTTATACATGAATGGAGAACACAGGTTAGCAAGCTATAATTTCAATGTTTCATTCTCATGGACAATTTATCAAACACATGAAAACCATAATTGGTACATTAAATCATAAACACTAAGGTTTGACATGATTACAACAATCAACTTGCTCATTGAAGGACTTATCATGAATATCATGTAGGATCAATTCATTGAACTTGTAATCTAGATCATGTATTAAAATCAAAATAACATCATAGACACCTTAATCACTTTGTAAATTCAAGGGTCTATTAAGATAATCAAATATTCTTCACACTTGCTATTCAATTTATAGATAAACATGCACTTAAATCATGGATTGAGACCTAACTAATATCATGAACATGGATTCAATCT
This sequence comes from Capsicum pubescens, assembly GCA_030864215.1. Lineage (NCBI taxonomy): Eukaryota > Viridiplantae > Streptophyta > Magnoliopsida > Solanales > Solanaceae > Capsicum > Capsicum pubescens. The sequence goes on from CM061544.1 coordinate 160,024,375, forward strand.
AATTCAAACATGGAAATCAACATATATTAGGATCAATTCATGGAACTTGTAATCTAGATCATGTATTAAAATCAAAATAACATCATAGACACCTTAATCACTTTGTAAATTCAAGGGTCTATTAAGATAATCAAATATTCTTCACACTTTCTATTCAATTTATAGATAAACATGCACTTAAATCATGGATTGAGACCTAACTAATATCATGAACATGGATTCAATCTAATTCAAACATGGAAATCATAAATACGTAATCTTTGTACTTTGAAAAAGGATTTTTCGACTTCATGGGTTGAAGGGACCCATGAATTAAAATCTCACATACCTTAATTTATGAGTTTCTTAGAGTTATTAGTGAGATTCTTGGTATTGACCTTGATTTCTTAAACTAGGGTTTTTGCCTCTTGAGAGAGAATGATTTTGTTCTTGAGAAAAAGTGAGGAAAAGTGACATAATAGGGTATTTAGGGCATAATTTTGTGTTTAAAGTCTAATCTGAGTCATGGGGAAAGTCTACGTTGCCCTTGGGATTTAAAATCCCGTAATTGGAATGCAGATTAAAGCCTCACCATGATGCAGTGACTGGGCCATTGCCATATCCCTCGTGGCATGGTATCATTGTTATATCCACCATGGCATGGTGGAAACGTGGTGGCTCACTAGTTCGTGATAATTGTTGATTTGAGCCTCACCACGATTGCCTACATATGCGGTGAACTATTGGAATTTGACAAATGAAAAAATGGCCTCCAGTGCGACGCGATGGAGAGCTCATCGTGATACTCACCACGATGCGACCTCAATGTGGTGAGCCACTATTTTTACATAAAATTGTCCTAATATTTATCCAAACTTTTCTAAGTCTGGTACCCATTATCAAGATTTAACAGACTGAGCTAATCTTAGGATTAGGCTCCTCCTACTTTTAGTAACTCTACTACAATCTCAACTTACAACTCTTCTAACACTCTTCAACACTGGATAACTCTAACCAATTTCAAGCTTAGAAAACTCTACCTAAAGTACTCTCAAAGCAAAAATAAAAGAGCATTACTCTTATAGAATGAGTAATTCAGTTACATACTGAAACTAGACTCAAGAATGTTTGATATTTTAGCATACAATAAATAAGAACTTGAGCAATGTTGAAATTGAGTTTTTTCCTTTCACTCTTCAGCCTTTTCTCTTTGCAAAAAATGCTTTATATAGAAACATCCTTTTTATTTTATAGTTGAGTGATTATTATGGTTGAAATTCAATGGACCAAGTGTCCTAAATAGTATAAGAAGCACCTGTATAGTTTGTTACCTAAGGGGACAAAAATGTTTAGACGCGTGTCATCTTTACTGCAGGCTTGAACATCCAGGGACCTGGTCACTTATAGTCAGCTGCTCATTATCAAAACAAAAAACAAAAATTTTCCTCCTTATTGATGATGACGAACCAACTACAGAGTTCTGAGCATCAATACACATTCATCAGTTTCAATTAGTGTAATTACCACTACTTAAGATGAATGTTCACCCTATCATGCAATACCATGCTTCTACCATCATGCAACTTAGGTACCTGGTCCCTTGTTTTCATTTGTATAAAAAAATCAACTCATTTACCCCTATCATTGTGCACTCATTTACTTCCCCTATCATCGTGCACCATTATTTCTTCCCCCTATCAACATGTCATACTCATTTGGTACCTTAACACACTGGGTACTTAACACATAAAGTCAATATTATCTTTTTTAACATCATTGAAAAGTTAAAATAGTAAACCAAGAATAAAGATAAGCATATGATAGTTAACTCAAAGCCACTGTGGCAACACTATCATAAAGAATAGTTTTAAAATAAAGAGGAACCAGATAAAGCACACAAATAGAAATTCATTCATGATTAAGTAGGATAAGTACCATTATAATATACCAAAAAATTATAAAATGACTGTCTGCAAAAGCCACAAAATAAACATGAACTAAAAATTGATACAAGACTTGCAGACAGATACAGGGAGGACAAGACTGAGGTGGGGGAGGGGGGGCTTGGGGATGAGGGATTTCAGCAATATCTTAATTATTTCATACTCTGCATCTTGGGAATCTAGTAACTATTTGATAGGGGTTTTTACTTCTGCATTTATTGTTTGAACCTTACCAGTAAGTTCTGCAACCTTAACCTTAAGTTGAGCATTTTCTGCTGCAAGTTCTTTAGAGCACTTGGTCTCTAGCTACTTAATTTTCACTTTCAATTGCACGATCTCACCATCCTTAGAGGATAATTTAATTTTCCAGTCCTCTATTTACTTGTTTAGATTTTCATGATCAATCAGTAGCTCAGACGCAAAGGATATAGTTCCTACTTTCCTTTCAATGCATTCATTTTCTACCAGTGTAGTTAGACTGATTCTTTTCTTGACTATTCCTGGCATTTATCTAGTCCCTACCTCTCAAAAATGATTAAAGACTTTGTTCAACAAGTACCCATAAGTCATTCCATGTTTCACTTCCTTTTCATGGATTACCTTTTTCATGTTCTCTATCATTAGAGTATGCAAACTCATCAGCTTAAACAAACTCAAATAGTCAATTAAAAAAAATCAACACTAGCAGAACCTTGTTAATCAATTCAAAAACTAGATGAAACACACTTTTTAGAAACTTCATCTTTACTATATTTGTTGAAGACCGACTCAATTTTGAGGCTTCAATTATAAACTCAGTTGCGGGTTATTTATTCACTACTGTCCTTACACCTATAAGAGGTACATCCAAAATTCCACCCAAGGATTCTTTATCCAGTCTTATTTCTTTTCCTTGCACCTGTGCAGATAGACTCAATCCATCTTTTGATAAATCTATTGAATAATAGAATTCTCTAACTATATTTTTAAAAATCAATGGTACTGCTTCTTCAAATAGATATCCTTAGTGCCTAACATACTCTACCAACTTTAACATCCCAATTTTCTCATAGATCTTGGGATCAAACACTCTTCCTGACAATACCTTTAGTATTTTCAGGCTACCAATCCTTCTTTCTCTGGACATGTCTTTCTTTTTTTCCACCATTTTCATTCATTTGGGTTCATTACTTGGCTCTTTATTTTCATCAATTTTTCTCTTCTTGGGACAAGTCCCTTAAAGACTTTTATTTCTTAATAGCAATATCTTTCTTTTTCATTCCTGTAGGGCTTCCAGAATTTGAATTAGAGGACCTGATCCGCTCAGTAATATAAACTTCTCATCTTCTCTTCTTAGTTACAACAGCAACATCAGAATCAAATCCTCATTTTCTCTAACCTGCACAACATTAATATTGTCCTCCTCCTCAACAACAAATTTCTTGAGTCTTATTCTTTTAGTGGTAGAAGATTTACTTTTCTTCAAAACATCTACTAGCAATTTCTTTTTAGACCTCTTAGTGGAATAAAATCTTATTCATCTTCCTCATTTAAAGGTAATATAAATTCTCCAATCATCTTTTTCTCCTTCTATTTTTTCTTCTGCACATACTGAACTTTTCTTGAAATCATTTGTATGTATGAGTAAATTCTCAGCAACCCAATTTATGCTACTGAATGGATCAAATTCTTTACATAGATCTCTACATCAACCATTTTGGAAAATATGGGGTTTGAATTTGAGGAGGTAGGGAAGCCAAGTTCTTGTAAGTTTACTAAAATTTTAGTACCTTTTAATTCTTCAGAGGGGACATAGATTTGAGAAACATTGGAGAACTCCGATTTTTTGGTGGATAGATTTCCTATAGATTGTGAAATTTCAACTGGAATAGTTCCACCTAGGGTTTTAGGAATTTCATGAGAAAGACTGATAGGTAAAGCCCTTAGTAACTCTTGAGGATATTCAAAAGTTAATTCTTTTATGTGGTTTGAAGAAGATAGGATTTCAGTCATTTTGAATTTTTATTTGAGGAAAAGAAAGAACTAGTTTGGATTAAGGAATGAAATGAATTACAATAATGCTCCGAGTTAATTTAAAAGAAAGGGAAATAAGAGGATTTTATGTTATAATTAAGTAAATGGTTATTTGAAATTAAAGAGGTATTTTGAATAGACACATTTGATTATAAAGGTACGACTTTTCATATTTGATTTGAATTGACATCTTTTGTTCATATAGGAGTTGACATGTGGACTTTTAAACAAAATATTTATAAAATATTAAGTTACATTATTTTGGTACTCACCTAAGAGATGGGACCAGGTCCCTCTTTTTCTTGAATGAATTCTCAACTTGTGTTTACTTTAACTGTTTTCCTCCAAAGCTATTCCTATAGGTGTATACCTACAAGGGTATGGTACTGAGTTAGACTGTATGCACCCATTTTTTCAAGGATACCTACCTCTTTATGATAGCTAATTTTATAAGGAAACACAAATTCACATGTTAGGTCAGGTCAATTTGATCAGTTCCTCCTTCAGCTTAAGCTGGTATCAATGACTGGAGTTCTGAGTCATCATCATTCTAATTTTGATCTTTTATCCTTTTATGATTGCTCTAGTGAGCTTTTCTTGTCTTGGAGATTGTTTCTATGTTCTACATGGGACCAAGTCCTTTGAAATAAACTATTTCAAAATGAGACACTTCTACCTTAAAGTGTATTGAGAGAGAGAACACAGTCAAATATTCCAATATTAAGCTTTAAATACCTACTATTAATCCTGAATGCAATCCCATTTCTCATACCTAAAACCATGATCACTTATTTAATTTGGAAACCCACTTGAGCTTGACTTCCTAGTAGGAGGACAATGCTGTGTTCAAATCATTCTTGGCCTATCTAGGTAGAGAGTTCCTTTTTACCCTTTTCATGGAATTAAATCCCTCATGCTATGTATTCTCCTACTAAATATATATGAAACTATTCATTCATTCTCTTATCCAGTTTTGACAAATTTCATTAGTGTGCTTATCTTTTCTACAATGAGTATATAGCGATTTGTGAACTTTGTTCTTAGTATCATAAACAATTGCTCCTTGATTCCAAGTAGGTTGAGTTTTTCCTTGATAACTAATACCATTTCCATTATTAGTACCTTGATTGGTTAAGTTAGAAAGTATTTTTGAAGATATAGTCCATTAAAGATATTAATTAAGCTCTTCTTTTAAAAGGACAAGGTCCATTTCTAACACTTCATTCTTATGGAGTGTAGGCATAAGTGGATGTAGAGAATCCTTCAGTTTCTCTTCAAGTTCAATATTAATCCTTGAAGCTTATTTCTTCCTTTTTCCATCTAAAGTATTTAACTTCTCCAGCTGACTCATGCCAGCCAGATTTTCAGATTTCACTTTAGTGACCATTTCTTGAGTTTCAGTTATTTGGAGAGCTAGAGCAATCAATTCAAGTTCTTGATTATCTACTTTCTCCTCTAAAGAATTTTTCTAAGTTGTTAATTCTCCCAGAAAATCTATCAGCTCACTTGCAAGCCTCTTTATTTTCCAAGCAGAGTAGTTAACTAGGTTTTTCTTAATATTTGAAAGAGTTACCTCTTTTTCTTCTTCATCTTTTGTGTTTAAAATGAATGCAAAAAAGGAATCATACATAATTGTTCTTTCTTCCATTTCTATCATAGACATATCACTAGTATTCTCATCTTTATCAGATTTACTAGAAGAATCTCCTTATAATGCCAAAGCTTGCTTTATTCGATAATCACCAACAACCTTCCTTTTTGAAGTTATAGGAACCTGGTCCTTATTTTTTCTCTTGTCACCTCCAGTCTTGAGGTACTCCTAATAATCCAATTTGTGCATTGGACAGTCCTTAATGAAATACTCAGGACTTCCATATTTGTGACACACTTCAACATTGCTTCCTCCTTTGTTGCTTCTTCCTCTTCTTTGGAACTGACCACTCTTCCTCATGGCTTTGACAATCTTTTTGGACAAATAGGCAACATTAGCGTACTCTTCTACTGAATCATGTTTTAAAGCCTTCAATGCCAGGGATTTACCCCTTTTTCCTTCATTCTTTTCCAATTTGTGTTGCTTCTTAACCTCATTAGTTTTTAGATTTCCATTCAGTTCATCCATAGTGAGGGTCTTTAGATTTGTTGCTTCAGTTATGTTATCAACTTTGCTTTCTCAGGACTTAGGAAGAACACTAAGAATCTTCCTTACTTTCTTATATAATGGAATCACTTCTCCTAAGCAATGAAGTTCATTTGTGATAGAATTGAATCTTGTATGAATTTCTTGGATGGTTTCTCCTTAATTCATGGTGAAGGTTTCATATTGAGTAGTGAAAACGTCTAATTTTGAATCCTTCACATCAACGGTAGCTTAATGAGAAGTCCTTGAGCAATCCCATATATCCTTGGCATTTTCACTAGCTAAGATCATGTTATATTAATCAGGTCCAATACCATATACTAATAGTTTTTTATGCGTTGTAGTTCATTTCAACTTTATTTCTATCTTCATCATTGAACTCTCTTATGGTTTTCACTACTATTCTTGTTATTTCTCATTCTTTGACTTCTTTAACTGGAACATAAGGACGATCAAGAATTATGTCCATAAGTTCACTATCCTCATCCAAAATAAAATAAAAAATCCTAGTTTTCCACCACCCATAATACTTCCCATTAAATCTAGGTGGTCTAGCGGTAGATTTCCCTTCTTCAAAGTAAGGTAGAGTAGCCATGCTAACCAAATCCCTCTAGGTGTGAACCTTTTAGATTATTTTGGCTCTGATACCAATTGTTGGAACCCTGGGAGTTGTACCACAAATGAGGGATAGGGTCCCTCAAAATCAGTCATAGGCTAAAACTCAGTAAACCAACCAGCAACACAACATAGTATAGGAAATGTACAGAACACCAAATATAATGTGGAAACATCCTTGCTCAAGGGAGAAAACACCACGACTTTCCCTCATAAGATCTCAAAAGTTCAATATAATTAACCTCTTTATTACAAACTCGAACTTGAACCTAACTCTAGGCTCCTCCTAGTTATAGTAACTTTACTACAATCTCAATTTGACAACTCTTCCAAGACTCCTCAGCATCGGTTAACTCTAACCAGTTTAAAGCTTAGGTAATTCTAGATAAGGCACTCTCAAAGCTAAAAGAAATTAGCATTACTCATATAGAATGAATAATTCAGTTACAGACTCAAACTGTACTCAAGAACATTTTCTATTTTAGCATACAAGAAATAAGAACTTGAGTAATGTTGAAATTAAGTTTTTACCTTTGTTTCATTCTTCAGCTTTCCATGTTTGCAAAAACTGCTTGATAGAGAAACATCATTTTCTTTTTATAGTTAAGTAATGATTAGGATTTAGATCAAATTGGACCAGGTGTCCTAAATAGTACAATAAGTACCTGCTCTGTTTGTTACACAAGAGGACAAAACTGTGCATATGCGTGCCAGCTGTATGATAGCCTTGAACATCTAAGGACCTAGTACCTTGTAGTCAGTTTATTATCTTTAAAACAAGATACAAAACTCTTAAATGAGCCATAGTCATCGATGGGGAGGAATAGAAGTTGGTTGAGTTTTTAGCTCTAAATTAATTTTAAATTTAATGTCCCAATCTGAATACATACCAGGAAATTCAGTGGGAAATACTTCTTGAAATTCTGACTCTGTGGGAACTAACTTAATAAAAGGGACCTCTGTACTAACATCCTAAAGAAGTGATAGAAAAGTCGAATACCCCTTCCCAACTAAAATATTAGCTCAAAGAAAAGAGATAATTTTCATATGTTCTGACTTATATACACCTTTCCATTCTAGATTATCCATCCCAAGCATCTATAAGGTCATAGTCTTAGCAATATAGTTTTGAATAACATGATACAAAGATAGCCAAGTCATACCCAAGATAATATAAAAATCAAGCACATCTAAGATTATCAAATCTACCCTAGTCTAGAAACCCATAAACATAATAGAACAAGTATGACACACTTGGGTTACTACAATAGAGTCTCTAATAAAAGTAGACATAGGAAGAAGAGATATAAGTAATCGCAAACATGTCCAATCCAAAGTAAAATTTAATGCTAACGAAACAATAAGTGTATGTCAAATAAAAAAAGATTGTATTATCCGGTCATAGATGAGAATAGTACCTATAATGAAAACACTAGAACTTTGACCTTGGATTTTCTTAGGAAGGCATAATAATGAGCCAATTATCAATCAATGCAACCTTCTTGGAAGGCTTCACACCACCTCTCCCTACATTTCCATCACCTCAATTTTTACTATATCTTTCTTAATAATTACCCCAAATAACCTATTGATGAACTCTACCATTACCTTCACTACCTCTATAGTAGGAACCACAACTCTATCCTGCTTATAAGCTTAAAAACCATACTCTGTATTAGGAAAATCTCTCTTAAAGTGTCCCATAGCACCAAAAGTATAGCAACCTTAATTTAGGGAAAGCCTTTAAGTAGATGAATATAGAGCCCCTTGGCTTCTAAAAAATAAGGACTATTAAGTGTCCCTGTAACACCCTCAAATTTTGAGAAATTTATTTTTGTCCTTACTATGCTAGGAATATCTATTTTTACCCAAATTGTGTTTGGGGTTGGTAAAAACGTAACTCGAAAGCGTTTTAAAATATTTGAATGAGGTTCGAGGTAATTTCGGACCCTGGAGGCACTAAGGCTCTACAATATTGGAATGACATAGAGGTTATTGCAGAGACTAACCACCATGACATAGAGTTTTTATTCTGCAATAGGGTCCGTGACATGGAGGCCGATAAGGTCCATGCCAAGGACCCATGTATTTTATGAGGCAGTTTTATTTATTTTAAATAGGATGAAGGGAAATAGGGTATTTTCATTGAAAACAACCCTTAAGAACTATATAAGACAATTCTCATATGTTTTCACGATATTAACATTATTATTTTCTGTCTCAATCATTCTCTTTCAAAATCCCATTTTCAACTCAAGGCTAGGGCTTAAGGAGGTGATCATATAGGGTCCTAAAGAAATTATTTTCTTCAAATTTCTTGAAAATTAAGGCATGAGTCTTATTCTATTGAAATTATATTTTCTTAATGGAATGAAATTGGTTATTACACATTTTTTAATAATGGTTTTTGAACTATGGGTTGAGGGTTGTGCATTTGTTAGGTTTAAATGCTTTCCCATGGTTTATTATACAATAATTTGGCTTTTTTATTATTTTTTAATATTTTGGAATGCATGAGAATGGTAACTAAATGGAGGGTCCATGGTTAATCCCTAATTTAATGATTTTTTCTTTGGTATTTGATTTGGAAATAATCTGCCATCAACCTATTTGTGAAATTATTAATGAATATGATTTTGTCACCAAGTTTGGTTTGCTCACTTGTATTAATGCATTGGTATGAAAATGATTTGTTTGATCTACTTCCTTATAACTAATGCATGACATAAATGGTTAAATGGTTAAGGATGGTTTCAAAAACCTATAGGGGTACGATTTAATCCCCCAAGTGAATGATTTATTAAAACATTGTGGGCATAAAGGAATCCCCCAAGTGATTTTAATAATGCAGTCTATGGGGGATGAAGGAATCACCTAAGTATTGGCATAAGGACATTGCTTGCAAGATATAGTCGGTATGATGATACCTCTAAATAATGCCTTTATGATAGACTCTTAGAATTTAGTAAATGGGTTATGTGATAAAGGTCTTAATTGGTCTTAAAGAGTGTTGTGTATCTAGCATGAAGGTGTGAGTCTAAAGGACTGATACTAGAAACTCATGTTTGTTGATGTGAAGGTTGGTTTTAAAGACCATGTGCTTGTGGGGTACAAAGTAATCCCCTAAGTGTATACATATATAAATGTATCACAGTTGGGGAAGGGTATATCAAAATTCCCAACATTATGTGATATTTCCAGTTTGTGTGGCTAAAATGCACTAAGTCCCGACCTTGGGTTTACAACTGGACCCAAATAGCCTATGGTTAGTTTATGATGGTCAAGCTATACAATCCAGGTTAAGATTTTAAAAATTTATGTTGAGCCTTATTCCCTATCCCCAGCATGTTATATTATATATATATGTATATACATTGTGAATATGTGGATTTTATTGTGGTTTTGATATGGCATTACTTGTATCTTTATCCGTGAGTTATATTTTAGTGATCCAAACACTAATCATTTTCAGACGATGTATCCCCATGCGATGCATGTTCCGAAGGCAAAGCTTTCTTTTTTGGACAATGATCAGGTATTCGTGGTTAGTTCATGAGTTAACTTGAAGTGGTGAGTTTCCATCATTTTCAAAACTTCATTTCATATTTTTGTTTCTTATGTCTTAAACTTTATTTTAGATATGTTTTAGCTATGGTCAGGGGCCTATATCGATAATTAATTAATACTAGGTTTTTCTAGAGGCTCTATGGATACTATGGACATAGGTATTGTGGATGTTTTCTTATGTTGATCTGATATAGATTGTTTTTGGATTTCTTTTTACATTTTGTCTTATATAGGTAATCATCTGCTGCTAGGTGTTCTTAGTGTATTCGAATAGGTTAGGGGGCGGTCTTCTATCCTTGGTGGACTTGGGATACCTGTCACGGCCAAGCACTGGTGTGGGTCAACATAAAATTGGTATCAGAGCCTTGGTTTTGGTGTCATAGGGTGTCCACAAACCTATGTCAAGTATAGTCTCTTTTATTAGTGTGTAGCATGCCACACTTATAATTGAGAGGCTACGAGGCATTTATGAATGTTTCCCTTTACTTGTTTTCTTACTTCGGGTTATAAAGTCTAAGATCTTGAATCTCTCGAATTACCATTTGTTCACCTTTCAGATCATACCTCCCAGGTAATCAAATATTTGTTGAAACTCTTCTGTCCTGATTGAGGACAATATGGATAGAGCTCATCCTACTCCTAAGGTAATGAGTATGCATTGGGTCGCTACTTCTGACTATTCTCATGGAGTTCCACCTGACTCCATAGATCCTTCTCCAGCTGGTGGCACTCATACTCAATCACCTTAGGGAGAAACTACTATTTTCGTGTTTGACCAGTCCATTCACCTATTGACCCAGTTGGTGATATCTCAATCATATCAAACAGACTCTGCTGGTATTACTGTAAGTCCTTCTGAGGCCACTTGAGTTGGCCATCTTATAAGGTTAATACCTTTAACTTTATATGGTACTAAGGTTGAGAAGGATCCTTAAAGTTGTATTAAGAAGATGGAGAATATCTTTTAGGTCATGTATGCTACAGAGGTGGAGGGTGTCTAATTCGATTTTTATCGATTGAAGGATGTAGCATACCAATGGTATGACAAATAGGAGTGGCTTAGGGTTGATGATACTTAGTCCGCTTTATAGAATATCTTCTCTAGTGCTTTGCTTGACTGTATTTTTCATCGGGAGTTAAGGTAGGAAAAAGCAGAGGAGTTGGTGAATTTGAAGCAAGGTAGGATATCAGCGAAGAAGTACGCATTGAAATTCCACTAGTTATCGTGGTATGCTCATGATCTAGTGGCTAGTATGAGGGATAGAATGAGTAAATTTTCTTCTGGTTTTCTCGTAAGTTAATTTTGGAAAGCAAGGCTACCTTGTTGATCAAGGATATAGATATCTTTCCACTGGTAGTATATATGTAGGAGGTTGAGGAGGAAAATAAGAGGTAAGTAGATGTGGTAAAGAGGCAGAGTAGGAAGTTTTGGTATTCAGATCATGGTGGAGTTCAGCATTAGAGTGGTCAATATGGTGAGAAGTGGTCAAAGAAAAAGTGGGGCAACTTTGTATCCTATTCGACGGCTAGTGCACCTTATTCGAAGCCTTTTGGGGATCCTTTTTTTAGAGTAGTGATTGTTATAGGACATAGAGTGCCCAATCTTAGACAGTGGGGCCCAGTCAGCTCTATCATATCCTTTTTATAGATTTTGTGGTTGGATACATTATGATTTCTATGATAAGGGGAAGAATAGGTGTTTTATATATAGTTAGATTGGTAATTTAAAGAAGAATTATCCTTCAATGATTTATTCTAGGGCTAAGAAGGTTCCTATTTCTACTTCATTAGATCCTGCACCAAAGGGTGCCATGTCTGGCTTCGATACTGGTCAAAATTGTTTGTATAATCTTTCTACTCATCAGGAAACTGAGGCATCTCCTGATGTGGTCACTAGTATGTTAAAACTCATCTCTTGTGATGTTAAAACTGAGGCACCTCCTGATGTGTATGCTACCACCTTTCCATGCTACATCAAAATTCAACCAAGTCCCATACGAGATGCATCACAATAAACCACGAAGCTATCATTACCTACGCGATACAATATTAGCCATGAGGATTTGAATTTAATTGGAAAAAGTAAAGATAAAGGATTGATAGATGATAGATAAATAGGTAGACACAAAGAAGATAAAAGAATCAAGAATTAAAGAGCATATTAAGCTCCAAAACCCTTAATTCAATATTCCACGAGCACCTGACTCATATAATGACCGTAAGGGAATTAGATATCCCATATAAACACCATTTCTAAATGAGATTCAACATTCACCTTTCTAAGATCTGAAGACACTCTTAGAAGAGCTCATCATAATAAATATTCAAAAATAAGCTAAGGAAGAAAATACCTAAAGTTATCTATTTCTGGTCTTAAGCTAAGCTATTACATTAGGCCTCAAAGTTTTCCATAAACAAAGTGGAATGAGATGGGAATAATCCCAACATAAATGATAAATTATGTCCATGTGTTGAAGCCCATACGAAAGTCATTCAAGGATGGGACTGGTTGTCATCTCCATCGTCACTCCTATCCATCACTAGCCTACTTTAGACTTTATTTTGATGGCCCAAGTGACGGTTAGTCACTACGGTGGTAGGCTATAACTTCTTTGGTCACTCAAAGACAGTAAAGATTTGTCATGTTAGGCCTTCCCGATCAATCTTCATCATTTGGAACTCTTAGGTAGGAATCAAGGCATGTCCCCAAGAAACCTTCTATTAATGTAATTTGTCTATTGCATTCTAAAAATGGTTCCTCTATGCATATTATTATGACCTTATGGTGAACAAGTATTGATTCTTTATGTGTTGGCCTTGAATGCATTCTCAAGGGTGTTGATGTCGGTCATGATTGAATCATCCTCCCCTTCTTGAAAAGGATTTGACCTCAAATCCACACCTTTCAAAACCAAAGGAAGGACAAACAAGCATAAAATCCTCATGACACGAGGGTTAGGGTTAGTACAATAAATAACATCATCATGCCAAAGTGGTACACACTTAAAATATAACCATGAATCCTTTATTTTAATAATAAAAAACTTAGTAAAAATGTCACAAAGGGAGTGGCGATGACAATCCCCAAGAGATAAGCAATCTACAAAGGTCATAATGGCATCAATAATATCTAATGGTAAGAATAACTTCCTCTTAGGAGCCATATCACACAATTTTTTCATCATCTCTATAGTAGACCACACCAAAAGTGGTGGCACTAATGGTTCACACATCAACAAAAGTTTTACGTGGTCAAGGATATGAATAACCCTTGTAGCATTGTTACTCAACCATGTGGACAAACCAAGAAACTTCCTACATCCAAATAAAGCAATTCCAAGACTAGAAAGGACGCCATCATAAACAAAGAGGTATTTGAGAAAGGAATCTAACATAGAAGCCTCCTCCAAGGTGCTATTATCTAAAAGGGTGTCATTGGACTCAGGAGTTTTAGCACACAATGTTCTCAAGGAGGGAGCCAAATCATTTAGGCACACCATAAATTTCCTATCTAAGCAATTCATACCAACATAATATGGAAATTCAAAATGGATTATGAATAATATCATATGCATAAAGGTATTGGAGAATGGTACTAAGGACACTACTTCCTTTAAAAATGTATTCATGTGTAGGAACACACAAAGAGAGAAAGAGACATTGTAAACACATAGGACCTCTTCTTTTACAATACCTTGCCTATGGAAAGAATTTCATTAATGGAGCCATGCCATTAGGGATAATAGAGAACCTACTATATAACAAACCAAACCAAGACAAGTATTTCTCCCATGAATTTTATTTCCCTCTAATAATAATGCTAAGCATTCTACCAAGAGTCCCATAAGGTACTTTAGATTGTCCTACCCTATGAAGGTGACAAGAAGTCTTTCACATCCTTGGACTTCTCCATAAATAATAATTCAACTTGGCATCCACAAGTCGTGGTCCATACAACTTAAGCTCAATTGTGTGAAATATGGATGCAAGTACATAAGTATCACCCCAAAGAGGCAATAACACATTTGAACTAGGGTCCTCAATCTTGAAACCACCTTTACGAAAGGGGTCTACCATCATAACCAAGTAAAAAATAAAGGTATCATATGAATGGAATCCATCTAAAGTATTTTCAAGAGTTAACTCTCTCCTTGACCTAAAGGTAGTGATACCTTTGGTAAGGAATTGAAACACTCACGGGTAAACTATCTTGGAGATTTTCATTACTCCCCTTCTTTAATGAACACTTATCTTTGTTGGAATTTCCTCCCATGTATAACTTTGGTCTATCGAACGGATTGTAAATCCCCAAGAAAGATATTCCATCATAGGGAAGGATACCGACATCCATAATAAAATTTTACTTTTCATCTTCAACAAGCATCAAGTTGGATGTGTACCAATTTACATATCCCAATAGGTCACCAGGATCAAATGGGATAAGTAGCCAAGAACATGGGTCGAGTCTATACTCACTTTACCCTAAGGTGCCATCCCATCAATTAGGCATACCCTCTATACTACCATTGGTAATATCATGAGCCAAGAGAGGATAGAGAAAGATGTCTTGCAAGTGAACTTTAACAATAGTGTACTCATGCATATACTTACTATTAGTATCAATATCTTCACCTTGAGTATACTCAGCATAAGAAGCACACGAAGAAGAAGTTAAGCGAGTATTTAAGAAAATATCACCTTCTCTTTCAAAGGAGCAATCCTCAAGTAAACACGAACCACTATTAACATCAAAGGGATCACAACTCAAGTCAGTATAAGGATCAATCAATTCATCCCCATACTTATCTAACAAAGGTGGGGTGTCATACAAAGGATCACAACCAAAATAATTTTCACAAGAACAATCTCTAATTGGGTTTCTTAAACATTCAAGCAAATCTAAGACATCATAACCCAATTGATCATTCTTTTCTAAAAGTAGGATATCATTGTAAAGAATGGGATGGTTAGCATAATCTTCACTTAATCCTATATTCTTAATGAATTTCAAGAACAAGGATAACATGTGAATCTTACGCATACCACCTTTCCCTTTAAACATATCACATTGAATATAATTAGGTATCATGCAAGGAGTGATCTCACTAGTTTCAAACAAGATATTTTTCTTTGAGAGAAATTCACTATTCAAAGGAAAAAAGTTTAAGCACACAAGTTCACTATCACAAAGACATATGACATTCATCACAATATTTTCATCCATATGATATCAATGAGAAAAACTATTATTAAGTCCTTTATCACACACTATGCTCACAGAATTATCTCCATTATCATTATCAAATCTATCAACATCATCACTAACTTGAGACTCATCCAGCACACCATACACATGCTCAAGTAGTGAACTACATTCATGAATACATTGATAACTATTCACACCTTCACTAGTTGTTGAAAGCTGACATGCCAACATAGACTCACCTTGGTTTTCAAAAGGGTCAACTAATGTGTTACAACACATCACTTGGAAATGGGACCTCATTCAAGTTATAAGTGCTAGCACTAGGTGGACACAAATCTATCTCATTAGAAGAATTAATTTGGTAATCTATAGGATCAATAAGTGCTTGAGTACTTACAAGAAGAATTTGATCGTTATTCAACCTAACATTACCAAGAGTATCACAAATGGAAGACTCATGTAATTCTTCTCTAGGCAAACAACCAACTACATCCACTCAGCTACTACTAGCCACATCACAATATTCTAAGTTTATAGGAGTGTAGAAGATAGCATCATTACCTTGTAACAAACATAAAGTATGGTCTTTACCTTGGTTTGTTTCGTGGGAGTTCGCTTAATCCTTTAAGAAAATTTCATCATATGGTAGTTTTTCAAGTCTCCTCCCTTATATTATGTCTTCACCACTCTTTTGAAAGTTTGAATTCTTAGCCAAGAACTCTGTCAGATCATCAAGCATGTGTTCGTAAGGAACTCTCCTTAGATCCTCCTTTCGAAGTATATATTTTTGAACCTGCACAAAAGAAAGGTTGATACTAGGTAAAATGCTAGTATCATGGTTAGCGGGTAACAAGAGGTTTTGATTGACAAGTTCCACAACTAGGTGTTCCTTGTCCACACCTTTCAAGCAACCACTTTGATCATCAACCTTAGTCGTCTCTTGTTGTTCTGGAGTCATGATGTTCTTTCTTGTTCAAGGGTTAGTTTTATTTCCCTCTTCTCAATTCCCTCATCTTTTACTACTTCCAGGAATCCTCTCATTATCTTATATTCCTTACTCACTTGATCATCATTCCTTTCTAAGGTCACAAGGACTAGTTCATGGGGTGGAACATTCGCAATTTATTCAATGAGACCTAAGGACTTCTCCATTTTTTATATTTTACCATTCATAGAGGTTAGATGAACTTCCATTCTTCCCAAGATTCAATTCATGCCTTTGATCTTTTCTAACATAGCTCTCATGTTTCTTATCCTGGGATTTTGGATAGCTTGTTCCATTAGCATTGTACCTAATAATTAAACACTTCAATAAAAACAATAACGTTAGCAAATAAAATCTTACAATCTCTTGTGTTTACACACCTTTGATTGCCTCACAATTGGATTGGCTAATGTTGAAAACTGTTTATACTTTGGCAGTTTGTAAGGTGTGAATTTCTACTTGCAGCTGGAAAGGATTCTTTGTTAAAAAAACTCAAATAAAATTTGTACGGACTTGAGTCAAATAGCTAAGACAAATTATAAACTAGAAATGCACCAAACAAATAGGACAAAGAAGAAAACAGACTCAAGCACTAATCACAACTAAGTAGGTTGATTACTAGTCATTAATTAGTGTTTAGAATCAAATAAAGAAGTTTAGGAATCAAAAATTTAAACTAAGATTCTAAAATTAAGCTTACAAGAAATTTTTCCGAGTTGATGACTAGGTTGACGACTAGGATGATAGTCTTCACTTGGTTGATAGCTTATCAACCTTGTCGTCAACCTTAGATGGAATAAGGGAATTAAGCTATCTTTAGTTGACGACTAGGTTGATGGGTCATAACTTAGGACAAATAGGTTGATGGGTCATCACTCAGTTAACGACTAGGTTGACGACTTATTAGTAGTTGTCACCCTAAACCAATGTATTTGACGACTTATGCTTGTATCTTGTCTCCTTGTTGACAACTTTCTTCACGACTAGTCAGTGAGTTGACGACTAGCACTAGTTGTAACCTCAAAGTAGTGGGAATTTATTTCTCTTTATCCAAATTGTGGTGTTGTTCAGGCTACTATGGAAGAAAATACAAGAATTTGGGGCTCTTCAATTGATCTTTCCAGATCAAGAATCTTTTGAATATATTATGGTCCCCCTCCCCCCTTGTATTTATATTTTTATTGTTTCCTTCTTTGGAATATTCCATTTTGATACCAACTTGATCCTTTCTTTTTTGAAAGATTGGAATATTCCAAAGAATAAACAAGTACAACACCTTTTCCTTTGCTCTTTTTGGATCAAATACACCAATTTTAAATGTTTTTCTTCCACAATATTTGAAGAACGTGAAGAACACAAAGAACATTCAAAAATTGACCCTAATCCAAATGAACCCAAAATCTGATTAAATTAGACCCCAAAGATCACTTCAACCCCCCGAGCATAACCTACACGTTTTTAAGTTCAAATTTTCACCAACTATAGTATGATTTGAGAACCCACCTCAAAGTTTCTTCAAATCAAGCTCCAAAAATGGTAAATTACTCAAATCACCTCAAATTAAGCACAACTCCTTGATTTAGACTGTGTTAGAGCTAGGGAGCAAAAAACTAGTACTAGAAACATAAAATGACACAAAAATAAAAAACTCAAAATTTTAAAGAACCCTAAAGACATGAACAGTTATAACGCTCAAACTACACCTCTCTAATGAGAATGTAAGAGATAGTTGTCAATATAAAACCCAACTAGGTTGGGGTCGAATCCCACATGGGATATAGTGTGAACTTAAGTCATTTGAAATTTAATCAATTGATAGCTGGATGTTTCCTGAAATAGAGGTTTTTAGTTTAGCAAGTAATTGTTGGTCACTTTAGTTATAGTGTTCGTAATCAAGAGTTTATGGAAAAACTAGAATTATGTTCACTAGGGGTTTTGGTACTGACAGATGCTAATGGTGGTTCAAGATTCTCACAGTAGGTAGGACAAAAAGTTATCTTTATAAAAGTTATGCCTAAATGTCTATCGACCAACTTAAGCATTTAATTACCTAATCCTCTCGGAATTAGGGAATTTATATTAATGAACAGATTTTACCTCAGGTTAATCAACCCTATTACAACGTCAATTATTAAATGGAAGTTTTTAGTGCTTCCAAGTCCCTATTAATATTTCACTTCACACTATATTTTATTTCTTTCTCAAGCAAATCAAAGTAGGTGTTATCTATCGTTTGCAACCAATAGATGATAATTAAAACCTTAGAATTATCAAAGAGTCCTACCACCTTTTGAATCTTGAACACTCAGCAACTTATCAAGACTTAACCCTGGATCCCATAATTCAAGTTAAAGGAATTTAGCCTCTCTTGATGTAATAATCGAAACAACTAGTTATATTCATGATTCGAAAGATAAACTTACCACAAGATGAATAGAAACTAGAGATTCTCAAATTAGATCACAATAGTAATCCCAAAATAATGATGATAATCTCTTCAAAATAATTGCTTGTTCAAGTTAAGAAACTAGAGAGAGAAAATATCAAAATACGTTTCTCAATACTCAAGTTTTTCTCACTCTAAGAAAACCCTCAACAATGCTTTAAATAGTTCACCCTAAATATGGAAACAAAATAATAAAGTTTAGAAATTCTTCGGATTAGGTTACGCCATTAGTGATAACCTATTAGGAGGCTGATGACATATCACAAATGTCGTCAGCTCCAATTTTATTTTGATACTTGCTGCCTAAAGCTGACGACAACTGGTGACATCCTATCAACTCCTTGACAACTTATCATAAATGTCGTCAAATCTCTACCTCAAACCTCATGTTCTTCCTTAGGCTGATGACAACTCTGATAACCTATCAGTTCCTTGATAGCTTATCACAAAATGTCATCACAACTCTCAACTCAGGTGCATTCTCTGTCTGAGGTTGACGATGAAGCTGATAACTTATCATAGGGATGACAACTTATCATAAATGTCGCCAGCCATACTTCTCTTTGAATTACTTCAGATTTCACCTCCTTTGCTTCCATCCATGTTGACTCTCTTGCATAATTTTTTCTACTGCAAAATCAAATATAAAACAATAAAAAATGACATAAGTTACTTAAGAATTTGCAATTATTCTTAGTTAAAAGCCTCAAATTTGTTAGCATTATCTCACACATCAACACCCTTAACTTAAAACAATTGCTTGTCCTCAAGAAACTCAACACAAATAAGAGAATACAAAGTACATTTGGCAGTCAATCATCCATATCATCTCAAAACACTTTCACCCTCTCCTAGGTCAGTCATTTCAAGAACAATAAAGAACACCAATGCAACACACAAAATCAATATACGACATTAATTCACCTACATTAACCATGCATATACCAGTATTACACTGTCCAAACAAGTTAGCAACTAGAAATATATCTGGTTTGCCGTCAAAGCAAAGAAATCCCCCTTATCTCATATCAGTAATCCTATAAGTAACCATAGGGACAATCAAAACACTCACTCTCATAATGAAGTTCTAACCAATGTATGGCAAGTACCATAGGCTTGCCCTTATTTTCATTACCCAGATCTTCAGATAGGTAAGCTAGGATCACTATAGGTCTTCTCTTAGGATTGTGATATAGGTTAGGGGATGGTATGATACTCGATGGTATTTAAAGTGACTATGCCTCCTTTCTACTACATTAGCTTTTTGGGGTTTCACTCATTAGCCTTTTCCACTCTTCTCTTTTATTGATCACACTTATTTAGGCTGGGTGCGGTTTTTTCCACAATTATTTATTCTTTTTCACAATTTTTTTTTCTTGCTCTTTTTCTCCACACCCAGCTTTTTATTCTTTTCTTTTATACTACCTTTCTTTATACTCATTCTGCATCACGCACCCTTATGATTTCCACCCTCAACTTAGGCCATTTTCCTAAGTCAAGGTGTACAGTTTTCAATGAGGACCAGGACTAAAGTAGGTTCATTGTGATCTAAACAGGAAGGTGATAGGTTTCATAAAAAGAAATAGGCTAATCAGGCTCAAAACAGGGATCAAGTGATATTTTACACATAGGGAAGGTCATTTAGGCTAAAGTTAGCTCATATCAAAATGACCTATGATTATTTCCTAACCCCTATCCTTAACCTAGGTAAGACTAACTGGGAAAGTTCTGGCTTCAGCATACAGAGGGAACTAAGTAATATCTCACACACACTTGGCATACAAGTATATCGCAATCTACTACTCATTTAGTTCATGCAGCTGTTTAGCAATAATCATTATGTTACTATAACTAATGTCATACAATGATGTACAGTGGTCACACTTAAATGCAAATCACACAGTTAAAGAAGTAGACCACTTGAAGAGGTGTACAAAAATCACAAAACAACTCAACTTCCTCAAGTACAAGTATTTCTCCTAGTAGGTTACAAAATTTTATAACAACAATTTACCCTACAACCTCAACTTAAAATCAAAAAAAATCTAAACTTAGGGTTAGAGTATACCTAGAATAGATCAATCCCGGGGATCATGGGTTGCCTCCCATGCAGCACCTGATTTAACATCGCAGCACGACTCAGGTATCTCGATCACTTCAGACTTCATCGAGAGAGATAGTAGTAACACTTTTTATTGATTCTTTTGGACCAATTTAAAGTTTGACTCATTTCCTATTTACTTTGAAGGTGTTGTTATCTTCATTTTCAAGTTACACTACTCCAGATTAGTAGAGTTGACTAACTCTAAAAGGGCCTGACCACTTAGATGTAAGCTTACCTGGGAATTGTTTGAGTCTGGAATTAAATAGAAGCACCAAGTCACACTTTTGGAAGTCTCATTTCTCTATCCTTCGATCATGGTATTTTTTCATTTTTTCTTTATATAGTTCTTCTCGTTCATATACCCTGAGATGGAATTCATCCATCTCATTTAGTTGTCCCAGTCTCAGCTCTACTGCCTCCTTCCAACTCAAATACAACCTTTTGAGTGCCCATAAGGCCTTGTGCTCCAGCTCTATTGGTAAGTGGCAAGCTATTCCATAGACCAGCTAAAGTGGTGACATTCCAATGGGTGTCTTGAAAGAAGTACGATATGCCCACAAGGCATCATTGAGCTTTTGAGACCAATCTTTCTGAATAGCATTCACCGTTTTGTCTTGGATAGCTTTAATCTCTCAATTTGACACCTCCACTTTCCCACTAGTTTGTGGGTGATATGTAGTGGCTACTCGATACTGTTTTACCCCATTCTTTGCTAAAGCTGCTCAAAACACATTGTTGCAAAAATGAGATCCTCCATCGCTTAAATTAGAGTGTGGTACTCCAAAGTGAGAGAAGATGTTCTTTTTTTATAAAAGCAACAACTCTTTTTCCTTCATTATCAGACAAGGCAACAGCTTTAACCCATTTCAATACATAGTCAACAACAACTAAAATATACTTCATCCCATACAATCTTACAAAAGGACCTATAAAATCGATGCTCCATACATCAAACAATTCCAACTCAAGCATCTTAGTCAAAGGCATCTCATGTCTTTTGGATATTGACCCCTGCCTCTGACATTTGTCATATTTCAGCACAAACTCATGGGTATCCTGGAACAACGTTGGCCAATCATAACCATTGTGCAACACCTTCCTAGCTTATCGGTCATCTGCATGGTGACCTCCAACTGGGGAAGCATGACATGCTTCCAATATGTACAATACATCTACTTTCGGTATGCATCTCCTATAATATTATCCGTACATCGGCGAAAAAGATACAGCTCATCCCATAAGTAATGAGTCACATCATGCAGGAATTTCTTTCTTTGATGGAAAGAAAGATTTTTTGGGATGACCTCACTCACAACATAATTTGAAAAATAAGAATACCAAGGCAATTTCTCCACAACAGCAGCCAACATCTCCTCATTAGGGATGGCATTAAAGTGTAAAAAGTCCTGTAGTTGGGTATGACTTCCCTCTTAACTTGTACTAACAACAAACGAGTGGTCCTACTACTTGCAACCTAGACAGAATATTAGACATCACACACTATCCACCATACTACTCCCCTTGCCTAAGTCATACCCATACATACAACTATTACCCTCAAACTGTATCCAAGATAGAATCCAAGGGGTTGGACACTGGAAAACATAATATTTTTACTATATCACTCATACTATATCCATACAACCCTTATGCTATCTATTCATAGTTTGGACAGAAACAAACCAAACCACACTAATTATCATATGCGTTGAAGACCTTTAACCATACCCACTACATATGACAAGGACCTTCAAGTAGTATGATATCCAGAATCACATATTCAAGTAACTTTTTAAGGGTCAAAATCCAAGGTGTTTCATGAGGACTAAGTATTCTAATGAGTATTATGCAAGGTTGTTTATTTAGGAGGTCATGAAGTTGCATGGTCCTCTAGTTTCAATTATTTTTTATCATGGTACTCAGTTCTCATCTCAGTTTGGTGGTTATTTCAGTGAGGTTTAGGGACTAAGGTGACCCTTAGTACTTCCTTCCACCCGTAGATAGATGAATAAGCAAAAACATCTATTAAAACATTGGAAAATATTTTTCGAGCTTGTCTGATTGATTTTGGTGGTAGTTAGGTTGACCATTTTTCTCCTGTAGAGTTTTCTTGTAATAATAGCTATCACTCTAGCATTGGTATGGCTCTGTTTAAGGCATTATATGGTAGGATATATAGATCTCTTATTGGATGGTTTGAAGTTGATGAGGTTGGGTGATTCGGTCCTGATTTAGTTCATTAAGCAATGGAGAAGGTGAAGGTGATTTAGGATAGGCTTAGGACTACCCAAAGTCGCCAAAAGTCCTATGTAGACATGACGAAAAGAGAGTTAGAGTTCAATGTGGGTGATTAGATATTGTTAAAGGTGTCTCTCATTAAGGGAGTGGTGTGTCTTTTGAGAAGGGGAAGATCAGTCTCCGTTATGTTGGTGCTTATTTAATTTTGAAGAGAGTAGGAAGTGTTTCTTACGAGTTAGAATTGCTCGCAAGTTTGAGTTCTATTCACCTTGTGTTTTATTTGTCCTTGTTGAGAAAATATGTGGGTTATCCTTCCTTAGTGGTTCTTATTGAGGATCTTGGTGTCTCGAATTCCATGTATTACAAAGAGGTACAGGAGGAGATCTTGGATAGACAAATTAATAGGTTCTGGACTAAAGATGTGATATTGGTAAAGGTCCTTTAGAGAAACAATAAAGTAGAATAAACCACTAGGGAAGTAGAAGAGGATATGAGGGATAAGTATTTATTTCTATTCCATGTGACGGATGAAGAAGCCTGAGGTACAAATTTCATTCCTTTTTGTTATTATCCGAGTTTATCCTTTGATTCTGAGGTATTATGGTTATTTTTGTATGAAACATTTCCAAGCTCATCTTTCACGGATGAATGATCCTAAGGAGGGGATAATGTAATACCTTCAAATTTGGAGAAATTTACTTTTGTCCTTTCCATCCTTAGAATATCAATTTTTTACCTAAATTATGTTTGGGGATGTTAAAAGGGAATCCCTGAAGTGTTTTAGAATTTTTGGTTAGGGTTCGGGGTGATTTTGGACCCTAGAGGCACAAGCCCTCATGATATTAGCGTGTGACGGAGGTTATAGCAGAGACTAACCTTCGTGACACGGAGGCTGTGTTCTGTGATAGGGTCCATGGCATGAAAGTCGGACATCCGCAATACGGTCCATACCATGAACCCATGTGTTATCTTGGGTAGTTTTTTATTTTAAATGGGATAAGGGGTAATAGAGTTTTTTCACTTAAAATGACCCTTAAGCACTATATAAGCCAATTATCATCAGTTTTCATGATACTAAGGTCATTATTTTCACTCTCAATCATTCTCTCTAAAAATTCCCTTTTCAACTCAAGGCTATGGCTTAAGGAGGTGATCATCTAGGGTCCCAAGAGTATTATTTTCTTCAAATTTCATGGAAATTAAGGCATATATATCTTTCCCTTGAACTTATATTTTCTTAATGGCATGAAATTGCTTATTATTAATTATTAATGGGTTTTGAACTATGGGTTAAGGGTTGTGTATGTGTTTGGTTTAAATTATTTCCCATGGTTTATTTTACAATAATTATGCTTTATTTATAATTTTAGAACATTGTGCAATGCTTAGGAATGGTAATTAAATGGAGAGGTCATGGTTAATCCCAAATTTGATGATTTTTACTTTGGTATATGGTTTGGAAATAATGTGCCCTCAACCTATTTGTGAAATTGTCAATGAATATGAATTTGTCACCAAGTTTGGTTTGCTCACTTGTATTAATGAATTGGTATGAAAATGATTGGATTCATCAACTTCCTTAAAACTAATGCATTGCATAAATGGATAAATGGTGTAAGGATGGTTCTGAAAATCTTGTGGGTTCCGATGGAATCTGCCAAGTGAATGATTTATGACAAACTTGTGGGGTACGAAGGAATCGCCCTAGTGATTTTAATAATTGAGTATGGGGGTACGAAGGAATCCCCTAAGTGTAAGCGTAATGAAATTACTTGCAATCTATAGTTGGTATAAAGATACCTCTTAATAATGCCTTTAAGATTTACTCTTGGAATTTGGTAAATGGGTTATGTGCTAAATGTTGTAATTAAGCTTAAATGGGGTTTTGTAGCTAGCCATGAAGGTGTGAGTTCGAAAGACTGATACCGGAAACTCATGTATATCGTCATGAGGGTTGGTCTTATAGACCATGTGCTTTTGGGGTACAAAGTAATTCCCCAAGTGCGTGTATATATAAAAATTAATCATAGTTGGTGAAGGGTAAATAGGAATCCCCGGCCTTTTATGATATCTCTAGTTCGTGCGGCTAACACACACTGGGGCCCAACCAGGGGTTATAATTGGACCCATATAGTTTATGGGTAGATTCTTATAGTAAAGCTATACAATATAGGTTAATATTTTAAATGTTTTTATTAAATCTTGTTCTATATCCCTTGCATGATATATTATATATATATGTATGTACATTATGTGCATGTGGATTTTATTGTGGTTTTAACATGGGATTAATTGTTCTCTTATCCCTGAGTTATATGGTAGCGCTCAAACCACTAACCATCTTTCAACGTTGTATCCCTCCACGATGTAGGGTCCAAAGGAAAGTCTACAAATTTTGCGTATTGATCAGTGTCCGTGGTTAGTTCATGAGTTGACTTGAAGTGGTGAGATTCTATCAGTAGAAAGACTTCATTCATGTTTTGGTTTCTCATGTCTCAAAATTTATTTCATATTTATTTTTTGGCTATAGTCGGGGGAATGTCTCGACATATTTTTGGTACTCGGTTTATCTGGAGGCTTAGTGGATACTATGTATTTGAGTATTGTTGTTGTTTTCGGATGTTGATCCAATACTGATTCTTTTTGGATTTTGTAGTACATTTTGTCTTATATAAGTATTCATCTATTTCTAGGTGTTTTTAGTTGTATTTGAATAGGCTTAGGGGGTGGTCTCTGATCCTCGATGGACTTGGGAAGCCCATCACAGCCTGGTCCTGGTTCGAGTCATGAAAATGCCTTAATGGAACAAATATATAAGCTTTTAGAGATGAATTAATAGGACGAGCTTGAAAAGCCTGATGGCTATAACCCCTAGAATAAGAACCACTAAAGTTACTAGCATCTAGAATTTCATTGATATAGCCTTGGCCTGATCAGCCTATTTGCCAAATTCTACCTTATTCACATAATCAATAACATTATTAAGCATATTTCTATCAGATGTCATTTCACGTCCAAAAACTGTAAGTCACTGTTCAAACCCTTCACAAACAACTGAATCCCATCCTCTTGTATACAAAGGAAATGAGTAGCATAGTGGAACAAGGCATAAAACTTCACCTCATAAGTTGTAACAAACTATATTTCCCTGTTCAAGGGATAAAAACTCATCCCTTTTACAATCACAAAGAGTACGAGGTACGTACTTCTCTAAAAATAAGGTATGGAACTAGCCATGTCAATAGAGGTAAATCTAGTGACCAACATTGCACATAAGACCTCCACCACTGCTTTGTATCACCCTGCAATTGGAAGGTCACAAACACAATCCCATGCTGCTCCATAATAGTTATTTTATGCAGTCTTGTCGTATCCAAATGCACACATAAGTGTACACGATCGTATAGGTAATAAAGTGTCTCTTGGGAGTTGGATCTCGAACCTATAGGAACCTGTCTATTAAATATTCACCAAATTAGACTAATACTTATTATTTATTCAAGAGGTAGATCTTACGGAGAATTTATGAATTATTTAAATAAAAATAAGAAAAGAAAAAAACTAATTAACAACTAACCAAGATGAAGAGCAGGTTTTATGGAATCAATAAATGAATCCATCTAAGAGGATGGATTCACTAACAATAATGTTGATTATTAGTTTTGTCAACTTATTTTATTTCTTTTCTAGTTGTTGATTTATGGGATTAATTAATGATCATGATCTTTCAAACCTCTAATCATTTATTTTGATTGACCTCACAACTATATCATTGACTGGAGATGTAATAACCCAATCCAAGTACATTTATTTATCTTCATTTTCTGTAACCAAGTAAGGTAATCTAGGTATATTCCTATTCTAGATGCAAATTAATTCTTCATTTTAATAAAGTAAATATCTTATTCCCTATATTCTTCATTCTATCCATAGATTCTTCTTTTGAGTTTACAATAAGAACATAAATTTATTTTTATGGCAGATAAGCACTAAAATATTAAGCATAAGAATAAGAACAACTATGATGATGATCAAACAAATTGAATCAAATGTCTACTACAACAATCATGTAGTTAGCTACCATAATCCTGGAATGAAAAGTTTAACTCCACATAGACTTGGAGAAATTACAACAAATCATCCAAATAAATAATGTAAAAATAATTAATAAAGGAGAAGAAAAGATGAAACCTAAATTCTTTGGCCTCCACGTGGCTCCTAGTTCTCCTCAGGTCAAAAGTTTTTTAAATAGTGATTAGGAAATGTTTATAAATGTAGAAAAAGACTAAAATAACATAACTAAGTCCAAAATAAATTCGAAAAAATAAAATTTAGAACACAACCTCTTACGTGTTGCGAAGACCATCACACCCATTACTGTTATGTCATGTCAATATCATGTAAAGCCACTAGATTGGAAAGCAAATTTCAGTTCACTTTGGATTACTTTTGATTATTTTATTTAATTTATTTCATTAAATGGTATGCTTGACTTCATTCTATAATCTTTCATCTTTAATTTATTTTGGCTTCAAATATCTTCACCTTGATATTATTTTAATCCTACTTATAAAAATGTAATATTAAGCATCATCAATGAATCAATGCTCAAAAAGAATAAATAAAATACGTAATGTGAGGTGAATACTTACTAAAAATATATAATTTATACTCACATCTCCACCCCACACTTAGACTCTTGGACGTCCTCGAGCAAACATTAAAGCTCATCTCAAAAAGATCAAGTTAAGAGTACGACCACTTTCATTTTTACAATTAATTAGGCTATGTACAAAAATTCATTACATCAATTACACTTTCTATCATTATGCAAGATATACAAACAAACAATAAATCTCTACCCTGTTAACCTCAAAGACAGACTTAAACTCATCAAATTTAAGCTCGTAACCTACTCTTTATCAAAGATGCTAATAACATCACCTATTTATCATGAAACAAGTATCTCACAAGAAGAAATAACCCTCACAATCAATTCAAAACATCATATATAAATTTTGGACTTTGCATCAAAGAACAACTCTCGTACTCATAAAAGAATTCACATGTTTGCACAAAGAACTATAGGCTTGTCCATTATGTACATATCCAGTAATTAAGCATGCTCGAGAAAAATCAATGAGTTATAATATTGGCTATGACACGAGTAGAAAAACTATATACTAGTGTCCTACACTCCCATAAGCCCTCATCACCCATTATTTTCTTATTTTATTTTGTTTTTATCCCCCTATCTTAAATTATTTTCACAAGTAATTCTCATCTTATCAAGAACACTTGGGTCAAATTTTTTTCAATAATTTTTCTCTATTTTTTTCATGTCACATTCTTTCAAAGAGGGTCTTTCATCACTTTCTAGCAATCATTTTTCACATTTTACACTCAACTATCTATTTACTTTAAATTTAATAACTATAACAAATCTATGCTATAATTCTTAAAGAATCAGGGTGCAAAACTAGGGATTCAACAAAAGAGTCAAGGAAAAAATATGGCTACCAACAAAAGAATAAATGTATAAAGGGACTAACCAACGGTAACAATATTTGAAAAGGCTAAAATTTCACAAGTCAAATCAAAGAAAGCTTATATCATCTTCTAAAGAGAGCAACACTTTTTTATTTTACATTAATAACATGCAAGAAAAATTCTAGACTAAGTTGCAAACATTGAAATACACAATAAAATATCATTACACGACTCAGATATCAATCAACATAGATTAGTTTCACTTCTACGACAAACAGGCTCATAGTGAACTATAAAATAAAAAAAGACTATATACAAAGCAATCATGAGCCTATGTTTTTGAAAGTTTACTATTTTCTTTATACTCAAAAACTCAGAGAAAAGTACTATTAAAGCTCAAACCTAAATTTCTTGTAAGAATCAAGTCAAAAATATACTTTCATTTGTCTCCAAAAAAAATAAAAATAAAAAATTACTCCTAAAAATAAAAGTCTCTAAAAAAATAAAAGAATCACTCAAATCAATTCCCTCTCTCCTCCTAGAAAAAAATTTAAAAAAAATGAAGAGGTGGACGAAGTATCCTCTAATAAAGACTAAAAAGCTAAAAATAAACCAAAACTATTCTAATCTAAAGAACAAAGGATTTTTTTTGTACTTTTATACTTTTCAAATTTTTTATTTTAAAAAAATCTAAATAAAGTAACTAAATAAAAGAAAATAATAATAACAATAATAATAATTGTAAAAGAATATCCTATAGCGTACTTCACCTTAAAAAAATATTGAAAGATATCCCACACCACACTTAAAATTATGCTTTGTTATCAAAGAAATAAATAAAGTAAAACAAGGGTTAAAAATATTTCCTTAGGATCTTAAGGGCCTAGATAAAAGCATATTTCCTCAATTTTTATCAAGGGTTTCACGAACTCCACACTTAGCTCTAATGTTCTCCTTCCCTCTCAATTTGGGTACTCAGACTTGCCCTAAATTTGTGAAAATAGAAACAACCAAAAAATGTGACACCACAAAAAAATAACAAAAATAAGCCACACTAGTAATTAGGTTAACTCCCGAAAAACATCTAATTTAATATCGCAGCATGACACAATCAACTTTACCCCCCTTTTCTTCCATTTTAAGGATATGAATTGGACTCTTAATTTTGCATCCATTTTTCAACTCTGCTCAAAGGGTGGTAGTATATAAAAAAAGAAACTAAGAAATAGATGTAGCATTTTAAATGTCCTAGTCCTTAAGTAAGAAATGTCATTTTGTCTTTCTAGAATGATAAATTTTAGAATGTAGGAGTCTTTCTCCTCATCTATGTACTCCTCCACCAGTACAGATAACTCGATTCTCATGTCGTCATCCAAACATATTATTAAAAAATAATTCAAAAAAGGTCCAATAGCCTCAACTTTAAAAAATAATTATTTATGATATTCTCACTTTTGTACTCCACCTCAACATCAATAAAAAGAATAAAACGTATTTAGATGTTTAGAATCCCTCTTCTTCCTCTACTAATTGGTCAGTATTCACAATAACCACTGATTGGATATTAGAATCCTCAACCTTTTTGTTAAAGTGAGCCTCAAAGTTATGATTACCTGAGCCAAATTGGTTTATTTGTTGCATGATCTCAACCCTTTCCTCTTTTAATTCTGTTTCCATATTTTAAAGACTATCACAAATAAATTGATGTAATTTTATTTTATGTGCTTCTTTCCTTAACCAAGATTGGATCACTATGTCAACTTCCTCACAGCTTTCTCCTGGTAGAGACTTTTCTTCTTTTGCTAGAGGTTTGTCATGCTTGTTAGCTAGGATCATATTTGCTGATCCACATAAATGTTAGTCATAGCTTGTATCTCTATAAGGTGGGAACACATTCTCTTCACAAATTCCCACTATTCTATTAGCTGCTCCTATAGTTGTGCTTGATACTTCTATAGTTATGCTTGATTCTCCTATATTTACTTCACCATATTAATAAGATAAGAATCATGATACATATCCTTCAATTTATTTTTCTTTCCAACATTATAAATAAAATGACCCTTCAGGTCATTTTTCATATTTATGTTTATTTGCACTATTAAAACTTCTCCATTACTGCCCAAGTCATTTATGATTCACTAGGATAGACGATTCAGATATCAAGCAATTCATTTGTTTTTTGAACCAATTCTCTACTTAGAAGTCTTCGCTGGTTCCAAATGCCACTAAACAAAAACATTAGTATAGCAGCCTCGAATTGAAAATTCGACTTTTCCAATGCGTCCAAAACATCGAAATCTATATGGTTGCACATTTCATTTGCTCAAATTTGATTTTGCATGCATCCTGATGCCGTAGTCGAAACTTGGAATGAAATTCTAAGTTTTACCCATCATTTTTTCGGGATGGAGATACCACAACTTCAGTGGTTTAAGTGTAATCGGAATGGTCGTGATCACAGCCTAGCGTGTATGCATGATCACGCCTCCTGAGAGTTGGGAAAGTTTTATTTAAAGGCTCTTTTGGCCGAGAATTGGCCATTTCTTTTGTTACATTGAGTACCCAAATCGTACTAGAGTGTAAAATCCTTAAAAGTAGTCTTGTAGGTTGATTGAAAGCTTGAATAGCTTATTTATTTGCTCTGAACATCAAATCTAAGGTAAGATTCCTATAATTTTGGTGTTGATTTCATGATTTTACGACCCAATACCCCTAATGGATTGATGCTTGATTTTTTCCCCAAATATGGATAATTTCCACCAATTACTTGATGGATATAACTTCCTAATGGTATTTGAAGAGTAGGCTGGTCTCGAAAACTTATTCTTTATGTGTAGGACCCACTTAGGGGTTTTGGTATTATGTTTGGACCCAAAGAACAATAGTACAATATTGGAATTGATATACTTCTATTGATAAGTAAATTATTATTTTGTTAGTTAGATGGCATTTTTTGGATTTTGAAGTAAAGACGAGCATGTAGTGCCCGATATGAGGTTTGTAGTTTGTCTTTCATGTAGGCCTCTGTCTACTCATCTTCATAGATGACGTATGATACATATTTCTTATGAATCTGGATGTTAGGATTGATTATGTATAAAGTAACTTAGCCTTGATTGTTGATGCTTTAGGGATTAGATTAGGGTTTTGGACCCATAAGCTTATATGCTTATAAGTTTTTTGAATCTTAGTCCCTTCCCTCTCTAGTTTAGATTAGTTGTAGCATAGTTTTAATGTAATGCTATGTTTGGGTTATGGTTTTAGTATTTGAAATCATGAATTGTGGATTTAACCTTATTGGTCTAGTATGGTAGTCTTGAACCTGTAACTTGGGTAGAGCTGACTTGATTACTTTTTTTCCTAGTTGAAGTTCCAATCATAGGCTTGAATGTATTACTTGACAAATAGAAGTTATACTAGATACCTTAGCCTAGTTGGGGCATGGTGTGCTTAATTATGGAAATCGAGGTTTAAAAGTGGGATCGTCTGTCCCACTTAGGCCTAGACTTATGTTAACCTCGTGGGTTTAGTAGGATATGTTAGACATAGATAAGGCTAGTAAACCTTAGTATAAGGTTACTTCGTGACTTGGTTGCTAGTACTGATGTTCCCCAGATTGTGGGTTTTGAGCTATCACTATGATACTCCTTTTGGAAGTGATATTGGGCATTTAGAGATGTCATTTCCCTTAGATGAGTTATTCGGACTATAGAGGTGCTATTTACTCCAAGACTTGATGATTGGCCTATGGAGATGCTATTTTCTCTAGACTTGATGATTGACCTATAGAGATGCTATTTCCTCTTAGATTTGATGATTGCCCGGTACAAATGTTATTTCCTCTTAGATATGATTATTGTTCCTATAGAGTTGCTATCTCCTTTTTGGTTATGATTGTTTGGCCTATATAGATGATATTTCTCTTAGATATGACAATTTCCCTAAAGAGGTGATATTCCTCATAGTCATGATGTATGACCTATTAATATAAGATATCCTATAAGACAGCTTATTACATACTTATATACATGCTCATTGATAATATGCCTCCTAGATGTGAGATGCCTTCTATGTCTGAGATAACTAGAAATATGCTACGACTTATAAATATGATTATTGATATAAGTTTTGGATGCATATGTGGGACTAAGGCCATGATTATAATATTTTTATTATTTTGGATAATTATAATTTGGTCAAGGGCCATGTTATGCTAATTATTAGATATCCGAGAAATGCTTATCATTATAAAGGATACAATTACAGTTTATGGATTCATATAAATATTTTAGATATATATCTATCCGATATGGGATTAAGAAAGATGAGGTATGTTGCTTACAACTTATTTGATTGGATACTGGTGATGTCACACATAGATTTGGTATATTCATAATTATTGTATTGGTAACTTATGTGATTCCAGATGAAGTATGATCTTATGATTTTTTGCTTAGTTAAGGGTTAATCTATGTGGTAGTTAATTGTCTATTAGGAGACTATAGCACTCGTTGTCTAGGAATCAGATATATTAGTTAATGAATCTTGATTAGTTGATATATGGTAGTTAGAGATAGTTTATATGTGGCTAATGATGATGTCAGGTTTAGCATAGGCAAAGATTAGTGATATTGATGCCTAAGTTTATAATTTCGATTAGTTGTAAATAAGGAGTTGTGTATTAATGAGGCTAGATAATAAATGATGTTGATAATAAGAAGTGGCTAGTTAATAATGATGACTAGTTACTAAATGGTTGATTAAGGAAAAGTTGAATGAGGATTATTTAGTTAATGATGGTTAGTTAATGAATGATGCCAGTTAATAAAAAATGGTTAAATGATAAGTGATTATGTATTGTCTAATAATGGTAACAATTATATTATTATTAGTTCATAATATGGAATAGTGGATAAATGGCGATTATGGTCTAGTGATGAACCTTTTCTAGATATTAGATGTCGGCTATCTAATAAATAATAGTTAGTTGTTATCTCTTGAATATGGATAATGTTTAGATGAATAACCAGAGGTCATGTGTAGACTAGTAAACAAGAGGTTTCATTATAAATAGCATTGATTAGCTAAATAATGAGTAGTTGGGAAATATTGTCTAGATAGATACTTTGTGGTGATATTATTATGTTCATGAGTATATTGGTATATGTTGTTTTGTAATGTTAATTGTGAGGATATATTGATACCCGACAAGGTCGGAGGATAATGTGATGGTAGATTGATATTCGACATGGCCGTAGGATACTTTGATGATATATTGTTACCTGGAAAGGACGGAGAATACTATGATGATATATTAATACCCGACAAAGCCAGAGAATATTATTATGATATGTTGATACCCTGCATAGCTGGAGAATATTGAGATGATATATTGATACCCGGTAAGGCTAGAGTATACTATGATGATATATTGATACCCGACAAGGATGAAGGATACTCTGATGATATATTGATACATGACTAAAGTATCCCAGGTTTGGACCCTTAGAAAATTTACAGGAATCTTGTTCTTCAGACTCATTACGACTCATGGTACGAGTCGTAAGTTGGGGTAAGAGTAGTGAAGACCTTTCATAAGCTGACAAGTGTTTGTTGATGGGATGGTCTTGGATACTGGAATGGATATGACTTAAGGGTATAAGTCATAAGGCACGGGTACGAGTCGTATAGGTGACTCATAAGGTAGTTGGTGTTTGATCCTCCTGGTGTTAACTTCTGCCAGGGATACGGATCATGGGCACATATCGTATGTTTAGGTTATGACTTGGTTGGATGAGTCATATACTAGACAGTTTTAGATACATAGTTGAGGATTGGTTACGATTGGGTGGGTATCAAGCGTAAGTTATGTTAGACTCGTAATGAGGTCAGTCATAACTCTGTGTCTGGATTTTATGGGATTAAGTGGGGGTATTCTGGACATTTCCATACTTACCCTAATAAGGACCCATGACTTCGAATACACTTAGGATATTATTTACCCTATTATTTTATTCTTAAACACTTAGCATCTATTCCTAAACATATCATAATTCTCTCAAGATCTTTTGGGGCAAAGAGCTAGGGTTTCAACGATGGGATTACTTTGTGGCTTGTCTTGGTATATTATTTCAATCAATTTTCTTGATTTAAGGCATGATTCTCTTCCCTACTTGTAATTTCACTTAATGTCACGATTATATGGTTGATTTCAATGTTTTACTTTTGCATGGTTTTAGTTTTCAATCATTGATTTGGGGGTTTTGTTGTTAAAGGCTTGGTTATGATTTCTTATGGTTTTAATTATACTTTCTATGAATTAATGTTGGTTTTGGAAAATGGAATTGCATGGTAATGGAATTTGGTTTTGGTTATACTATTCCCCCAAGGTGTTTGATTAAATGCTTATAAAGATTTATTTTATTGCATTGACTCTTTTAAAAGAAAACTCTTGCATGTTTTCAGCTTATGCATGAAACTATAAATGTTTTAAATGGTTTTCAAAGGTTAATGGATAATTGGTTATGGTTGTGGTGAACATAGTAGTCTCCCATGATGATAATATGGTCAACGAAAAGGGCACTGAGAGTCCCCTTAATCTAAATAGTTTGGCTATGGATAATTCCTGCACGTATGGCGGTATGACGATACCACTGGTTTATCAAATATCCTTGGTTAATAAATGAAAAATTATATTATTTGGACTTGGTTTTAATTGGGCATTAATGGCATGGAGTGTAAGCTAAGTCGTGTAAGGTAATGATCCCGGGGGAGTCAAAATTGGAAACTCATATTTTTCAATATGAGGGGTCTTCGATGGCCATGTGCGAGTGTCACATTTATATTGGAGGTATGTAATATCATCCCAAGGTTATTGCCTAGTCATACGGCTACACACAGCGGGACCCTTTCAATAGGGAGAGCTAAACCTATATGGCCCGTGGGTGGTAGGACGACAAAGCTATATGACCCAGATTAAGGTTTTGAATGGCATGCTATACTCCGTCCCTTTTCCAAATACTTATATATATGTATGGTTGTTTGCATTGGATGGTTTTCACTTAGTCTTCATAACTGGCATTAATTTATTCTTATCCCGAGATTCATGCTAGTCTTCATCCACTAACCCATCTATTGGCGGTAGTATACCCACGCTATGTAGGAACCGTCTGTTGAAGTGGTAGATTCTATCCTTTCGGAAGGCATCATTTTATGTTGGTAATTCTTAGACTTTCATTTTATTTTCTGATATTAGTTTTTGCCATGTTTGGGGGCATGTCCCAACCGGATATTTGTATTCTTTGGGATAGAGGATTTGTCATACTTATGGGGGTTGGAATGGGTGGGATCGGTATTTGTGTCAGCCTGGCATTGGAATAAGGTGGGAAGCTGGAAACATCGGACATAATTTCTCACTATTTCATCATGTTTCATTTTATGTTTGGCTATCATATTATGTTTTCATATTCTCTTTGCTCTTGTATGGTATGGATGGTTGGTTTGGTATGGACAGACTTGGTTGGGTCAGTCATGGTTATGGCCCTATCCCAAAGTCTTCATGAGAGCATTGCGCAATCTTGTTATTTTCTCAAAATTCAGCTTATATAAGCCTGTAAAGGTGGTTGGGTTGGGTTAAGAGGGTGGTCCCCAGTCCTAGGTGAACTTGGGATGCCTATTACGACAAGGCCCCAGTCTGGGCTACGGTAATTTGGTATCAGAGCTAGGTTTTGATCCTAGGACCTATGGGTTATGGGCCCAACCCAATGACCTTATACAACCTTATATCAAATAAATTTCAAGCATATAACATGGTTGTGCAATTCCCTTATGAAGACTTTGGGATAGGGTCACAACTATTACCGACCCACCAAGTCTGTCCATACCAAACCAAAGAGAATATCAAAACATAATATGAAAGCCAAACCCAAAATGTAATACAATGGAATAGTGAGAAATTATGTCTGATGATGCCAGCCTCCCAACTTATTTTATTGCTAAGGTTGACACCGATACCGATCCCGCCCATTCCAACCCAAAAATACCATAAAGTCGTGTTGAGTAGAGTCTCTTTTAGGGGGTGTAGCACACCACAATCATAAGAAAGAGGTGGCAAGACATCTATGAATGTTCCACTTTCTTGGTATTCTTTCTTCAAGATTGACTTCTCTGTCCTAGAATCTCCACTAATCCTTGTTTATTCATCTTACAGATCATGGCTCATAGATCTGGAACTCAAGGAAATTCTTCCGTCCTATCTGGGGATATTGCTGAAGGAGTACCTCCTACGTCTGGAGTACATCATTGATATTATGGTCCTGTTCCTAATTATATTAGAGTTCCTTATATTCCTCCTTCTACTCCTCAGGTCCCTCAGGGTAATTTGACTAATGAGAAGTTTCGTCAGTTTATGCATGTTATTGCCCAATTTGTTATAGCTCAAGCTGAGTGGGGTAGGGCCAATGTTCTATCTGCTGAGGCTGCTAGGCTTGGACAGTTTATGAAGGTGAGTCCTCCTACTTTTATGGGATCAAAGGTAGAGAAAGACCCATAGGGATTTCTTAATGATATAAAGAATATATTTTGGGTAATGAGGGCGAATGTGGAAGGAGTAAGCTTTGTAGATTATCAACTCAAAGAGGTTGCTTATCTATGGTATGAATAGTGGTAAAAATATAAGGGTGATGTAGAAGAGGATGGGTTATGGGAGGCCTTTTCTTATGACTTCATAGATCGGTTATTTTCTCAAGAGTTGAGGGAAACAAAGATGGAGAATTTATGAACCTCAGGCAAGCGAGAATGTCTGTGAAAGAGTATGCTTTGAAATTCCATCAGTTGTCGAGGTATGCTCCTAATTTGGTGGATGGTATGAGGTTGAGAATGAGGAAGTTCACTTTTGGGTTGAACAGAGATCTGATTCTTAAGAGTAAGGCTGCTTTGCCAATAAGGGATATGGATATGTCAAGGCTGACTGTTCATATGCAGCAGGTTGAGGATGAGAAGAGAAAGTAGGAAAAATGTAGAGAAAGGCAGTATAAGCAAGCTAGGTTTTTTTATTAGGGTGGTGCACAGTATCAAGGTGGTAGAGATTATGGGAAATGGCAGAAAAAGAAGTGGGGGAGTCCTTGTTCCTTCTCTACTATTAGTGCCTCTTACCCCTAATAGTCGGGCGATAGGTTTCATCATAATGGTGATAATTTTGGGTGCAGGGAGCCCAGCCTCAGGCCAGCGAAGGTCACTCTGTTTCTTCTTGTCCTCCTTGTCGGTCTTGTAGTCGTCCACATTAGGGATTCTTCAAGTATGGACAAGTAGTCCATCGGCTCAGGGATTGTCCATCTAACAAGGTTGCTACGCGGGAGAATAAGATTCCGGTGGCTTTATCTTCTTTTCCTACACCCGATGGTTTGACATCTTCTTCTATTACTGTTATTATTTCAGTAGTGGTCGGAATAGGTTGCATACTTTGGCATCCTATAAGGAATTTGAGGCATCACCTGATGTTATTATTAGTAAGTTACAACTTTTCTCTCGTGACGTGTATTGTTTACTTGATACAGGTTCTACCCTTTCCTATGTGACTCCTTATGTAGATGTGTCTTTTTATTTTGATTAAGAAATTATTTTGAATCTATTTTCTATTTCAACCTCGGTAGGAGATCAGATCATTGCTGAACGGGTCTATGGGGGTATGCATATTTGTGAGCGGTAGGAAGACTTTGGTTGATCTGTTTGAGTTGGGTATGGTAGATTTTAATGTAATCTTGGGCATGGATTGGTTGCATTCCTGTTATACAAATTTGGATTGTCGAACCCATAGGGTCTGACAGCTCCAAGCACACACGCAAGTGTACGTGGTCTACCAAGTAATATAGTGTCCTTCAAGAAAGCTGAATATTGATCCCACAGTGTCTTGTTCTAATAACTATTTGATTTAAGTTCACAATTTAGATTCAATTGATGCAAGAGTAACCAAAAGAGAGTTTGAATAATTGTAAATTGTAAGGCAAAGTAAACAATGAATAAAATAAAGGTCTTGAGACAATCAATAGGATAAAGCTTAGGGTTAAAGCACTTTGAACAATCATAATATGTTATTAAACATCACTCGTTAACTTGCTTATCTTGATCGTTGATTCTTAAGGTTAATTTCATGATCATGTGTAACACCCCATAAAATTTTCTCCTAGTCTGAGCCTTAGAGTGTGTTCTGTGAAGAAAAAATCTGGTCCCAAAAGTTTGAGAGGTGTCTTCCCATGTGTGAAATACTTTGAACCATGTAGAATTTCCCTAATATTGACTTTTTTTCATGTAGAACATTGAATAAGTTTTCCATCGATATAGAATTCTCCCAAATTCAATACTCGGTTGAAGATTTAGAGCAATTTTAGTGAGACAGTGTGCCACATGGCACTTTAGCGCGTCGTGGAGCCATTAAAGATGGAAATTGTCAAATTCTAATAATCCTCCATGATTTTCACCGCGTTGCAGTGTTTTCTAGTTTGCAACCAGGGTGGCAACGCGATTGGCACCGTGTCGCGCCGTCTTGCAGTTTCCTAATTGTCCAATTTCCAGTGAACTGGTGCGTCGTGCCAGCATGTAAAATTCTGATTTTTTAGTTTAATTCCAAGGGCTTTTTGGTCTTTTCCCACTCTTTTTCAGCCCCTATATATACTCGATAAAAGGCTCTCAGCCTCATTTCCCATCTTCAACATCAAAACCAGGGTTTTACAAAATCAAAACCTTTATTTCTTCTTCAAGAAAAATCAATAGAGATCAAGAGAAATCAAGAGGAATCAAGAATCTCTCCAAGAACTTTCAAGAAAAGAGTTTCCCCAAGGTATGTAGATGTTGATTCTTGGGTGCCTTTCATCCAAGAAGCTCAAGAACCCTTTTATAAAATTCAAAGATATTGTGTTTATGGGTTTTTATGATTCGTGTGAGTTGAAATTGATGTTCCTTCTATCATTGAGTTGTGATTCATGTTTGTTTACAGGGCCTTCATACTTTGACCCTAGTATGTGGAATTCATGTGATGGTTATGATAAATCCTCTTCAAGTTGCTTTCTATGTGATGTGTTCATGTCAATTAAGTGTAGAAATAGTTGATAAGCAAAGCATGCTCCCTATATGTTTGATAAAATGCTTATGTGAAGAATTAGGGAAATTATAGCATGTTGATTAGGAAACCCAAATTGTGTGCAAGTTCATGTATGCCAAGTGTTTGTTGAAATGCCTTAATTAATAAATTGTGGTATGATAGCATGAAATCCCCAATTAGGTGCAACCCATGCGTGCCTAGTGTTTGATGAATGCCTTAGGGAATGAATTGCTCCTTGATAACATGGAATCCCCAATTAGTTGTAGACCCATGCATGCATAGTATTTGTTGAAAGGACTTAGTGAACATGTTGAGACATGATAGAAGGAAATTCCCTAATTACGTGCTTTTTGAAACATGCTAATCGTTTAATACATAGGTTGTGCTTGACGAATAAATTGTGACATGATAGTATGAAGTTTCCCCAATCATATGATATCCAATACATGCCAAGACTGATATACGTGTGAAGTACTTGATGCATGACCTTATTGAATGGAGTAAGATATAATATCATGTTTCTCCTATGCTATTATATGTCTATGATTCCTAACTACTTAAATTGATGCCTTAGTGATTGTGATGGTGAATATATGGTTGTGGTTCCTAAATGCTTGAAGTGATGCCTTAGTGATTGTGATATGAATATATGGTTATGATTCCTAAAAGATTGAAGAGATGCTTTGGTGATTGTGATGATGAATGAATGACCATGGTTATGACTAGTCAAAAATAGTTGTCTTACTAATATGTTATCGAGTCCTGGGGGTATTTATACCCGACAATTTAGTTGTCGTCTAGAGCCTGTGTCAGTTTTCATGATAATCCCATTCGGTCCATGATTCTCAAAACTCAGTGAATTATAGAACTTTGTATCCTCAGACAGATACAAAACTTAAGAAACCTCAGTAATCTTCGTAATCCCCATATCTCTAGTAATCTAGCCTCAGCGCTGTACTCAACTCAAATCTAGTTGTATTCAAGTGTTCATTTCCGACCTCGGTAGTAACCAAGTAATCTATTCAAACTCTGTATCATCGGTTAGATATCGTGATTTAGTAGTATTCTGTCAGATACGGAACCATGTGAATTTAACTTTACTCAGTCAGATTAATTGAGAAACGTGATCAGTATCAGATTTAGTTCAGTTTGTGTACAGTTGAAAATTTAGTTTAGAGTCTTTCAGTTGGGAGTAGGAGCTAGCACCAAGTGAGGGAAGAGATGGAGACCCCGTTAGAGAGAGGCCGAGTCACTAGGAGCAATCCCTGAACTCTAGAACTACACAGGTAGCGCATGATGCAGGAGTCCCCATCAGTAGATGCTATCACCGTTAGAGAGGTTTGACTATTATATTTCCTTAAGTTGACTTCCTACGAGGTTCATCCATTAGAGAGGCTTAACCAGAGAGGTCTTGGCCCGTGGCATAGTATTGACACCCTTTCAGCTAGGGTTACAGGTTGGACCCAACCTATCGGAGGCCGGGGCATGTCGATTAAGTAACTACTTCCCACAGTTGCATTTTAGTAGTAATCTTCAGAAATTAGGACTATGAGGTACATTCGTCTATCTCAGTGAGGAATTTAGAGAGTTCCATTAATTCGTGGCCATCCATCAGATTGGCTTGGTCTCATTTATAGTTTCTTGTTATTAGATCCAGATATCTCCCGATAGATAGGCTTGATCTCAGTCTCAGATTTAGTTGAGTATTCTTGTTATCAGATCTAGAGATCTCCCAATAGATAGGCTTGATCTCAGTCTCAGATTCAGTTGAGTATTCATGATATCAGATCTAGAGATCTCTCGATAGATAGGCTTGATCTCAGTCTTAGATACAGTTAAATATTCTTGTTGTCAGACTCGGACATGATTATTTTCTTATCATTGATAATAGATTCTGGAATCATCCGTTAGAGAGGTTGATCTTTGATTCCGTCAGTCAAGAGCAGTGAGCGCAGAATTTAGTCATTGAAGTGAGTATATCCAGTAAATCAGTTATCAGTATCAGATGATTCAGTGACTCAGTATCTCAGCGTTAGTACTGAGTTCAGATGACAGCAAAGCGGTACCCGTTTTTCAGTATTTAGAGTTGTGATAATTGTAATTATGGTTTGTGCGTTCATGTATGTGTTCTCATTCGGTACTCTCATGATTATTCAGTTAAGTAATTGTTCATGAGAGAATCCTTGCATTTAGCCTTACCTCATCTGCATACTTGGTACATTTTCGTACTGACATATTTGCACTATAGTGTTTTTAATTGACACCATTGGTTCAGAGGCACGAGATCCTGAGTTCCCTCAGTAGTTCAGTCCCAGTCAGCAGCAGTAGACATAGAAGTGAGTCCTCTTCATTCAAGGATGATACTTGTTTTATTATTTCCTTAGACTTTGTTTATTTTTAGTAGAGGGAGTTAGTTGGGGACATATCTCATCAACTCCACAGTTCAGACAGTTTAGAGGCATTTCGAACAGGTGTATCAGAATTTAGTTTTCAATTTTTGAGTACTTTTAGATGTTTTGAACCTTTGGAAAGTTTTCTCATTTATTATCTATATTATGCAGTGTTTAGGTATAGATATCAGTAGAGGGTTGGCTTGTGGTCCTTTGGGATCATGAGAACCGTGTGACATTTCGGTTCTAGAAAAATTGGGTTGTTACATCATAGTCTCCCGACCCCTAACCATTTACCTATGTGAGACATTACAACTACATTATTGAGCGATGATGTTATAATACAATTAAGTTCTTTAAGCTATCCTCCTACATGTGAATCAAGTAAGGCTTCTAGATACATCCATGTCCTAGATGCTAATTTGAATTCCTTATTTCTTAAAAGAATAAGAATCCTACTTTGTTGATCCCCACGTTATATCTCTCTATTCCCTCTCCCGAGATCACAAGGTTGAAAATATATGTATTCTTAGGGTGATCAATCCTCACAATAATTCAATCAATAATAAACAAGCAATCAAACATGACAATCAAATTAAAAGAAATTAGTTCAAAACAATAGTAGTCATGTTCTTAGCTTTAACCCTGGAAAGGGAGTTTTTAGCCACTTATAGTCATAATCAACATCCAATTAATTTTATGAATGATAAAAACCGTAAAAAATCTAAATTAAAGAATGAAAAAACTAAAAATAAAGTTCTAGCAGCCTCTTCAATGCTCTCAAACGTCCCAAGATATCCAAAATGGTTTTTAACATGTTATATTTATAGTAGACTAACCATAAACCGAGTAGGATTAGGTTTTCATGTTGTCCTTTTTTTGGTGGTCACAATCTTTCCTATTTTGATGATCATCGCATCGTGCTAAGGTGTCCATCACTATAAGCCCATGATGCAGTGTAATTGTATTGAGTTTTTGGAAGTGACAACTGCTGATTTTCCCATTGCCGTGATGCGCCACCACCATCATATCTATAAGTATGCCATCACGGTGGTGTTCTCCGAGACGTCCTATTCTCATCATGTAGTCTTATTCTTTTGTTGGTCCACTCCATGCCTATGTATGATGTTTCCCCTTGACTTGAGGCTTGTAAATATTTCATGCATCATTATAATCATCTCACCAAGTGACCTATAATGTTTCACCCTTCAAATTAA
Source organism: Capsicum pubescens (assembly GCA_030864215.1). NCBI lineage: Eukaryota > Viridiplantae > Streptophyta > Magnoliopsida > Solanales > Solanaceae > Capsicum > Capsicum pubescens. The sequence goes on from CM061544.1 coordinate 160,067,803, forward strand.
AGATAAAAAAAAACACAACAATCATGATGATGAGCTAGTAACTTAAGCTAGAACACTAGTTTTCTTTTTTAGACCTTAAATTCTCTAATTGAACCCAAACTAGTATTAAAACAACATTAAAAATAGTAAGAACATACATGGTCACTTAGATGCATATTTATATCATTATTAACACGTAAATAATATTAATGATCCTCAAAATAAGGTTTATTAAGCTAAGATAACAACACTAAAGTGCATAAATACTCCCAACATTAGGGTCATCCTTATGTTCCATGGTGATCTAGAAATAGAATGGGAAGGTTATTCCATAACTCCTAGGGGGTAGTTTTTTTTTCTTAGATCCCGAAGGTTAATCTCTAAATGTTGTCATTATCACTTGGTACAGGTTAAGGATTCTAATTTAGAAGGTCCTCCTTTGTCTTCGGTCCTGTAGTTAATAAGTTTCCAAAGGTCTTTTAGAATGATTTTCCAGGTGTTTCTCTAGATAGGGAAATAGTGTTTGGTATTGATTTGCTTCCGTACACTCGTCCAATTTCTACTCCTATGAATAGAATGGGTCTAGGTGAGTTAAGGAAACTCAAGGATCTTCTTGACAAAGGATTTATTCATCCTAGTGTTTCCCCAAAGTGTCCACCAGTATTATTTGTGTGCAAAAATGGTGGTTCTCTTCATATGTGCATAGACTACAGGTAGTTGAATAAGGTAATAGTCAAGAACAAATATTCTCTCCCTCAGATAGATGATCTATTTGACCATTTGAGAGGTGCAAAGTTCTTCTCTAAGATAGATCTTCGGTTTGGGTACCATCAGTTGAAGATTAGGGAGGTGGATATTCCCAAGACAACTTTTTGCACTATGTATGGGCATTGTGAGTTCTTGGTGATGTTATTTGGATTAATAAATGCCCCGATAAAATTTATGGATCTAATGAACAGGGTGTTTTAATAGTATTTAGAACTCTTCGTCATTGTGTTTATTATTGATATTCTGGTGTATTCGAAGAGTTAGGTGGATCATTCTAATTAACTCTATGTGGTGTTGTATACCTTAAGTGAACAATGGTTGTTTGCTAAGTTCTCTAAGTGCGAGTTTTGATTGAATGTTGTGACTTTCTTGGGTCATATCATTTCTAGTGAAGGGATCATGGTGGATCCACAGAAGGTGGTTGTGGTGAAGAAGTGGCCTAGACCTATAACTCCATCCGATATTCAGAGATTCTTGGGTTTAATCGGGTATTATAGGAGGTTTATGGAGAGCTTCTCATCCATAGCTACTACTTTGACTAAGTTGACTCAGAATAAGGTTAAGTTTTCTTGGTCAGATGCGTGTGAAGGGAGTTTTGAGAAGTTGAAGGATAAGTTCACTTTGGCTCTGGTTCTGACTTTATCAGAAGGCAATGATGGGTTTGTGATTTTTTGTGATGTATCTCGGGTTGGTCTTGGTTGCGTGTTAATGCAGCATGGGAAGGTGATTGCCTATGCTTCCAAGCAGTTAAAGGTGCATGAGAGGAACTATCCTACTTATTATTTGGAGTTGTTGTTCGTTATGTTGGATTTACAGTTAGAGTGGCATTATTTGTACAGGGTCTACGTGGATATCTTTTTTGATCACAAGAGTTTGTAGTATACGTTCTCGTAGAAAGAATTGAATCTCAGGTAGAAAAGATGTCTTGAGCTTCTCTAGGACTATGATATAAGTCTTCATTACCATCCAAGTAATGCTAACGTAGTTGTTGATGCTCTTAGTATGTTGTCCATGGGTAGTTTGGCTCATGTGGAAGAAGGAAAGTGAGAATTGGTTAAACATATTCATCGCTTGAAATATCTTGGGGTTTGTCTCTTAGAATCCAAGGATAGTGGTGTGATGGTGAAAGTAGTGATTAGATCATCTCTTTGTGCGGAAATTAAGGAGAAAAAAGTGTTGGATTCTGCCTTGATAAAAATCAAAGGTAGAGTTGCTGAGCAAAGGTTGCCAGATTTTGATATTAGCAATGATGGTACTTGGCGGTACTACGCGAGGTTGTGTGTTCCTGATGTAGACGGTTTGCAAAAAAAGATCTTGGTTGAGGCGCACGAGTCACCCTATGTTGTCCATCCTTGTTCTACTATGATGTACCATGATCTCAAGGAAATCTAATGGTAGAATAACATGAAGCGGGACATGGTTGATTTTGTGTCCAAGTGCTTGTTGTGTTAACAAGTTAAGGTTGAGCACATGAGGCATAGTGGGTTGTATCAAAAGATTAAGTTGCCTTAATAGAAGTGGGAGAAGATCTATATAGATTTCGTTACCGATCTTCGTCGATCTTGGAACCAACTTGATTCGATTTGGGTCATTGTGGACAGGATGACGAAGTCTATCCATTTATTTCTTGTGCGGACTAGCTATGCGGCAGAGGATTATGCAAAGCTTTATCTTTATGAGATTATGAAATTGCTAGGCACACTTTTTTTGATTATTTCTGATCGCGGTACGTATTTTACGTCCCACTTCTGGTGGTCTTTCCAAAAAAGGTTGGGTACTAGGGTGAGTCTAAGTACGGCTTTCCACTAGCAGTTGAATGGGAAGGTGGAAATAACTATTAAGACATTGGAAGATATACTTCGAGCCTATGTGATTGATTATGGTGGAAGTTGGGTGGAGCATCTACCTTTGGTAGAGTTTTGTTACAACAATATCTATCATAAGAGTATAGGTATGGCTCCTTTTAAGGTGTTTTATGGTAGGAGGTGTAGATCTCCTATTGGTTGGTTTGAGCTTGGCGAGGCTGATTTGCTTGGTCCATGTTTGGTTAGTTATCTATGGAAAAGGCGAAGGTGATTTGGGATAGGCTAAAGGCTTTCCAGAGTCGTTAAAATTCATATGCGGATGTTAGGCGTAGAGACTTGGAGTTTGCAGTTGGGGATAAGGTCTTCCTTATGATATCTCCTACGAAGGGAGTAGTGCGGTTTGGCAAAAAGGCAAAGCTCAGTCCTCGTTACATTAGTCCTTATGAGATTTTATGGATAGCATACAATGTTACGTATGAGTTAGAGTTGGTATATATTTTGAGTTTGGTTAATATGGTAGTTCATGTTTCTATGTTGAGTAAGTGTGTTGGTGACTCATCTTTGATTGTGCCTTTGAAAGGGTTGGATATCTCAAATTTTTTATCTTATGAAGAGGTCTCAGTTGAGATATTGGATAGGTGGGTTCATTGGTTGCGGACCAAGGATGTGCCTTTGGTTAATGTTCTATGGAGGAACCATAAGGTGGAAGAGGACACGCGGAAGCGAAAGAGGACATGAAGTCCAAGTATCCTCTCTTATTTTCTGCTCTTTATATTCGTGTGTAATGTATGTGTTCTTAAACACATCTTTAATTTTCAAGTTTATCAATGAAAGATTTGCATCTATTGTATCTTTTTTCTGTCTTCATAAAGGTAAGAGTAGAGACATCAAAGGTGGAATTGATGTTTGGTAATGCAAATAACTCTATGTGTGGTTACCCCTACCATATTCGTTATTCGGGGATAAATGTTCCTAGTGGAAGAGACTGAAGCATCCCAGGTTTGGACCCTTAGAATATTTCTAGGAATCTCATTCCTTTGAACCATTATGACTCAAGGTACGAGTCGTAAGCTGGGGTATGAATGGTGAAGACTTTTCGTAAGCGGAAAAGTGTTAGTTGGTGGGATGGTATTGGATACTGGAATGGATACGACGTTAGGGAATGAGTTGTAAGGCTTGGGTACGAGTCATACAGGTGAATCGTAAGGTGATCAGTGTTTAATCCTCCTAGTGTTACATTCTTCCAGGGATACGGATCATGGGTACGGATCGTATCTTGAGGTTACAACTTGGTTGGATGAGTCGTATATTGAACAATTTCTGCTCCATGGTTGATGATTGGTTATGATTGGGTGGGTATGAATCGTAAGCTAGGTTACAACTCGTAAGGAGGTCAGTCGTAACCCTATGCCGGGTTTTTATGAGATTTAGGTAGGGGTATTCTGGATATTTTTCTACTTACCCTAATAAGGAACCATGACTTCTAATACACTTAGGAGGTTATTTATCCAATTATCTTATTCTTAAACACTTTGAATCTCTTCTAAAACATATCATAATTCTCTCAAGAGCTTTTGGGGCAAAGAGCTAGAGTTTCAACTAAGGGATTACTTTGGGTCTTGTCTTGGTTAATTCTTTCCATCAAACTTCTTGGTTGAAGTCATGATTCTCTTCCCTACTTGTAATTTCAATTAAAGGCATGGTTATATGGTTGATTTCATAGTTTTTAATTTTGCATGGTTTTGGTTTTCAATCATTGATTTGGGGGTTTTGATGTTAAAGTCTTGGTTATGATTTCTTATGGTTTTAATTATTCTTTCAATGCATTAATGGTTGTTTTGGATAATGAAATTGCATGGTAATGGTTTAATGGTAATGGAATTTGGTTTTGGTTATACTATGCCCCCAAGGTGTTTGATTAAATACTTATAAAGAAATATTTATTGCATTGACTCTTTTAAAAAGGAACTCTTGCTTGTTTTTAGCTTATGCGTGAAACTAAAATAGTTTAAATGGTTTACAAAGGTTAAAGGCTAATTCGTTATGCATGTGGAGAACATGGTTGTCTTCCAAGAGGTTAATATGGTAAACAAAAAGGGCAAGAAGAGTCCTCTTAATCTAAATGGTGGCTATGGATAATGCTTGCAAGTATAGTGGTATAACGATACCACTAGTTATTAGATAGCCTTGGTAAATAAATGGATTTTTTAGACTTGGTTTTAATGTGGCATTTGTGCTGGGGCGTGTAAGCTAAGTCGTTGAAGGTGGCGATGCCGGGGGGATCAAAATCAAAAATTCATATTTGCCAATATGAGGGGTCTTTGATGGCCACGTGTGAGTGTCATGTTTATAATGTAGGGATGTATTAGTCATCCCAGGGTTATTGCTTAGTCGTGCGGCTAAACGCACCGAGTCCCTTTCAGCAGGGGGAGTTGAACCCATATGGCCCATGGGTGGTAGGATGACTAAGCTACACGACCTAGATTAAGGTTTTAAATGGCATGCTAAACCCGGTCCCTTTTCCCAACACTTATATATATGTATGGTTCTTTGTATTGGATGGTTTTCACTTGGTTTTGATTACTAGCATTACTTTATTCTTATCTTAAGATTCATACTAGTGTTCACCCACTAACCCATCTAATGGCAGTTGTATAACCATACTATGTAGGAACCAGATGTTCGACTCATCCTTCATAGTACTTGAATTGAGGACAACTTATTAGACAGAAGTGGTGAGATTTAATCCTTTCGTAAGGCATCATTTTATGTTGGACATTCTTAGACTTTTATTTTCTTTCTGGATATTGGTTTTGGCCATGGTTGGGGGCATGTCCCAATTAGATATTTGTATTCTTTTGGGTAGAGTCTTTGTGGTACTTCTGGGGATTGGAATGGGTGAGATCGGCATTGGTGTTTGCCTTGTCATTGGAATAAGATGGGAGGCTTGCATCATAGGACATAATTTCTCACTTTTCCATCATATTACATTTTTAGTTTGACTTTCATATTATGTTTCGATATTCTCTTTGGTTTGGTATGGTATGGAGGGTTGGATTGGTATGGACAAACTTGGTTGGGTCGGTCATGATTATGACCCAATCCTAAATTCTTCAAGAAAGCATTGTGCAATCTTGTTATATACTCAAAATTTAGCTTATCTAAGGCTGTATACGATCTTTAGGTTGGTTTAAGGTGGTGGTCCCTGGTACTAGGTGAACTTGGGATGCCTATTACAATAAGGCCCCGGTCCAGGATGTGTCACAAATAAGTCCGAAAGATATTGTGATGATATGTTGATACCCAACAAGTCCAGAGGATACCGTGATAATATGTTGACACCCAGCAAAGCCAGAGGATACTGTTATGATATGTTGATAACAGACAAGTCTGAAAGTTTATTACAATGATTATGGTCACGATGATGAAAGTCATGGTGAATTGTGATATTGATTGTGTATCTCATATTCATTCCTACATGCGTATTTCCTATCACTAGTATCCACCTATGTCTATCATCCTATATAGGACGGTTTCATAAATAAGGGTGACCAATATTCCTTGTGTTGTTGTATACTGATTCAACCTTACGAGTCTAAGGTGGTGGGGGAACGCCTAGGCTCGGTCAGGCATATAGTTTTTCTGAGTAGCCAGTTATTCACAATCTTATTGATATTGTTATTATCATTATTATTATCATTATTATGGTTAGCCTATGAAAGATTGGCCGTTAACTTGATATCGAGATTTGAGGTATGTTTCAGCCTCTTTCATCTTATTATTGCATTGTTATGTATGATTATGTCATGTTTAGCCATGTGGATTATAACCCTGAGCATGATAGCCTTAGATCCTGATGGTATTATAATGAGATCATTGAATGAGGATATGACGATCTAGTTTATGCTTGAGATGACCTCATGCTTATATATATATATGTATACATATATATATACACCTATATATATAGTTATATGAAGTTATGGCACTACCGGATATACCTTCCTTCATTTGTACATATTGTATATTTTTCTTGGCCTTGTATAATGTTGTATATATATAGTGTAAGTGGAGAAGAGGTGGGTTCATGGAAATGGAGTGAAAGAGAGTCAAAAGTGGGAATACTGAGTCGGGTTTTGCATGTTAGAAAAAAAAAGTGAGACTTTTTGCTTTTCCTTCCTTTCCTTTTTGTTTGTCTGGTGTAAAATGGAAGCTAACTTCAGCATATATATTCCTTCCTTCACTCTTCATTTGTATATTGGTTTAGGATATACTGTATAGTATGGACGTATGTTTAACGTAGATGGAATAAGGTTGTTCACCCTTATTCCTCCTTAGTCTTGTTGTGTTAGACTCTTGGACTTGAACATGATAATTGTCCCTTTTTATTCTCATTGACTTGTTATAAAAGCTCTGGACTCTTGGGTATAGTGTTCTTTTTCTTTATATGTTTTATATGATTTTTCTTTGGATCCCACTTAGCAATTGCCTACCGAGTACCATTCGTTTGGTACTCATACTACACTTCTGCAACTTGCAGATCATATTACGGGTTATCACCGTTGATCTATGCATCGTCCAGAGCAACTGTGGTTCGAAGACTTATGGTGAGATCATGACTTTCGAAGTATTACTTATCTCTCTCTTATGTAATATACTAGTCTCCATGTTGTATTCGGTGATAAGGTGTATCAAAGTATTTCTCCTCAACATTTTGGTTTTGTGCTCAAAATATATTAGAAGCTCTTATACTGATACCACTAGGTTTTGCGATGTTCCTTATGCATTGATCTTTACTTTATATATTCTGCATTCTATTTTTTGTATTGTTGAGTAGTCCGTTACTAGCCGTTTTTGACTTCAGGTTAGCTTGCCTACTGGTGGGTTATGGTAGGAGCCATCATAACCTGAGAAATTGGATCGTGACAAATTAGTATCAGAGCCTAGGTTTCATTAGTATATTAGTATAAGAGCTAAGTGTTAGTAGAGTCCTGCAGATTGGTGCGGAGATGTCCGTGACCTATCTTTCGGAGGCTACAATGAAATTTTAGGAAATTCACTTCTAGACTCCTAATCTAGTGTCCATAATTCCTATGAACCTCGAATACATTCTTTGACTCTATTCTATCCCCAAATGATGATGCGAACTTTTCGACAGATGTGAACGAGACTTCAACATGCCTTCCTAGAGTTTCAGCGCAACATTGGATTTGACACCACCATAAACCGAGCCTTGTCATTTGGGAATTTTAAGCCCAAAAGGGACTGTAGATCGCCCTGTTTACCTAAACCAACCACTATATCAATCCACAAGTGTTCGATGAACTCCGATCATACAACAAGATAGCGGAAACAAGACTAATAGTCATCACATAAGAAGTGTATAATCAATCGATAAACGTCAACATACAGAACAACATACCCAAGTCCACAGTTATCCATAATCCTCTACCAATCCTATATGTATAATATGTTGGGAAATTCTGCAGACAATAGCCAAAAACCAAGTCTAAAAAAAATCTATGACATAAGATAGAAAAACCATGAAATGTATGCCTTCCGAAGTATGGAAGATCACTACTTCAAAGTCAACACACGATCCACTCGAACACTAGGTCACTACGCAGGAGATAAAGAAGAATTTCTGGCCCTTGTATTGTGTGGGGACACAACATCCGGAGATGGTTATAGGTTGGAGAGATAGCATGTAATTCAAGGATATGGATAAAATAGTGTCGTCCTTCAAAACCAAATCAAACAATCACATTCAACCACATTTATATACATAGGCATATGTGTAGACAGATAGCTAAATCGAGTGTCGGTAAAGGAAACAAGGCCTTAGCATGCATTTCAAAACTTCCAATCATAATAAATGAAGTGGAGGACTCTAACCTTCCACTTACGTAGATTAGGGAGTTTGAACTTCCTGATTATATCAAGCAGGAGGAATCTAACCTCAAGCCGTCTTATTAATCAAGTGGAATCTAACCACAAGCCATTTTATTAAGAAAGTGTACTCTAACCACAAGCCATTTTATTGGACAAGTGGACTCTAACCACAAACCATATTCTTAAGCAAGTTGAATCTAACAATAAGCCACCGCATCAATTAATAGTCGACATTGGGACTCTAACCCTTTGTCCATGCATTCACATCCACTTGGTTCAACATTGGAGGACTTTAAAACCTTCAAGGATACACTTCAATGCCATACATGACCGTAAGATATTTATGAACCATTTATAAATCAACCACTTTAATAGGTCAATGCATTAGTTTCAATCACTATTCAAGTCAAATTGGGGTCATCAAGACCTTTACTAAACCATTCATTCTTCATTAGCATTTTTACACCAAGCTTTAGTTCAAATACAATTCAATTTCACGTTTAGGGACTCAAACCCCTTTTTCACCAATCAAACAACCAAGGTTACCAATTAACTCATTACATACCCAACAAGTCCTTTACAAATTCATTTACCAATAATTCTTACTAATTAAGACATTGCCTTAGTTCACAACACTATTAACAAATGACTAGTTATTTCTCTTAGACATTTTCACAAACACCTTGAGGGCATACCTTTACCATGACCAAAACATAAGTAAAAATCATCAAACTTAGGGTTATTCAATACCCATTTGTTATAACACAATCAAAGACCACCCATATGTGCAAAAAATCACTAGATCATGTATAAACACAACTTTAAACAAGAGTAAACAATACTCATAACTATAAATCAAAAGCCTCAATACTTGGTTTCAAAACCTACGATTCAAGAACCAAAATTAATGTTTAAAATATATCATATTTAAGAAATAACAATGACGGAAGAGTCATATGCCTTATACAAAATGATTAACGAAAAGAACTTGACCCCTTTAGCCTCTAGAAGAACACCTCTTGAAAACCTAGCCTCTAATAATGGTGAAGAATTTTAGATAGTGTTTCAGAATGTTTTAATCTTGTGCAAGTGAAGAATGAAGGGACAAACAATGGTATAAATCATGGTTCATAAGGGTTTAGGGATTATAAATGTCTAAAATATCCTTAGCTTAAAAGATGATAATTGAACACAGGAGGGAACAACTCACCTTACAAAAACTATACCCTAGGGTACGAGTGGTTCCCTATCTTGTACCCTACACCTTACTATGGACCTCTAAACTGTCCAATATATGAATATTTATGCATAACTGGTAACCTATAGTACTAGAAGTACCTTACAACTTGTACCCAAGGTAGAATATAATAGGTCATGCTCAGGACAATATAAGACTTGGCAACTTACGACTAGTACCCTATCATATGACTTGGTTGAGGATAAACCATACCTTGGAAAGAATGTAAGCCACCCTACACTGCCGAACATATGATAGGGGAGACCAAAATCATACCATAGCATACAAGTGGTATTATCAAATCGTACCCTGTCCATAAACTCAACTTAGGGTATTTTTCTAAGGGTTCAAAGTCATGATGTTTCAATTCTCCCCCACTTGGATCATTCATCCTCCAATGATGGGTAAGGCAAGCACAAGAACGAGTTAACACAACATAGAATATCAAGATAAACTTTAATCAAGTTAGAAAACAAATACATACAACAATAATAGGACACATGCCTTAATCATTATAAATCATCCATTCATTCAATTGACTTTGGGACTCAAACCCGTTGTTTATCAAAATAGTTTCTCAATTCAATGTCTAGGGACTTGAACCCATTGCCTATAAAAAACATAAATCAAGATAATAAGATTAAAAAATACCTCAAATTAATGTTTTCGGAACAGAAAAAAAATGCAGATACTTGGACTTCATGTCCTCTTACGCCTCCCAAGTGGCTTCTACCAACTTTTGGTTCCTGCATTGAACCTTCACCGAAGACACCTCTTTCATTTGCAGCTAGAAAACTTGTTGATCGAAGATCCTCACTGGGAACTCCTCATAGGATAAAGAGTCTGAAATACCAACATCCTCTAAGGGAAAAAAAATGAAGGATCGCTAATATATTTTTGCAACATGGACACATAGAATACTAGATGGATGGAGCTCAAACTAGAGGGCAACTCCAACTCATAGACAACATTACCAACCCTCTTCAAAATCAAATATGGAACAACATACTAGGGACTAAGCTTTCCCTTCTTACCAAATAGCGTAACTCCCTTCATGGGAGATACCTTCAAGAATACCTAGTCTCCAACATTAAACTCCAAATCCCTACACCTCACATCCTTATTGGACTTTTGGCGACTTTGAGCGGCTTTCAATCTATCACGAATCACCTTCACCTTCTCCAAGGCTTAGTAAACAAAATCAGGGACAAGCAACTTATCCTCAAGAACCTCATACCTCCCATTAGAAAAATGACACCTCTTACCATACAAAGCCTCAAAAGTAACCATACCAATGCTAGAGTGGTAACTATTGTTATAGGGGAATTCTATCAAAGGCAAATGGTCATACAAATTACTATCGTAATCAATCACACATGCACGAAGCATATTTTCTAAGGTATAAATGGTCCTCTCCACTTGTCCATCCATCTGCGAGTGGAAGCGATACTAGGGCACACCTTAGTTCCCAAACCTTTCTAAAACAACTTCCAAAAGTGAGATGAGAATGGAGTACCATAATAAAAAATGATAGAAATCGGAGCCTCATGCAATTTTACAACCTCTACAAAATACAACTTATCATAATCCTCTACCTAATAACTACTCCTCACCTGTAAAAAGTGATCGGACTTGGTAATTCTATCCACAATGACCCAAATAGAATCACATTGATTCCGAGATCGGGGGATATCGGTGATGAAATCCATATTGATTACCTCCCACTTCTATTCAGGCAACTCAATCTCCTTGTACAAACCTCTAGGTCTCATGTGTTAAACTTTCACTTGTTGACAAACTATATATTTAGCTAAAAAGCTAGCCACATCTCATTTCATATTATTACAAAAATTTAAATCCCTATGATCATGATACATTTTCGTAGAACAGAGATGAATAGCATACCAAGATCCATGAGCCTCGATCATAATCATTTCCCTCAATCCATCGACATTGGGAATGCATAACCTACCTTAATACCTCAAGATACCAACACCACCAATCATAAAATCCACATCCTTTTATTGAACCACACTACTCTTAATCTTCATCAAATCGGGATCCAAAATTTTATTTTCCTTTATCTCTACAACAAGGGACAATTGTTATACCTGATACACAAATACACCTCAATCCTCAGAGTTCATGAGATGAACTCCAAGATTGGACAAATGATGAATGCCCTTTACCAACTGACACGACCCAACCCCGAGCTTTGTCATAATAGGCATATCAAGTCAAATCTTGACCGGGGACTTCCCCTTGTTACCAAAACCAGCCACCCATATCCAGCCTTAGGTGTACTAAATTTTGAATATATATCACGATAGCATTATTGTTATCATTAAGACTCTAGGGTAGGGTCACAAACGTGATCGATCTAACCAATTCCAGTCGTACCACACCAACTGCCAAACCATACCAAACCAAACTATAGTCCATAAACCAGGCTATCACCAAAAAAAGTACCAAAACATACTATGATTAATCCCAAAATATAATAGGATGGAACAGTCAACAATATTATCCAAGGGTGTAAGGCTCAACACTAATGTCGATGCCAAGTCAAAAACTAATATTGATCCCGCCAATACCAATCCCTAGAAGTACCACAAAACCTCTATCTAAAAGAGTAAATAAATTTGTTTGGGACATGGCCAAAACCACTATTCAAAATAAAGGAAAAGTGTCTAAAGAAATCCATAACTTGAAATGATCCCTTCTGAAAAGATGGAAGCACACCACTTTAGTCCAAATGTTGTCCTCGAGTTAATAACTATATAGGAGAAGTCAAACGGCCGGTTCCTGCATAGCATGGGCATACATTTTCCAGTAGATGGGTTAGCGAATGACTTCTTACATAAAACTTAGGAGAAGGAAAAAATAATGCAAGTTATAAAACCAAGTAAAACTGTCCATAATGAATACAACCATACATATATAAGTGCCGAGAAAGGGAACTGGCTTTACCATACATTTAAAATTTTATACTTGTGCTCTATAGCTTTGCCGTCCCAACCACCCACGGGCCATATGGGTTCAACTTACCCTGTTGAAAGGGTCATAGTGCGTGTAACTGCACGAAGAGGAAATATCCTAAGGGATGACTAGTACATCCCCTAATATAATGTTTGACACATGCACACTATCATCAAGACCCCTCATAGCAGTAAATATGAGTATCTATTTTGGTCCACTCGGGACCGCCACCTTTTACGGCTTTGCTATACATCACGACATTAATGCCCAATTAAAACTAGTTTCCAAATAACCAAACCATTACCCATCTATTTACCAAGTCCAGTATAAGTGGTATTGTCATACCACTCCTTACTTGTAAGTAATATCCATAGACAAACTATTTAGGTTATGGGAACCTTAGATGCCCTTCCAATTATCATATTAAATCAACTTGAGAGACTTCTATGATCTTGATAAGCATAATCATTTAGAATTTATCCTTTTCAAACCATTTAAACCATGTATATATCCCATATCAATTTTAAAACATGCAAGAGTTTCATTGAAAGAAGTCACTGTAATGAACAAATCTTTATATACATTTTATCAATCACCTTAGGGTAATAATATAACCCAAACAAATTCCAAAGACCATTAAATCATTACCATGAAATCCAATTGTCCAAATCCACCATTGATGCATATAAAGTATGAGTAAAACCATGGGAAACTATAACCAAGCATTCAATATCAAAACCCCCAAATAATAGTTGAAAACCATAATCATGAAATAGTAAGCCCATGAAATCAATCATATAAATTTAGTTAAAATTATAATAAGCAAAGAAAATCATGCCTTATACCAAAGAATTGATGGAAAGAAATCACCAAGTGAATCCCTAAAGTAATCTGCCGGATGAAACCTTAGTCTTCTTGCTCCAAAATCTCGTGAGAGAATTAAGGAGTTTTTTGGAATAGTTTATAAGTGTTAATGAATGAATAAAAGAGTAAATAGCCTCAAAAGTGTATTAGAAGTAATGGGTCCTAATTAGGCTAAGAAAGGAAATATCCAGAATACCCCCACTTAAGTCCCATAAAAATCTATCGTAGGGATATGATAGCCCCGTACGAGTCGTACCCTTCTATACGATTGGTACCCACCAATCGTATCCATGACTCAACTCTTGGATAAAAAATTGTCTAGTATATGACTCATCCAACCAAATCGTAACAACATTGTACGATTTGTACCCATAACCTGTATCCTGGCAGAACGAAATACCAGGAGGATCAAACACCTTCCACCATATGAGTCCTTGATACGACTCGTAGAAATCCCTATGACTCATACCCCTAAGTCATATCCATTCCAGTGACCAAAATCATAGCACCAATTAATAATGGTCAGCATACGACAAAACCATACAACTCGTACCCCAGCATACGACTCATACCCATGAGTTGTATTGGATATGGAGAACAAAATTCTAAGAAATTTTCTAAGAGTCAAAACCCAGGATATTTTAGTGTCCCCCATGAGGAACATTCATCCCCAAATAACAGAAAAGGTAGGGGTAACCACACACAGAGTCATTTGAATTATCAAATATCCTTTTAACAAAGTTTGAAAACAAAGAGGAAAAGATGTAAATTTTTCCTTTAACAAACTCAAAAAATAAAGATGTGTTTAATAACACATACCTTCCACATAATCCCTAGGAGCAGAAAACAAATGCGGATACTTGGACTTCATGTCCTCTTCTACTTCCCAAGTAGCTTCTTCCACCTTATGGTTCCACCATAGAACCTTAACCAAAGCCACATCTTTGGTCCAGAACTGACAAACTGGCCTATCTGATATCACAAATAGGACCTCTTCATAAGATGGAGAATCTAAAATACCGAATCCTTTAGATGGAATAACCGAAGAAGGATCACCAAGACACTTCCTCAACATAGAAACATGAAAGATTGGATGAACCAAATATAAGATATATGGCAACTCTAACTCATATGTAACGTTGCCAACTCTCCACAAAATCAAATAAGGACCAATGAACTGAGGACTGAGATTCCCTTTTTTTCCAAACCGGACCACTCCCTTCATGGGAGGCACCTTGAGAAACACCCTATTCCTGACCTCAAACTCCAAGTCTCTATGCCTAACATCTGCATAAGACTTATGGAAACTTTGGGAAGCTTTAAACTTATCACAAATCACCTTAACCTTTTCCATTGCCTGATATACCAAATTCGAACCAAACATGTCTATCTCACCAAGCTTAAATCAACTAATAGAAGATCTAAACCTCCTACCATACAATGTCTTAAAAGGAGCCATACCAATACTCGAATGATAAATATTGTTGTAAGAAAACTACACCAAAGGTAGATGCTCAACCCAATTGCCACCATAGTCAATCACACGAGCCCAAAGCATATCCTCCAATGTCTGAATATTTCTCTCCGCTTGCCTATCCGACTATGGATGAAAAGTAATACTCATACAAACCTTAGTCCCCAACCTTTTCTGGAAAGACTGCTAGAAATAAGACATAAACTGCATACTACAATTAGAGATAATCAAAATAGGCACCCCATACAGCTTCACAATATCCTACAGATACAACCTTGTATAATTCTCCACCAAAAAGGTAGTCCGCAATGGAAAGAAATCTGCAGACTTGGTTATCCTATCCATGATGACCTAATGATACAGTCATGATCATGAAGATAGATGTGTGTGAGTGTGTCAAGAGTTCACCCGAGGGAATACTTTTGTTGAAGTTTGAAAAAGGACCTTGAAGTGTAAATAAGGGCTTGGAAACACTCCAAATCCACCCAAGAAGAGCTTGAAAAAAATCCAAAGCCTCCCCTAGTTTACACTCCAAGGGCGCCCTTTCATTAAGGGCCTTTTAGACTTTTCATCTTTTTTTTCTGTAATAAGACTATAAGTAGGCTAGTATTAGGTAATTTTACACTTAGTTGCTGAATGTCATTGAAAGACTCATCTCTTGAGAGAGAGTGTGTAATTGTAAATAGGGTGGCATTAGTCTAGAATCACTAGTGTTGCAAACATGGCTAGAAACATTGGTGCTTGAGTGGTGGATTCCCTCTTGTATCTGTGTAAGAGTGTTGATGTTTCTTTTACAGTATTTAAGGGTTTTAGTGTTTGAGACACACTTAGGTTCTTAGTTCTTGTAATAGTTTATGTCATACTACCTATCTCGGTTCCTTCTTGTAATCAAGTGAGCGTTTAATTTCTTATAATCTCGAATCCGTTAGTTGTTGCAATCTTAGTATTATTGTTCATCTTGTGTTGTTTCTTCATAGGTATGTTTCTCCTTGTTATTATTGAGTTGGTGGCTGGTTTGTATAAAAAGGAGGTCCTACGAGTAGTGTCTTCTTCTTTAGTTTTGTGTTCTCTTCTTTTTCTTATGTGTTATGGGATGTTTTGGTATCATTTGGTATCAAAGATTGTGGTTGAATTAGTTATTATGGAATCAATATTGGGCTTTCTAACTCAAAAAAAAAAAGAAGTAGTTGTTCTCGTTTGGCCGAGAACTAGTTGTTCTTGTTGTACCTTGGATGAATCTTAGAGTCTAGATCTAGGAGTCTTTTGTGTGTTTCGATTGTTACTAGTGTTAGTTTCTTCTTCACTAACACTAATAGAGTTAATATCCAAGTTGAGATTCAATGTGTTGTTATTTTTGTGGATTCTCTTTTGAACGTGTGTTGTTGGGTTGTTGTTGTTGTGAATTCGAGATTTGGAGGTGTGTTGTTAGTGTTGATTGATATGGACTAAGTGTGTTGCTGATATTGTTGTGGTTGTTTTGAGCTTAAAATAGTGTTGTGGTTATTTAGAGGTCCAACGTGAACCTTAGTCTTCAAAGATCTATTGAAGGTTCTTAGTGTTGTAGGCTATTATTCATGTACTGTTGCAAGAAGAACCTTCAATAGTGGTGTTTTGATCTTTAGGCTAAGTAGAAAGGAGTGAAGTCTCTTGTTTGTCTTGAAACAAGTCCCAAAGATATACCAAAGAAGTAAGAAACAAAAGGACCTTCAAAAAGGCTTGTTGCAAAAAGAGATAAAGAACACTTTCCAAGGTTGACAAAAGAGGAAAGGGCCACCAACCCTTCAAAAATGTGTCTTGCCTAAAAGGTGCAAGATAAGTCAACCCATTTTGAATATGAAAACAGGCTCCAAAAGTTGTTGTCTTCCCCTCCAAAACCGATTGTACTCTTCCAAAATGGAGATTTGAAAAAAAAATTAAAGTTGGAAAAACAAGCACTCTTCAAAAAACTGCAACCAATCAAGGGCTGCCACATCACTAATTTCGTACAACTAACCTGTTTGTGTTTTGTAGGTAACCTCTTGGTTATAATGGAAACCGAGCGTACAACCTCTCAAACTATTGATAACAATGTTCTTAGTACCATCTTGGACGAAATTGAAGCTCTCAACCAAACAATGGAAATGTTGAAATCAGATGTGTCATCGTTGAGTGAGAGGTTAGATCATGTGGAGACTCGAAGGAACTCTCGTTCTTATATTCCTTGACACCACCATGTTTTCTCAAGTGTTCATAACCAAAACACTTCCGCCACCATTACCCCCAAAACCTTACATCAAATGCTCAATCCTCCAAGACCACTTCTAAATTCCATCTGCCAAATTACCAATTACCCTCCAATCCGAGAACTCAATAGACCATTTCCCCCATAATTTGATCAAGTCCATCCAGAAGGAATTGGAAACCAAATTCCTCCACAAAGCCCAAATCCTCCAATCCAAGAGCCACTTAACAAAAGTCCACAACCTCTACCAAAATCAAATTCCTCCCTTCCAAGCTCCACTTCACCAAAACTGACCCATCAATGTATAAGAACATTAAGGGTATAGAGTCTATGATAAAGATTATATGATAGAAGATGAGATGGGAGGAAGGTGTGTGGATCAAAGGGGAAACTGAGGGCATTGAGAAAGAGTTGGTCAATGGAACCAATAAGGAAACCTTCACTGAGAAAGAGATGTGGGTATTAACTCCATCAAAGTGAGCCTTCCAATTTTCAAGAGGGAAAGTGATCCCAAAGCTTATCTTGCATGGGAGTCATCTTGTGACAAGATATTCCAACTTAATGATCTCACCGAAGAAAATAAGAGTTTATATGCTATAGCTCACTTTGAAAGGTATGCCAACACATGGATGGAGAATGTTAAGATATTTGGGAATGAATTGAATGAGGGACAACCTCCTCTATTGTTTAGATTGAAAAATCTCATGAGGCAAAGGTACTTGCCCAAGACTTATACGCATGAGCTCTTTTCCATGTTGTACAATTTAAGTCAAGGTAGAAAGAGTGTCATGGCTTAATATGATAAGTTCCAACAATTAACATGAAGCTTGGTCACCGAGGAGTGAAAATGAGTCATGACATTGTACGTTTCAAGGTTGGGTTGAACAAGGACATCTATACACACATGATGATTCACAAGTTTTACACTATAGATGGCATCTTCCAAGCAGCATTAGAGGTTTATAGGGAGCTCAAGGAGAGGTAGAATTACAAATATAAGGGATAATCTCTCTCGAGTTAGAACAAGGATACGGATCACTCATTAGATGCTAAACAATCCGAGGCCAAGGATGTCAAACCCGAGACCAAGGTTTCCCAAAGGTACCCTCCAAGAAATGAAGGAAAATAAAATCCTCTTTCTCATCCTAAGGGATTTTAATTCTTAAAATGTCAAGGGTGGGGACACAAGTCTAGTGAATGTCCAAACCAGAGAAATGTGATCCTTAGGGAAGGAAACTTGTACTATCTTAGAGAAGAGCTGAGAATTGAATCGGATAAAATTGATGGCAAATCTCAAGATGGAGGGCAAGAATGAACCGAGGTGAGAAATAAAGACGGTGGGAAAGATGTTTGGCCGCATGATGGTGTGTGTGAAGTGCCTAATTGAAGAATATAAAGCCGTGAATTTGAGGTCAAATTCCTCTCAAGATGGAGAGGATGATACATGCATGAACATAAAGATATACGTGTGTGAGTTTTTCAAGAGTCCGCCTAAGAGAATGGTTTTGTTGAAGTGTGAAGAAGGAACTTTAAGTATGAAGAAGGGTGTGGAAACACTCCAAAGTCGCCCCCAGCTTATACTCAAAGGGCGTCTCTTCATTATGGGCCTTTTAGAATTTTCATCTTTTATTTTGTAAAAAGACTATAAGTAGGCTAGTATTAGGTCATTTTACACTTAGTTGTTGAATGTTATTGAAATAATCATCTCTTGAGAGAGAATGTGAAACCATAACTAGGGTGGCATTAGTGTAGAATCACTAGTTTTTCAAACTTAGTTAGAAATATTGGTGCTTGAGTGGTGGATTCACTCTTGTGTCTACGTAAGATTATTGGTGTTACTATTATGGTAGTTAAGGGTCTTTGTGTTTTAGACACACTTAGGTTCTTAGTTCTTGTAATAGTTTATGTCGCACTACCTATCCCTTTTTCCTTCTTGCAATCGTATGAGTGTTTATTTTCTTGTAATCTCAAATCCATTGGTTGTTGCAATCTTAGTATTGTTGTTTATATTGTGTTGTGGATGCCTTGGTGTGTTTATCCTTGTTATTGTTGAGTTGGTGGCTAGTTTGTATAAAAAAAAAGGTCCTACGGGCTGTGTCTTCTTCTTTGGTGTTGTGTTCTCTTATTGTTCTTATGTGTTGTGGGATATTTTGGTATCACTCAAATCAAATAATACTAATTCAGAGACCGAGGAATATCGATAATGAAATACATATTAATCACTTACCACTTCCATTCGAGCAAATCAATTTCTTTATACAACCCTCTTGGCCTCATGTGATCAACCTTAATCTTTTGACACACCATACACTTGGCCACGAAATAATCCACATCCCTCTTCATGCCATTCCACCAGAAGATCTCCTTTAGATAATGATACATCGTAGTCGATCTTAGATGAACAACATAGCGCGACTCATGCGCCTCAGCCAAAACCCTTTGTCGCAGCCCATCAACATCAGGAACGTACAACCTCCCTTGGTACCGTAAAGTACCATCACCACTAAATCTCAAACACTGGTAACTTTTTCCCACCAACATCACACTTGATCATCATCAAGATAGGATCCTGCACTTGCTTTTCTTTAATATCCACGCCAAGATATGATCGAACAACTTCTTGCACCATCACATGACCATCTTTAGAGTCCAAGAGATGAACTCCAAGATTTTCCAAGTGGTGAATATCCTTCTACAATTCCCGCTTTCCTTCCTACAAATGATCCAAACTCCCCATGGATAACCAGCTAAGAGAATTATTAACCATATTAGCCTTACCTGGGTGGTAGTGAAGACTCATATCATAATCCTTGAGAAGCTCAAGCCATCTCCTATGCCTGAGATTAAGCTCTTTCTGAGTGAACATGTATTAAAGACTCTTGTGATTAGAAAAGCTATCCACCGAAAACTATACAAATAATGCCGACATATTTTCAAAGAAAACACAACCACCAAAAACTCCAAATCATGAGTAGGATAATTCCATTCATGTACCTTCAACTTCCTAGAAGGATAGGTAATCACCTTCCCATGCTGCATCAACACAAAACCAAGCCCTACCCAAGATCCATCGCAATAAACCACAAACCCATCAATGTTTTTCGAAAAAGTCAGTATTGGAGCCGAAGTCAAATTATCCTTAAACTTCTCAAAACTCCCTTCACAAGAATCCAACCAAGAAAACTTAACCTTCTTCTGAGTCAACTTAGTCAAAGGAGAAGCTATGGAATAAAGCTTTCAACAAACCGACTATAATACCTGGCTAAACCTAAGATGCTCTAGATATTAGATGGAGTCATGGGCTAAGTCCACCTCTTCACCACAACAACCTTCTGCAGATCCACTATGATCCCTTCACTAGAAATAATATTACCCAAGAAACTCACAATATTCAACAAAAACTCACCCTCAGAGAACTTGGCATACAAATACCATTCCTTTATGCTATGCAATACCACACAGAGGTGATTAGAATGATCTACCTCATTCTTTGAATAAACCAGAATGTCATCAATGAAAACAATAATGATGAGATCCAAATACTGCCTAAACACCCTGTTCATAAAGTCCATAAATGCTACCAGAGCATTGGTCAACCCAAATGACTTCACCAAGAACTCAAAATTCCCATACCGAGTACGAAAAGTCATCTTAGGGATATCCACCTTCCTAGTATTAAGCTGATGGAGCCCAGACTGAAGATCTATCTTAAAGAAGAACTTGGAACCCTATAACTGATGAAGCAGATCATCTATCCTTAGGAGAGGATTCTTGTTCTTGACCGTTACCTTATTCAACTGACTATAGTGAATGACCATCATTCTTCCGCACAAAAATCATCAATTCACCCCACGGAGAAAGGAATAACTGAGTCACCTATCAAGGTAGAAACAGAAAAAGGTTCCAAGATAACTTCTGGATCAAAACCAAAAGACATAACCACATATGGAGACACATAAGAAAGAGTCGATCCCAATTAAGAAAATAATATACGTCACGAGAGAAAAGATGTAATGTACTAGTAACGATATCAGGTAATGCCTCGGATTCATATTGGGATGCTAAATAATACAACCTATTTCGACCAACACTAGAACAAGTAGCAATAACACAGAAGATGCCCTACCACCAGGTGCAGGAGCAGAAGATAAAACCACATGAATCTTATTTACCTCCATATCAACCTTATTAAGCGAACAATACCTGAGCCGATGGACTACCTGGACATAATTGAAGCATTTGTCCCTTTCTTCCTGGCAATAACCCCGATGAGGACATTCAAAGAATTGTCTAGAAGGATACAAAGAAACTGACTGACCTCCACTCGCTTGAGATTGGGCAACCTGTGCTCGAGAATTGTCACTACCTTGATGACGTCGGTCTCCCAACTAATAAGGAGCACTAGAAGAAAAAGATCAATAACTCACCCACTTCTTTTTGTTTGACTTGCCACCATAAATACCACTCTCAGATTAAGCACCTCCCTACTTAGAAAACCTGCTCCTCTTTCCCTGCCTATCCCCAAACTCTGCCTGCTTCCTCCTCTCATACTCAACCTGCTGCATATGAACAATCAACCTCGAGATGTCTATATCTTTAATCAGCAAGATAGTTTTGCTATCCAAAATCAAATCTCAATTTAACACAGAAGAGAACTTCATCATCCTCTACCTCATATCAGCCACCAAATCAGGAGCATACAATTATAGTTGATGGAACTTCAAAGCATATTTCTTTACTAACATCCTCCCCTTCCTGAGATTCACGAACTCCTCCATCTTAGATTCCTTAAACTCTTGAGGAAAAAATAGATCAAAGAAAGAATTATAAAAGGCCTCCCACAACCCTTTCCCTTCCATATTACCTCTATCCCTGTCCCACTCATATCACTGATAAGTAACATCCTTGAGATGATAATATGAAAAGATAACCCCCTCTTCATTAGTAGTTTACATTACCAAAAGATCTTTTCCATCTCATCCAAGAAGCCCTATAGATCCTCCTTCACCTTCACTCCAGTAAAAGGTGGAGAACCCATCTTCATAAATTAACCAACCCTTATGGCCTCAGTAGACAAAGCACTAGTCGCACCTCGCTCAGCCTGAGCAATAACCAGTTGGGTAATAACATGAAAAGACTGACAAAATTCTGCATTCATCACGTCGCATTGAGGTACATAAGGAGAACAAGTTGGAATAGGACTAACTCCAGCACTATTAAGAATAGGACCATGAGATCGAAGATGTACTCAAGACGTAGGACAAACCCCTTAAGCATTATCACCAGATGGGACAGAAGAATTTCCTTGTGTTCCATATCTAGGAGACGTGATCTAAAATATGAAAAAAGGGATTAGAGGATATTCCAGGAATCAGAACTGAAACTTTCAGCTAGAATACTGAGAAAGTGAAACATTCCTAAATGTCCTACAACCTCTCTCTTATGAGTATGGCATATTTCACACTCGTAAAAAAGACTCTACTCAACATTGATTTGTGGACTTTCCAGTTGACAATGAACCTAGTATATAATACCATGTTGACATAACCCAACCCCGGGTCTTGTCGTAATGGGCAACTCAATTCCAACCTAGACCGAGGACCGCCCCTATTACCCAAATCGACCACCCATATCCATCCTTAGGTGGGCTAAATTTCTAACATATAACAAGATAGCATTATTTTTCTCATTAAGACTATGGGATAGGTTCACAACCATGACCGACCCAACTGACTCAAACCGTACAACATCAACCGCCCAACCATACCGAACCAAATCATAGGCCATAAACTAGGCCATAACCAAAGAGAATACCAAAACATAATATGATTAATCCTAAAATGTATTAGGATAGAACGACCAATAATATCGTCGAAGGGTGTAAGCCTCAACACCAATATAGATGCCAAGGCAAACACCAATACCAATCCT
The DNA here is from genome assembly GCA_030864215.1 of Capsicum pubescens. Lineage (NCBI taxonomy): Eukaryota > Viridiplantae > Streptophyta > Magnoliopsida > Solanales > Solanaceae > Capsicum > Capsicum pubescens. The sequence continues at coordinate 160,090,953 of CM061544.1, forward strand.
GCCTATACCAACCCCCAAAAGTACCACAAAACGTCTATCCAGAGGCGTAAACAAATCTAATTGGGATATTCCCAAAACCATGGCCAAAACTAATATATAAAATAATGGAAAATTGTCTAAAGAAATCCATAACATGAAATAATGCCTTCTTAGAAGATGAAAGCTCACCACTTCAGTCTAAATATTGTTCCTGAGTCAATCACTATATGGGAGGAGTCGAACAGACGGTTCCTACATACGGTGGATATACAGCTGCAGTAGACGGGTTAGCGAATGACTGCTAGCATGAAAATCAAAATAAGTATAAAATAATGCCAGTTATAAAACCAAGTAAAACTATCCATAATTAATACAACCATTCATATATAAGTGTCGAGAAAAGGAATCAAGTTTAGTATGTATTTAAACCTTTAAACCTGGGCTATGTAACTTTATCATCTTAACCACCCACAGGCCATATGGATTCAACTCCCCCTGCTGAAAGGGTCCCAGTACGTGTAACCACACAAAAAAAAAACATCCTATGGGATGACTAGCACATCCCATAATATAAAATTTGACATACACACACACGATTATCAAGACCGCTCATATCGACAATCATGATTTTTTTTATTTTGATCCCCCAGGGACTGCCACCATCCACGACTTTGATATACACCCCGCCATTAATCCCTAATTAAAACCAGTTTCAAAATAAACAAGATATTATCCATCTATTTAGAAGGCTAATATTAGTGGTATCGTCATACCACCCTTTACTTGCAAGTAATATCCATGGCCAAACTATTTAGGTTGAGAGCACCTTAGGTACCCTTCTAATTACCATATTAAATCCACTTGGTAGACTTACATGTTCTCCAAAAGAAGAACCATTCAGCCTTTACACTTTCCAAACCATTTAAACCAAGTATAAGTCCCTTATCAAGTTTAAAACATGCAAGAGTTCCATTGAAAGAAGTCAATGTAATGAATATATCTTTATAAGAATTTTATCAAACACCTTGGGAGCATAATATAACGAAACTAATTCCAAAGACCATTAAACCATTACCATGCAATCCAATTATACAAATCCACCATTGATGCATATAATAGCATAAGTAAAACCATAGGAAACCATAATCAAGCATTCAATATCAAAACCCCCAAATAATAGTTGAAAATCATAATAATGAACTAGAAAAAACATAAAATTAATCATATAAACCATGTGTTTAGTTGAAATTACAATGAGGGAAGAGAATCATGCCTTATACTGAAGAATTGATAAAATGAAAACACCAAGGCAAGCCCAAAAGAAATCTGCAGGATAAAACCCTAGACTTCTTTTTCCAAAGAATCTTGAGACAATTATGGAGTGTTTTGGAATAGTATCTAAGTATAAATGAATAGAATAATAGGGTAATTAGCCTCTAAAGTGTATTATAAGTCATGGGCCCTAATTAGGGTAAGTAGAAAAATGTTCAGAATACCTGATGTTGGGCGTATTTATACGTCTAAGAACCATAATTTACCCATGTTTTAGCTAATTTTTGAGGATAAAATACATACTTCTTGAACTTTTAGTCCATTTCTAGTTAAGTGAGCTGACCTATGTGATTAGCATGCTTTTCAGGTACTAATGAGGAAGATTTCAGCACTTTGGGGACCTGTGGACAACAAAGGAAAACTTCACATAAAAAGGAAACCAGCTCTTGGACTGAATGTGATGCATGGGAACTTTTTCCCGGGCAAACTTTGTATTTTTAAATAGTTAAGGATGCAGTAGCAATTTATTAGAGTAAGATGTTATTAAAAGCATTATTGCTGAATTTTCAGCCATTATTCACATAATTCAGATTCTGTAATATTTTTGGAGAGCAGAAAACAGCTTAGCTTGAGCAACGGAGAGAGAGAAACACGTTTCTCTCTTATTGTCGCTAGTCATCTCCATCCCCGAGATTGTTCTAAGTTTCGGTATGATGATTATGTCTATTCTAATTTCCGTTGTATTCATGAGTAGCTAAACTTATCTGTTAGGGTTATGGAAACCTTGTAGTATACTCTCTATTGCTATGGGTTTGTGAATTTATGATGTGTAATGCACTTATATCATTACTCTCTTCATTATAATTGAATTCTTGTGGTTGCAAACATATGGAATACACCATTATAGCAATAACTTGTTCGATAGAAAAGTTATTATTTGGAAAAGAGAGTGTGACAAGAAATTAGGGTTTCCAACCTCTAGTTTACACGTTAATTCCCTAGCAGGATTAACTACTTCGAGAGTTCGTATAAGTTGTTGTACACTTTAGGTTCGAGAGAACTAAGGTGAATAAATCCTTGATGGTTGAAAAACACTTGGATTTAGAATTAGAATACGTCTCTCTATAAGTGCATGCATGTACAAAATTCGTATTACCCATAGTTAATATAGAAGTAGAAGCTACAAGGTAGACATAAACCTAACTTATCATCCTCTGTGATCAAATATTATTACTTATATCGTCTCATTCGTTACACTAATATTATTATTGTGCACTTAAACCAAAACCCCTTTATCTTGGAATCTTCAACCAACAGTCTAATAATAATCGCAATACTTAGTGATCATAGTATTCCCTGTGGGATTCGACACCCAAACCAGTTGGGTTCTATATTTGACAGCGACCGCTTACACTTTCTAAAGAGAGTTGTAATTTGGACGTATCAAATTTTACCGCCGCTGCCGGGGAATACGGTTGACAACTAAGTTTGTGATAGTTAATAGAACCTTTGGTCAAAGATTCTCAAATTTTAATTTTTGTTTGTTGTTTTTGTTCTGTTCAGGTTTAGTGGAGTGCATGCCAAATAAACGAAGTTCTGGTCAGACCTTATGGAAATATTATATAGGGCTTTGAACTCAGTGACTAAGCTAGTGGTTGATAATGCTGCGGGTGGGTTATTCATGGACCTTAATTTTATTGAGGCATGTGATATGCTTGACCGTATGACAAAGCAGAGTAGAGCTTGACATACCAGGGATTCTGAGGTAGCAAGCTCTATTGTATCTATTGGCATGACGGCAGAACAGAGGCGAAGAGAAGAGGAACGTGACCAGGATATGGCTCTCATTAAAATGCAGATAGACCTTCTTACAAAGCATTTATTATCAGGGAAGACAGAAAAGGTCAAAGCTATTGTATCACAGGAAAGAGATGACTCTGATTCTGAGGAGGAAGCTAATTACTTGAATAATCAGGAGGGTTTCCAAGGCAATGTCCAAGGAAACCAAGGTCGGAACTATTATGAAAAATCTGGATACAAGGACTGAGACCAAGGGAGTTGGAAGAATAAGACTGACATGAGTGGTTTGTATGTTCCTCCTGGAAATCGTGAAGCTGCTGCATCTGGCTCTGGGAAGATGTCCATGGAGGACATGATGGCGAAGCTGTTGAAAGGAATGGAGGCAACCAACACGGGAGTAACTGAGGTAAAAAATGATTTGTCCTCAATAAATCAATTGGTTGACTCACATTCCACTGTAATAAAACAACTGGAACAACAAATGAGTCAACTATCAGCGACATTCAATTAAAGAAAAGCTGGTACTTTACCTAGTGACACTGTGTAAAATCCAAGGAATGATGGATCATGTTTGGCTATTACTACCAGGAGTGGTAAGGTGTTGGAAAATCCATCCAAAGGCAAGCCGGTGGTTGATAATATAGAAGAGAATGTTATTGAAGCAGATTGTAATGATTCTGTAGAAGCTGAAAATCAGAATGAGAACGTTCATGATACTACACCTAGATGTCAGCAGTCTGAAAAGATTGATAATGGGAAGCAAAATAAAGAGAAAGTGGTGGAGAAAACTCTTCTAATCCACCACCACCTTTTCCTCAGAGACTGAAGAAGAAGGCTGATGACACCAGGTTTAGTAAATTCATGACCATGTTGAAGTAGCTGACTATTAATGTGCCTTTAGTGGAGGCATTGAAGTAGATGCCAGGGTATGCCAAATTCATGAAGGACCTTTTGACAAAGAAAAGGGCAGCAAGCTATGAACTGGCAGATAATTTTCATCATTGCAGTACAATTACCACGAGGTCTTTAGTACAGAAGAAGGCAGATCCGGGTGCTTTCACTATTTCTTGCACGGTTAGATCTTTGGATTTTGCTAAGGCGTTGTACGATTTGGGGGCTAGCATTAATTTGATGCCACTATCCATTTATAGAAAGTTGGGGTTGGGCGATCCTACACCAACCAACATGCGGCTCGTAATGGCAGATAGGTCGGTAAAACGACCTGTTGGAATCTTATATGATGTACTAGTGAAGGTTTCTACCTTTATTTTTCCTGCAGACTTTGTTATTTTGGATTGCGAGGTGGATTCTGAAGTTCCCATAATCTTGGGTCGTCCTTTCCTCGCAACAGGAAGTGTGCTTATTGATTTACGAGCAAATAAGCTTTTATTTTGGATGAATGACGAAGTGGTACATTTTGATGTATGCAAATCAATGAAGCAGCCAAAAGATATGAATGTGTTCTCTGTAGCTAATGTTTATTATGAGGATGAGAAGGAATTATCTTCAGAGAAGCAGCTTACTATTGAGCCATTGGTTGTTTTTCTTGTGAACTTTGAGCGTGAGGATGTTGAAGAGTATGAAGAAACTATCTGTTCTCTGACAGGAATGGGGTCATATTTATATGCCCCTAAGAAGCTGGATCTTAACCTTAAGAATCGACCTTCACCCCCAGCTAAGCCATCCATTGAAGAGCCACTAGTGCTAGAGTTGAAAGAGCTACCCAGTCATCTAAAGTATGCATTCTTGGGAAGTGGAAATACACTGCCGGTTATAGTTGCTGCTGATTTAGGTGAACAACAAGTAGCGGCTCTCATCTCTGTTCTGAAGAGGTACAAGAGAGCCATTGGTTGGACTATTGCTGATATAATTGGTATCCCTCCTGGGATATGTATGCACAAGATTCATATCGAGGAAGATTGCATGCCCACTATTGAGCATCAACGTCGTCTGAATCCACCTATGCAAGAGGTGGTGAAGAAAGAAATCATAAAATAGTTAGATGCAGGGGTGGTGTATCCAATCTCAAACAGTAAATGGGTGAGTCTGGTACAATGTGTGCCCAAGAAAGGGGGCATAACAGTAATCACAAATGAAAAGAATGAGCTAATACCACTCAGACCTGTCACAGGGTGGAGAGTGTGCATGGATTACCGAAAGCTGAATTTGTGGACGTTAAAGGATCACTTCCCAATGCCATTCATGGATCAAATGCTTGATCTATTGGCAGGGAAAGGATGGTTCTATTTCTTAGATGGTTATTCCGGATATAATCAGACTTGTATTTCTCCTGAAGATCAGGAGAATACCACTTTTACATGGCCATATGGTACTTTTGCATTCAAACGAATGCCATTTGGGCTATGTAATGCACCTGCCACTTTTCAGCAGTGTATGATGTCCATTTTCTCTGATATGGTTGAAGACACCTTGGAGGTGTTTATGGATGAATTTTTGGTTGTAGGTGAGTCATTTGAATCATGCTTGGAAAATTTGAGTATGGCTTTGCAGAGATGTGTTGAATTCAATTTGGTGTTAAATTGGGAGAAGTGTCATTTTATGGTTAAGGAAGGCATCGTTCTTGGTCATAAAGTCTCTGAAAAGGGAATTGAGGTTGATCGAGCCAAGATTGAAGTTATCGAGAGACTACCATCTCTAATTTCTGTAAAGGGGGTTCGTAGTTTTCTCGGTCATGCAGGTTTTTATCGGAGGTTTATTAAAGACTTCTCCAAGATTGGTAGCCCATTATGCAAATTTTTGGAGAAGGAGGCAAAGTTTTACTTTGGTGAAGATTTCTTGAAGGCATTTGAATGCCTCAAAGGAAAGCTAGTTGAAGCTCCTATTATTGTAGCACCCGATTGGTCTCTACCTTTTGAAGTTATGTGTGATGCAAGCGGGGTAGCCTTGGGTCCTGTACTTGGTCAGAAAAGAGAAAGGCTGTTTCACCCAATCTACTATGCGAGTAAAGCCTTGAATGGAGCACAGAAGAGCTATACCGTCACTGAACAAGAGCTTCTAGCAGTAGGTTATGCTTTTGAAAAGTTCCATGCTTACTTGTTGGGAACCAAAGTAGTGGTTCATACAGATCATGCGGCTCTAAGATATCTAATGGTAAAGAAGGATGCTAAGCCAAGGCTAATTAGGTGGGTGTTACTTCTTTAAGAATTCAATTTTGAGGTAAAGGATAGAAAAGGTTGCGAAAACCAAGTAGCTGATCATCTATCTAGACTTGAGAGTGAGTACATAGTGCAAACCGACCTTGATATTGATGATGCATTCCTCGACGAAGAGATTCTAGCAACTATGGTGGATGACTTACCGTGGTATGGAGACTTTGCTAACTACGTGGTAAGTAAAGTGATTCCTGAGCATCTCTCCTTTCATCAAAAGAAAAAATTCATGCATGATGTGAAACATTACTTTTGGGATGAGCCTTATCTTTTTCGACGATGTGCTGATGGTATTATTAGGCAATGCATCCCAGATGAGGAGGTGCCTAGCATACTGGAAGCAAGTCATGCTTCCCAATTTGGGGGTCACCATGCAGGTGATCGGACGACCAGGAAAGTACTGCAAAGTGGCTACTATTGTCCTTCATTATTCAAGGATGCCTGCGATTTCGTAAGAAGATGTGATCAGTGTCAGAGGCAAGGCTCTATCTCAAAGCACCATGAGATGCCCATGTCTAAAATGCTTGAAGTAGAGTTATTCGATGTCTGGGGTATTGATTTGATGGGCCCATTTGTGAGTTCATTTGGGATGAAATATATCCTAGTTGTTGTAGACTATGTATCCAAATGGGTCGAAGAAGTCGCGCTAGCTGATAATGAAGGTAAGAGTGTCGTAGCGTTCTTAAAGAGAAATATCTTCTCTCATTTTGGGGTACCTCGTACCATCATAAGCGATGGAGGATCACATTTTTGCAACAAGCTGTTCAGAGCCGTATTGGTAAAGTATAGGGTTAAGCAACATAAAGTAGCTACACCGTACCACCCACAAACTAGTGGGCAGGTAGAGGTTTCAAATCGGCTAAGACTGTGAATGCCAGCAGGAAAGATTGGTCCAGAAAGTTGGACGATGCCTTATGGGCATATAGGAACGCGTTTAAAACACCAATTGGCATGTCACCATACCAACTAGTTTATGGAAAGGCTTGTCACTTGCCAATTGAGCTAGAACATAAAGCAATGTGGGCACTGAAGCAGCTTAACCTGAATTGGGATGATGTGATTAATATGAGATTGGGACAGCTGAATGAGATGGATGAATTCCGTCTACATGCATACGAAAGAGCAGATCTCTACAAGGAAAGGATGAAAAAGTACCATGATCGGAGGATTATCCAATGAAACTTTTAGAAGGGCGATTTGGTACTTCTTTTCAACTCCAGACTGAAGCTATTTCCAGGTAAGTTGAAATCTAAATGGTTTAGTCCATTCAGAATCAGCCAAGTTTACTCATCTGGAGTAGTGGAGTTAGAAAACAATGATGGTGGTGTCTTTAAGGTGAATGGACAAAGAGTTAATCTATATATCGGTCCAACCGATTCGATAAAATGTATAGCCACCATATATCTCAAGGAAGTCTGAGTACTCGAGATAACTATGTCGTGCCGCGACAATAAATCAAGTGCTACATGGGAGGCAACCCATCATTTTTGTTTCACTAGGAGTTTGTTTTTGATAAATAAAAATCCAAAAAGAAGAGTCCAGCCACGACCAAAACTAAGGCGCTTGGTGGGAGGCAACCCATCATTCTAATCATTTTTGTTGTTTTTGATTAAGTGTAGGTGAAAGACGTACAAAGGGGGAGATTAGTCCAAAATTTTGATTTGAAAGTGATCCATGCCAATGGTAGTATGTCTAGGAATGATGGAGCAAAGGCAATAGGCTAGGCGCCTCCTATGCCAACATAGGCAATAGGCTAGGCATCGCCTATGCCATTGCCTATGCTCACTGCCTCACATAGGCGATGGGCAAGGCGCCGCCTATGCCAACATACGCAATGCTATAGGCGCCACCTACTTATGCCTTTTTGCCTACTAACCCGTTTGTAAATGGATCAAACGGACCCATGGCTCATCCTTTAAATATATCCTCTACCTTTTAACACCACCCTTGTTTTTTAAATCTATAGTCATTTTGATTTAGTCGTAGTTAGTTAGCTGTAATTAGTCAGATTTTGCATAAAATTGTTCTTATAGACGGCATGGCATTATAATAGGAGTTTGTGCTGAATCACTACTATTGAAACATTTAGGCTCCAAGTTGTGACTCACTCTTTGATAATTGTTTGTGGTTTAATTCATTTATCTATTGGGTTAAGAATCTATAATGCTCCCAATTAAGTTGACCATGTGCCGTAAGGTTATTGTATATTCTTTGTTGCGGCTGATGCTAGAACTTGCCTAGTGTGTGTATGAAGCGAAATAAAGATTGTGAGTTTAAGAGATGATTTAGGCATTTCTTTGGCAGCCCTGATATTTTTTTATCTTCTTTTGACCTACCTTTGTACATTATCTTAGATAGCCCCGTTGAGCCTTTAGCTTGTTCTTTTGTTAGCCTCATATGTAGCCTAATCCGTTCTTTAATAGACCGTAATTTGATCCAAAAAGCTCCTAGGCGCTTTAATGTAAAATCAATGTGATTTAGGATTTTGAGAATAAGAGGAAAAATGTGAAATTGATGCCCCAAAGTCTAGTTATTGGCGTGAGCAATTGATGTGGTTGGGAGTAGCTAAAATTGTTGAGAAAGTTCAAAATTTTATCCCAGACATGTTACAATGAACCTGTTTTGGCCCTGGTCTTTCTTGGACATTGTGCACCTCAACTAAGGCAAAGTTCTTAAGTTGAGGGTGGCTAGTATAGGGGTGCGTAACGTGAAAACGGTTCAAATAAAAAAAAGAAAAAAAAAGAAAAAAAAAGGGAAATACTTGAAATGGTTGCATACTCCCACCACAGTGTTATTAATTAAGCTTAACGAGTTGGGGTGAAAAGCAAATCTGTGAAGATAGAAGAAGTGGAAATTGGTTGTTTGAGATTGATCTTAATTGCATAATGTAGTGAATTAAAGCGCTTAGGGAAGATAGTCACTATTTCTGGCAAAAATAGTTCCTACCCATCCTTTAGCCTGCATTACAACCCGTAAAAGACCTATTTGATCCTCATCTTAGCATTCTGATATTAGTGGAGTATTACACTAAGGGCAAGCATATGTTCATTAGTTGTAATTTGATAATTCTTTCTGAGAGTGAGCGCAACTTGATTCTTGTACCCATTTTGTTAGAAATTGCATGATTGTGAGGGATTATGAGTAACTCTTTTGTTGTGAGGGCACATGGTTGATGATTGTTGGGTAGTTTTATATGATTTTTTTTGGCTTAACTTGTGTATACGAATTAACCAACTTAATGAGTCTATGTTGGAGGGTGAGTTGTTTCTAGTAATGATCAAGAAATCTACTCTTTGTTAATAATTGCAGTGTATGTCTTGTTGAAAATTTTGTGTTGCTCTTGTGAAGTTTAGTTAGGTATTCGTATGGATGTACTATTTTGTTCGAGTACAAACAAAGCTTTGTGGGGTGGTGATGTTGGGCGTATTTATACGTCTAAGCACCATAATTTACCTATGTTTTAGCTATGTTTTGAGGATAAAATACATACTTCTTGCACTTTTAGTCCATTTCTAGTTAAGTGAGCTGACCTATGTGATTAGCATGCTTTTCAGGTACTAATGAGGAAGATTTCAGCACTTTGGGGACCTGTGGACAGCAAAGAAAAACTTTACATAAAACGGAAAGCAGCTCTTGGACTGAATGTGATGCATGGGAACTTTTTCCCGGGCAAACTCAGTATTTTTAAATAGTTAAGGATGCAGTAGAAATTTATTAGAGTAGGATGTTATTAAAAGCATTATTTCTGAATTTTCAACCATTATTCACATAATTCAGATTCTGTAATATTTTTGGAGAGAAAAAAATGGCTTAGCTTGAGCAACGGAGAGAGAGAAACACGTTCCTCTCTTATTGTCTCTAGTCATCTCCATCGTCGAGATTGTTCTAAGTTTCGGTATGATGATTATGTCTATTTTGATTTCCGTTGTATTCATGAGTAGCTAAACTTATCTGTTAGGGTTATGGAAACCTTGTATTATACTCTCTATTGCTATGGGTTTGTGAATTTATGATGTGTAATGCACTTATATCATTACTCTCTTCATTATAATTGAATTCTCGTGGTTGCAAACATAGGGAATACACCATTATAGCAATAACTTGTTCGATAGAAAAGTTGTTGTTTGGAAAAGAGAGTGTGACAAGAAATTAGGGTTTCCAACCTCTAGTTTACACGTTAATGCCCTAGCAGGATTAACTACTTGGAGAGTTCGTATAAGTTGTTGTACACTTTAGGTTCGAGAGAACTAAGGTGAATAAATCCTTGATGGTTGAAAAACACTTGGATTTAGAATTAGAATACGTCTCTCTATAAGTGCATGCATGTATAAAATTCGTATTACCCATAGTTAATATAGAAGTAGAAGCTACAAGGTGGACATAACCCTAACTTATCATCCTCTTTGATCAAATCTTATTACTTATATCACCTCATTCATTACACTAATAGTATTATTGTGCACTTAAACCAAAACTCCCTTATCTTGGAATCTTCGACCAACAGTCTAATAATAATCGCAATACTTAGTGATCATAGTATTCCCTGTGGGATTCGACACCCAAACCAGTTGGGTTCTATATTTGACAGCGATCGCTTACACTTTCTAACGAGAGTTGTAATTTGGGCGTATCAAATTTTGGCGCCGCTGCCGGGGAATAGGGTTGACAACTAAGTTTCTGATAGTTAATAGACCCTTTGGTCAAAGATTCTCAAATTTTACTTTTTGTTTGTTGTTTTTGGTCTATTCAGGTTTAGTGGAGTGCATGCCAAATAAACGAAGTTCTGGTCAGCCCTTATTACCTATAAATCCTTAACCACATCTTATTGGCAGAATGGATGCACAACGAAACCTTGAAAGGATGGCTACTCAACAGGAGCAGGCTAGATTAGCTGTATTGGCAGCTGCGCAAGTACATCAATAAAATGCTGATAACCCAGGTCGGGCAACAAATCTTGATGATGAGGACCTGGGTGATGATGAGTTATTAAATCCAAGGCGTGCATATGATGTGGCTGTACCTTTGGACAGGAATGTCAATAGAGATCGTCAAGCTAGAATGAGACCTGAACGCCGAGCTATGCAGGTTCCTTTTGATGATAAAGATGACGATTTGGATAGGGCTGGTGCCACAGGGGCTATTATTCCTCCGCCCTTGGCACCCGGATCCAAGTTCAATATCACTAGCACCATGATCCAGCTATTGCAACTCAAGGGCATATCTTGGACCAAATGATACAAACACCCTTTAGATAAAAACTTTAAGGCGCTAAGATATTAGATAATCCTCTTCTTAGGCACTAAAGAACCCATTCCCATAGAATGACCAGCTCATTAGGGAATTTAAACATGACCTTACGAGTCTGACAATCTAAGGAAGAATAGAACGAATGCAACCAATCCATCCCCAGAATAACATAGAAACTGACCATGAACAACTCTGTCAAGTCTACCAAATTTTCTTTACTACCAACAACTACCACACACACCCTATAGAATCTTTTAACAACCAAAGTCTCCTATTAGGGTAGAAATAAAAAATGAAACCGACAGATACTTAGGACTAAAACAAAAATACACGCCCATAAATGGGGTCACATAAAAGAGAGAGGACTTAGATCAAAAAAATAATACACATCATAGAAGAAAAGTTTCAATGTGCATGTAATAATATATGGAGACGCCTCTGACTCATGGTGATTAAAAAGTGTATACAAGTGATTTCGGCCAGTACTGATACTAGAAAAAGAAGCAGAAAGTAGAAGCAACATCCTTTAGTTCAGGAGAAGATGAAGTATAAATAAGGGCCTTTTGGTCCAATAAGCCCATAAAGAGGGGCACTCTTACTGAATATGCCCAATCTGACCACATCTAAAATATATGTTCCTCCTATTCTCACACTGGCCATGATGATGTTGACCACATAATCTACAAGAAGGGTAGGATGGAGCCGACTAAGCCCTACTAGCCTAAGATTTGTCTCCATGTTCCTGAAACTTACCATCAAAATGAGATCGATGATCACCCAATAGCCTCAGGTAAGTAGCATTAGCCGAGGAGAAAGAATTAGAAATCCTCCACTTCTTTCTTGTCCACTTACCACCATCTCTACCACTTAGCTAAAAAGGCCTAAATTTATTCCTTTGTCTTTCACTAAACTCAACTTGTTTCTTTTTCTCCTCCTCTACTTGTTCCATATATACCACCAACATAGAGAAATCCATATCCTTGGTTAACTAAGTGTCCTTTCTCTCAAGGATTAAATCACAAGATAGTCCTGAAGCAAACTTATGCATTCTAAACCTCATCTTAGAAACCATTTGTGGAGCACACCAATATAATTGATGAAACTTCAAGGCATACTCCTTGACTGACATCTTTTCTTTCCTCAAATAAATAAACTCCTCCGCCTTTTCTTTCCTCAATTCTTGAGGAATGAAGTTGTCTAAAAATACATTAGTGAAATTCTCCCATAACGATGACTCATCATCATCACCCTTTGCCTGATCCCTTTCCTTATACCATTGGTACACCACATCCTTCAGCTGATAGGCTATAAACTCAACCCCTTACACATTAGTGGCATGTATAACTTCAAAAATATTTTCCATATGATCCAGAAAACCTTGAGGATCCTTCTTCACCTTAACACCAGTAAAAGTCAGAGAACTCAACCTCATGAACTACCCAACCCTTGCATTCATGAAGATACTGTGATGATATATTGATAACCGATAAGACTTTAGGATACTGTGATGATATGTTTATAACCAATAAGGACAGAGGATACTATGATGATATATTGATACCTAACAAGGTCGAAGGATACTGTGATGACATATTAATACCCAATAAGGACGGAGAATACTATGATGATATATTGATACCCGACAAGGATGGGGGATAATATGATGATATTTTAATACCGAGCAAGGCCAGAGGATACTTTGAAAATATATTGATACCTGGTAAGGAAAAAGGATATTGTTATGATATATTGTTTTTTTGGCAAGAGAGGATACTATTATGATATGTTGATACCATATAAGGTCGAAGGATACTGCGATTATATTTTAATACCCAACAAGGCTAAATAATATTGTCATGATATATTGATACAAGAAAGTTCAAAAGATACTTTAATGATATGTTGATACTCGAAAATATCAGAGGTTAATTATGGTGATGATGATCATGATGATGATAGTTATGGTGAATTATGATATTGATTGTGTATCTAGCATTCTTTCCTATATGTGCATCACCTATCACTAGTGTGCACCTATGTTTATCAGCCGGTATGGGATAGTTGCATAAACATGGGTGAAAAATATACCTTATGTTGTTGTATGTTGATTGAACCTTCTGAGTCAGGGGCGGTGGGGGTACACATAGGCTCGATTAGGTATATATTTGTCTAGAGTAATTACTTATTTGCATTGTTATTAATATTTTTATTATCATTGTTATGATCATTATTATGGCTAGCTTATGACAGATTAGCCGTTAATTTGGTATCAAAATTAAAGGTATGTTTCAGCCTCTTTTATCTTATGATTACATTTTTATGCATGATAATATCATTTCTAGTCATGTGGATTATAACCCTGAGCATGATAGCCTTAGATCCTGAAGGTACTATAATGAGGTCTTAGAATGAGGATATTATAATCTAGGTTATGCATGAGATGACCTTATTTTTATATGTATATACATATATATATAGTTATATGAAGTTATGGCACTAACGTATATCCCTTCCTTCATTTTTAAATATTATATATTATTTCTTGGCCTTGTATAATACTATATATATATATCTTTCCTTGCTTTTCATTCATGTATTTTTTTAGGATATGCGATGACATATGTTGAACGTAGATGGAATAAGGAGTTTTATCCTAATTATTCCTTAGTCTTGTTATGTTAGACTCTTGGACTTGAACAAGATAGTTGTACCGTATTATTCTATTAACTTTCTATATAAGCTCTGGACTCTGGGGTGTAGTTTCTATTATACTTATATAATGTATATATCTTCTTTCTCTTTGGAGTTTAGTTGGCAATTACCTACTGAGTATTAGTTGGTACTCATACTACACTTTTGTGCCCTACAGATCATAGTATGAGTTATCTCTATTGATGTGTGCATCATGTGGAGCATCCATGGTTCGGATACTTAGGGTAAACTCATAACGTACGGATTATTACTTATCTCTCTCTTATGTATTCTACTAGTCTCCTTGTTGTATACAGAGATAAGTTGTATCAGAGTATTTCTCCTTAACATTTTGTACTCTAAATATATTAGAAGCTCTTTACTGATACCACTATGTTTTGGGATGTTCCTTTTGTATTGATCTTTACTTTATATATTTGGCATTCTTTTCTTTTTATTGCTGAGTAGTCAATAACTAGCCATTCCAGATAATGGGTTGGATTTCCTACTGGTGTGTTATGGTATGCGCCATCATGACCTGAGAAATTAGGTCGTGACAAGAAATAGTAGAAGAATTATAATAGGAGCTTAGGGGAAGTGAATAAGAGTTATTATATGTCATGATCCAATTATAGGTTATGATGCAACATACTTTATGCCACTAGTAAGTAAACCAATCCATAGCCCAAAACAACAAGTAATAGGCTAACATGCAAAAAATAATGAAAGAGAAGAAAGAAATCCATACAAAAACAAATCAAGTGGAATTGAAAAATATAAAAGTCACATAGCATACTGTACATGAGGGTAAGCGGACAAAATAAAAATAAAAAATCCCTCCCAAGACCTGATAAGATCGGTACTAGAGCCACTACTTGATATAATCCAAAATATACATGTATTTATAGTAATCTTGGAATGCATATAATGACCCTCTAGGTCATTTTTTTCTTTTTTCACACATCTTTTCTATTCAAAGCTTTTTATATAGATGACCTAAGTCATTTGTGACTTGCTAGAGCTAACACTTCAGTTACCGAACATTTTATTTTGTTTTTTAGAGTCAATTCTCTATTTTGAAATCTTCATGGTAAGAATTGACTATTAGGCGTAAAATTCAGTTTATAGACCTTGTATGCTAATTCTGATAGTTTGATCAGTTTCTAAAATATTAATTTTAGGCAAGGGGGAACTTTGGTTTATGTCACAAGAACTCCAAACTAACTTTGGGCCATTGAACGGAATTTGGTGAAAGTAGCCCATGGGTGTGGTACTAATATTTTGTCAAAACGACCCCTGACAGTAACTTAAATAATGTTGTTAAGTCCGTAATATAAAATTTGATAGGGTAGTATAGTTTATTTGCATTATTGGGATTCTGAATGAAGCCCAAGGGGTTGGTCAAAACTTGGAATTTTCCAAGTTTCAGCTAGTGCAACCCAGGTGGTGAATTTTCTTATGGGGACCATTGGTCGCTTAACAGGAGTCTACTTAAGTGTCCAAGTGGTCTATTAAGTGGACAAGGCTGGTCTAGCCTAAGTTCTTTAGTGAAGGCCCTTCCGCTTTAGCGGGAATTGCTTAAGTGATGTCCTGACCACTTAAGCAGAGGTAAACCCAAGGAGGGGATCTCTTAAAAGATCCATGGACCACTTTATCTATGACCACTTAAGTTGAACCAAGAGGGCATTAAATTCCTCCTTTGCCTAATTTTCTACTTATTTTTCATAAGTTTTATGAGAAAAAAGTCCTAGAGGGTATGGAAAATTAGGAAAGTGATCATTAAGAGATTGTGGGTGGTTAGGAGCTCGGAATAACCATTTCCTCATAAAACTCCTTGTATGTTTCAACCTAATTCATGGTTTATCTCTTCCATTTTGATATGAATTTCTTGATTCTTATTGGGTTAATTTTAGTATCATTTTAGGTCAGAGTTTTCCCATTCTCAAGGAAAAATAATCCATGAGAATAGAGGGACGTGATGACGGTTTCAAAAGTGTGATTTTGCAAGCAAGACCCACATGGGATTTTGACTTGATTTTGGATCAAAAGCACAGAAATGCAATATTAGTACCATTATTCTCATATAAAAGCATGGGTTACTATTTTTCTACTGTAGCATCATTCAAAAGATTCGCAAAAGGGAAAGCACCATCTTAGTGGACTTAATCTGGTTTTCTTTAGCATCTAGGTAGGCTAGGATTACTCTTCTCTTATACTAAACTTAATTATAGTATTAACATGGTATTATGCTAGTTTTTAGTTGGGAATTAGGTCTTCTAAGCATAATTGTGTGATTTGGATTATTTAGTAGACTAAGGAATCATAATTAGTTGTAATTGACTTAACCAGTTGTTCTTTAGGTAGAATCATTATCTTAGGACTCATAGAGGAATACTTATAATCTTTCAGTGAGATTTGATACCTTATCCTAGTTTGAGGGTAGAACTTGCCTTTTAAAAAATTATTGGGGTTAGAATTGGACCCCTCCAACCCACCTTAACCTAAGATTGGTATTAGTTCCTTGTAGGCTCAATAGGCTTTGCATATTATTTTATTCATATTCTTTAGCCTGAGGAGGTTTTACATAAATAATGGTTTATTCTAGCATGTTTCTTAGGAGACAACAAGATCAATTCAATTTTGGTGAATTATGACTTTAAGACCGATTCAATTCTAGGATTATTGATGATATTACTTCTGACTAAAGTTTGGTATTCTTGATATTAGTTCCAATTTATGTTCGTCATAAGTGATAGTAGTTCTTGTTCAAGTCTCGTAAAGAGAGGTTATTTACGATCTTTATAAGATTGGCTTGAGTATGATATTTATAGTATAGAAAGGCCCATGTTTATGTTTTTAGATATGGACAGTTGGTCTAAATTAATATAACGACTTTCTCTTCATTGCATCCATAAGACTTATGGGGGATTGCATTGGGTTATTTACTTTATTTGCATCTTCTGGGCTTATGGGGGCCTAGTCATCTTAGAGATAGTTGTGTTCTATTTATTTTTACCTATTATGGTAGTTTACTTTTAGTATTTGGAGCCTTATTTCTAGATTTTGCCTTTCCCTTGACTTAGATTATTTATTTCTCATTTTATTATATTTTTATTATAATTTAGCTCAATCGGTCGATGATACCTACTGAGTACTCATAACCTTGGTACTCATACTTTACTTCTGTACCTTTTTGGTAAAAATTTTAGTACTAGCTACCACATTTGATGCTATGATAAATCTAGTCAGAGTTAAGAGATAGGGTGAGCTCTCAAATTTGGAGTTGACCTTTTCTCCATCTTCTATTTTCATAGTCTTTCCATTTGTGAGACTATTGTGCATTGACTTTGATAGTACTCGTATTCATTTGGATTAGAGGCTCTTGTACTAACCTTACTAGGTCGTGCAATTATACTACTCCTCTTTTATTTTTGTTTCATCATGTTGTTATTCTTATTATTTATTGCTTGTAATTTCATTACTTTCATACTTTTGGAAATTATGCCATTTTCCATCAATTAGCCCATTACTTATAATTTTGGGCTATAGTTTGGCTTACCTACTAGCGGTTAAAGTAAGTGCCATTATTACTTGTGAAATTGGGTCATGAAAAATTAGTATTAATGTCTAGTTTCACCAACATTGTTGGTACAAGAGCAAATGTCTAGTAGAGTCTCACAAATCAGGTAGATGATGTCTGTTTCTTATCTTTGGGAGGCTATGGACATTCTTAGGAGTTCTTCACTTACTTCACTCATTCCGTGCTAAGACTATGCGTTGGTTCCTAAGATTTAATTGGTTTCACTTTTTCACAGATGGCTAGGATGTGTGCTATTGCTATATGAGATGTGGACCCCAATTCCACAATTAGGGATCGTAATGGAGGACACAGATGACCTAGAGGTCGGTGGAAGACGAGAGATGCATCCCCAATTAGTGATCAAGATTGGAAGCCATTACTAGAACCTATCCCTACACCCACACTAGAGATTCCTGATAATGTCCAAAATACACCTACAATTGAAAGATGAAGTGGTCGTTGTCAAATGTAGTAAACCAACTAGGTTGGGAGCGATCCCATATGCAATGGGCCAGAAATATGACTCAAACTTATTGAAATCACTAGGTAGTGTAGAAAAGTAAAAGGGGGGATTTGTAGTAACTAGCTAAAAGTAATGAGGCTTGGTTTCTTTTGGTTTTAAACAATCTAAGACGATCACTAGGATTGTGTTCCCCCTAGATTCTAAACATAGTAAACTTAACGTGGACTATTGTACTATCCAAATATCTTGCATGCAGAATCGATAAGTTATGTACCATCAACAGTCTTTTGGATGAGCTAATAGATTTTACCCTTTACCTTTTGAGTCTCAGTATGTCGCCTTACTAACCTTTATCTTGATCCCAGTAAACTATTACCTTTTGAGTCTCTAGTTATTCATCGATGGCTAACCATCTTACTTAGATAATTCCTAGTAACGTGGATTGATATTTAAACTTCAAAATAATATTGTGATCTTCATTTCCTAGTCACTACTCATCTTTTGGAGTAAGTAGAAATAATCTTGGTGGGATCTTAATGTTGGCAACTTCTAATAAATCAATAAGAAATAATAAAACCCTATACATGCAAGAATCTTGAACTATAACGACTTGTCCCTTCCTCTACTTTGTTAATCTACCAGGGTTCCCACAACCATAGCTAAGGGAATCAACCTCTCATAGTTACGAGTTCAATCATAGGATCCATAGACAAAATTACAAAATCAATCTCACAATAATAAAATAAAAAATCCCAAGGTCTTTAATTAAATAATAAACCAAGAACAATAAGATGTTTGAGAACTTGGCCCCTAATGGGGCCTCCTTCTCAATCAAATAATATGAGTATGTCAATGTCTGAATGTATGAATTAAGCAAAGACTAAAGGGTATTTATAGGTTACAAGAAACCATAGATTTCAAATCCTAACTAAAATAGGAAAACTTAATTACCCATGCATAATAGGAGTCTAATTGAGATACATGGAAACCATAGGAAATGATTTTAAAATGATCCAGGAAAATCACTTCCAGTGGCTACATGTTGCCTACACCCGTGCTTTGGCCCTGGGCACAGGTACTACCTACTGTTCTTATCCTGTGTAAAGGTTGTAATACCCCGTAAAATTCCTGAGTCCTTAGATCTTCTAAATCATCCCAAGAAAGGCTTAACACTTAGAAAATTTGGATAAGTGTTGAAAATTTTCCATTCCATAAGCCTTTGAAACTTTGACGAATTATTTTGTGACCTTCCCGACCTCCAATTCTAAATTTTCTTGTTGCGTTGCGATGGGGAAAGTCAAGAGTACATCCCGGGTAAGTTTCAGAATTTTTAGATGATCCTAAGTTCATGTTTGGGTTGGAAAAATAGTATCTAAAGGCTACAGAAGGGCACCACCTAGCTTAGAGCCTTGGTCCCCTCCCTCAGTAGCAAGGCGACGCCCAGCCTACAAAAGGCTTTGGGAAAGATGCCGTCTTTCCACAGCCCTTGTGCCCAGTTTTTCAGCATTTTACTTCTGTATTTCCAAGGGCAATTTTTTCAAATCCCACCCCTATATAAGCTTCCTTAACATGGGATTCAACATATTTTCACCCAAAATATAAGGTTTTCTCTCAATTTTTCTCAAGAACAAGAATAAGGGTTTCTATTAAAGGTTCAAATCAAGGAAATTCCTCAGTGAATCTTTCAAGAATCATATATCAAGTTATGTTGGATGTTGATTCTTGGGTTCCTTCCACCTAAGAAGTCCAGAATCCCTTTTTAAATTCAAGATTTTATGTTTATGAGTTTTTCATGATTTATGTGGTTTGAAGTTGAATCCCATGTTAATATTAAGTTTTAATTCATGTTGTGATCATAAAGATGCAAGTGTTCACCTTAGTATGTGTTGGTTATGTGATGTTCATGATAAAGTCCCCTGAAGAAATATGTTGAATTATGTAATTAGGTTACTTTAGTGTATTTAATGTTGTATGGCCAAATGGTGCCGACCACATGTTTGATAAATTGCTTATGTGATGAAAATAGTGTCATTGAAACATGAAGTATGTTATTCCCAAGCATATGTCAACTAGTGCATGCTAATCTTTTGTTAAAAGGCATAAATTAATGAATTTTGATATGTTGCATGTATTCCTATTCATGTGAATTCATTGTTGGATGAGTTATGAGACAATAGCATGCTTCTCTTTACAATTAGATGTTTAGTATTCCCAAGTGCTTGAAAAGATGCTTCATTGGTTATGTTGCTGATGATAGTCTATTGTCATGTCTTATTTATTTATGCTATCGAGTCCTGGGGGTATTTAATACCCGAAAACTTAGCTGCTTGTCTAGAGCCGAGTCAGTCTCAAGATAATCTCAGTCATGCTATGATCAGTATATCTTAGTTAGTGATAGATGTTGAGAAAACTCAACAATTTTAGTATTCAGTCTAATATAGTTCAGTATTCAGTTCAAACCTTAGTAGTATTCCATCAGTCAATGGATCCAAGTGAACTCAGTTAGATCAGTCAAGTAAGATAATCAGTAATAGATTTATCTTAGTCTAGTATGATCTAAGAATCAGTTCAGGGTCTATTCAGGTGGTAGTAGGATTCAACACTGAACGGGGGTAGTGATGACGGCTTCCCTGTTATTTTAGGCGGAGTTGTTAATAACAATCCCTGCACTCCAGAACTGCAAAGCCAGCGCAGGATGAGAAGTCATCCATCATATTAGGATTGACTACCTACCTAGAGTCACCCGTTAGATTAGGCTTGGATCTAACTAGGTGTCACCCGTTATATTAGGCTTGGCATCTTAGGTTCAGATAGAAGTGTCTTTACCCGTGGCACAGTATTAGCACCCTTCCAACTGGGGTTACAGGTTGGACCCCAACCAGATAGAAGGGGTATGTTGGTTAGATGACTACCTCCCACTATTTTTATTTCAGCTTCATTCTCAGTAATAGAACTCAGTTGAGGACTCACCCGTTATACTTGGCTTGACTACCTCTCAGAGGTCACCCGTTATATAGGCTTGATCTCAAATTTTGACAATCATTATCATTATCAATAAAATTAGAGATCACCTATTATTTAGGCTTGATCTTATCTTCATATAATCAAGCATCATACATTATCATCAGTAGATTTAGAGATCACCAGTTATTTAGGCTTGATCTCATAATCAGTTAACCAACTATGAAACACTATTAGCAGTAAACTCAAGGGTCACCCATTATATAGTCTTGATCTCAGATATGGTAACTCAGTATCAGTATCAGTAAGCTTAGACATCAATTGCAGTAGACTTAGCTACTCAGTATCCCCAAGTTAGTGAACTCAGATATCAGTACTACTAGACTCAGTCATCGATAATTCAGTATTCAGAAACTTGTATTTCATAATCTAGCATTAGCATTACTGCGATCTCAATTTTTAGTTTGTGCATTCATGTATACATCCTCATTTGGTATTCACATGTTATTCGGTTAAGTAATGATCATGCATAAGCCCTTGCATTCAGCCTTAACTCATCTAGAATACCAGTACATTAAAAGTACTGACGCATACTTTTCTCTTGCGCTATAGTGTCTTATACCATAAGTTCAGAAGTGCGATATCTCTAGCACCCATAGCATTCCAGACTCATCAAAAGTAGTAGACGTAGTAGTGAGTCATCTTCTTTTGAGGATGCCTCCTATTTCAGTTTTGGTTTAGGTTCAGTTTATTTTTAGTAGACAGAGTTAGTTGGGGACATATCCCATCAACTCCACATACCAGACAGTTAGAGGCTTTTCAGACCTATGTATCAGTATTCAATTCTCATTTTTGAATATTTTAGATGTTCTGAACCTTATGGAAAATTTTCACCAGTTTTCCGCATTTGTTATATTATAATATGCAAGGCTCGGGTACAGATATTAGTAAAGGGTTAGCTTGTGGTCCTTCATGGTCATAAGCACCGTGTGTCATTCTAATTATAGAAAATTAGGGTGTGAAAAAATTAGTATTAGATCCTAAGGTTCAACGGTATCCTAGGAAGTCTAAAAAGTCGTATCTAGTAGAGTCTTGTGCATGGGTGTGTTGCGCGCCACATTTATGTACAGGTGACTATAAGATATTTTAGGAACAGTTTCCCTCCTTTCAGTATTTATATCATGTGAGTAAGTATAAGTTCCAGATAATTCTCAGCATAATCCATTCCTACCTTCGTTTACAGAATATGTCTTCCAGAGAAGCTAGTGAAAGAAGTAATAAAAATCAGCCAACCCCTCAGCCCATTCAGGAAAATCCGTCAGATGGGCATGTCTCTCATGTAGAGTTCAGAGCTGCTTTCACCACCTTAGTTGATGCAGTAGTAGCTCAGAACAATTTGTAGAATGTTGTCCTATTTAGGCTTTTGACTTACACTCAGAACAATAAGGGAAAAGAGCTTAGGATGAATCAGTGGTCTAGAAGAAATACCTCTATGCTAATATCAAGGGATAGTAACTGCTCCCAGTCCCGTTAAAGATTCTCAGAACTAGTTTCACTGTCAGTCCAGGTACCTGTGTCTAAGTCTAAGAATGTTAGTTGAGATGGAGCACTAGGATCTAAGTCACTTGGTCATGGGAAGATTTTTCTCATCTATCCGCTTTACGAAAATATGGTAAGAACATAAGAAGGTGTGTAGAGCGGGCAACAATTTATGCATTGTATGTGGTAAGCCAGGCCACAGACCGTGGGAGTGTAGAATAATAGCTCAGAGGAGTAAATATTTGCACCAGTAGGGCGCCACCTCCAATACCACTAGTGGGCAGCACCCAATCAGGATTTGTGTACCTCCGACTCACCATTATCAGGAAAGTTCTACGGATATAGTTATAGGTATGTATGAGTTTCTCATGTTTCTATTTATGCTCATTTAGATGCCAAGGCTTCTCTTAAACTTTTAGTGAATCCTCCTTAGTATTGGGCAGTTTCTTAGATAAGAGAGAGTAAGTGTTTCTTGTTAAGGAAAGATTGTAGCATGCTTGTTTTACACAAGGCTTTTTTCACGAAGATAGGCTTGAATGTTATGTTGATGTGTAAGTGGCTAGATATATTTTGGAGATTTGAGTAGGCTTGAACTTAGTAGGAGAAGTTATTTCAGCTCAGACCTTAGCCGACAGAGTTATCAGTGCCCATACTACAGAACTCTAGCCATGTTATGGTTTCCTATTCAGATGTCTTATTCAGATCATACCATGGTTCTTTACTCCCTAAGGTCATTAGAACCTTATATAAAGAATGTCAGAGAAAACTTCAGTTAAACTTAAGTTTTCAGCATGAGTTAGTCAGTAAAGCC
This sequence comes from Capsicum pubescens, assembly GCA_030864215.1. Taxonomy (NCBI): domain Eukaryota; kingdom Viridiplantae; phylum Streptophyta; class Magnoliopsida; order Solanales; family Solanaceae; genus Capsicum; species Capsicum pubescens. The sequence continues at coordinate 160,114,466 of CM061544.1, forward strand.
AGCAAGTCAGTTTAGCAGTCAGATAGTCATGTTCATATAGTTTGTTTTCTCATATTTTCATTTATGCATGCTATCCAAAACCTCAGACATGTAACTATCTCATGATAGAGTATTCTAGTAGTTCCGAGTATAACTCATTTCATGCGTCATGCATTATAGTCAAATCCCAAATGTTTAGTTATGAACCAGTTCATAGGTGCCTTGTGCATCGCCTCAGTTTTCTCATGTACTTCACTGAAGTAAGAGTTCTAAGAGGTACATAGTGTCCCAAGGGTGGAGATACCCTATGACTCCCCGATGTTTTAAAGTCCTTAAACCCATTTATTTCATGCTCAGATTCTCATTACAAGATAGCACCAGTTATCCTTGCATTATCAGTCAAGCATTCATAAGTCAGTTCAGTCAGATAGTCATACATTAGACATGCATGTTAAGTAGAAAAAGATCATCTTATCAGTAATTTCAATTGTGCATTTATGAGTAAAGTATCCATGCATTAGATATGAATGTTCATTATGAGAATTACGCTTATCAATAGTTTCAGCCATGTATTCTATACATCAGCTATGCATATCCAGTAGAACATTTAGTATATCCATAGTTCCAACTATCGGGATCTTCAACTGTGGCACTTGCAACCAAGATTAAATTCTTTAACTTCAATCACATGCTTTTGTAATTTATAATTTGAAAAGTATCAAGAATGACCAATAATGATAAAGTAAGTGGCAAAAAATATCACTTTTCATCTTTTTCTAAAATTTAGCATCCAAAATCAATTTCCTGCAAAACACTCCAAAAAGACATAAAATCCAACAAAATAACCTTAAGTACTTGCATATTCTCATAGTTTTAAGCATCTAAAATTCTATAAATTCATAGCACATCAACACACTCAACTTAGAACATGGCATATCCTCAGGAAACATAACATAACAAAATAATATGCCGATGTTTAACCAAGCGAAACCTAAGATACCTATGGCAGTCAATAATAAAATTAAATCTCAAGATCATTACCCTATCAAAGTTCAATACTTTTTTAAAAAAACTATGTATATTAATAAAGCAAAACAATATGACATAAAGGAATCAATCTATGTCATTACATTAGAAATGAACAACCATGCAAATATACAGGTTACACTACCCAAACAATTAAGTAGCTAGAAATACAACCCAAGTACCCTCACAACTAAGAAGTCCCACTCACTCATATAAAATAATGAATGTCAATGCAGGGATGGTCAAGAGACACTTACAACGACAAAAGAAGTTCAAATCAATGTGCATCAAATACAATAGGCTTGCCCTTATTTTCTTTACTATGGTTTTCAGACAGTCAAGTTAGGATCACCATAGGAATTTATTCAATATGTAATGTAGGCTTGGGGGATGGTATGGTAGATATGGACATATCAAGTGACTAAGCCTCCTTGGCACTATGCTAACTTAAAGGTCCCACTTGTTAGCCCATTTTTTACTTTATTTCCTCCTTTATTTTTTCCTTTTATTCTTTTATGCACATTTAGGTTTGGTATGGTATTTTGTTATTTCTTTTTCAATTTTTCATAATTTTTCTTTTGCTACCACACCCATCCCCTATTTTTTTATTTCTTACTTTTATTTTTTCCTTCTTTATACTGACTATACATTACACACCTCTAAGATAGACACCCTCAACTTACATAATTTACCTGAGTTGAAGTACACAATGTCCAAGGAGGACTAGGGCCAAAATAAGTTCATTGTAATACAAATATAAAGGTGAAAAGGTGAAAACAAATAAATAGTCTATCAGGGTCAAAATCAAATCAAGAGATATAATCACACATAAGAGGTCATTTAGGCTAAAAGTAGACTAACATAAAAAATGGCCTATGATCCTTTCCTAACCAAAAATTCTACAACCACAGAAAGACTAATCGGAAAAGTTCTAGATTTTAACATTTAAAGGTAACTAAGTAGTATCTCTCACACACATGGCATAGAGTCACATCACAAACTACTACCTATCCAGTTCAAGCAATTGTTAGAAATAATTATCATGTTCATAATTTTAATACCATTACAAGATTCACAATAGTCACATACATACACATATCACACAGTTCAAAAACAAACATTTGAAGAGGTACAATCATTTATCTCAAAATTAACAAAAATATGTCAACTGCCATAGATACTTATTTTTCACCTAATTAACCACAAAATATCACAAAAAAACACAATATGCCTAAACATACTATATCTATTAGGAATAGGACTCCGGGTAAAAGAGACATAGGAACAACCAACCCAAGAGGACATCAAGATCCACAAGCAACCCCACACCTAACTTAAAATCATGTATTGTCCCCAATGTATCAAATATTTACAAAACAAGAGAGTTAGGAACATACCTGTGGCACCATATGTGTGGAGATCTTACATGAATAACCAATACAAATAAAAACAATAAGATACCTTTTGTTTACTCCCTAGCAGTGCCTGATTTCACGTCGCGGCATGATGGGACTTGGTTGGGTACTCAGACTTTCCCAACCAGCCCATTAGTACGTTGATTACTCAAACTTCATCAAGGTTGCCCCATAAATTGCCTACATCTTTCTCTTTCAACTTTGAACTTATGAACTTTACCCCTAATTGTTTTTTTATTTCCCATTATGATCATGGGGCGAAGGTATAAAAATAAAGAACCCAAGAAATAGATGTAGCATTTTGTTCTTGTCCCTTACATGAGTAATATAGTTCTTTGATTCTGGCTTAGCAAATTTAACAATATAGACATATGTTTCCTCCCCCTTGCACTCTTCTTCAGGCTCGGATGGATCGATTAAGATCGATTGTCCACAGAATTTAGAAAAATGCTTTGAATAAAATCCAACACATCCCAACTCAAGATTTTCAGTCTTGTTTATATCCCCGTATAACTCTAGCATGCTCTCCTTAAGCGTGACACTATGCGCAGGAGCAATAGCAATTCTAGACTCCTATAATTTTATCTCCTCAAGTTGGCATTTCAAAATTTTTTCAGTGTCATACCACCCATAACTAGGTTGTTGGGCATTACATGCAGTAAATTTTGCATCCAACTCTATTTTTAAGTGGAAGATATCCAAGACAAACCTATCAAACATTTGAAAATAATCTTGTCTTCCTTTTTTCATAAGTGCTAACATGTCAAGCATACTTTTATTATGTTCCATCAATATATTTATCAGACTTCTGCAATAATGCACCATATTAAAAATAAAAGTATCAATAAATATGGAGTCATCATCACTTTATACATCCTTTGGCCAGGTTATTATTTTAAGAAGAGTAGGTCAACAAAATAAATAAAACAAAAGAAAATAAAACCCGATAATTCCAACAACTTGAATGAAGAATTCCGAGACTATATTAACGACACAAAAATTTGATAATGCCCAAAATACACCTCTAATTAAAGTATGAAATGGTCATTGTCAAATATAGTAACCCAACTAGGTTTGGGTCATCCCACTAGGAATAGGCAAAAAATAAGGGGGTACTGGTAGTAACTTGCTAAAAGTAACAAGGCTTGGTTGCATATGGTTGTAAACAATATAAGATGAGCACTAGGATTGTGTTCCCCCTGGATTCATAAATTGGTAGGCTTATCGTACACTGTCAAACTATTCCAATATATTGCATGTAGAATCAATAAGTTATGTACCATCACCACTCTTTTGGACGAGCTGATAGAGTTTACTCTTTACCTTTTGAATCTTAGGATGTTTCCTTACTAACCCTTATTTTGATTCCAGTTAACTATTATCTTTTGAGTATTTAGTTATTATATTACAGCTAACCATCTTACAAATATAATATCTAGTAGTGTAGATCAATGATTAAACTTCAAATTACTGTTGTGATCTTTTTTTCCTAGTCAATACACCTCTTTTAGAGTATGTTGAAATAATCTAGGAGGGATATTAAGGATGGCCACCACTAAAAAATCAATAGGAATGAAGAAACATAATACATGCAAAAATCTTGATCTAGAACAACTTGGTACTTTCTCTACTTCGTTAATCTACTAGGGTTTCCCACAACTCTAGCTAAGGGAATTAGTCGTTCATAGTTATGAGGTTAATCATGAAATCCAAAATAAAAATTACAAAATTAATCTCACAATAATGAAATAATAAAACCCAAAGTCTTAAATCGAATAATAAACCAATAAAAATAAGAAGCTTGATAACTTAGCCCTCAAAGGGGCTTTCTTCTGAATCAATCATTATGAGAATGTCAATGTCTGAATGTCTGAATTAAATAAATCCTAAAGGGTATTTATAGGTTACCAGAAACCCTAGAGTTCAAATCCTAACTAAAATAGGAAAACTTAATTACCCATATATAATAGGACTTACAAGTCTAGGAAACAATTTTTGAATGATCTGAGAAAATCACAATCGGCGGCCATATGGCCATGACTAATATTAGCTCCATATTTCCTCAATAGGCCTTTAAACATTATCCTATTTACATTATTTATCCCAAGAATAATTCAAATATATTTTTCATTATATTAGGCTTGTACTTGGGATATGATAAACTAGTTTAAGTCTGGCATCTACGATGATATTACTTTTCTCTCAAGTGCAGCATTCATGATATTATTTCTAGTTCAAGTTTGGCATATGAGATACTACTTCTGGTTTAAGTTAGATATTGAGAGGTTACTTTTGATAATGAAATTGGTTTGAGTTTGTTGTTTATTGTATTAATGGATCCATAATGTGATTCTGAGATTTATATGGTAGGGATTCTTATGATTATTACTTCTTATTGATCCCGTCCCCAAGGCTTATGGGGATTTCATAGGATTATTTACTTTTATTGCATATTCTGGTCTTATGTGGGACCAATTATGCTAGAGATAACTGATTTCTTTTAAATATTATTATTTTAGTTGTCTACTTACAGTATTTTGAGCTTTATTCTAGGTTTACCTTTTATCCTTACTTTACATATTATCTAACATTTTATTGTATTTATATTATAATTTATCTCAGTTGATCGATGATTCCTACTGCGTATTCATTTCTTTGGTACTCATAATATACTTCATTACCCTTTTTCTAGTGCAGATTTGAGTACTAGCTACCGCTGTTAATTATCTATTGGTGTGGGTCAGAGTCTGAAGATAGGGTGAGATCTTAGAGCCGAAGTTTACTTTCTCTCCTTTTTCTATTTTGATGTTTTTTTATTTTGAGACTATTGTATATTTGACATTGATAGTACCCTGATTTTTTTGCTAGAAGATTTTGTACCAACCTTACTAGGTCATGGGATATTGTTACTTTTTTCTTTATTTATCTCTGGTTATGTTATGTATTACTATGCTTTATAACTTATAATATAATTGTTTGTGGAATTTTAAAATTTTATGCTATTTTCCACCATCTAGCCTAATATTGTCATTTTGGGCTATGATATGGCTTACTTACTGGTGGGAAAAATAAGATGACATCATAACTCGTGAAATTAGATTGATAAATTTGTATTAGATCCTAGGCTAACTAGTGTTGTTGGTATAAGAGGAAGTGTATAATAGAGTCCTAAGGCTTAGAATTATGACATCTATTTCTTATCTTTGGGATGCTATAGTACATTAATAAAAGATCTTCAACTCCTTGCCTCATTTCGTGTGAAGATTCTATGTTGGTTTCTACGATTTATTTTGTTTATTCTTTCACATATGGCTAAGGTGTGAACTACTACAATGAGAGACAAGGACTTTGACTGTGATTAGAATCCTACCAGAGGATATGGATAACCTAGAGGTTAGGGGATAGTGAGAGAAGTAGACCCAACTAGATATTAGGTTAGGGATCCTTTACTAGACCCTATTCCATCTCCTACATCAAAGATTCCTCTACCCTAGCTAGTAGTGGGCCAGGAGGCATCCATACTCTACTAGGGTTTATTTCTTCATTACTTCTAAAGGATGCTTTAGTTTAGCTATTGGATTTGATTGGTGGTGCATCATATTATGGTGCTCAATCTGAGGATCAAAGTGGTACAAAGGTATGGGTGTAACTTATAGATGCGATCCCCATAGTTGAGATCCTTTTGGAGTTGATGGTTATTTAGCTAGTAGTTTCCCAACCTATTGTGTCTATTGAGGACAAAAAGATGTTGGTTATATTATTAATATTAACTTATCTAGTTTTATGATGCACCGAGCGAGTATACATTTGAGTTCTAGACTCCTGGTGAGGATAATCTCAATAATTAATGCCTAGTAGAGATTTACAATTTGACTACACAAATTCTTAGTTGGATCTAGTAGCTCGACATTGGTAGAGAGTTTATCTTTATTCTAGTCCAACTGAATCTCCCCCTTTTAAATAAACTTAGTTCTTTGAGATTTTCTTAGAAATGTATATGCCTCACAACCTTAGAGATAGTCTATGAGATAAATTTTTGATATTGGAGCAGGGTTCTATAACCGTATTAGAGTATGGCGCTTGATTCATGAGTTGGACAATCATGCTATATCTATTTTGCCAATCATGTATGAGAACATTTAGAGTATTATTAGGGGATTGAGACTTCCTCTTTTTATGGCTACACTTATTGAAGTTTTTTATCATGATCAAATCATGGAAAAGATACATGATAAGGCCTAAGGAGGAAGTAATAAGATGCTAAGTTATTATTGAAGTTTCAATAGGATCTAGAGTGGCTTACTATTTAGGGGTAGAGAATCTCAGGGTAGGTATTATCTACACCAACCTTATCAACATAAGGTTTAATATTGTAGGTTGATTCATGTTTTACTTTAGCTTGTTGATAAGGGTCAACCCAGTTGCCTAATCGTACTAGCTAGACTAATGATAAGCCTTGAAGAGATGAATGTTTTAAGTTTTCTATTTATGGTGAATATTTTGGGTTAGTCCAATCTTCCAGATGCAGTGTGCCACTAAGGATATGTTATTATTGTAGGGCAATTATCAATTTCTCTAAAGACTGCCCTCGGCGTGGGGCAATTGTACCTATAGCGAGAGTATTCTATCGATTAGGTTAGTGTTTCCCCTAGCTAGAGACAATATACAGGGTCATTAGGGTGATCCCTAGGATTCTCATCATGGTCCTTAGGTAGGTAGGATAGGTGGTTAATTAGGCATCCAGTCAGGTGGCGAGTGCAATTATTTATATATTGTACATCATGGACAAGTGGAAAAGTCTTTGGATGCAATTATTACAAGTACAATCTCAGTGTGCCATCAGTTGACTATTGTTTTATTTGATCTAGGATCCATTTATTCTCATGCATCTTCTTATTATGCATTGTGGTTAAAGTTTTCTTAGGATTCCTTATCCTTACTATTATATGTATCTACTCTCATGGATGATTCTTTAGTATGGATCGGGTTTATAAATTATGTGTTGTGACCATTTGAGACTCTAATACTCAGGTTGATCTTTTGTAATATATATGGTGGACTTTGATATGTCTTTGGGCATGGACTGGTTATCCCCCGATCATGCAGTCTTTGATTATTTTACCTTGACCATTACCTTATCCATGCTTGGAATACCCTTAGTGGTGTGGCATGGATATACTAGTCGTGAAACAATGTGGATTATATCTTATATTAGGGATAAGAGACTTAAATCAAGAGGTTGCGAGTATTATCTTGCTTATATTTATGATGTTAGTGTGTAGAGCCCTTTGATTGACTATGTCTTGTAGTTTTTTATTTTCCTAATGTTTTTCCAACCAATATACCTAGTTTTTCTCCTGAATGTGACATTAAGTTTATTATTGATATTGAGCCTAATACTTTAGCTATTTCTATAGCACCTTACTGTATGGATTCTGTCGATCTTTAGGAGCTAAATTCTTATCTCCAGGTTCTTCTGAGTAAGGGTTTCATTAGGTTAAGTATGTCACCTTCAGGTTGTACTAACTTTTTCATAGATTCCTTACATCTGTGTATTGATTACAACTAATTGAATAAGGGAACAGTAAAAAATAGATATCCTATGCCACTTATTGATAACTTATTTGACCAACTTGAGCGAGCAGTGGTGTTCTCTAAGATTGACTTGAGGTCTGATTACCAATAGATGATGATTCAGGATGAGGACGTCCTAATCATATCCTCCAAGTCTTGCTATGGCCATTATGCCTTCCTAGTGATATCTTTTGGGTTGTCCAATGCCCTAGACGTGTTCGGATTTGATGAACTATATGTTAAAAACTATTTTGGAACCCTTCATGATTGTGTTCATCGATGACATTCTTATGTATTTGAGGAGTAGGTAGGAGGACATTCAACATTTATGGATTGTGCTAAAAACTTTGAGAGATCATAGTTTTTTTTTCAAATTCTCAAAGTGTTATTTCTATCTCAAGTTGGTTACATTCCTAGGACATATAGTGTCTAAGGATGGGATTATGGTGGATCCAGTAAAGATTGAGGCTATTAAATATTAGACCAGACCTATATATCCTTCTGAGATTCTTAGATTTATTGATTTTACTAGTTACTACATACAATTCATTATGGGGTTTTCTACCATTACCTTGTTGATGACCAGATTAATCCAAAAGGAGGTTCCTTTCCAGTGGTTTAAGGAGTGTTAACTGAGCTTCTAGAAGCTCAAGGATTTCCTTACTTCAGCTCTCATATTGGCTCTTTCTATTAAGAGAGAGTGGTTTACCATAGATTTTGATGGTTGGTATTAGAATATAGTAGAGAATGCCTTGAGCCAGAAGGAAGTAAGTATGGGTAGCTTGACTGTTATTTTTGTTTTTGAAAGGCTACTGGCATTGGAAATCCAATCCTTATCCAACTTGATGGTGAAACATGATATTTCAAACTACAGGAGGATCCTTTCTTGTGTAAAGTTTAGGTCTACCTTATTTGAGTAGATTTATAGTCATCAGTTCCATTACATAGGACTTTATGTCATATGTGGTCAGGTGTTGTAGGATGAATCAAGAAGAGATACCATTGATGCTGAGGAAATTTTGAGATATGATGGTGCATTTGTGTTTCAAAGGTTGGTGACTTGATTTAGTTGATATTACCTGAGGATGACAACTCTAAAAACTCTATTCACCTTGGGACAACTAAGATGTATAGGGATTGGAGGTGACATTACTGGTGGAGTTGCATGAAGAGAGATATAGATGACTTTGTAGTTTATTACCTATGTCATCAGCAAGTAAAGTCCGAGTATCCGAGGCCTGGTTCCCATATTCAAAGATTGTCCATCCCATTCTCAAATAGAAGTGGGAGTTAATCACGATAGACTTCTTCAGTGGGTTGATCGTTACCTCTTATAGTTATTAAGTCATTTAGGTTATTGTAGATTTATTGATCAACTTGGCATATTTCTTTCCTATTCATATGTCTTTTAGTGATGAAAGGTTAACTGATATTTATGTTTATGAGATTGTTCAGCACCATGGAATGCCTATATCTATTATTTTAGAAAAGCAATCGGTAATCACTTCTAAATTTTTTAGGGATTTTTAGGAAGAGTTGGGTATCCAAGTTGATCTTAGAATCGCTTTTCACCAGACCTATAGGCTATTAAAATGGACTATTCAGATTCTAAAGAATTTGCTTCATGTCTATGTTATGGATTTATTAGGCAAGTAGGAGTAGAATTTAGCATCAGCAAAGTTCGTATCTAATAATAGCTACTATTTGAATATTGAGATGCACCATTTGAGGCACTATATGGTAGGCATTATAGCTATCTAATAGGATAGCTCAAGATCTCTGAGGTTAGGACTCGTGGTACTGACTTGCTTTAAGTGTCACTGCATAAAGTTAGGGTTATTCAAGATAGGTTGAGGACTGCTCATATTAGACAGAAGGCTTATGTAGATCATAGACTTCATGACCTAAGGTTTGGAGTTGAAGACTGGGTATTCCTTTATGTATCGCTCGTGTAGAGGGTGATGGTGTTTGAGAGGAAAGGCAAGCTCAACCCCAGTTATGTTGGACCTTTTGAGATACTTTACATAGTTGGAGAGGTGTCTTATGAGTTAGCATTTCCCTTAGATTTTATCATTTTTAATTTAGTTTTTATGATTCTATGTTGTGACATTACATCCCCGATGAAACATATGTTCTATGATGGGACTCAATTTAGTTGGATAAGATATTGACCTTCGTGGAGAATCCAATTCTCATATTAGCCAGAGATGTCAGGTAATTGCACTATAGGGATATTCCAATAGTTAAGGTTCAATGGATACACCGCCCAGTAGAAGAGGCTACTTGGGAGATCGAGAGCAAAATGCTGGCCCAGTATCCCTACTTATTTGGGCCTTCAAGTATGTCCTAACCCCTTACTTTTGTGAATTAATGTCATTTTAGTAGTCGATATTATATTGACCCTTAAGGTCATTTTCTGTATTTCAAAACTTTTCACTATTTAGAGCTTTATTGTAGCTTCCCCAAGTCATTTGTGACTTGCTAGTGCTGACTGTTCAGTTACCAGGAAGTTTATTTGGTTTTTAGAGCCAATTACCTAATTTGAAGTCTACATTGGTAAAGATTTTCTATCAAGCAAATAATTTAGGTTAATGACCTCATAAACCTACATTGGCAGTTCATCAACTTTGAAACATCAATTTTTGTCTAGAGGGACCTTTGGTTCGGGTACTTAGGCTTTTGAACTCATTTCAGGCTATTGGATGGATTTTGGTAAAAGCAACCCTTGGATGTGGCCCCCCCCATTTCATCGAAATAACTCTGGGTGGAAATTTTGATGGTTTCATTGAGTTTGAAATGTTGAATTTGAAAGGGTAGAATAGTTTGTTTGAGTTCATAGGATTCTAAATAAATCCCAAGGGGTCGATTGAAACTTGGAAAATTCCAAGTTTAGCTTGCGCGTGGAGTCAACTAGTGCATCTGCTTAAGAAAACCTTTGGTTTTTTAAGTGGAGGCCGGTTTAGTGGAAAAATGGTCGATGTAGAAGCCAAGGTTGGTCCCACCTAAGTCATTTTAGTCTAACCCTTACCGCTAAAGCCGGTGTCGCTTAAGAAAGACATTTTCCTCTTTAGCAGAGGGTGACCCAGGTTAGGTACTGCTTTAGCGGTCGTATGCCGCTTTAGTGGTCACTGATTAAGTGGAACCATAGAGGGCATTTAATTCAACCCTTACCTAATTTTCTCCTATTTCTTACAAGTCTCAAGGGCAATAAAGCCCTAGAGAGCATGGAAAGTAAGGAGACTAATCCTCGGGTGATCGTGAGTATTAGTGATATTGGAATGATCATTTACTCGGCATAATATTTGTATGTTTCTGTAAAATTCTCGGTTTAATTCCCCAATTTAGTCATAAATCTCTAGATTCTTGATGAGTTGATTTCTTCAATGCCAGGTAGTTTAGGCTTACCTTTCTCTTTCATTAAGCTTAATGATAGTATCAATATTATATTATGCTAGTTTGAGTTTGGGAATTAAGATTTAGAGGTATATTTAGTGAAATTTGGATTTGGATTATTTAGCTGATTAAGGGACCATAATTAGGAGAATTTGACTTGACTAACCATTCTTTAGGATGAATAACCATCTTAGCACATAAGGAGATTTATGAAGAACCTTGTAGCAGAATTTGGGAACCTTATTCTAGTTGGGGGTAGAATTTGCCTTAGAATGGACCTTTGAGGTTAGAAGTGGCCCCCTCCATCCCACCTTAGGACAAGACTACTATTAGTTCCTTGTAGACTCAATAGGCCTTTATAAGTAATCCTTTTTACATTCTTGAGCTCGAAGAGGATTTATATATATAATGCCTTATCGTTGGCTTCTATTTGGGAGATGATAAGACTGGTTCAAGTCCGACATCTATAATGATATTACTTCTTGTTCAAGTTTGATATTCATCATAATATTTTTCGTTCAAGTTCATCATGTTTGATACTACTTTCTATTTGAGTCCAGTATTGACATGTCACTTATGATGGTTATAAAATCGGTTTGAGTTTTGTGTTTATGGTATGGATATATCCATAGTTATGGATTCGAGATTTGGATAGATGGGATACTTACGATTATTACTTCTTGTTGATCGTATCCACTGGGCTTATTGGGGATCGCATTGGATTATTTACTTTTTTGCATCTTTTGGGCTTATGGGGGCCCAGTTATGTTAGAGGTTACAATGTTCTCTTTAATATTATTATTTTGGTTGTTTACTTTCAGTATTTGGAACTTTATTCCTGGCTTAGTTTTTCCTTAACTTATTACCTCACATTTTGTTTTATTTATATTATAGTTTAACTCGATTGACTGATGATGCCTACTGAGTACCCATTTCTTTGATACACATACTATACTTTTATACAATTTTTTGTGTAGATACAGGTACTAGTTGCTTTCATTGAAGCTGTATTAGTATGGGACAGAGTTTGCAAATAGGGTGTTCTCGTGGAGGCAGAGTTGACTTTCTCTCCTTTTGTTTTAATGGTCTTTCTATTTCAAAACTATTGTACATATGAAATTGATAGAACTCTTATTATTTTGCTAAAGGCTCTTATACTGACCTTACTAAGTCATGGGATATTGGTTCTCTTTTCTTTATTTCCCTTCATCTATGTCATCTATTCCTATGCTTTATGACTTATGATCCAATTACTTGTTTATTTTTGGAATTTTGTGATATTTTCCATTATCTTGTCATTTTGGGCTATGGTTTGGCTTATCTACTGGTAGGATAAATTAGACGCTATCATGACTCATGAAATCGGGTCATGACAACATGAAAACATCAACAGATGTATCTATGGTTTCTCAAACAATGTATCTCACCCTTGAATTTGAATAAACCTATGAAATCACAAGTAAGGTCTCATAGTATCCACTGGAATATGCTCTAGAATCAACAAAAGAATGAGCAAGGGTAGTATTAACACACAAGAAAATAACGGTATACTGGTAGGGGTCATTTGGCCAACCGAAGATGAGATATGTGAACATATAATTCTAGTTGTGTAGAATAAATAAACACATTCTCAATACTTAGAAACCTCTATTCAATTGACAACACTTAACCTATTCAAGAGCCTTATTAAACAAACCATTAAGAATTAAACCAGAGTAATAAGTAAATTCAAGTTAAGTCACCAATAAGACTCAAAGTCAAATGTACAAGACTCAAAACCATAACCAAGTCAACAACATATGACTCAATGACTTAACCACGTCAACAATATATTTGTCTAACACTACTTCCACTTCAATTCACAATATGAAATAATATTAACAATATGCGCTTTTATCTTTATGTCATTGGCCTGGACCTCTCAAGGTTCTAAATAATCTTAACAAGTCATTAGTATGCAATTCGGGACACACAAGAAATCCCTTTAACCATTAACATATATGTTTGGTCAATTCAAAGCACAATAACAATTCAACACTTACACCAGTTTATTTAAGGAACGCATATAATAATAAAGCACAAAGTCCTCGGTTCACTCATGGAACTGCCACACTCACTTGAACTTTGTACATATATGCTAAGGTTTTTATGGATGACTACTTGTTATAATCTACAAAGGACGGGCTCTGTCCATGTAACAAAACCCAGTCATTAAGTGTCTGCCAACCTTATTCCACCAAAACCCTTGAAATTACCAAATATCAGTATATCACACTATTAACCTATAGCATATCATTAAAATTATAGAAAAAATGGTAACAACCAATAATTGTAAGAACCACAAGCTTTATATATAAATTCATTAAATATGATTACACTTGGAATATCAATCACCCCTTTTAAACCTTTTTCATTCCTTTACAACATGCATTGGAAAAGAAATACTAAGGAAAAGTTATTGTTAATATATAACACAAATTAGATTAAACTATATTAACCATCATCTACCTCAATCACAGATTGCACCATTCAATTTAGATCGAGCCTTGCCTTTTCATGCAATTTCCACTTAATTGTAGGCTAAAAACAAGAATATAATACATAATCAATCAAATGAACTAAAGTGTCAAGGATTACAACCTAATCCCAACCCCAAGGCTCATTCCATGATCATTCCTCCCACCAATTTTAGGGTTTTCTACCATCAGTTCACCTAAACACAACCAAGTTCATGGTTACTTTAGTGAATTAAATGACATGCAAAAGTAATAACTACTAACTAAAAGCCAAGGGTTGTATGCCTAATTTACCTCTTTGCACCATAAAAGCATCCATTACAAGCTTTAACCCTCCTAAAAACATGTCAACTAGTTATTCTAAGGTTAATTAGCCAAAATACTAGTTGAAAGGGACAATTTACTTAGCTTTGTGATGAAAAATAATGAAAACTGATGGAATTCAGTTATTTCACCCTTTCCCTCGACACCCAAATGTTTTTGACTAATGAGGCATTTTTGGGAAAATTTCTAAATAAATAGTGATTTATATCACTAGAGAGGCCCAATACCTCTTAGGACATTGCAAAATCAGGAGTCTCATGCTATAGAAGGTTCGACTTTCATTACCCACTACTCTACTAACAGTTCCTATAGCAAAGTGCATGTTTCTATAGTGCTAAAGGAGAGGTAGATTCGGGAATTCTACTATATTTTCGTTTATCACAACACATCCTTAAACTTTTATATTTGAACCCAACCCCTTTACGTCGATATCAATACTGGGAGTTCTACTTACCCAAATTCACTTCCAAAAAGTCCAATGCATTCCTTATAATCATACGTAACATAAAATAAAACTAAAATTAATCATATTCCTCCAATCCATTTTTGTATTTTCCTAGATCATACCTCACTTAAATTTTATCTAAGCCTAGCCTAGCCTAAAATTTCTAACTCCAATTCAGGGAAGATCTTAACTCAAATTTTATATGAGAGACTTACATGTAACAAGGAAGGGGTTTATTATAATAGATTTTAATTTACTCATCATTCATACCAGAATGATCAAACAAGAAAAATAGATCAAGTTAAGAAATAAAGGATCCATGTATCCTCAAACAAGTGAGGGTACTTGTACTGTATTTCCCTCTCAATTTCCCAACTATATTTCTCAATTAGAAGATGCTTCCATTAAACCTTTATAGAAAAAATTTCCTTTGTCCTTAACTCTCAAACTTCTTGATCTAAAATTGAAACTAGTCCACCTTCATTGGATAAGTTTTTATCTAGCAATACAGAATGAAACATAATAATACGGTTTATACCACTATGGTACATTTCTAGAATAGACATATGGAATATCAAATAAACCCCCAACAAGCTTAGAGTCAACTCTAGCCTGTATGTTATCGGGACCATACCCTCAAGAACCTCGATTACATGATATATCAAGGGCTAAGACTACCTATCTTACCAAACCTCATGTCTCCCATCATGGGAGACACCTTTAACTAAACTTGCTTACTAACCCAAAAATATATTTCTCTTACCTTATAGTCTGCATATTACTTCTGTCTACTCTGAGAAACCAACAACTTTATTTGAATAAACCTCAGAGTTTCTTGAACTTCCTTTACCAAATTAGTACCCAAAAGTTTCGCATAAGTAGTTTCATCCATTCTATAGGCGATGTACACCGCCTTCCATAGAGAGCTTCAAATGGTGCCATATAATGTTGGAGTAATCACTATTGTTGTATATGAATTCACCCAATGGCAGAATTGATACCAATGACCACCAAAATCAATCACGCTAGCCCTCAACATATCTTCAATCACTTGAATCATCCTTTCCAACTATCCATAAACTTAGGATAAAATGTTGTGCTAAAAGTAAGCTTGGTGCACCACTCTTCATTGGACCTATTTAAAAATTTAGAAGTGTAGATCATATCTCTATCTAAAATAATAAAATGTGGCACCCTATGTAGCCTCACTATGTCCTTGACGTAGATCTTGGATAAATATTTAGAGTTTTAGTCCACTTTAACTAGAATGAAATAAGCTAATTTCAATAGCTTATCTACTATAACCAAATTGAATGATGCCTCACCAAATTCTTAGGATGATCCACCACAAAATACTTAGCAATATTCTCTTACTTCTATTTACGTATAAACATTATCTATAGCAAACCCATAGTACTTTGATGATCACAGTTTACATTCTAGAAATTATAATATCTGGATACATACTTCACTATGTCCTTTTTCATCATAGATCACCAATAAAGCTATCTAAAATCATGGTACATCTTTGTTGCACCTGTCTAAATAGAATATCATGAACTATGATCTTTGACAAATAAATTCACAATCAAATCACTAACTCGAGCAACACATATTCACTCTCTACAAAATAATACTTAACACTTGTCAAGTGTGGTGTCTAAAACCTTGACATATACCACCTAGTTATGAAGTATGTACAATTTATAATCCTCAAACTATTTGGCCTTTATTTTATCGAGGAATGTTGACTACCTCAGCACTAGTGATATTAGGCATAATTATACACTTGAGTATCAGAATTTATGCGTGTTTACCTTATTTTTTTAGGATAACATGATTTTATTAATAAATTATAAAGTGTGTAGTTATGTATTTATGTGCTAATTTGCATTATTAGAGTGTTTAAGGTGTATTTGGAACAATTCAAGAATCAAAATGATCAAATAGTGTTTAGACGAGAAAACTAGTATGGCTAGCCTACACTATGCTTTTTGTAGTGTACTTTGTATGGAATAATGTTTTTTATGAGATATTGTAGGAGACTATTAGAGTTACATTAGATGATAAATGAATATACACATGAGCCGGAGTGGGTGAAGAAACAATGAGCTAGCTTGGCATGAATAATGGATTTGCAATTGCATATGTGAAACTCCTCGAGTTGAAGAGTATGAAAATTGAAGCCAAAAACTAATCATGATTTAGATGTGATGGGATAAAATCCATGGAACAACATCAAATATCTATTTTGGGAGAGTTTGGACCACCAAAATAGTATCTAACCTTGATAGTACGGTGCAACAGAGTCAAAAGATAGAAAAAATTAAATGAATTTAATTGGACAAGTAATAGCCTTCTAAGATATAAGCGAGTCATGGAGGGAGTGCTCCACAATATCAAAGTATCATGAAGCTCAGTCTCCAATATTTCACAGTGGTATAGTCATTATGCTTTTTGAGTACAAATTTTCCTACACTATAAATAGGACACTTATCTTCTATTCTAATCATCTTTGGACAACTTGGGATGATTTTGGAGAGGTGAAAACACGAAAGAGGCTTACCCTAGGGCTATTATTTCTTCTCTTTTCATTACTTTGCTCATGTATGAACAACACTAATTTTTTGATTGTGAATCAGATTATGAGTGGCTAAAAACCCTCTTTCTAGGGTTGAGGATACAGACATGATTTCTTAGAAAATAGTCAAGTTTGTTAATATTATTTATCATATTTGGTTATTATTTTGTTCATGTACTCACTATTCTATTGATCTGTATGACTTTTAGAATACAAATATATTTCTTTTGTGAGCCCGGAAGGAGTAACATTAGATTAGAATATAGAACATAAGGAATGAGTTCTTGTCATTTAGATTAATTAATGATAAGATTCATAGTAAGGATATGAATATACCTAATTTGCCTCATTTGTCTTAAAGACGGGATGAAATATTAATGTGTTTGAATTAGTTCTTATCCCCTCTCAATGATGTAGTTGTAAAACTAATTTAAATATATCATTAGAGTGTCAGGAGATCATACTAATGATATAACCACATGAATCAACAACCAAGTCAGATAACTAACCAACAATATCATATATCATTACATGATTGTTCAAGATGACTTAACCCTAGAATCCGCCTAATTATTGTTTCCAACATGTTTAATTTTCGTTATTGTTCAGCATAACAAAACTCAAATTCTCTTTTGTTACAAATCACACTCTCTTAACTTCAATAGTATTACTTGAATTGGATTGTCTGCCAAAATGACAAGTCCAGTGCATAGGCTTTAAGTTATGGGTTGGGGTGTGGTTCGGGGTGCACCAAGGTCGCCACGGGCTATACTTGCTATGTTTTGAAGTCGGTGGCCATAATCTAAAAATTTTAAGAACTGTCATGGTTTTTTTCTATTTTTGTTGTGTGTTATAGAATAGCTAAAAATAGGAGGAGAATTTGTACTTGTGGCAGTAGATGTTGTTTTGAATGATCTCTGGTTTTGAAATAATTATGCTGCAAACTTGATACCCCTCCTCAAAGTTTTGTTGACTGTATAATGTGTATGTGTGTGAGAGTATTGTGAATTTGATAATGGCATTAGGATTAGGAATAGAACAACTATGGCAAATAATTGCATAACTGGGTAAGTAGTATTAGTATAACCATGTATGAGTGTGTGTAAGGTGCTACTTAGTTCTCGGTGTGTCTGAATCTAGAAATTGCTTTGTTTCTCTTACCTAGTATTTAGTATAGTCGAGTAGGAAATGATGATAGACCATTCTTGCTTTAGTACACTCTAGCCTAAATGTCCAACTAAATATGATATGAATCACTTGATCCTAGTTTTTGAGCCTTAATTGACCCATTTATTGTTTACACGGTTTTACCTTCCCGTTTCTCTTACAATGAACCCGTTTGTCCCTTTTCCTCCTTAGAAACTATGCACCTCAACTCAGGAAAATCTCCTAAGTTGAGTGTGGCTATTATAGGGGTGCGTAGGAAAAATGAGTATGAAGAAATACGTGTACAAGGAAAAAGATGAAAAAAAATAGGTGCGGTAAAAATAAAAGAAAACAAAAGAGAAGAAAAATTGCAAGAAAAGAAAAAGTAAGTCTTTAAAGAAAATTTCACCTGGTCCAGTATGAATGTGCTCTAAAAAAAGAGTGACATAAGGGCAAAAATAAAATAAATAAAAAAAAGGAAGCCCGGTGCACTAAAGCTACCGCTATGCGCGGTGCCTGGGGAAGGTCCCCACCACAAGGGTGTATCGTACCAGTGGAAAAATAAGTGGACCCCAAATAATGAATTGTTACAAGGAGGCACAGTCACTAAAAATTCAAAAATGATAACATACCATCCCGTAACCTACGTTACGAGCTGAATAAAGTCCTTTAGTGATCCTGTCCCGACTATTCAAAAACCCAGAAAAAAAGCATATGGGAAAGCTTATGGTATTCTTTATATACCATATGATACTTCGTTGTGAGTGAGAGAACCTATTTTCATACACATAAATAAATTAATTGATCTTAACTGAGTGAATGTGATTTCTTCAATTGTTAGCGCACATAGGTTATGTTGTCAGGTTGTTAGCTTGTTTGGTTATATGAGTTATGTTTATTCCTAGTTGTATATTCCTAATATAATTCCATCATTGGATTCCTTTATGTTTCTCCATGTGCCAAATCAATATACACAGTTTGATTCTTGAAAAGTTAAAATTAGGAGGGAGAATAAAATTTGTGAACAAAAATCTTGAAAAGTGACTTCCATAGGTATCTTAGGATCCTCTTGTTTGTGCACCATTGTTATGGGTAGTAGTTTTGGTTTTATTTTGCCTAAGGAAAAGAAAAAATCTAAGTTGAGGATGTTGATCCATCGTGGAAACACGACACTTTCGATGCTTAAAACAATGAATTTATGCTTGCACTTATGTTTTTAGTAAATATGAGGTAGTTTTATGCTTCTTGTAGGTGAAAAAAAAAAGTTTTGGAAAGAAATTTGAAGAAAAATGTTGTAAAGAAGATGAAGTTTGCAAATGATACGAGTCGCCTTACGAGTCATCAACACATCATATGGCTCGTAGGTTTACTTGTAAGCACAATAGAACCAATGGCCAAAAAGAAATGCTAAGTAAAGAAAAGATACGCCTCAGTCATATAAGTCATAAGATAAGGATACGATTCATGCCAATCAAAATTACATAGAAAAAAATCCAAATTTAAATATATAGTTAAAGTCACAAAAGAAGACAAGTCAGAAGTGTGAGTACAACTCGTATAGGCAAACCGTAAGCAGACCGATGTTCAGAGCATTAAACAAAGAAGTACTAGGCTATAACTAGTGAAGGCCATGAGTCATATAGTCAAGGTATGACTTGTGAGGATGAGTCATAAGGATAAAAGAAATTTGAAGCCCTAGAAGATCAGACATTGAAGAACATACAAGAGGCACTGTACGACCTGTAAGAAGACCTTACTAGTGGACGATCGATTCGTACCTTGTGCCGACTTACTTTTTCTATTTCATTTTTATTAGTATTTTTGGGTTTTATTGAGATACTATAAATACCCTATTATTTATCTTTTGTTATCTTACACTCTTAGACGTTCCTTAACATTATTTTACCTACCTTAAATTATTCTTGGGATTTTGGGGTTACTATTCTATTGAATACTTTGGATTTTATTATTCTCATTATTTTGAAAGTAATTACATGCTTTCCGTATTGATTATCATGGATTGTTGCATGAACATGAGCGGCTAATTTTCCTGACTAAGGTTGTGAGAACCCTGGCAGATTAGCTATGTAAAGGTAGTGGGAGATTCATATTTTCTATTATAGTTGCATGTATCTTAATCTTTTTCGTATTCATCGACCTCAGAGCTACTATAGAAGCTTGGGGATTTCCTGTATTTTATAACATCCTTATAAGGGAGTTTGAGATTGGGAAAAGTGGATTACAATAGTAATTTGAGATTCACATCCATCTTATTATTCCATCATACCATCTAATCAACTTAAGACTCAAAAGGTGAAAGTTGAATTAAAGTCATAGGCAAGGTGCAATAAGGTGACTCCTTGAGAGTAATAAGGTAAAGGTTGAGATTTATTAACATGTTCACTAGACAACTGCTAATACATAGATTTTTGACATAGCATGCTATGCAAAAGAATAGGTGGGATGAACATGAGAAATTTACAGATTTTAGAACCCAGGGGGAGCACAGTCCTAGTGTTTGTCTTCTATATTTTACAAACTCAAAGCTTTCAAAATTCCATTACTACTTACAATTGTTTTCTAAATTCCCCCAATTACTTTTTGCACTGCTCGAGAATTTTTCAAGTAAAGCAATTGTTTAACATTTTTACTGTGGGTTTGACCCTAACCTAATTGGGTTACTATATTTGGCATCAACCGCAATATACTTTTTGGAGGTTAGTTTCGGGCGACATCACAACTTTTGAGTCAAATTAAAGTGGTGAGCTTCCATACCCCAGAAGACCTCATTTCATGTTACGTACTTCTTTTCATTAGATTTGGTGTTTGCTATGGTCGGGGGCAGGTCTCGACTGGATATTCTTTAAATTTTGTTAGAGGCTTTGTCAAACTACTATAGGCATGGGTGGTGTTGGTATTTGTGTTAGCATTAGTATTGGTATTGGAATTAGGATTGGTATTGGTTGGACATTTGGTTGTCGTTGTTTGTTTATGGTTATAGACTTTCCTTATTGTCTTAAGATTATTATTGTATTATCTTGTTATATGTTTGAAATTCATCGGACATGAGGCGTATGGTAGTTAACATTGGGGTATTGGGGATGATCTCCGGTCCTGGTTAGACTTGAGATGACCGACACAATTGGGCCCTGGTTCTGGTCGTCTCAATAAAAAGGGCACTTAGCTGCTAAACAAATCATCTTTGGACAACTTGGGAAAATCTTTGAGAGGTGAAAACATGAAAGAGGATGACCCTATGGTTCTTATTTCTTCTCTTTTCATTACATAATTCTTGTATGAACTACATTAATTTTGTAATTGTGAATTAGATTATGAGTGGCTAAACACCCACTTTCTTAGGTGGAATCTACAAACATGATTGGTTTAGCCTATATTAAAGTTGGTTGATGTTATTTATCA
Source organism: Capsicum pubescens (assembly GCA_030864215.1). Classification (NCBI taxonomy): domain Eukaryota; kingdom Viridiplantae; phylum Streptophyta; class Magnoliopsida; order Solanales; family Solanaceae; genus Capsicum; species Capsicum pubescens. The sequence goes on from CM061544.1 coordinate 160,136,285, forward strand.
AATATTGTTGTTCTTTTGTTCTTGTACACGCTATTTTATTTATTTGCAACCTTTAGAATACATCTATATTTCTTTTGTGACCCCAGAGAGAATAACATTAGATTGGAATATAGATCATAAGGAGTGGATTCTTGTATTTTAGATGAATTAAAGATAAGATTCATGGTTAAGATAGGATACACCTAATTTTCCTCAATTGGATCAAAGACGAGATGAAATATAAATACGTATGAATTAGTTCACTTATCCCTACTAAATGATGTAGTTGTGATAATAATTTATATAGATGATTAGAGATTCGAAATACCATATTCATGTTGTTAACCCCATTAATCAATAACCAAGATAGGTAACTTCACAAGTGAGAACATAGAGCTTAACATGATTGTTCAAGATGCCTTGACCCTTGAATATTCCAAATTATTATTTCCAAAACTTTTAATTTCCATTATTGTTCATTGCTAATTTTAACATAACAAAACTCAAATTCTCTTTGGTTAAAAATCGTACTCATTTACTTCAATAATGGTACTTAAATTGGATTGCCGGCTAAACAACAAGTTCTTGTGGGATGGAGCTTTGGCTGTCAATAGCCACTTTACTACTTGAACTCCATGTGCACTTATGTTTGTGTTTGGATGCAACAAGTATCCAACAATCCACCCCTTTCCAAAACACCAAACTGTATGAACCTCAATGCTAGATCTTGAAAATGATTAGACAAATGTTTCCTTGACACCTTTAAATAGGCCAAACAACCCATACTTAATCATTCTGGCTTAATGCGTCTGCCACAACATTGGCCTTACCCGTGTGATACTAGATGGTCACATAATAGTCTTTCAACAACTCCATCCACCATCATTATCTCATATTTTAATCCATTTATGTGAAAACATGTTCTAGACTATGATGATCTTTTAATACCTTGCACTTGACAACAGAAAATAGTATCTTCAGATTTTGAGTGCAAAAACCATCGCTGCCAATTCTAAGTCATGAGTAGGGTAATACATTTCATGAGGCTACAACTATATTAAAGAATAAACAATGACATTCCTATCTTGCATCAACACAATACCCAAACCAAAAACTTAAGTATCACAGGAAACAACAAAATCTTTACCTTCAATTGATAGTGAAAGAATAAGAGTTGTAGTCAAAAGTGTTTTGAACTTTTGGAATCTCTCCTCACACTTATCCATCCATACAAATAGAACCTTCTTCTAGGTAAACCTTATCAAGTGAGTTGCAATAGATGTGGAATTCTAAACAAACCCGTAGTAATAACTGGCAATACCCACAACACTCTTAAACTCAGTCATTGAGCTAGGTCAAACAAAATTCTTCACTCCCTCTATCTTCTGGGGATCCGCCATCACCCCTTTTTCCAAAACCACATGCCTAAGAAGTAAACCAAAGACAACTAGAACTCATATTGTTAGAACTTTTCATACAATTTCTTTTCCTTAAAACAACCTAAAACAATGCGAAGATGACCTACATGGTCCTTCTTACTTTTGGAGTAAACAAAAATATAATCAACAAAAACGCTAAGAGAAGAATCCAAAAACAACTTGAATATATCATTTATCAACGTCATAAAGGTTTGAAGTGCATTTGGATCAAACCAAAAGACATGACCCAGAACTCGTAATGCCCATACTAAGTCTGAAAGTCTGTCTTAGGTATATCTTCAGGATGAATTTTAAGTTGATGGTAACTTGACATTAAGTCAATCTTGGAGAATACCTAAGCATCCTATTATTGGTCAAATAGATTATTTATAAAGGAAAATAGTACATATTTTTAATAGTAACCTTTTTCAACGACCTAAAAATCAGTGCACACTCGTACTATCATCTCTCTTTTTAACAAATAGCATTGGAGCAATCCAAAGCAAAGTACTAGGATAAATGAATCCCTTATCCAAAAGTTCATTGAATTGATTTTTGAGTTCTCTCAACTCAAATAGAGCTATTTTATATAGAGGAATAGAAATCGGTCTAGACCATGTCTCCAAGTCAATGTAAAAATCAAGATCCCTATCTTGAGGTATACTAGGAAAATCCATAGGAAATACCTCCTAAAATTTTGAAGAAAATTGAACTGACTCAATAGAAAAAGACCCTACACTTACATCCTAAAGAGAAGACAGAATGGCTGAACACCCCTTCCCACTAGCTTTTTAGTTGAATAAATGATACAATTTTCATAGGTTTGGCTTTATACACACCCTCCCTCTCTAGTTTATCCATCCAGTCATGGCTAGAGCCATTTTCTTAGCACTATAGTCCAAAAGGATATTATATAGATATAACTAGGTCATACCCAAGATAATATCAAAATCCAATATGTCCAAAATGATCAAGTCTACCCAAGTCCAAGAACCCATAAATCAGAAAGAGAAAGAATGATAAATATGGGTCACTACCACAGACTCTCCAACAAGAATAGGCATATGCATAGTAGAATCAATTACATCATAGACAAAGCTTAGACCCAAAGAAAACATAATAGATACATATGTAAAGGTAGACACAAAATCAAATAAAATAGAATATATATCTATTCACAAACTAGAATAGTACATATAATAATTGCATCAGAAGCCTCAATGTCAGACTTGCCGGTAAATACATAATAGTGAACCAAATCATCAACCTAAGCTAAATTCCTCATTGCATGAGAACCACCTCTCCCAGTACTACTGTTTGCACAACTACCTCAACCTTCTTGGTGATTACACCATATATCCTATAGATAACCACTTACATTACCACCACTACCTCTATATACTAGAACAATAGCTCATACTTGTTCTTATTTCTGGCCTCCTAACTGTCTTATAGAGCATTCTCTCTTGAAGTGACCAGTAGAACCACAATAATAATAGCCACGCTCAAGAGAAAGCCAAGAATTAGATGAGTAAGAAGTCTACTAGCCCATCATAACTTGTTTTTGAGAAGATGTCCTTGTTTGACCTATAATAGAAGTTGGAAATACTGACTGAATAGGCCGGGTTAGGTAGACCTTTTAACTGTGAGCCCTAGAATGAAAACCACTAAAGTTACCCATATTATGGGACCTTTTGGAAAATGATTTAGCCTGACCAACCTACTCAAATCCTTTTAAGATTTTTTACATAATCATAAACTTCATTAAAATTCATTTATACAGAAGTCTTGTGAATAGATAATGCCTAAAGATCAGTGTTCAAACCCTTAACACATAAATGGATCCTCATTTTTTTAGTGCCCAACAGCTGGGTAGCATAGCGAGATTGGGCATGGAACTTAGCCTCTTATGACACAACTAACAAACTCCCTAACTAAAGATCCTAAAATTTATCCATCTTACATTCAGGAAGCATATAGGGCACATACTTCTAAAAAATAGGGCAAGAAATTGAGCCCAATTCAATGGAAGAAATGCCAATGCATGATACTCTACATAGGCTCTCCATTACTGCTTGGCATCCCCCGTAGTTGGAAATTTACAAACGTCACCCCATGCTAATGAATAATCCACAACTTTTGCAACCTTTTATAGCCGACAACGATAAACTCAAAAGAATCTTTGGTCTCAGCACCATGAAATTAAGGCTTTCATTTTAAGAAACTTAATCTACAACTTATGTTCACTAGAGGTCATACCAGAATACAAAATAGGATTGGGAAAATCTCAGTAAAGAAATAGTCATCCATTTAGGTGCGAAGGTGGTAGTAGGATGAGTACCTAAAACCATGAAAGGCATATTTTGAAGGGCTCCAATGACAAAAGCCTGAACCTACTAAATAACCTCAGCAGATAGAGATGGTAAATCTGCACCTTTAACTGGTGTCGTCACCTCTGTTCTATTACATCCTCCTTTCCTACTTCAACCTCTTTAAAATAATCTTAGGGTGGGAGGGGTGATACTGACCTTTGATTGGCGTAGGCAGCAGCTACCTGAGCTCTAACCCTGGCAGGCATTTCTATGACTCTTCCTTTTCCTCTATTATTTCCTTATTTTCCCCCCTAACGTCTTGCTCTATAGCTAGATCTATCGGTACTGGGGCTACTTCTCACGCTTCATTGGATCTAGTGTTCACTATCTCTGGACAAAAGAATGAAGAGGGTTAGATATCCATTTGGATTGCCATGTACAAATTGGAATTAAGTTATAGAATAAAATAAAGAAGAAATTAATAGCTTTCTAAGGCCCTATATCCTCTCGAAGAAAATTACAAACATTTCTGCACCATTCTGTTGGACCTTAAAAAACAATTTCTGGTACACTGAGATAGACAAACCTAGGCTCTGATACTATCTTTTTCACAACCCAAACTATTCATGAATGGAACCCATACTAACCATTTTGTAGAAAAACCAACTACCTTAAATTGTTAATCGAGCCTTAGATAAAATGAACTATTAATCAATTCTATTACTCCAAAACCATATCCAATTTCAAAATAAAACATAAGCATAATAAAATGCAAAAAAATTATACTTATAGAAACCCTTGGAACTTGAAATTCATTTGTACCAAAAATATAATAAAGAATGTCAAAAAGGGGATACAACCCCAAAAACAATGAATGTGCATAAGTCTAGACAAGGGACGGAAAGATACAGCTTACCCTTGAATTCTAATCAATCATTGGAATCACAACTGAAATCTGGTTGTATCCACTGGAAGATGCTCTACACTCAACAAAAGTAAGAGCAAGTGTTATATCAACATACAAGAATAAAACAATGTACTAGTAGGGTCCTTTGGCTAACCCATGATGATATATGTGAACATATAACTATAACTGAGTTGAACAAGAAAACACATACTCACTACTTACAAACCTCTATTTAGTCTACAACACTTTACCATATTCAAGAGCCTTATTAAATAAGCCATTATGAGTAAATCAAGAGTAGAAAGTCAAGTCAAGATAATTCCACTAACCAGACTCCAATTAAAAAATACAAGACTCAATACCCCAATCAAGTTAATAACATATGACTCAAACCATAACCAAGTCAACACTTAATGACATAACCAAGTCAATAATATATGTGTCTAACATATTCTACTATAATTCACAAAATGGAAACAATATCAACAATATGCCCTTTTATCTTTATGCCATTAGTTTGATCCTCTGAAGGGTCTAAATAATCTTAATGAATCATAATTATGTTGCCCGATTCACACAAGAAATAACTTTTAATCAATAACATATAAGTCGGTTTAATTCAAACCACAATAACAATTCAACACTTAAACTAGGTAACTCAAGGAGCCAATATAATAATAAAGCACCTAATCCCTAGTTTACTCATGGAACTGTCACACTCACATATACATGCTAAGGTTCTTAAATTTGCCCACTTGTCATGACCTACATGGTACGAGATCTGTCTAAGTACCAAAGTCCTGACATCAAGTGTCTACAAGCATTACTCCACCATATCCCATGAAATGTCTAAATACTGGTATCTAATAATTAACAAATAAAATATTACAACAATCACTGAGACAATGATAACAACAAACATGTGTAATAACCACAGGCTCTCAGATAAATTTATTAAATGTGATTACACTTAGAACATCAAACACCCCTATTAACCCCTTTTCATTCCTTAACAACTTGCATTAGACAAGAAATATCAAGAATAGTTATTATTCACAAATTGAATTAAACTACATTAATCATCACCTACATCAATCCAAGATTGCCCCAATTAATTAATCTTGATCCTTGCCTTTTCGTCCAATTTTTTTCTTTATTGTGGCCTAAAACAAAGAACATAATACATAATCAACTACATAACCTACAATGTCAAGGCTTAAACCTAGTCCAAATCCTAAGCCCAATTCTAATATAATTCCACCTTATTCTAGGGTTTTCCTAACATCAATTTACCTAAAAACTTCCAATTTCATGGTTACTTTAGTGAATTAATGACATCAAATGTAAATTAACAACTAATAACTAAAACCCAAGGGTTTTATGCCTAATTTACCCCTTATACTAAAAAACTAGCCAACACAAGCTTCAACCCATCATAAAAACACGTAAACTAGTAATTCTAATGTTAATTAGCCAAAATACCAGTTAAAGGGGATAATTTACTTACATTTGTGATAAAAATAATAAAAACTTGATAAAATTTGACTATTCATCCCTTGCACTTATCCAAAATATGTTTCTGAACAATAAGGCATTATTAGGTAAATTTCTAAATAAACTGTGATTTTTGTTGCTTTAGTGACCCAATCCCACAATAGCGACATTGTTATAGCGAGAGTCACTCTGTATAGTGGCTTTGACAATCATTAACTATTGTTATAGCAAAAAAAAAATTATATAGCAGCAGTCGCTATAGAGATGTACACATTACTATACAAGTATATAGGAGGTAGAACCTTTAGAACCAATCCATATTTGACTTTTACATAACATGCCATCAAACCACTACATTCTAAACCAACCCCTTTAGATCTAGATCAATACCGGGAGTTCGACAAAGTAGATTCACTTCCAAAAAGCCTTGTGGGTTCCTTATCGCCTTATATAAAATAAAATCAAGATAAAATTAAATAACATTCCCCTAATCCATTACCAAATTACTCTAGACCGTACCTCACTCAGATTTTGTTCAAGCCTAGCCTAGCCTAGCCAAAAATTTGTAACTCCCAATCTGGGTAAAATCTTTATCTGAATTTTGTAAGAGAGATATATCCATAACAAAGAAGGTGGTTTATAATTGAATTACACTTAACTGAATTCTTTGGTGTTGTCTGAAAAAGGCTAAGTGGTACATATTTGAGGTAAAGTAAGTGATAGGTGTTCATGGTTGTACTTGTTTACTAAGTTATCTTATTTGTTCACATTGATTATCTTGGGTTGGTTGATGAACCTACCAATACATTATAGTTATGTATTGGTACTAACTGTGATCTTCTTTTAGATAAGTGAAGAACATCTTCTAGAAATACAATGAGATGTAAGCTTTTGACCAGAACGCCTTTTGACTCAAGGGTGAGCTACATCTTTCGAGAATCTATGTGTTCGATATTTTTGTTCGCGTCTATATGTTTCAGATAAGGATACTTCAATTTTTTGGGTTGATCCCGTTGTTGACAATTATTAGTGTATAGGTACAACACTTCATAGGTGTTTTGGACTTCTTCCACTTTCCACACTGGCTTTGTTTCTAGACTATTCAAAACACTGGTTATTTAATGGACTGATTAGTTTCTCTTAAACTGGACTACGTAGTGGTTTTAAGTAGTTTGGGTTGGATAGTTCTTCCAGTATAGTGTTAGACAATACACAAAATATACATAACATATACACAGTAGTCTCAAAGGCAAAATACAATAATACAAGAAAAATAAAGGAGGATCAACCTTGGACTCTAGAAAGCTAACCCTACTTTGGATACACTCTAGGTCAACAAACATGTTAATGCTGACTACTAGTACTAAGATATGCATCAGGAAAAAGATGCAGAAAACCAGTATGAGTGCCAAAATAATGGATACTTAGTAGGCATCACCGGCAGACTAAGCTCAAATATAAGAAAATTATAACTAAACGCAAGGGTTAAAATCTAAGTAAATAGTAAAAAGGTATACAAAGGTAAACATTGATTGAGCTAGGCTAATGCGATAAAGGAATAAGCAAAAGCAATATAGAAAAATAAATAATTGCAGTAATAAGAAGGCAAACTAAACGTAACTTGACTGTCCCCTAATAAGCTCGCCAAGAATACTGAAAAGGTCAATTAACTCAACCATGCCCCTATAAGCCAATGGGGTACACAAGAAGTAATTGAAGAAAAGCAAGAATAATTTATACCAAAACCAATCCCAAGTAAACAAAGTACCCATCCAAATGTGCACTAGGCTGAAACCAGCACCAATGGGTAAAAATGATAGGACACACACCAATTTTGAACTGGCAATAATGGGTAAGAATAAGAGGTCATATGCTGGATTAAAATAAAAAACAATGAGTAATTAGAAGAGGCCACATATATGTTATACTACAGAACTCATATTTTGATGTTAAACTAGAATCAGAATTCAGAGGAATGTGAATTCCCAAAACTAAAGTAATCAGTAACTCTTAGAACATATCATAACCAGGTGCCAAAGTTGTGCCAAAACTCATAATAAAGAACAAAAATAATCTATATACTAGCCCTAAGCAAAACTGAAATGCATTTATATAAACATACACATAACTAGCTAAAAAAGATGAATCAATGATTTCCAAGTTTAATAATGCATCCTCACATTAATATTACACCATACTAAGGGATAACGTGATCGAAATTAACCAGAATAGGGTCTTAACTAGATGACTAAGGCATGGAATATTTCAAACTATACCAAGGTTACAACTACATGCCGAAAACTCGCACAATAACACATAATTTCCATAAATAAACTCAGTCTAAGGATAGGGTAATCCTAGCCTATCTGGATAACAAGCTAGAAGCCTCTCTGAGAAGCATCTAAATAGTGTTCTACTAGAACCCGAGCTTGAACAACTTGATGTAGATAATTAATTTTCCTTTTGATGACAAACTATACCGTTGATATATATGCATTTATATGTATAAACAAATGATTCCACCTAAAATTCTTCATCTGTGTATATGTATAAGAATACTACAACTACTACTTATTTTATTTTCTTTAAATGAATCCAGAAAACTCCTAAAAATGAAAAAGAAAAATGATGAGATAAGTAGTGGTTAATGTATATATACATGCATAGTTTCCAAACTAGTAGATTGGTCATTTGTTATTAATTATAACACTAACATATGTCATTCCAATATCATACTAACCTGATGTATACTCCATCCACTTCTACGTGGAAGTGAAGTAGACTAATACCTTTATCTCATTATATACATACGTGTATATTGCACAAGTTTATGGTAAAATAAATTCAACATTTTGTATATATCATAATTAATAGTGATTTTTTTCTATTAAATCATAATTAAATTTTAACATATCTAGCTTTACTATCTTTGTTTGAAATATATAAATATGTGTGATAAGATCATATAGATTTATCTAAATCAAAAGTTTTTCATAAACATCTAAAGCATTTTAGAATGGTGATTAACTCATCCTTTTACCAAATTCTAATATAAGTTAAGTATTCCACAGCATGTTCGGTATTAATAAATATCTAAAATGAATTGCCCAGAAACTAAACTATCAGTCCCAGCAAGTCATAAATAACATAGAGCAGTTATTGGAAAGCTGTAATGCTAAGAATATATAAAAATGAAGGAAATGACCGAGAGGGTCATTATAGCTTCAACTACTAAAGAGACTTTAATTTGTAAAAGTAAAGGATTAGGAAATATCTGAAGGCTCGAACAAGTAGGGATACTGGGCCTGCATATCATGCTCGATCTTACATATAGCCTCCTCAACTGGACAGTGATGCCATCAAACCTTAACTACTGGAATGTCTTTGGAATGCAATCACCTGACATCTCTGGCCAAAATAAACACATGCTCCTCAACAAATTCAAGCCTCTCATCCACCTGAACTGAGACCGAAGAACAAGTAACTCATCTGGTATATACTACCACAACGTAGATACATGAAACACCAGGTGGATGGCTAAAAATACAAGAGGAAATGCCAACTCATATACTACCTCCACAATTCTCCACAAGATCTCAAATGGCCCAATATATATGGGGTTAAGCATTACCCTCGTCTTGAACCTCATCACTCCCTTCAGTAGTGATACTCAACAAAAGACCTTGTCCCCAACTCTAAACCTCCATACATAATGTCTACGATCAACATAACTTTTTGCTCACTCTATGCTACCCGCAGCCTATCGTAAATTACCTGAATCTGATCCAATGAATCATAAAGAAAATTTGTATTATGTGGCTTAACCTAGAAGTCTCAAACTAACCAACTAGATATCGACATCATCTACCATACAGTGCCTCAAATGGAGCCATCAAAATAATCGAATGGAAGACATTAATATATGCAAACCCTGCCAAAAGTAAAAACTAGTCCCACTAACCCCCAAAGTCCAACACACAAGTGCCGATCATATCCTCTAAAAACTGAATAGTCTGCTAAGACTACCCTTCAGTTTATGGGTGAAATATGGTGCTAAGGATATCTTGAGTACCCAACTACTCCGGAAATGTCCTCCAGAAGATAGAAGTGAACTGAGAGACTTGGTCTCAAAAAATGGACATTAGTACCCCAAGTAAGTGAAACACCTCTTGAATATAAAAATGGTCTAACCTCTGAGCACTATATGAAATTCAAATGGGGATAAGATGTGTAGACTTGGTGAACCGATGACCAATGACCCAAATTCCATGTGCGAGGAATACCACATACAAAATTTATAGTAACTCGCTCCTATTTTTACTTGATAATTGGTCACCTCCAAAGCAATCCACCAAGTCTTCGATGCCCAACCTTTACCTACTGATAACAAAGGTATTTAGCCACAAACTCCGCTTTATCCTTCTTCATACCATTCCACTAGTAACGTTGCCTCAAATCACTATATATTTTAGTTGTACTAGGTGAACAGAGTACCTGGAGCTATGAGCCTCACAAAAAATTAACTGTATTAACTCTCCAACCCTCAAAACATAAACATAGCTGTCAATTCTCAGAACACCCTTATAATATATGGTATCCCTCTTAGACTCACCTCTTAACACCTAGTCTCAAATGCTATAAATCCTACTATCTAAAAACTGAAAACCTTGAATCTTCTCCAACAAGGTAGATTTAGCCTCGACACTAGCAATAACCCTCTTAGGGTTAGATATATCAAGATGAACCATCAAGCTAGCTAAAGATAGGATATTGAAATACAATAATTATTATGAAAGAAAAATAAAGGCCAAGCTACCCATACTCACTATCTTCTAGATTAAGGTATCCACTACCATATTCATCTTGCTTAGATGGTATAGAATAGAGACAATATAGTACTTTAACAAGTCAATCCATCAATAATTCTTCAAATTAAGATCCCTCTCAGTCATAATAAACTTAAGAGTACAGTGGTCAGTACATATCTCACAGCAAACCCCCTACAAGTAATGCCTTTAATTCTTAAGTGTAAATACTACAATTGATAACTCCAAATCATGAGTGGGGTAGTTGTGCTGATGCACCTTCAACTGCATTAACAAATACATAATAACACAACCCCACTGCATCATAACACATCCCAAATAAATATCAAAAGAATCATAGTAGACGGTAAACCCCTTGCCTTCAACAGTAAATGTCATAATAGAAACTGTAGTGAGAAAGTTCTTAAGCTTTAGAAAGCTTGCTTCACAAGTCATGGACCACTGAAATGGAAGCTTCTTCCTAGTCAATCTAGCTATAAAGGATAGAATAGAATAAAAGCCCTTAATAAACTACATGTAGGATCCTTCTAACCAAATAAAACTATGAACCTTAGTAGGAGATATATTACTAGCCCCACCACAAATAGCTTTAACCTTTTCTAGGTCTACCATAATACCATTCTTGGACTCTACGTGCCCCATGAAACATACATACTCAAGATAGAACTCATATTTTGAGAATTTAGCATAAAGACTATGATCTCTCAAAGCATGGAGCACAATCCTCAATTATTGTTCGTACTCCTCCCTAACTTCCTCACCTCACTTCCTAGCTATTTAGGTAAGGATAGAACCAATAAAGATTTAAAGACCAATATAGACACCATAAAGGGAAGTAGATCAAAAGAATTAGACTTCCTTAAGAAATGTTCCATAGCCTCCTAAAGATAGGATATAGACATCTTCATACTAATCTATAAGACTCTACAAAACATTGGCTCATATACAAATAATACTAATGAAACCTAGGTTCTAGTTCTAAGCTGTCACAACTTGATTTCTCAAGTCATAATGGACCCTATGCTATCCCACTAGTAGGCAAGCGAATCCTTAGATTTAAACAATGAGTAAAAGGTTAACTGACATAAATCAAGGAAATATAGGGGTAAAATCAAAAATAACTATAACATAAGTAGAAGCAAAGAAATCTACATATAAAATATATCATCTAAGGGAAGGTAGAGGATAAAATATATAAAATAACCCCTCCCAATACCTGGTAAAGTTAGTAGTAGAGCGACAACTTACAAAATCAGAGTACTAGATAATATCAAAAATGTAATTAATATATACACTATAGTATTGAAGGCAAAAGACTATACTGGAACAAATAAAGGAGGATCAACATAAGACTCTAGAAAGCTCAGCCTACTCCATATTCATATTGGGTTAGTGAAATATATCATTATTGGTTGCTAGTAATTTCATATATATCAAGGATAATATGAAAAGCATAATATGAGTACTAAAATAAGTGATACTTAGTAGTCATCACCGGTTGACTAAGCTCAAATTTAGGAATAGGATAACTAAAATGCGTGGGTATAATCTAATTCGGCAGTGAAAAGGGTAGAAACAACTATTAAGATACACAAATATAGAAAAGGAATAAGTAAAGTGATATACTAAGATAACTAACATAGTAATAAGAAGGTACACTAAACATAACCTAACTAGGCCCTCATAATCCAGTCAAGAACATTGAAGAAGACAATGAACCTAATTGTTCCCCCATAATCCAGTGGGATACACAAAAAATAATGAAAGAAAAGTGTAAATAATCCATAAATGAACTAGTCCCAAGAAACCATAGTAATATAAAAGTTTGCATCAGGCTTGAATTGACACCAATGAGTAGTAATGAGAGGACATACATCGAGCTCAAACTGGTCATAATGGATATTATTAAGAAGCCATTTGCCAAATTCAATCTCAAAATAGTAGGAATTGAGGAGAGGCCAAATGTATGATATACAACAAAACTCATAATCAAATATCAAACTTAAGCAAGAACTCAGAGGAACCACAATTCCCAAAACAACAGTAATTAGGACAAAAACTCCGGGAACATATCTTAACTAGGTGCCAAAGTTTATGTCAGAACTTATAGTAAATAACAAAAGTAAAGTATATACTAACCTGAGCCAAAATTAAAATGCATTTACATAAACATATGTATAACTAGCTAAAAATAAGGAATCTAAGGTTATCAATATTAATATCACACCTTAAGCTCATAAATATAACATCATATTAAGGGATAACTTGACAAAAATTTATCGAAATGGGGCCTTAATCAGATAACTAAGGCATGAAACATTTCAAATTATACCCAGGTTACAACTACTTCTATAAAATAAGCACAATAGAACACAATTACCATAAATAACCTAAGTCTATGGATAGGGTAAGACTAGTCTACCTGGACGCCAAGGTAAAAGCCTCTCTGAGAAGCCTACAAATAGTGTTCTACTAGAACCCACACTTAAACAACTTAGATAGTTTTATAGATTATATCATTCTATAGATCACCTTACTTGGTTACACAATGAGATAATATATAAATGCATTTGTATTGGGTTATCACATTATCCCGCACAACGATATAGTAGTGAGGTCAATCAAAATAGACGATTAGAGGATTGAAAGACCATGATCATGTAATCAACCCCGTAATTAGAAACTAAAATATAAAATAAGTTGATGAAATGTATATTGTACATGAATGTTATCAAATCCTAATGTTAGATCAATTTATTTATTGATTTCATAACATCTGCTCTTCATATTGCTCAATTGTTCATTAGTTATTTTCTTTATTATTTTTAGTTAATTAATTGATAAATTATTCCCTTAGATCTACCTCTTGAATAAATAATAAGCATTAGTCTAATTTGGTGAATATTTAATTGTCAAGTCCTTGTGGGTTTGACATCCAACTCATAAGATCCACTTTATTACTTGTATGAACGCGTATTTATGCGTGTGCAACTAGATTAAACAAATTATTTTTATTATTTATCTAGATTAAACTTTTTATTTTTATTTGTTTGAGGTTTTGTACATATTTTGTTTTTTGTATAAATATTTCTTTTCTTTCTAGATCATGGTATTCTTTTTTACAAGACAAATTAGGTTAAATTTTTATTGGGTGATGGATATCCTTACCAATATTGTGGATGACCCCACATGGATGGCGATCAGGATAATCTTGAAAAGAGTGAGTTATGTACAACTACCCAATCTTTTGAATAAAATGTATGTCATATATATAATGGTCAGGATGGCCATTAGAATTGTTGTCCTATAATGACCCTCTAGGTCATTCCCTTTGTTTTCATACATTTTATACATTAAGAGCTTTTCTATAAATACCTGTTGGGACATACAATTTAGTTATCAAGTAATTTATTTGGATTTTACAACCATTTTCTTATTTAGGAGTTTCCATTAATTAGAAATAGGGACCAAACCTATAATCTCAAGTAAATGGCCTCAAATGTTATTTTTGACAACCTCAATTTCTTTGAAATATTGATTTTTAGTCTAGCGGGACTCTTGGTCCTGGCCCCGATGCTTTCAGAATCATTCGGGCTATGAGGTAGAATTTGGCAAAAACATCTCTTTGTGGTGTGGACCCCACTTTTTGTTGAAATAACCACGAATGGAAATATCAATGGCATCGTTGAGTTAGGAATATTGAATTTAGTATGGCAGCATAGTTTATTTGCATTTATGAGATTCCAAATGAATCTTGAGGGCTTGGTCAAAATATTAGAAACTTTAAAAATTATTGGTGCATCAGCACCTGGTGCAGGCCAAGAATGTACTTCATATTTGTGAGTTCTATGATTTGGATCTCTACATTCACTGGCCTGATTTCCCATTCTCAAAGAGGAGGAAAAACACGCCAATTTATCCTTCTTTTTAACAATTGTGGTGGATCGGCCGTGTGCGCGAAGGTTTATCTAGAATGGAACGCATGTTCACAATAGTGGTCTTGTATTCATAATGAAGGGTAACCTTCCACTATATAATATTCCACTTTTATTTTTCCATCCCATTTTAAAGACCACAAATAATTATTGGAACTTTGAGCTCTAGAATTATGATAAAATTGCATTATCGAGCTAGGAATTAGCTGGGAAGAAAGTTTTGGATCCTGTATCATTGATTTCACCATAAGGTTTCACTTAATTTCACCTTAAATTCTATCTTTGATTATTTCTTTTAGGATTATTATTAGCACTTGTTTGGGGCTGTAGTAATCTCGGAAGTAGGTATATTTTTGAAGCATTTGATCCTTGAGTTATGTGGATGATATGATGGTTTCAAATTTTTTATTCTACAAGAGGGCTCTATGTAGGATTTCTAGTCCAATTTTGATGGTTTGATTGTTGTTTTGATAGTGTGGCAACTATTAAAGGTCTCTCAGAAGGAGAAAGCTCTGGTTTAGAGGATTCAACCATATTCCAGGTTGTCTAGCTTTAGATTGAGTATATTTGTTGTGTTAGTGTGCTATTATACTAGTTTTAGGTAGGTCGTTTTATCACAGTTATTGATTTAGTGTTTTACACCTTATTTAGCCAATTAAGGCTCTGTTTTGATAGATTTTGGCTTGTTATCTCTTAGTATAGTGTAGCATCATCTTTTAGGTCTAGTATTAGTACTATTATTACCTTGAAATAAGATTTGGTAGCAATAGACTTGTGTAGGTTAAGTTTTGGCCTAGAATTATATTTTTATACCTCATAGTGGGCCCTACTACCTTTTTTAGTTAGTTACTTGGCTTGATGACTCTTTAGGCTTAGCCAGGATCTTAATTACCAATTTAGTCTATTACCTTGGGTTGGGTTAAACCTAGACTTTATTTATCGCCTATTTTTGCCCTTTTCCCAGTGTAGAGAAGTATTGGACCTAGATCGCTCTTTCTTGACCTAATTATGAGGGACCTGCCTTTCCTTCATGGACTTATTCACCTAAGAGTTGTATTATTAATCTTATGATTTGGAAATAGTCTTACAAACCTTATATTTCTTTCCATTAGATAGTTATATTATATTTATTTAAATGCATTCCAGTTCCTATTCGGGACCGACATATACTTTATTTTACTATTTTCTATAAGTTATGGAAAAACTCTGGCATCGGTTTTGGTGTGGTTCTTGTTGTGGTATGATTACAATGAGTTTTAATTTGAGTCAAGCATTTAGTTACGATACGATCGGGTGTTCTAGTGTTGATTATGGTTGTTTTTAGGAGTATTTATAGTAGAGCTAAGTTTTTTTGTACATGGTTTTTGTGTCTCTCATTATACCTACTATTTTTGGTTTGAACAGGATATATGGCCTCATGTTAGTATCTAATATTTCTGATTTTAGACTAGTGTCTAGCCTTTTTTATTATCCATTAGTGATGGTTCAATCCCAATGGATATATGAATAGTTTTATCATGGATTTGGATCAAATGGTTACTTGATATCGGTTCAACTACGGTTAATTAGGCTTTATATTTTAATGATGTATCCCAGACTGGGGCCTCGTCATAATAGGAATCGCAGGTCCACCTAGGACCGGGGACCAACCCCTTAACCCAACCCAACCACATTATACAGCCTTAGATGAGTTGAATTTCGAGCATATAATAAGATTTCACAATGCTCTCATAAAGACTTTGGGATAGGGTCACAACCATGACCGACCCAACCAAGTCTGACCATACCAAACCATCCATCCATAGCATACCAAACAAAAGTGAATATTGAAACATATATCAAAGTCAAACCCAAAATGTAATACGATGGAACAGTGAGAAATTTTGTCCGATGATGCCTTCCTCCTAGCTTATTCTAATTCCAAAGATGAAACCAATACAAATCGCGCCTATTCTAACCCCCAGAACTACCACAAATCCTCTATACAAAAGAATACAAATATCTGGTTGGTACATTCCCCCACAATGGACAAAACCAATATCCGAAAAGAAAATAAAAGTCTAAGAATGTCCAACATGAAATGATGCATTCCAAAAGGATGGAAACTCACCACTTCAGTCCAATAAACTGTCCTCAAATCAAGTACTATGAAGAAGGAGTCGAAAGTATGGTTACTGCATAGCGTGGGTATACAACCGACAGTAGACTGGTTAGTGGGAGAACACAAGAATAAATTTTAGGATAAGAATAAAGTGATGCCAGTTATCAAAACTAAGTGAAAATCATCCAATGAAAAAAAACATACATATATATAAGTGTTAGGAAAAGGGACTGAGTTTAGCATGCCATTTAAAACCTTAACCTGGGACAAGTAGCTTAGCTATCCTACCACCCACGGGCCATATGGATTCAATTCTCCTTGCTGAAAGGGTCCCGATACATGTATCCACATGACCAGTCAATAACCCTAGGATAACTAGGATATTCCTTCAATATAAACGTGACACTCGCATGTGTCCATCGAAGACCGCTCATATCAGCAAATATGAGTTTTCGATTTTGACCCCCCCCTGATCGCCACCTTTCATGGCTTAGCTTACACTCGCCGCCATTAATGCCCAATCAAAACCAAGTCTAGAAAATCCGATTATCCATTGATTAACTAAGGCTATTTGATAAGCCAGAGGTATCGTCATACCACCATATTTGCAAGCATTATCGATAGCCAAACAATTTAGATTTAGGGGACTCTCGATGCGCTTTCCATTAACCATATTAACCTCTTGGGAGACTACCATGTTCTCCAACAGCATAACAAATTAGATTTTATCCTTTGTAAACCATTTAAACTATCAGTAGTTTCATACAGAAGTTGAAAACAAGCAATAGTTCCCTTTTGAAAGAGTCAATGCAAAAAATATATATCTTTATATGCATTTAATAAATAACCTTGGGGGAATAGTATAACAAAAACTAAATTCAATTACCATTAACCATTACCATGCAATTCCATTATCCAAAACTACCATTAATACATAGAAAGCATAATTAAAACCATAAGAAATCATAACCAAGCCTTTAACATAAAAAACCCACAAATCAATGATTGAAAACCAAAACCATGCAAAAGTAAAAACAATGAAATAAACCATATAACCATGCCTTTAATTGAAATTACAAGTAGGTTAGAGAACCATGCCTTAAACAAATAAGATTGATGGAAATAATTCACCAAGACAAGCCCCAAAGTAATCCCTTAGTTGAAACCCTAGCTCTTTGCGCCAAAAGCTCTTGAGAGAAATATGATATGTTTTGGAAGAGATTCTAAGTGTTTAAGAATAAAATAATAGGGTAAATAACATTCTAAGTGTATTAGAAGTCTTGGATCCTTATTAGGGTAAGTAGGGAATTGTCCAGAATACCCCTACTTAAATCCCATAAAAACCTGACTCAGGGTTATGACTGACCTTCTTACGAGTCGTAACCTAGCTTACGGTTAATACCCACCCAATCATAACCAATCATCAACCATGGATTAGACACTGTTAAATATATGACACATCCAACCAAGTTGTAACCTCAGCATACGATCCATAACCATGATCTGTATCCCTGGAAAAATGTAACACTAGGAGGATCAAACACTGATCACCTTACGAGTCACTTGTATAACTCGTACCCATGCCTTACGACTTATACCCTTAAGTCGTATCCATTCCAGTGTCTAAGACCATCCCACCAACTAACACTAGTTAGCTTACGACAGTTCTTTGTCACTCGTACCCCCGTATATGGCTCATACCTAAAAAATTTCCAAGTGTCCAAACCCGGGATGCTTCAGTCTCCCCAAGTAGGAACATTTGTCCCCAAATGATGGCTAAGGTAGGGGTAACTATACATAGAGTCATTTGCATTATCAAAAGTCAATCCCACATTTGATGTCTCTACTCTTACCTTTACAAAGACAAAAATCAAAGATACAAAAGATGCAACTCTTCTTTTAATGAACTCAGAAAATAAAGATGTGTTCAAGAACACGTACCTTCCGCATGAATTTCAGGAGACAAAATCAAGAGCAGATACTTGGACTTTATGTGCTCTTGAGCTTCTCACGTTGCCTCTTCTACCTTGTGGTTCCACCATAAAACCTTAACCAAAGTTATATCCTTGGTCTACAACCAACTAACCTGAATCATCTTAACCTTTTCCATAGCTTAACGAAGCAAATCTGGCCCAAAAAATCAACCTCACAAAGATCAAATAAACCAATAGTAGTTCTGCACATCCTACCATAGAACGCCTCAAATAAGCCATACAAATACTCTTATGATAGGTATTTATGTATGCAAACTCTACCATAGGCAGATTCTCCACCTAACTGCCACCATAATCAATCACAAAGGCTTGAAGAATATGTTCCAATATCTAAATAGTTTTTTCTTCTTACCTATCCGACTGTGGGTGGAAAGCCATACTCAGACTCACCCTAGTCAAAACCTTTTCTGGAAAGACCGCTAGAAGTGGGACGTAAATTGCGTACCACGATAAAAAATAATCAAAATAGGCACCCCATGTAGTTTCACAATCTTTTAAAGATAAATCTTTGGATAATCCTCCTTCGAAAAGCTAGTTTGCATAGGCAAGAAATGCGCAAACTTTTTTATCCTATCCACAATGACCAAAATTGAATCAAATTGGTTGCGAGACTGAGGAAGATCGGTAACGAAATCTATATTAATCTCCTCCCACTTCCATTCAGGAAACTTAATATCTTGATACAACCCACCAGGACTCATGGGCTCAACCTTAACTTGTTGACACACCAATCACTTTGATATAAAATCAACCACGTCCCGCTTCATGCCACTCCACTAATACATCTCCTTAAGATCATGGTACATATTAGTAGAACCAGGATAGACAACATAGCATGACTCATGCGCCTCAGCCAAAATCCTTTGCCACAAACCATCTGCATCATGAACACACAACCTTCCTTAGTACTGCAAAGTACCATCGCCGTTAATCTCAAAATCCACCACCTTTTTCTCACCAACTCTACCCTTGATTTTCATCAAGAAAGAATCCAACAGGTTCTTCCTCTTAATCTTCACACCAAGATATGATCTAACCATTTTTTGCACCATCACACCACCATTCTTGGAGTCTAAGAGACTAACCCTTCGATTTGCCAAGAAATAAATATCCTTCACCAATTCCCACATTACTTCTTCCACATGAGCCAAACTACCAATGGACAACCTGCTAAAAGCATCTAAGACTACTGTACATACATGTACATTTTTTATTATGTCTGGTATTATGATTTTAGGCTATAGTGGTTCTAATACCGACCTTACTAGGTCTTGGTAGGGTTTTGTTTTGTTTATATTATCCTCTTTCCCTCGCGTAGAAGGTGCGGAATTCTAGGATCATGACACTGATCCAGCTGCTAGACCTCCAACTAAAAGTAGAGATTGACCCTAATGTTGAGGGTAGGCTAACAATATAACACCAATTTAAGATCAGGGTAGGCAACCAAATCCTATTATTTCTATTCAGGCTGGTAGGAACGGGGGAAGCCCAATCTCCTCTTGAGTTTATATGTTCTTCAGTTCTCTGAGATTTATTGGTTCAGTTTATGGGGATAGTTAGCAACTCATCGATTGATGGACCTCAGCCAGTAGTACAAGGTGGTATTGATATAGGGGCATAGCCTATAGCTATAGCCCACAGAGCAAAGGTTCTTCTAGCACCAGTAGCCCCACAACCAGTAGAAACCAAACCAATTATTTTTGTGGAGAAGCAAAAGATGTTGAGCCAATTTTTGAGATAAACTACGCCCAGGTTTACCAGAATTCTAGGAAAGGATACTTATGAGTTCCTTACCAGTTATGATGATAGGTTATCCAATTTAGGATTAGTTGAGATACATGGAGTGAATTTTGTTACTCATTAAATATACACAACAATGATGAGGTGTGGTGAGGTTATTGACATGACCGAAACCAAGGCCTAGTCGTGTCAGGTGCCTCAAGCACAATCGAAACTGAAGACCACCCCCAAAACCCTACCATAACCGCCCTACATCCCATATTAGATAAATTATAAATATATACATATATATATATAATCTAAAAAAATGGAATAATCATAAATCAAATTCAATCAACCAGTATCATCCAAATACCAAAACTAATGCCAAGGCTGACACCAAACCGACACTGCTCATACCAACCCATAGTAGTCCCACAAATCCTCCATGCAAAAATATCATAATATCCAGTTGGGATATGCCCCCGATCATAGATAAAACCAAAGTCTATGAAATAGCCTAAGTGTCTAAAGAAATCCATGACATGAAATAGAGCCTCCCAGAGTATGAAAGCTCACCACTTCAATCCAACACAAACTGATCTTCAATTTGATCACTGAGCAGGAGGAGTAGAAAGGCTTGTTTGTGTATTGTGTGGGGATACAGCGCCCATAGATGGGTTAGCAAGTGAATTCTAGCATGCACTCAGGATAAGGATAAAATAATGCAAACCTTTAAAACAAAGTAAACAACCATATGCACTCACAACCATACATATAAATATATATATATATATATATATATAATCTATACTGGGAAAGGGATTCGGGTTTAGCACGTCTTTAAAACCATTAACCTTGGTATGTGTAGATTAACCATCCTAGAATCACCCACGGGCTATATGGGTCTAGTATTACCCTTTGAACGGGCTCCGATGCACGAAGCTACAGGAATAAAAGATATCATAAGGATAAGGATTTCTCGTTTACCCTTTGATGTAATACCTCAAAGTTTCCTAACTAAAATTTTTTTGTCCCAAGAATGTTAAGTATTAGCTTCTAAATTGAATGATGTTTATTTCATGAGGCATTTTCAAGATGTTCACTTTTTGTCATATGGTAAATTCAATAAGCTTTCCATCCATATAAAATTTCCTAAATCCGATAACCGGATAAGAAGTTATGACTATTTAAAGTTCTCATCTTAAAACAATGCCATATTAGTTAGTGGCGCGCCGCGCCACAGAAGAAAATAGCAATTGTCAAATTCCAGTAGGGGTCCGTAATAGTGGCATGTTGTGGGAAACTTCCAGGTAACAAATAAAGTGGAAACATGATGGCTCTGTGTCGCGCCATCACTCAATTTCCTATTTGTCAAATTCCAGTGACACGGCGCGATAGCGCCGCGTCGCACCAAGGGTCCAATTCGGGAAAATTTTTACTGAAAATTAAAAGACGCATCCAGGGTTAAAAGGATCAATTTTCCACCCCTATTTATGCCTTTTAACATGAGATTCAGCTATTTGGAACCCAAAATATACTAGTTTCTCTCAATTTTCTCTCAAGAACAAGCTAGGGTTTCAATTGGGGGTTTAATTTACAGAAAGTCTCTCCATCAATCTTCTCTAAATCAAGAACTAAGGAATGCGTTGTGTTGATTAATGGATTCCTTTCATCAATAAATCTCAAGAACCCTATTTTAAATTATTAATCATGATATTTATATTGTGGGTCGGTTATAACCATGTTTATCTTGTTATTTGATTCCTAAGTTGGCATATTTATGTGTGTTTTCATGAAACTACATTAGTAAGTGAGTGAAATCCATAAATTAAATTATTTATAATGTGTCAATTTGATGAATATGCCTATTCCCTAATGGTGCATGCAAGGTGTTTGATAAAATGCCTAGAAAGATAGAAATTATGCACTATAGCTAAATTGTGATCCAAAATGACTTCCATGTTATTCTTAGGTATTGAAATTGGTTTGTTGGATTGTTCATGAGTTAGCCTTGTGAAATTATGCTATGTATACATTCTATATTAATCACGTACCAAGCTATGATAACCAAATGCCCATGAAATATCTTCAATTATTATATTATGGATTGTTGATGTTAGTCATGTATTCAAGAATGTCATTCCTTGTCAATTCCCTTCCATTGAGTTCTGGGTGTACTTGTACCTTAAAAATAATGTTGTGTTCCTAGATTTAGTGTCATGTTTTCATGATATACTCAGTCAAGCCATGATCCATAAAACTCAGTCAGTCATGTGACTCAGGAAATCTTAGTAATTTAGTAATCTCAGTACTATTCCGTCAGTCAACAAAATTTAGTTAATTCAGTCCAGTTCAGTCCAGTAATCCATGTTAAGTGTCTATTCATATGGGAGTAGGGATTAGCACCAAGTGAACCCAAGGATGGGAACTCACCTGTTATATGAGGGTGTGATTCGTAGAAGCAATCCTTGTTTTCCTAAACTACGTAGCCAGTGTAGGTTCAGATATTATAGCCTTCTATATGAGGGTGGATGAGGTGGCTTAACCTATTATATGAGGGTTCCCACCGTTCTCAGTAGAGTTACCAGTTATATGAGGGTTACTCACAGATTGTCCTTACCAGTGGTGCGGTATATACACCCTTCCAATTGGGGTTACAGATTAGACCCTAACTCAGCCATAATGGCATATTAGGGGCATATCGGTTAGATAAATACTTCCCACAGTTTTAGTTACAGAATTAGGACTATTAGATATAGCCATTCAGTCTCAATAATAGAACTTAGATAGTTCTACAGAATATAGGACTGTCAGATACATTCAACTCAGAATAGTACAGAACTCAGCCAGTTCAATCAGATTCAAGACTGTCAGATTCAGCCGCTCATGTTATTAGTTATACCAATTATCAGAACTCAGTTATCAGTCATGTTATTTATTAGTAAATTCATGTTATCATGATCTCAGATATAGTTACTATGTATTCATGCATGTATTCTCACGTTCATAGTAGTCAGTTAGCAAGTATTTTTCATACATATAAACCTCATGCATTCAGCCTACCTCACATGAATACCAGTATATTCAGAGTATTGATGCATTTGCGCTATGGTATCTTATACCATAGGTTTAAAATCACGAGCTCCAGGGCATTAGTAGCATTCCAGTCTCAGCAGTCAGAGTTAGCAGTAAGTCCTCATCTCTCGAGGACATGATCATTTATTTATTATCTCATTAAGTAATTTTTTAGTTGGAGTTAGTTGGAGACATATCCCATCAACTCTTTATTAAGATAGTTAAGTTAGTTAGAGGTTTTTCAAACTATCATGTTCAGAAAGTTATTTCAGTGTTTTGGGTATTTCATACCCCATCCATATATTATGGTTTATCAGTTAATTATAGATTTGAACCTTATGGCCTTTCAGTTCATGTTTTCACAATCATTTAGTATATTATGCAGTATACAGGTACAGATAATAGTCATGGGTTATCCTGTGGTCCTTCGGGGTCACGAGCACCATGTAGCATTCTGAATAGCAGATTTGGGGCATTACAAAGTTGATATCAGAGCCTAATGTTCAATAGTGTCCAAAGAAGTCTGAAAGATGCATTTGGTAAAGTCTTGTGCATGGGTGTGTTGCACGCCATTTTTATATGTAGGAGGCTATGAGATTTTTAGGAACAGTTTCCCTTCTTTCAGTATTCATGATGTGCCAGTGAGAATAATCTCAAATTATTCTCTCAGTCTAATTCATTTCTCTATTTCTTCTACAAAACATGCCTCCTAAAAGAAGAAATGGAAATCAGTCATCCCCCCATCCCGAATAATCTTTGGGCAAACATGTATATCATGCAGAGATTAGAGTTGCATTCAGTACTCTTGCTCTGTTAGTTAATGCTCAAAATGAATGACCAACTGTCATTTTGGATAACCTAATGGCCAATTCAGCTGCAACCAGGATTTGGGACTTCACCCAAATGAATCCTCCATTCTTTCTCGGGTCTAAGTCAGATGAGGACCCTTAGGAATTTATGATCAGGTTCAGAAGGTTACTGACGTTATGGGGGTATCAGCTATTGAGTGTACTGAGCTAGTTGCACATCAGTTGAAGGATGTTGCTCACACTTGGTACAAGTGGTGGAAGTCATAGAGGTCGGTTGATGTAAGACCTATAGAGTGAGAGGAGTTTGTAAATGCATTATTAGATAGATTTTTTCCATAAAAGATGAGAGAGGCTAAGGTGTTAGAATTTATCAACCTCAGGCAGGGAAATATGATGATGAAAGAGTATTCTCTTAAGTTTATTCATTTAGCCAGATATCCTCCTCATGTGGTTGCAGACAACAGGGCCAAGATGAGTAAGTTTGTTTCTGAGGTGAATAATAGTATGGTTAATGAGTGTAGATCTGTGATGTTGAATAGTGGTATTACTTTAGCCAGGCTTATGACTCATGCTCAATAGATAAAAGAGCAAAAGGTTAAGATGAGGGAGAAGCAAAATAAGAGAGAAAGGATAGGTAGTTTCAACTTTCCTCAGCCCAAATTTTAAGGAGGAAACTATTCTCAATTTCTTCCTAAGTCATCAGTTCAAGCTCCTTCCTCAACCAGTGCTCCCGTTTCTAAGTTCAGGGATAGTAACAAAGATAGAGAGCCAGGATCTAAGTCTCAGTGCAGTGTCATCAATGCCCGAACTAATCCCATTTGGCAGACTTGTGGTAAGAACCACAAAGGTGCTTGCAGAGCTGGTAGCGATGTCTATTTCAGATGTGGCAAGCCAGGACACAAAGTCAGAGATTTTCTCCAGTCAGGTTATCAAGGTCAATAGAAGCATTCCTCAGCTTAGTCCAGTCGCCCAAATCAGCAGGGTGCCTCTTTCAGTGCTACTAGTGGGCAACGCCCAAACAGACTCTATTCTCTCCAGTCCTAACAAGATCAGGAAAATTCTCCTGATATGTTTACTGGTAAGTTACAGATCTTTTATATGCATGTTTACGTTTTCCTAGATCCATGTGCTTACTTGTCTTTTGTTACTCCTTATATAGCATTTGATTTCGGAATCAGTCTCAAAATTCTAGTAGAGCCCTTTTCAGTTTCTACCCAGTGGGTAAAACCATCATAGCTCAACAAGTATATAGGAACTGCCTGGTTATGATATTTTAAAAAGTCACTTCAGCAGACTTAGTCGAATTAGGGATGACTGATTTTGATATCATTCTCAGCATAGATTGGCTTTATTCCTGCTATGCCACATTCGACTGCAGAAATAGAATAGTCCAGTTTCAGTTTACAAATGAACCCGTCCTAAAGTGGAAGGGTATTGTATCCTCTTTCAGAGGTCGTCTTGTTTCCTACCTTAGGGCATGGAAAATAATATCTAAAGAATATGTCTATCATCTAGTTCGAGTTAATGACACTAGTTTCGAATCCCCCAGCATTGAATCAGTCCCAGTAGTGAGTGAATATTCAGATGTCTTTTCTGAAGATCTTCTAGGAATTCCTCCCAAAAAGGAAATAGATTTCGGTATTGACTTTCTTCCAGATACTCAAACTATATCAATTCTGCAATACAGAATAGCACCAGTAGAACTCAAAGAACTAAAAGAATAGTTGAAAGATCTCTTAGATAAAGGATTCATCAGACCCAGTATTTCCCCATGGGGTGAACCAATCTTATTCGTGTGCAAGAAAGACAGTTCTCTCATAATTTGCATTGATTACCGTCAGCTCAATAAAGTCACGGTCAAGAACAAATATCCACTTCCCAGAATTGATGACTTGTTTGACCAACTTTAGGGTGCCTGCTATTTCTTTATGATATACCTCAGATCGGGCTACCATCAGCTTAGAGTCAGAGAATGTGACATTCCGAAGAAAGCCTTTCGTACTTGATATGGTCATTTTGAATTCTTAGTTTTGTCCTTTGGTCTTACCAATACGCTAGAAGCTTTCATGGACTTGATGAACCGGGTGTTCAAGCAGTACTTAGATATGTTCATCATAGTCTTCATAAATGATATTCTGGTTTACTCCTGCAGTGAGTGTGATCATACAGTCCATCTCAGAATCATACTTTAGACTCTCATAAATCATCAGTTGTTTACCAAATTCAGTAAGTGTGAATTTGGGCTAAGGTCAGTAGCATTCCTTGGTCATATCATTTACGGTGATGGCATTAGGGTTGATCCTCAAAAGATAGAAGCAGTAAGAAACTGGCCCAGACTTGTCTCTTCATCAGATATCAGAAGTTTCTTAGATTTGGTTGGCTATTACAGATGATTTGTTGAGGGATTTTCTTTTATTGCATCCCCTATGTCCAAATTGACTCAGAATAAAGTCAATTTTCAGTGGTCAGATCCTTGCAAGAAAATTTTTTAGGAGTTGAAGACTGGACTCACCTCAGCTCCAGTCATAGCTCTTCCAATGGTTCAGATGGGTTTATAGTGTATTGTGATGCATCCAAAATAGGTTTGGGTTGTGTCCTCATGTAGTATGGTATGGTCATATCCTACGCCTCCAGACAACTTAAACCTCATGAGAAGAATTATCCTACTCATGATCTTGAGTTAGCAGCCGTAGTTTTTGCCATAAATATTTGGAGGCATTATCTATATAGTGTTCATGTAGATCTTTTCACACATCATAAGAGCCTTCTATATGTATTTTCTCAGAAAGAGCTTAATCTTCATCAGAGAAGGTGGTTAGAGCTCTTGAAAGATTATGACATGAGTGTCCTTTATCAATCGGGCGAGGCCAACATTATGGTCGACTCTCTTAGTAGACTGTCTATGGGTAGCGTTACTCATGTTGATGATAGTAAGAAGAAGTTAGTTGAAGAAATCCACCAGCTTTCTAGACTAGCCATTCTCTTAGTCGATATGGAGGAGGGTGACATATGGGGTTAGAGTAGTTTAGAATCATCTCTAGTTTCTGAGGTGAAAGAAAAGGAAGATAGAGATCCTAGCCTTGTCAAGTTAAAAGAGTCATTCAAGGATCATAAAGTAGAGGTTTTCTCCTAATGGGGATATGGTGTTCTACGTGTGAGGGTCATCTGTGTGTTCCAGGTGTAGATAACTTGAGGCAACAAATTCTTGCAGAAGCGCATGGTGCACGCTACTCTATTTATCCAGGGGTCATAAGGATGTACTGCGACTTATAGGAGATCTATTGGTAGAGTAGGATGAAAAAGGTTATTGCAGAGTTTGTGTCTAAGTACTCTACATGTCACCAGGTTAAGATAGAGCATCAGAAGCCTAGTGGGTCCATGCAGGAGTTCTGTATTTCTACTTGGAAGTGGAAAGAAGTGAACATGGACTTCGTGATGGGTTTTTCTCATACTCGTCACCAACATGATTCAGTCTGGATCGTTGTAGACAGGATGACCAAGTCATCTTATATTCTCCTAGTGCATACATCTTATTTAGCTGAGGATTACGCCAAACTCTACATCAGAGAGTTTGTCAGATTGCATGGTATTCCGTTATCCATTATCTCAGATAGAGGTACCCAGTTCACCTCTTATTTCTGGAACGTGTTCTAAAAGGGTCTTAGTACCCAAGTTCATCTCAGTATAGCCTTTCATCCTCATATATATGGTCAAGCATAAAGGACCATTCAGACTTTAGAAGATATGATGTGAGCGTGTGCAATTAATTTCAAGGGTAGTTGGGATGACCACTTGCCTTTGATTGGGTTTGCATACAACAACAGCTATCATTCCATTATTTGGATGGCTCCATTCGAAGCTCTCTATGGTAGGAGGTGCAGATCTCTAATTGGTTGGTTTAAAGATAGTGAGGCCTCAGTCATAGGGCCTAACATAGTATTTGATGCCTTAGAGAAAGTCCAGTTGATCTGAGAAAGACTTCGGGCTACTCAAAGCCGGCAGAAGTCTTATGTAGATATACATAAAAATGATCTCGAGATCGAGATTAGTGAATATGTCTATATAAAGATCTCTCTCATGAAGGGAGTGAAGAGGTTCGTCAAGAAGGGAAAGCTCAGTTCCCGATATGTTGGTCCCTTCAAAATTCTCAGTCGCTTCAGCAAGGTAGCTTATGAGCTCGAATTGACTTATGATCTATCCTTAGTTAATCCAGTCTTCCATGTCTCTTTTATCAAGAAGTGTATAGGTGACCTAGCAGTTATAGTCCCTACTCAGAGCATAGATGTTTAGAACAACCTCTCTAATTAGGAGGTTCCAGTCAAAATTCTAGACTACCAGACTTGTAGACTGAGGAACAAAGAAGTCCATCTAGTCAAAGTTCTTTATCGGAATCAGTCTGTTGAGGGAGCTACTTGGGAAGTAGAAGCACACATTCAAACCAAGTATCCCCACCTCTTCTCTGCTAACTCAAATCTAGCTTAAGGTAACAGTTCTCCTTAAGCTTTTCAGTTTTAATGTCAAGATTTCAGTTACACCTTCGTATGAATCTCATGTTAAGGACTCCATTTTTTTTAAACTTGGTACTAAGTACCATTCCATATGCAATTATATGTTCATGCATCAGATTAGTCATGTGTTCATGCATCAGACATGCATTCTCCTTGTGATAAGACTCAGTTATTAAATTTCTCATTCATGTAATCATTTTTTTCATTTATTCACGCATCAAATATGTGTTATCAGCCTATCAATACTCTTAGTAATGCATTCATGTATCAGCTCAGTCATGAAATCATGCATCAGATATGCATGCTCAGTATGAATCTCTGAAATGTCAGTTATGTTTCATTGTTCATGTTTAGTCTGTACTTTAGCCTATCGTTTCTCCTTTCTCAGTCAGTCTCATTCGAGGACGAATGTTCCCAAGGGGGAGATATTGTAATACCCCAAAGTTTCCTAACTAAATTTTTTTGTCCCAAAAATGTCAAGTGTTAGCTTCTAAATTGAATGATATTTATTCTATAAGGAATTTTCAAGATTTTCACTTTTTTCATATGGGAAATTCAATAAGATTTCCATCGATATAAAATTTGTCTAAGTACGATAACCGAGTAAGAAGTTATGACTATTTCAAGTTCCCGTCTTAAAACAACACCATATTAGTCAGTGGCGCACCGCACCACAGAAGAAAATGGCAATTGTCAAATTCCAGTAGAGGTTCGCGATAGTGGAACGTCGTGGGAAACTTCCAGGTCACAAATGAAGTTGCAACGTGATGGCTCTGCATCACGCCATCACTCAATTTCCCAGATGTCAAATTCCAGTGACATGGCGCGAGAGCGCCGTGTTGCGCCAGGGGTCCAATTCAGAAATTTTTTTACTGAAAACTAAAAGATGCGTCCAGGGTTAAAAGGGTCAATTTCCCACCTCTATTTAATCCCTTTAACATGAGATTCAACTATTTGGAACCCAAAATATACTAGTTTCTCTCAATTTTCTCTCAAGAACAAGCTAGGATTTCAATTGGGGATTCAATTTCAAGAAAGTCTCTCTGTTAATCTTCACTAAATCAAGAACTAAGGTATGGATTGTGTTGATTTATAGATTCCTTTAATCCATAAAGCTCAAGAACCCTATTTTAAATTATGAATCATGATATTTATGTTGTGGGTTGGTTGTAACCATGTTTATGTTGTTATATAATTCCCAAGTTGGCATATGTATTTGTTTTTTCATGAAACTACATTAGCAAGTTAGAGAAATCCATAAATTGAGTTATTTATAATGTGTCAATTTGATTATTATGCCCATTCCCTAAGGGTGAATGCAAAGTGTTTGATAAAATGCCTAGGAAAATAGAAATTGTGCATTATAGCTAAATTGTGATCCAAAGTGACTTCCATGTTATTCTTAGGTATTGAAATTGGTTTGTTGGATTGCTCATGAGTTAGAATTATGAAATTATGCTATGTATACATGCTATCTTATTCACATACCAAGATATAATAACCAAATGCCCATGAAATATCTTCAATTATTGTATTATGGATTGTTGATGTTAGTCATGTATTCAAGAATGTCATGCCTTGTCAGTTTCCTTCCATCGAGTCCTGGTGGTACTTGTACTCGAAAAATATAGTTGTGTACCTATATTTAGTGTCATGTTTTCATGATATCCTCAGTCAAGCCATGATCCATGGAACTCAGTCAGTCATATGACTCAGGAAATCTCAGTACTTTAGTAATCTCAGTACTATTCCGCCAATCAATGGAATTCAGTTAATTCAGTCCAGTTCAGTCCAGTAATCCATGTTCAGTGTCTATTCAAATGGGAGTAGGAATTAGAACCTAGTGAACCCAAAGATGGGAACTCACCTGTTATATGAGGGTGTGATTCTTAGAAGTAATCCTTACGTTCCTGAACTACATAGCCAGTGTAGGTTGAGACATCATAACCTTTTATATGAGGGTATATGAGGTGGCTTAACCTATTAAATGAGGGTTACCACCATTCTCACTAGAGTTACCTGTTATATGAGGGTTACTCACAGATTGTCCTTACCAGTGGCGCGGTATTGACACCCTTCCAATTGGGGTTACAGATTGGACCCCAACTTAGCCATAATGGCATATTAGGGGCATGTCGATTAGATAACTACTTCCTATAGTTTCAGTTATAGAATCAGGACTGTTAGATGTAGTCATTCAGTCCCAGTAATAGAACTCAGATAGTTCTACAAAATTTAGGACTTTCAGATATAGTCAACTCAGAATAGTACAGAACTCAGCTAGTTCCATCAGATTCAGGACTGTCAGATACAATCGCTCATGTTATCAGTTATATCAATCATCAAAACTCAGTTATCAGTCTTGTTAGTTATTAGTATATTCATGTTATTATGATCTCAGATATAGTTACTATGTATTCATGCATGTATTCTCACGTTCATTTTAATCAGTTAGATAGTATTGTTTATGCATATGAACCTTATGCATTTAGTCTACTTCACATGCATACCAATACATTGAAAGTACTGACGTATTTGCGCTATGGTGTATTATACCATAGGTTTGGAAGTACGAGCTCCAGAGGATTAGTAGCATTCCAGTCTCAGTAGTTAGAGTTAGCAGTGAGTCCTCATCTCATGAGGAAATGATTATTTATTTATTATCTCATTAAGTAATTTATTAGTTGGAGTTAGTTGGGTACATGTCCCATTCACTCCTTATTCAGACAGTTCAATCAATTAGAGGTTTTTCAGACTATCATGTACAAACAGTTATTTTAGTGTTTTGGGTATTTCATACCTCATCCATATGATATGATTTATCAGTTATGTTACAGATTTGAACCTTATGGCCTTTCAGTTCATGTTTCCGCAATCATTCAGTATATTATGTAGTATATAGGTACAGATATCAGTCATGGGTTAGCTTGTGGTCCTTCGAGGTCATGAGCACCAAGTAGCATTTTGGGTACCAGATTCGGGGTGTTACATTTGACCTCCATGATACATATTTACAAATATAACTTAGAGGATTCTTGTTTACCCCATAAGTGTATGGTCTCCATGACCAATCCTCATCCCTGAAAACGTGAGTTTCCAGTTTTATTCCATTGGACTCACACCTTTACGGTTAGCTATCACACCCATCCATTATTGCCCAATTTAAACCATTAGGACACAATTAAACCACCAGTTCCATGTATTATAAAATAAGGCTATAAGAAGTTTCATTTTCATACCGACTATAGCTTGCAAGCAATGTCCTTATCCATTCTTTTAAAGGATTCCCATATACCCGAAGATTCCATTATTATTAAGTTTACTTGGGGATTCCCATGTACCCTGAAAGGCTTTCAATTAAACCATAACCATGACCCCCAAGACCTTACCATTTAACTATTTAAAACCATCTAAACCAATTTAGGGTTCCATTACCACTTTATACCATGCAAAGTTTTCAGTACAAGTTCAATAATGTAACAAAAGCATTCTCATAGGTATTTTATCAAACATATTGAGGGAATATAGTTTCCAAAACTAAAATTAAGTACCAATTAACCATTCTCATGGATCCACATACTCAAATCATCATTATAACATAAGAACCATAAGTAAAAACATGGAGAAACCATAACCACACCATTTATAACTGAAACCCCCAATATATAATTGAAAACCCCAAACAATACCACAATTATGCTCTGAAAACTATACATTAAATCATGTCTTTAGTTGAGCTAACAATGGTGGAGGAGTAACATTCCTTAGATTATGAAGCAGGCGGAGAGGAATCACCCTTTTGAGCCTTAATTGACCACCTTGAAAGAAACCCTAGCGTTGCTTAACCCAAGATCTTGAGAGAGTTTAGAGAGAGTTTTTGATAGTTTAAGATTAGAATAATAGGGTAAATAAAGTCCCAATAGTTTTTTAATTCATGGGGTCATAAGAGGTTAAGAGGGGAAATATCCAAAATATCCCCAACGCATATTGTATAAAATTCCCACAAAAAGGTACGACCACACCTCATCCAACCCTACCCTATCATATGAGTGGTACCCACTACTCGTACCCTAAGCATCCTTTGGACCCCAAAACTATCAAAAATATGACCACCAAGGCCAAGTCGTTTCCAACTATATGATAAGTACCCTATAACCATACCTTAGGAAGAATAGAATCAACTAGTCTAGACATAGGGAAAATACGATTGACATCATGAAACTATTACCCTATCATACGACTAGTCTGATCCATTTGTACCTTGGACAGAAACCAACCAAAATAAACTAATAAACATAAGATATGAGGATCCTAAACCCTTCCTTATCATTCAATAAGTACCCCAATTCATATGATGTCCAGAAGACTCAAAAAATAGGAAATTTCAAAGGATCAAAACCCAGGGTGTTTCAGTTATCTTGATTCTAGGCATGCTGGATATCAACATGTGAATTGTACTTATTCTCTAAGGCTTTCTTGAAGAAGGATATGCCTTGCAGCATACACGAACACCTGAGAGAAAAAATTTCTTCTTTGAAATAGTATTTTATGTTTATGGTAGAGATAAGCTTTCTTCTTTGAAATAGGATTCTATGTTTGTGGCAGAGTATGAGGCTAGATTTTATGAAATAGCTAAAAACACTACTATGATTTAACCTAGAGAGTGTAAGAAGATTTGATGCTTTGTTAGGGGTTTGAGACTACCATTTTGTAGGGATACTTAAAGTTTGGTGACATTAGGGAAATCTTTTTCTAATATTTTCATGAATGTCTATTTTGTTAGGGTGATATATTACAAGTCCTAAGAGGTAGAAATAAGAGGTCCTGTTATCAGGGATATTATAATGGTAGGCCATAGAGTGTCATAATATAGAGTCTAAGGTTTTTAGGATAAGTACCCCAATATCAACTTTATCAGCATCAGGGTCACCCTAGTATGCCAGTTTAGGAAGTGTTTTAATATTTGATAGGGGTCAGCTGGGTCATAGTAGTTTTGGTGGTCAAAGAAGTGGTAATCAACAGAGGGGTGTTCAGTCAGGGTCGTCGGGCTGAGTTGTTAGGCTGAGGTGGTCATTCTAGATAAGTTATCCCTTCTAGAAAAAGTAGAGTGCTAGGGGCATATTATGATTATGGGGTTGTTGTCACTTTGCTCGCGAGTGTCCTTGGTGTAAGATTGTTTAAACTTTAGTTCAAATTTCACAGCTAATCTGATCAGTGCTATCTTGATCTAGGGGTGGTGCATAGGGTCATATGGATGATCCCCAAGTTATGAGTGGCTGTCCTTAGGGAGGTATGACATGAGGTTAGACAGGCACCCAATTTGATAGCAGACAGAGCCATTTCTATGTTGCACCAGGTAGATCAGAGGTTGAGGGTTTGGATGTTGTGGTTATATGAGTTATTTTTGTATGTCGTCAACCAACTTCTACTTTGTATGATGTCAAAACCCAATTTCTTTGGTAATGAAGCCTCCTACCATAACCAACCAATAGGCAAGCCAAACCCATAGTTCGAAAAAAATAGGAACGGACTAGCCAGAGAGATAAAGGAAGGCATGCAAAATAGATGTAATAAAAGGTTAAATACATAATATAGTCCCAAAACCTTGTTGTATCAGTACACGGGCTTCTAATATATTAAGAGTACAAAAATGAAATACCTAGGGAATTACACTATCACAAATCATATTTGAATAAAACATAGAGACTAGTCTAATATGTAAGAGGGAGGAAAGTAATACTCTAAATATCAGGAGCTCACTCTATGTCTCTGAACCATGGCTGTCCCACATAATTCACACGTCAATGATGATAACACGTATTATGATCTGTAGGTTGAAGAAGTGTAGTTCTAGTACCAAACATATGGTACTCAGTAGGCAACTACTGAGCTCCAAAGATAATGTAGATACATATAAAATATAAATAGAATAAAATCTACACCCAAATGTCCAGCAATCACATAATAAAGCTAGTGAGAGAGTAAGGGCAACTACTCTACTCATAGCTACAAAACTAGCATAATAAGCCTAAGAAAGTATCAAGGATGAACTAATCCATTCCATCCATACTCAGAAATCCCAACACTATACCATATATCCATGGACAATATAAAAATAAGCAGCAAAAGAAGGATATATATCACATTATACAAGGCCAAGGAATGAATGTACAATATGAATAAATGGAGGGGATATAATGTAATACCATATCTACATATGGATAGATATACATATATATATATACATAAACAAGGTCAACTCAAAGTATAGCATAAGTCATCAAACTTGCATTTTAAGACCTCATAATCATAGCAGGAACTAGTATTAGAATATCTAGGGTTTCTAACACATACGTCTAATAATGAGCTAATCATGCATACTATTGAAATTGTTAGATACAAGAGGAAAAAATCACACCTCAAATCTCGATACCGAATCAATAGCTAATCTGTCACAAATTAGCCATAACAATGATAATAATAATAACAATGATAACATGAGTAATTGGTTAGTCCACAAAACCAATACCTAACCGAGCCTATCACCTACACCTAATGCTCGAGGCTCAGAATGTTCAATCAACATACAACACACCAAAGGCATAATCATCACCCATACCCATGCAACCACTCTCGATATTGGCAAATAGATATAGGCGTATACTACTGAAATCCAATGTGCATGCAAGGTTAAATGCAACTGAATTCACAATATCATAACTTATCCTGGTATTATAATATATATTTAGACTCGAATTGGTTAGTATAATCAATATGATAATATAACCATCATCATCATAGTCATTCTCTGGCCTTTTTGGGTGTATATATAATTGTAATACATAGGTCTAGCCAGACTCAAATCGGTAGATGTACACATAGACACATCAATATAATCATCCTCCGGCCTTGCCGGGTATATCAACATAATCATCCTCCGGCCTTGCTGAGTATAAATATCATCATCACAATATCCTCCTACCTTGACAGGTATATAATCTGTATCATCATAATCATCGACACATATATATTTAAAAGCAATACTAAAATCTGTCATTGAGTCTTACCCGTAATTTATATTATCAGTAAAATATCTTCCTTCATCCCATATTGGAGAGATGTATAAATTGATATATAATAGTTGCAAGGACTTAAGTCGTTGCTAAAAAGAGTGTAAATCCATAAATCCATTGCCCGTAAACTTTGGGACTAAATCATTATAAAAGTTTTGAAAGGGTTGGAATTTCTTATGACTAGAGTAATTAGTAGTATCAAATCATAGACCAGAATCTATCTCGGTCAAATCATTAAAACATCATTATTAATATCTTTTACATATAAGTTATCCATTAAGACAGGTAGTTATTTTTATGATGTAGTCTATTTTAAGGTGAAAGTGGGCTTTAAATCTTATTTAGAAAAATCATTAATAAGATCATATTTTAGCTAGAATTCCATTATTTATTTTCATAAACTGCAACAGTATCCATTACAAGGATAAACACTTTCCGGATGTCCAACTGATATCATAACACGGCCTATGGCCCAATAATGATATTGGAATAATTACAACATCATAATCACAGACTTAGTCCCATATACGTATTTAAAACTTATGTCAATAATCATATTTGTAAGTTATCTCATATCTATAAGCCATAGCATAACTCGAGGCATAACATATCTATAATTTATGAGTAAAATCTATGAGACATATCATATTCAGGAGGCACAATATCAATAAGTATCTCACCTCTATGAGGCACAATATCTCAAAACATCTTACATTTAGGAGGCACAATATCAATAAGCATCTCACATCTATGAGGAACTATATCAGTAAGTATCTTACATATAGGAGGCACAATATAGCTCTAGTCCATAAATCATAACTATGAGACATATCAGCTTTATAGGCCAAATATCATATCTATGAGGAATATCATCTATATAGGCCAAATACCACATCTATGACTATATCATGGCCATGATCCCTTAATCATTTTCCGGCGAAATACCATCATGACTCACAAAGTCATAAAGTAACCTTACACCAAAGGCTTACTAGTCTCAACTATACCTAACATCCATAAATAAGTCCACATGGGCTAACAAAAGTCTTGGAATAGGGTGGGCCGGAAGAACCCAGTACAAATACTCAAATTCCATATTTAGGAAATTTATACCTTGGACTAGGCTAAGGTATCTAAATTCACTTCTAGATGGTACATTAGCCATAATAAATCCTAAGATAGGAATCCCACATAGAAACATGAGCAATTACGTCAACTCTACCTAAATTATGGTTTACAAATCACTAGAATATTCCAAATAAGGTTAATCATACTAACCATTCTTCCTATGCTTAAACCACATCCCAAACCTAGCATCATATCATATCCATTCTATGAATTTATTCAATCTAGGGATGAGGCAATATGATTCTAAAAGTGTAATAAGCATTTCACCTTATGGGTCAAAACCCCCCATCTAACCCAAAACTTCAATAATTAAGACTAAGTCAATCCACACATAATCAATCTTAACATTCACATTCACATGCAATATATAACATGTATTATCTTACGTAGAAGAGTAGGCAGAAGCCCACCTCAATGCCGAACCACAAATCCTTGAATCATTCACCAAACATTTGTCTCCACTTCACAATCTCAAGATGTTGTCATTCTATCATAATCATAATCTACTCATCAACAAAATAATAATGATACCCATATTGTGCCATCGTGCTTCCGGTCCAAAAATTTCACCTAAATCCCCATGTGGGCCCACTTATGTAAAATGCATTTTAGAGACCAACCCAACGTTCATACATACTCAAGGAATCATAACCCATAAAAAATGGGTAAAAAACAAGATAAATTTGGGACAAAATCAAGCACTCAAGCAATTGGTATTTTGGGAAAATAATCATGGAATTCCATCAAGAAAAAGGTGAATTCTTACCTTAAATTGGATGATAATCATGAAAATAGATGTTAAACAAGCTTCCCAATCACCAATATGCTCAAATTTTAAGACATCTCAGCCTTTAGGGCTTTTACTTTCGTGAGATGAGTGAATAATGAGCCAATTCACGACCTAAGGGGCCTATTATACCCCTTCCAGTTACTCATATGTTGAAATCATACTATATGGCATTAGGAGTAGGTATTGTGATCGCAAGAACTCTTAGTGCAATCTCACTATCCCTTCTACAATGGGTATCGCGATCACGGCCTTTGGTGTGTGATCGTTAGTCCATCAGATATCAGTT
This sequence comes from Capsicum pubescens, assembly GCA_030864215.1. NCBI lineage: Eukaryota > Viridiplantae > Streptophyta > Magnoliopsida > Solanales > Solanaceae > Capsicum > Capsicum pubescens. The sequence goes on from CM061544.1 coordinate 160,174,642, forward strand.
GAAACTTAGAAAAAATTCCAAGTTTATGCCAAAGCCTCGAGATATATTCGGAACCCTATATACGCAAATGAATTATGTTACCACACTAAATTTGACATTTGGATGCAATGGCAAAGTCAGATTTTCCATTTGAGGTTATTTCAACAAAATGTGGATCCCACACCCATATTTTAAATTTCTCCAACTTCGGATCAATAGGTCAAAATATGATTGGGTGCCTCGCGACCCGAACCAAAGGTCTACCTAACCTAAACTAGACACTCTGGAGCTACTGGCGTATCTAGAATTTACAAACGAGATTGTTTTACTAAAGTTTTCATTTGAAAGCCATTTGGAACCAGTGAAGATTCAAAATAAGTAAATGAGCCTAAAATCCAAATGAACTATCCGATCATCGAACAAATAGTTTCGGAAAGTCATAAATGAATTGTTGCCACTATGGAAAGGCTCGAACAATAAAAAATGCATGCAAATCAAGAAAATGACTTGGAGGGTCTAAAGGATGAGGTACTAGGCTCGCATTCTCCGAGCATGACTTCCCAAATAACCTTTATGAAGAGAGAACACTTCTAAGGGATTTTCCCACAGGTATACCTTTTTCAACCAGCTCTCTCACTTCACTTCAAAATTACCAAAACTCAACTTAAACCACCAAATGGCCTCTGACTTAACCAAAATTGTTAATGCATATAAATCTAAACCACAACACACTGATACTTTCTCGATACCTACAGAAATCAGCAAAGGTTCATCCAAGCCAAGACTAGTCCAAGACATAAGTAATGCAATTCTAAATCCAAATACAACCTAATTTTACCATTCCATACCTACTATTCACTCCAAACCATGAGGAAAATCACTTGAGTCCTATCCCTACAATCTCTTCACAAAGAACTCAAAGAACTGAAGATAATCCACTGAAAGTCCACCTGACAAATATGAGAATAAGCCCATAAGAGGCTATCTGGGCTAACAAATAAAGATAATCAAGGAATACAATCTATGAAAATGTTATAACTAGTGCAAATGATAATTAAAAGTGAAATCTAAAAGATTAAGGCATAACTACTCTTCACTGAATGATCAGCTCTATGATGTCCCATCAACCCAGATTGAACCCATACTGAATCTAACTAAATCATACTACTCCCACTTAGTATATCATCAAAAATTCCCAAACAATACTGAAGACCTATAATCAAAGATGAAGGAACCAAATCGGGTCCAAGAGCTATCATCTGAACACTTATTAACTATATCCATCCGATCACAAAAAGATCCTCAAGTAACATAATTTTTCTCTCTTTAGCTAAACCCTAACCCTAAACTCTATTTTCCAATTTTGGCCATCATGGCCACCATATCTTGTGGGGCAAACCCACCAAAAAATACTCAGAAGTTGATGTGTCTTGGACTAGTCTTGGCTTGGATTAGCCTTTAGATTTTTGAATCTTTGGTTGAAAGAAGAGTCTTTCTTTGAAGTTATAAAGAAGAAGTTGAAAACATAGATGCAAGCTAATCCTTCCATTATAAGTTAAAGAAATTTGAATCTTCTTTAACTAAATAGAGAAAAGAATATTTTGGTATCATTTTATAAAAAATTGCTACCTTTGAGGAAATTATTAAGGTAAGGGAAAAGCATTTTGAAGAATCTCCTTTAGGTACAAATAGAGAATTATTATTTAAAGCACAAGCAGATTTAAATATCCAGCTTAGGAGGGAAGAAGAATTTAGGAATCATAAGGCAGGTTTACAATGGTTCAAAGACGGTGAAAGAAACACCAAATTTACACCAAATTCTTTCATGTAGTTGTCAAAGGTAGAAGAAGTAGATTGAAAGTTAAAAGAATTCAAAATGAAGAAGGTGAGTGGCTAGAAAATCAAAATGATATTGCTTCTTTTAGAAACAATTCTCAAATTAATATGAAGTTGAGGATTTTTCTATGTTGGAACAATTACAATCAATAGCGAATGCAGAGTAGAATGAGGAGCTGAATAAAATTCCTGATATACAAGAGGTAAAGAAAAAAGTGATGGGTCTTGGGATATTATTCATATGGATGTCCTGATGGAATAATAAGAGCCTTTTTCAAGGGTTCTTGGGATATTATTCATATGGATGTTCATCAAATAATGGTGGATTTCTTTTATGGTTATGAATTACCAAGGTTTGTGACACATACAAACTTGGTTCTTCTACAAAAAAAGTTAGTGGTGAACACTTTTTCTGATATGAGACCAATCTCTTTAAGTAATTTTGTGAATAAAATCTTTTCTAGAATTATTAAAGACAGAATCAAAAAGTTGTTACCTGATATCATTTTATAAGAGCAAGCTATTTTTTTCCATAAAAGAAGAATTGCAGAAAACCTCTTACTGGTGCAAGAGATCATATCAAAAATAACAAAGAGAGGTAAACCCCCAATATGAAGATCAAATTAGATATGACGAAGGATTATGATGGGTTTGATTGGTTGTACCTTACAAATGTTCTGAGAAAAGTAGGGTTCAATGAAATAGTTATATATATATGGTGTACAGATTAGTAGGGAAGAACTGGTACTCAATTCTTTTAAATGGTCAACCTAAAGGATTTTTTTAGATCCTAAAAGGGTTTGAAATAAGGAGACCTTTTATCCCCTACTCTCTATATTCTTGCAGCAGAACTGATGTCTAGAGCTTTAAAATCCCTAACACTTAGGAAAGACTTTAAGTTATTTGGCATTCCAAGAGGAAGTCCAAAAATTAACCTCTTAGCTTTTGTTGATGATCTGATCATATTTTGTAAAATAGATTTGGTTACTATGCAAGGGTTTACATCTACGTTGGAGAGGTATGAAAATATTTTAGGTTAGAAGGTCAATAAGGAGAAAAGTGCAATCTACCTGCACAAGGGAGTTTCTCAAGGAGTAGCAGTGATGGCAGAGGTTGCAACAAGGATCCTGAGAAAACAGTTTTCTTTTACTTACCTTGGATTCCCTAATTTTCATATGAGAAAGACAAAGGATTTCTATCAGCCTATAATGAACAAAATCAACAGTAAATTACAAGGATGGAAAGGGAAAATGTTATCACATGGAGGGAGAGCAGTTCTTATCAAGCATGTATTACAAAACATTCCAATTCACTGCCTATCAGTTATGAATCTCCTAGGAAATGTAATGAATTTAATCTATAAAATGTTAGCTCAATTTTTGTAGAGTAATCACATTAGAAGAAGAAGCAAACACTGGGTCATATAGATGTTGTTATGTTTCCTGTAGAAGAAGGAGGGCTTGGATTTAGATTATTCAAAGATATGAATACAGTTGTATTCTAAAAGTTATGGTGGAATTTAAGAACTGAAGTTTCTATTTGGAGTGCTTACATGCATAATAAGTATTGTAAAAAATAGCACTCGTATATGGTAATATGGAAGAAAGGGGAAGGGTCTCAGGTGTGTTAGAAGATGCTGCAAGCTAGAGACTTAATTGAGTATCAGATTTTGTGGCAAACGAGAAGTGGGAATTCTAGTATATGGTTTGACAACTGGAAAACCCCAAGAGACTTATAAACTATTATTCAGAATAGTAGGGAATAGGATAATAGGTATCAAAAGGTGAAAGATTTATTGCAAGATGGAGCATGGAACTCACAATTGATCAGTTAGTAATTTCCATAGGAGATTCCCAGTCATAGTACTGACAATATTTGTTCCACAATCAGTACAAGAGGAGATGATAGACCTATTTGGATGCTTGAAGATAAAGTGAACTTTACTGTTAGATGAACATGGCTTTATACTACACAAAAGGAGGGGAAAACAAGTTTTATAGAGAAATATGGATAAAGGGACTGTTGTTCAAAATGAATTTTCTAATAATAAGAATCTGGAAAGAAAAGGTGTCAGTGGATGAGAATATAAGAAGATGGGGGTTAAAAGGTCCCTTGAGATGTTGGTGTTGTACAAATCCAGATCAAGAAATCATATCTAATGCGTTTCTAAGATCTACTATTACTAACAGGATATGGTTCTACTTTTTCTCTTTTGTAGGTATTAACATAATTGGTCTAAGATTTAGGAAAACTATTATGGCATGGTGGAATGCTGAAGTCAGGAGAAAAGAAAGAGCTTACTATCTAGCTATACCTAGTATGATCATTTGGGAACTTTTGAGAAAAGAAACAATATAAAACATGATTGAAAGAGGATAGTAGAGCAAAGAGTAATATTCAATATCACTAGGCATATCAGAATGTTACTCGAAGTCAGAAATCCAAAAAAGGATTTCCCTTATGCTTGGCTAAATATTTTAAAGGAATTTGAGCATAGTAGAACAAGGGTGAAATTTACAAAAGTTCTTTTGCAGTTTCCTATAGGAGGATGGGTTAAATATAATTCTGATGGATCTTCTAGAGGAAATCCTTGCATTAGTTCTTATGCTTTTTGTTTAAGGGATGAGAGGGGTGATTTGAGTTTTGCAAAATGAGATAAAATAGATAATACTTCCAATGTTTAAGTAGAGGCATTGCTATCCTACAATCAGCAAAACATTATTCTCACACATAATACAATAAGGTAATTTTTCAAACAGATTCTCTTCTTATTTAGAAAAATTTAATTAGTGAATGGACTTGTCCATGGAATATAACAGAGTATATAGAGCAAATATGGTCACAGTTAGAACCCAAACAAGTTCAGTTTCATCATATCATGAGGGAAGTGAATCTATTGGCAGATCACTTAACTAATTTAGCCATTGATAAAGGGGAATTCACAATCACATTCTTTCAACAGTTAGAAGTTACAGGCAAGAAGATAGTAAGCAACAATAAATTACAATGTCCCTAATTAAGATTGTCACCAATGAAAGGGTGAAAGGGCTAGGAAGTCTACAACTTAGTTTGTTCAAATGCAAGTATTAACAAGCCATGAAGTCACCAAAAATTTGAAAAAGCGATCTAGCCTATACTATAGCATCCAATAAAAAGGACCTGCAACAAAAGGGGAGGGTTATATAGATGACATGCATTTGGTACAACTGAAGAGTATGGTAATCTTCGACCACTTGTGGCTCCAAGTATCCCATTATCACCATACCGGCCATAGCTATAATAATATAGGAAAAATGAAATTAACACAAGATTTGGAAAAGGCAAAAGAGCTAGGACCTGAGCTTACTCAAAGAAGTAACAGTCTTTATAGGCCTAGAATCCCTCAGTAGTGCACAAAAAAAAGTTGTAATTCCCATCCACCGGAGAGCACAACTAGGAGAAATGGAATACGAGAAAAATGAGTTACAAATGCAAGAGATTAAAGTACAAAGAAATAATCAACACTTATTTCTGCAAGCTGAAAGATGCAACAATACCAGCAAGCGAAGGCACAATGTCAATCAGCCAAACCTGGTACAAGAGGAACTAACGATTAAGCATGGGAAAGCTCTTCATTTTTCAAGTGTTTTAAGGCTAATGCGGCGGGTGAAGATGGATTTTCATTTAAGAAACCCTAAGAATCCAGATATATGTAGTAGTGAAGGTGGATTGGGTCGGCTTGGGTATCAAATAGGAGTAGGTCTTTTATTTTGTTTTGTGAATTTTTTTTGATGGGTTGGTCCATTTTTGTGTAAATACTTAATTTGTCTTTTTTTCTTTTATTAATAAAATTCCAAAATTAATCTAAAAAAAACTATAATCTATCTGAAGTCAAGAAGATCGAATAGGCAACCACAGAGTATGCTCAACCAGCCTATAAATGAAATCTGAACTGAGACAAATCTAAAACGAAGGATGCACTCAAGCTCTACAACTCCAAGAAGAAATTTCAAAACCAAGGCTGAATCACTAGATCTCAACTATCCAAACAAAACCTGAAGAACAAATCACCATTCTAAGGAGACAACTCCAAACAGAGCTAATAAGTCTATATTAATGTCAACTAATGAAATCGACTTTAGCATCCAAATCTAACATATCTGAGCTAAATCATACCAAGCCAAAATCAAAACACAACTGAAGAACAAAATCACCAAAATGATAAACCATTGACTGACAACGCAAACAACCAACTTTTTATTAACTAGAGGGTAGAAAATGCAGCCACATAACATAAATCATGCCTAAGGATAAATCACCTACTGAAAATGCAAATATCCCACTCTATATCTGTTGGAGGGCATGAATTACAAAAGCATGTGCAAAAACTCCCCAAGGATACAAACCACACTAGTAGTGGTAAAAACTCTAGCAACTTGAAGAAATGCAACTTTAGCAAAAACTAACCAGTTCAACACTCCATTTTGACATATAATACTTATAGGCACATATCAGAAAGGAGAAACACTCCACAAAGACTCATTAAGTTGAAAAAACTCTAAAATAAAGATATGTTGAATCCATCCAAGTAGGGCAATCATTACTTAAACAAACCATGAGTCACTTCATTAAGAAAAATGCACCAAGATTGACACCAAAGACAACGTTAAGACCACTACTAAAAAATGAACCAGACAACTCAAGATGAATCAAGTAGCGATCACAGGAAATACTAGCTACCTCTAACTTTCCAACTCCACTTTAGACAAAAGCCATATTACGGCAAAAAAAGAGCATCCAATGTCAACACTCGTACTAAGAGCAAACCATCAAGGAAATAAACCCAACCAATATAGAAGATGGATCCAAGATATCTCGATATCAATATAAAAACCACTATCAGGTGATGAAATTTCCACAAGCAAAGAACGAACCCAAAACTTGTAAAACTAAAAAATAAGTTATATATAAGGGATAACCGATGTAAAAATCTTTGCAACTCAGGAGGCAAGTCTAAGAATCTAAAACTCAAGAATGAATAATATATCTAAATTGCCAACTCTAGAACCATACAGAAATATAAAAGGTCAACTTACCTTCTACACAATAAAAAACTCCACAATCAATTTAAAAAAGCAAACAAAGGAGGAAAATAATCAACCTCGCCTCACTACAGGGAAGGAATCATCGAATAGGGATATAGTTACCCAAGCAATTTAATAAGAACCACGTAGATTCTAACTAAATAACACAAGTATAAATAGCTAACCAGCAAGGATCAATAATATCAAGCAATGACGCTAATAACAACAACAATATAACATCAGTATAATGAATAGGTTGTACCAAAATGAAAATCAATAGCAAGTAACACTTAAGGGCCACAATAAGGCCAATGAGACTCAAACCCAAATGCTATACCCATATGGAGAAAATATCAATACAAATCTACTTTATCCACTACTAACAAAAATAAACATGAGGGTGGTCATACGATTCTAAATTAAAGAACAAGGCACACAACGACCAATATGAACTCATCAAGGCATATAATCATCAATAGGTACAAAAACCCCACTAAATAAATAAAAAAGGGTAAATATGGGAAATAAAATAAACCTATCATGGTGAAATCTACAATCACATGCCAGATGGATATATGGGAGAGTAAATCTTAATATGTTCAAACTCAGACCGACTGACTAAATCACCAATTGAGACGCCAGGCATACTATATTTGACTGAAGATGCCACAACATCATGAGACTGATTTGAATGAGTTAAAAGACTAGAAATCCCATATTAGGGACACTTTCTAAACTAGTGACAAATCTCTCTATAGTTGTAACAAACTCTTGATGACCTAACCTAGCGAGAAACATGAACTAAGCCCAAATGGTTGGCCAACTGACATTGAGAGCACTCTCTACAATAATGATCATCCTTCTTACAGTCATATCTTGTCTCAGGAACTCTAGTGGAAGGGATTACATGCTAACTTGGATCCATTTCTCATCTTGACACAGCCGGAACACACTCTTGGTTGAAATACCAATAGCACTATACTAATGGCATGGCCTCTTTCTGCCATCTCCATAAGTATCAATACATGCTCTCTTTGTGGATCTCACATAATCCAAAACTTGAGAGAAGTAAGACCCAATTTCTATCAAGTTCTTTGATGCCAAATAGAGTGGAAATTATAGTCCTCTAATAAATCTGTGCACTATGTTTTGCTCAGAAGGATATATCATTACAATATACCTATCCCACTCAAGAAACCTGATCTCGTACTCAAAAATAGATAAAGAACCCTAATGAATACCAATAGACTTATCTCTAGTCTGAGAACTTCTCGATGACCTGGATGTCATCCCTAATTGTGAGGGGTCTACAATAGACTCGAGATACATAAAGTTGAACCTCAAAGGTCTGAAGTAGTCATGAGATCAACTGAAGCCTTATCTAGCACTACATCCTTAGGCTAGCATAAAAGATCTTTGATATCCATCTTTGATTCTCTAGTCTGATGCTATGCTGAAGCTCTGAAAACATATGTCAAAGTCTACTTCGTATCTACCGACCATATCGCATCATCCATTTGGGACAGAATAGAGTCAAAGAATAATCTTGAGACTTATATTAATGTAGACATATGACAAGGAGTAAAAAAATGAATTTCCTATGAATGTCCCTGTAGCTTCCTGAAGATATGTTACAGACATCTCCTTATTGATCTGTAGGACTCTACTAAACACTTAGCTCTTGAACAATTAAACTGGTAAACCTAGGCTATGATACTAATTTGTCATCACCAAATTGCTCAGGTCATGATAGTTCCTACCGTTACCTACTAGTAGGCAAGCCAAACTCATTATCCAGAATGACTAGTAACGGACTACCCAAAATAATAAAGAAAGGATTGTGGAATAAATGTAATAAAAAGTTAAATACATAATATAGTCTCAAAATCTGGTGGTATCAGAACAAGAGATTCTAATATAATAAGAGTACAAAAATGAAATACCAAGGGAATTACATTCACAATTCATCTCTGAATACAACATAGAGACTAGTTTAGTATATAAGAGGGATGAAAGTAATACTCTGAAAGTTTGGAGCTTACTCTATGTCTCTGAATCATGTTTGCTCCACACGATGCATACATTAATGGTGATAACCCATACTATGATCTACAGGTTGCAGAAGTATAGTATGAGTACAAACACATGGTACTTAGTAGGCAACTGTCATATGAGCTCCAAAGATATTGTAGATATATATAAAATAGAAATAGAATGAAAACTACACCCAAATGTCTCGAAATCACATAATAAAGCTAATGAGGTAGTAAGGACAACAACTCTCTCATAGCAACAAAACTAGCATTTTAAGACTAATCAAGTATCAAAGATGAACTATCCTATTCTATCCATACTTAGAAATTTCAACATTATACCACATATCCCAGGCCAATATATAAATGAGGAGCAATAGAATAATATATATGACAATATAAAAACCCAAGGAATGACTATACAATCTAAAAAATAAAGGAAGGGATATATAGTAATACTATAGCTACATATGGCTAGATATATATACATATATACACATAAACAAGGTCAATTCAAAGTATAGCCTAAGTATTGTGACTAGCATTTTAGGACCTCAAAATCATGGCCGGAACTAGTACTAGAATACTCAGGGTTTTTAACTCATACGTCTAGTAATGAGCTAATCATGCATAATATGAAAATCATAAGATAGAAAAGGTCAGAATCATACCTCAAATCTAGATACCAAATCAATAGCCAATATATCTCAAATTAGACATAAAAATGATAGTGAAAATATCCATGACAATGGAATTAATCGGCTTGTCCGAACAACCAATACCTATTCGACCCTATCACGTACCCCCACTGACCCAGGCTCAGAAGGTTTAATCAACATACATACACTATAAGGAATATTCATCACCCAAACCTATGCAACCCCCTACCCCATATAAGATAATAGATATAGGCGCATACTGGTGATAGGCAGTGTTTCTGGAAGGATGAATGCAACAGAATCCATAGTACCATAACCAATCCATGTATCAGAATATATAAAAAGACTCAAACCGGTGAGTATAATAAATATCATAATATCATCATCATAAACATCACCATCATAACTATCATCATCATAATCATCCTCTATCATTGTTGGGTATATATATAATTACAATACATAGGGCTATCCAGACTTGAACCTATAGATGTACACATAGGCAAATCAATATAATCATCATCTGGCCTTGCTGGGTATATCATCATAATTATCTTCCAGCCTTGTCAGATATCAATATCATCATCAAAATATCCTTCTTCCTCATTGGGTATATAATCAGTATTATCATAATCATCAACACATATATATAACATCAATACTAAAATCTATCATCAAGTTATACCTATAATTTATATCATCAATACCTTATCTTTCTCCATCCCATAATGGAGAGGTGTATAAATAGATATATAATAGGTGCATTACCTTAAGTCGTGGGTAAATATAGTATAAATTCACAAATCCATTGCCCAAGTAAACTTTGGGACTAAATCATTATAAAATTATGGAAAGAGTCAAAATCTCTCATGTTTAGGGTAATCAGTAGGATCAAATCATAGATGGAAATCTATCTTGGTCAAATCCTTAAAATAACATCATTAATCTCTCTTACATATATGTTATCCATTAAGACATGCAGTTATTGTTACAAAGAAATCTATTTTAAGATGAAAAGTGGGCTTTAACCCTTATTTAGGTAAATAGTAATAAGATCATATTTTTTCTAGAATCACATCATTTACCAATTTAATGATCATGAATGTACCAAATCTATGCATGCCATCACTGGTATTCACACAATGGAACCATAAGAATCAATATATTCATAAACTACAACTGCATCCGTTAGAAGGGTAAACACTTCTCGGAAGTCCAAACAATATCATAACACGGAATTTAGCCCAATAATGTGTCCGGAATAACTACAACATCATATTCACGTCTTTAAGCCCACATATGTATCCAGAACTCATAATAATAATCATATTTATAAGTTATCTCATATCTATAAGTTATAGCATAACTACGAGGCATAACATATTTATAAGTTATGAGCCAAATCTTTAAGGCATACCACATCTGGGAGGCATCATATCAATAAGCATCTAATATCTGGGAGGCACAATATTAATAAACATCTCACGTCTAGGAGGCACAATATCAATAAGTATCTCACATCTAGGTGGCAGAATATAAAACTGGGACATAAATCATAACTATGAGATATATCACCTCTATAGGCCAAATATCGCATCTATGAGGAATTTCATCACTATAGGCCAAAACCACAACTATGAATATATCATGGCTATGAGCCATTAATCATTTACAGAAGAAATACCATAAGGAGTCACCATGTTGGGAAGTAACCTTATACTAAAGTTCTTACTGGTCTCAGTTATACCTATCATCTGCAAATAAGTCCACATGGACTAACCTAAGTCTTGGACTAAAGTGGGTTGGAAAAACCCACTTCAAATCCTCTAATTCCATATTTTTGTAATTTTTGCCCCAGACTAGGCTAAGTTATTTATATTCATGTCTTTATGGTACTCCTAAGATAGGAATCCCACCTAAAAACATGAGCAAATAAGTCAACTCCACCAAAATTACGATTTTAAGATCACTAGAATAGTCAAAATAAAATTAATCATACTGATCGTGCTTCCAATTCTTAAACCACGTCCCAAACCTAGCATCATATCTTATCCATTCTATGAATTAGTTCAATCTAGGGAGGAGGCAATAAAATTCTAAAAGTGTAATGAGCATTTTACCGTACATGACAAAAATCCTCATCTAATCCCCTAACATCAATAATTATAACTAAGTCAATCCCCAAACATCAATAATCAAAACTAAGTTATTCTACCCATAATCAATATTAACATTCACATGTAATATATCATACATATCATCTTACAAAAAAGAGTATGAAGAAGCATAACTCAATGTCGAACTGCAACTCCTTGAATCATTCACCAAACATTTGTATTCCCATCATTATCACAAAATATCGTCATGCTATCAAAATTTTAATCTACACATAAATATAAAAATAACAATACCCATATTGCACAATTATGCTTTGACTCCAAAAATTGCACCCAAATCCTCATGTGGGTTCCGCTTATAAAAAATGCATTTTTGAGACAAACCCAATGTTCATACATGATCAAGAAATTATAACCCTCAAAAATAGGTGAAAACAAAGCTAAATTGAGGCTAAAATCAAGCCCTCAAACTATTGGAGTTTTGGGCAAATAATAAAGGAAACCAAAAAAGGTGAATTCTTACATTAAATTAGATGATAATCACAAAAATAGATGTTAAAAAAGATTCCCAATCTCCAACAAGCTCCAATTTTAAGATATCTCACCCATTAGGGTTTTTTCTCACAAAAGATTGATGAATAATGAGCCAATTCATGACATAATGTGCAATTGCACTACATGACATCAGGTCAGGTGTTGAGATCACATCAACTTCTAATACAATTGCACTATCCCCTCTGCCATGGGTACCATGATCGTGTCCCTTTGTGTGCGATCGCCACCCTATTAGATATCAACTGAAACTTGGAAAAATTACTAAGTTTTTGCCATGAACTCGGGATTCATTTTGAACCCAATATGTCCAAATAAACTATCTAACCACTCTAAATTCGATGTTCTATAAATGATGAAAAAGTCAAATTTTTCATCTGAGGTCGTTTCAACCAAATGAAGGTCCCACACCCATACTTCTAATTTCTCTAATTTCCGACCCATAGGTCAAAATGAGATCAGGTGCCTCCAAACCTGAGCATATGTCTACCTAGACTAAAATTGTCATTTTAGAGCTACTAGTGTAGCTAGAATTTGCATACGAGATCATTTTACTAAAGATTTTGTTCGATGGCCATTTGGATCTAACAAAGACTCCAGAATAGAAAAATAAGCCTAAATCACAAATAACTATCCGATCATTAAGTAGACAGTTTTAGAAAGTTCTTAATGTTTTGTAGATGCTTTGGGAAGGCTCAAAATGCTGGAGATGCTCACAAATCAAGGAAATAACCTAGAAACTCATTACATTTAATTTTAGATCCACATTTTCATATGTGTCTATTTATTATGCATTGAGATTGAGTTTGTCTTCAGAGTCTTTATCTGTTCCGATAAATATAACTACCCCTATTGGTTATTTCTTAGTGGATCGATTATATAAATCATGTTTGGAGATTTCTTGAGAGTATAATACTTAAGTTGATCTCATTGTTCTACATTTACTGGATTTTGATGTGATTTTGGTCATGGACTAGTTATCCCCTTATCATGCGATCTTAGATTTCTTCTCCAAGGCTCTTACCTTATCCTTGCGTAGAATATCATTAGTTTTGTTGCAGGGTTCTTTTAGATGTGCATCGATAGACATTATTTCTTATGTTCGATCTAGGAGAATGGTGTCTTGATTTTGTTTGTAATGTTAGTGTTAATCCCTTACTTAATTCTACTCCTATTGTTCGTGAGTTTCTGATGTCTTCCCTATTCACCTACCTAGCCTTCCTTCTGAACGTGATAGGGAGTTTGCTATTGAAGTCGACTTGGGCACCCAACCAATTTTAATGTCTCCTTATTGCATAGCCTTTATCGATCTAAAGAAGCTAAATATTTATCTTTAATATTTTCTAGGTAAGGGTTTTATCAAATTGAGTATATTGCCTTGTGATGCTACAATTCTGTTTCTAAATAAAAAGTATATCTCCATGCATATGTGTATTGACTACATGTAGTTGAATAAGGTGACAATGTTGAATAAGTATCCTATGCCTTATATTGAGGATTTTTTGGACCAGCTTCAGGGTGTAGTGTTTTCTAAGATTGTTTTGAGGTCTGGTTAGTACCAGTTGAGGATTAGGGTACAGAAAATACCCAAGACATCTTTCAGGACTCATTATGGTCATTATGACTTCCCAGCGATATCTTTGGGGTTTACTAATGCCCCAACAACATTTATAGAGTTGAAGAATTGTTTTTTCAGGTCGTATTTGAAATCCATTATTGTAGTTTCCATTGATGACATTTTTGTATATTCGAGGTGTTGGGAAGAGCACGAGCAATGTTTAAGGACTATGCTCTACACTTTGAGAGAGCATAGGCTTTATGTCGAATTCTCAAACTATAGGTCCTAGCTTGAGTCTATTACTATATTTGGGCATGTGGTTTTTAAAGATGGCATAATGGTGGACCTAGTGAAGATTGAGGCTATTTATAGTTGTTCCTGGACTACATCTCTAATACTACCCAAACCAGGGCCTAGATGTGTCAGTTCCTCAAGCCTAACCGGGATCAAGACCACCCCTAATACACAACCGTAACCACCTTACACCCGATGTCAGATGAATTTCGATTATATAATATAAAAAGATGGAACAATCATAGTAAAATACTTTCAAACAGTGTCATCCCCAATACCAATATGAATGCCAATCCCGACATCAATACCTACACTACCCATACCAACCCAAAGTAGTCTCACAAATCCTCTAACCAACATCAAAGAACATTTGGTCAAGATATTCCCCCAACCATAGCCAAAACCAAAGTCCAAGATATAACCAAAAGTATTAAAAGATATTCATAGCATGAAATGGAGTCTTTCAGAGTATGGAAGCTCATCACTTTAGTCTGACATAAACGATGTCCCTGAATATAATCACTGAGAAGGAGGAGTGTATGCCTAGTTCCTGTATCTCATAGGGAAACATCGCTCGTAGACAGGTTAGTGGGTGAACTCTAGCATGTACTCAAGAATAAGGATAAAATCATACCATCATTAAAAAACAAAGTATATAACTGTATACAACCACTTAAATATATAGATATATACCATGCTGGGAAAGGGAACTAGGTTTAGCATGCATTTAAATCTTTTACCTGGACTGTGTATCTTGACTATTCTAAAACCACCCATGGGTTATATGTGTCCAATGTTACCCCCTGAATGGTCCCTGGTGTGCGTAGTCATATGAACTGGATATATCATAGGGGTAGGGGATTCCCGTTTATCCTTCTCCATCCATGATACATATGTTCATGTATAAACTAAGGAGATTCTCATGTACCCTACAAGTATATGGTCACCATGACAAACCCTTATGTCGGCAAATATGAGTTTCCTGTGTTCGTCCATTGGACTACACCTTCATGGTTTTCTATCACAATCCGCTATTATTTCCCAATTAAAACCATTAACATATAACCAACCAACCAATTCCATGTCTTAATTACCAAGGAATTATATAGTGGTATCGTCATACCGACTATAGCTTGCGAGCAATTTCATTAGGAAACACTTAAGGGATTCCCATGTACCCCACATGATTTCCAACTTACCAAAACCATGGCCACTAAGGCCTTACCAATTCATTTAAAACCATTTAAACAAATTTATCTTCCATAACCATATTAGGCAATGCAATAGTTTCGATAAAAGTCAAACTATGTGACAAAACCATTCTTATAGGCATTTTAACTAACACATTGAGGGCATACAGTTTCCAAAACAAAAACCAAGAACCAATTGACCATTCCCATAAAACAACATGCTTAATTCCATGATTTTAATATGAAAACCATAAGAAGAACATGGGAAAACAATATTCATCCATTAACAACCAAAATCCCCAACATATAATTCAAAACCAAAAAATACCAATAATTAAAACATTAAAATCATTAATTAAAACATGAATTTAGTTGAACTAACAATGAGGGAGGAGTAACATGCCTTAGATACCAAAGAGTACAAAGAAAAACCACCCTTGTAAGCCTCAAATTGATTTTATTGGAGAAACACTAGCGTTTCTTGAACCAAGTGCCTTAAGAGAGATTTGAGAGTGTTTAAAGTATTTTCGATTGAGCATAATAGGGTAAATGAAGTCCCAATAGTGTTTTAATTCATGGGTCAAAAGAGGTTAAGAGGGAAAATGTCGAGAATACCCGCAGTTTAAACTGTAAAAATCCCTGCTGGAGGGAATGACTTTTCCCTTAACTCATAAATACAATATATGAGGCATACCCACCACTCATACCCTTTATAGAATATTGAACATCACACACTGTCCATCATACGACTCCCCTTGCCTAAGTCATACCCATACCATATGACTAGTACCCTCAAACCGTATGCTAGGCAAAATCATCTAGGCTAGACATAGGACATCATACGATTTGACACTATACTTCTCGTACCCTAACTATGACTTGTATGATGTCCATTCGTACCTTGGATAGAAACCAACAAAATCACACTAATTATCATACTAGTGGAGGACCCTTAACCATACCCACATCACACAATAAGTACCCTAAATTCGTATGATATCGCGAATCTCAAACTCAAGTAAATTTCAAAGGGTCAAAAGACAAGGTGTTTCAATTCTCCCCTACTTGGATCATTTGTCTCCAAATGATGTGTAAAGGCAAGCACAAGCACTATTTAACACTATAATTCCTATCAACTCTCCTTTAACCAATGTAGGTAAACAAGGACATAAAACAAAGATATTAATATCAGCACATACCTCAATCACAAATTTTTGGAACAAGGAACAAATGCAAATACTTGGTCTTTATGTCCTTTTCCTCATCCCAAATAGCTTTTTCAACCTTGTGGTTCCTTCTTAGAACTTTTACCGAACCTATATCCTTGGTCAGCACCCAAAGAACCTGCCAATCCAAAATCTCAACTGGGATCTCCTCATAAGACAAAGAATCTGAAATACCCAATACTTCCAAAGGAACAACTGATGAAGGATCACCTATGCACTTTCTAAATATAGAAACATGGAAAACTGGATGAATGAAGCTCAAACTAGTTTGCAACTCTAACTAATATGAAACATTACCAGCCCTCCTCAAATCAAGTAAGGACCAACTTATCCGGGAATGTGCTTCTCCTATTTACCAAACCACATCACTCCCTTCATGGGATTCACTTTCACAATTACCCTATCCACAATCTCAAATTCCAAATCCCTTAACCTCACGTCCACATAGGACCTTTTGCAACTTTGGGTAGTCTTAAGTTTATCCCGGATTACCTTCACCTTCTCCATAGCTTGGTGAACCATGTTCAGGCCAAACATCTTCGCCTTACAAACCTTTAACCATTCAATAGGAGATCTACACCTCCTACCATACAAGGCTTCAAATAGAGCCATCCCAATGCTAGAATGATGGCTATTATTTTAAGAAAACTCCATAAGAGGATATTCTCAACCCAACTACCACCATAATCAATCTCACAATCATGAAGCTTGTCCTCCGACATCTGGATAGTCTTTTCTTCTTGCCCATTTGACTATGGGTGAAAAGCAGTACTAAGACTTACCTTAGACCCCAAACCATTCTGGAATTACCGCTAAAAGTGAAATTCAAACTGCATACCATAATTAGACATGATAGAAAATAGCATACCATTCAACTTCACAATCTTATGGAGATACAACCTTGTATAAACCTCAGCCAAAAAATTAGTCCTCATGGCAAATAGTGAGTAGACTTTGTTATCGTATCCACGATGACCCATACCAAATCAAACTAATTTCGAGATTGAGGAAGACCGATAATGAAATCCATATCGGTCACTTCCAACTTCCACTCCAGAAATCAATTTCTTGATACAATCCCCCGGGACCAATGTGCTCAAGTTATATTTGTTGACACACCATACACTTCGCCACAAAATTCTCCATATCCCTCTTCATACTGTTCCACCAATACATTGCTTTAAGGTCATGATACATTTTCATCGATCTAGTATGAACAATATATCGTGACTCACGCATCTCATCCAAGATGCTTTCTCATAAACCATCGATATCTGTAATGCATAATCTCCCTTGGTACCTTAAAGTACCATCATCACCAATATCGAAGGCCATCACCTTTTACCCACCTACATTACCCTTGATCCTTATCAAGACAGAATCTAACATCTGTTTCTCCTTTATTTTAGCATCAAGATACGATCGCGCCATATCCTGCACCAATACACCACCATCCAAAGAGTCCATGAGGCAAACTCCAAGGTTAGCCAAATGGTGAATGTCTTTTACCAACTCCCATTTCTCCTTATCCACATGAGCTAGACTCCTCATAAATAACCTACTAAGAGTATTAGCAACCATATTATCTTTGCATCGGTGGTAGTGAAGACTCATGTCATAATCCTTGAAAAGCTCAAGCCATATCCTTTGCCTGATGTTAAGCTCTTTCTGAGTAAGCACATACTGCAGGCTCTTATGATAAGAAAATATATCCATATGATCTTCATATAAATAGTGACAAAAAATTTACAAAGTAAATACCACAGCTAATAGCTCTAAGTCATGAGTCGGATAATTCCTCTCATGCACCTTCAATTTTCAAGAGGCATAAGCTATCACCTTACTATGTTGCATCCGAACACACTCAATCCCTACATGGGACGCATTGCAGTAGACCACAAACCTATCAGTGCCTTTCAAAAAGGTAAAAACTAGAGCAAAAGTTAGCTTATACTTAAGCTTTTCAAAACTCCCCTAACAAGCATCAAACCACAAGAACATTACCTTTTTCTGAGTTAATTTAGTCAATGGGGAAGCTATCATCGATAAACATTCCACAAACCTCCTATAGTAACCAACTAAACCCAAGAAGCTTGGATGATAATTTGGAGTCATTATTCTAGGCCACTTCTTCACCACTGCAACATTTTGTGGATCCACTATGATCCCTTCACTAGAAATGATGTCACCCAAAAAAGTGAAAACATTCAGCTAGAATTCACATAGCCAAAATTTGGCATACAACTACTGCTCCTTCAAGGGTTGTAATATAATATAGAGGTAATTTGTATAATCCACCTCGATCTTAGAGTACACCAAAATTTAATCTATGAAAATAATGACAAATAGATCTAAAAATTGATGGAAGACCTGATTCGTCAAATCCATGAACGTCGTTAGGGCATTGGTAAAACTAAACGACATAAATAGGAACTCAAAATGCCCATATCGAGTTTGGAAGTTAGTATTAGGGATATTCATCCTCCCTAATATTTAACTGATGATACTTAAATTGAAGATCAATTTTGGATAAAAACATAGCACCCTACAACTGATAAAGCAAATCATCTGTCTTTAAGAAAGGATACTTATTCATTATCGTCACCTTATTCAACTAATGGTAATTAATACACATACGCAGAGGACCATCCTTCTTACACATGAATAACACAGGTGCACCCCAAGGGGACACACTAGGATAAATGAAACCCTTATCTAAGAAACCCTTTAATTGGTCCTTAAACTTCTTCAGCATAACCTGAAACATTCTATACATGGGAATAGAAATTGGAAGAGTGTCTAGAATAAGATCAATCCCAAAATTAATCTCTCTATTAGGAGGAACACCAGAAAGGTCATAAGGTAAAACCTCAAGGAACTCTTTCACCATTATGACAAAATATGAAAAGGACCATCCGAGTTAAAATCTTTAACATAGACTAGATTATAGAGGCACCCCTTGGAGATTAATCTCCAAGGTATAATATATGATATAAATTTCCCCTTAGGAGCTAGGGAACCACTTCCCACTTAATAACTTACTCATTTAGGAATTTAAAGATAACCTTATGGGTTCGATAATCCAGAGAAACATAGCACGAGTGCAACCAATTCATCCCCAGTATGACATCAAAATCCACCATATCAAATTCAAACAAATCAACCAACGTTTTATCACTACCAACAAATAGAACACACACCCTATAGACTTTATTAGAAATCACTTAGTTACCTACTAGGTAGAAACATAAAAAGGGTCCAAAATATACTCCAGACCAAAACCAAAATGTACAGCCATAAATGTGGTCACATAATAGAGAGTGGACCCCAAATCAAGTAAACAATACACATCGTGAGAAAAGTATTTCAACATACCTATCACAAGATTAGGCGATACCTCAGACCCCTATCGGGCAGTGAGAGCATAGACACGGTTCCAACCAGCGACACTAAATGGTGCACTCTTTAGAGCTGGAGCTGATGATAAACTAACGAGAACCATGTTCACACCCAAAGGAAACTTACCAACAGGATAATTTCTAAGTATATGCCCTGGTTGACTACAGTTAAAGCACCTGTCCCTTCCCTCATCACATAAAACCCAATGTAATCTACCATAAAACCTATAGAAAGGATATAATAAAGCTGACTAGGCCCCACTGGCCTAATATTAGGAACCCTATGCCCTAAAGTTATCACCACCATAGAAATGGCTCACTTGAAGGATTTTAGTAAGGAGCACTAGCCATTGAGTAAGACCTAGAATTGCCCCACTTTTTCTTGAGCCACTTACCACTATCCTTGTCATTCTTCAACTGGCCACCACCCTTCTCAAAGAATCTGAACTTCTTTTCCTGTCTCTTTCCTAACTAAGCCTTCTTCTTTTTCATCATAATGTTGAGTCATACTATGAAGGTTTGGGAAAGGGTGGTAGAGGTAAGGATGATAAGGATCGTGATGATTTTTGAGAATCAGTTTAGTTTCATGCCAGGTTGCTAAATCAATGAGGCCATTCACCTTATAAGGAGATTAGTGGATCAGTTTTGGGAGAGGAAGAAGGACTTGCACATGGTGTTTATTGATCTTGAGAAAGCATATGATAGAGTTCTCATGGAGATTCTGTGAAGGTGCTTGGAGGCTAGAGGGGTGCCCGTGACATACACTAGGGCAATTCAGGATATATATGATGGGGTAAAGACTCGGGTAAGGACGGTAGGTGGTGATTTAGAGAACTTTCCAGTCATGATAGGGTTACATCAGGGATCGACTCTTAGCCTATTTTTATTTTCCTTGGTGATGGATGTTTTGATGTGACATATTCAAGGGGAGGTACCTTGATGTATGTTATTCGCAGATGATGTGGTTCTGATTGAAGAGACTCGGGGTGGAGTTAATGATAAGTTGGAAATATGGAGGAAGATGCTTAATTCTAAAGGATTTTGGTTAAGTAGAACCAAGATGGAGTACTTAGAGTGTAAGTTCAGTGATGTATCGTAGGAGGCTAGAGTAGTTGTGAAGCTGGATTCTCAGGCCATTTACAAGAGAGAGAGTTTCAAGTGTTTGGGGTCTATAATTCAGGGCAATGGTGAGATTGACGAGGGTGTTGTGCATTATATTGGGGTAGGATAGTTAAAATGGAGGCTCACTTCGGGAGTTATATATGATAAGATGGTGCCTCCGAAGCTTAAAGGTAAGTTCTATAGAGTGGTAGTCTGGCCGGCTATGGTGTATGGAGCGAAGTGTTGTCAAGTTAAGAACTTCAAAATCCAAAAGTTAAAGGTGGAGGAGATGAGAATGTTGAGATAGATGTGTGGGCATACCAAGAAAGATAAGGTAAGAAATAATATTATTCAAGAGAAGGTGAGAGTTGCCTCGGTAGAGGACAAGATGCGAGAAGTAAGGTTATGTTGGTTTGGGCATGTGATGAGGAGGGGCTTAGATGCTCATATGCGGAGGTGTAAGACACTGGCTATGGATAGTTTTAGGTGGGGTAGAGGTAGACCAAAGAAATATTGGAAGAAGGTGATTAGGCCTGATATAGAGTAGTTACAGCTAATGGAGGACATGACCCTTGATAAAAGGTGTGAAGGAAGTGGATTAGGGTAGAGGGTAAGGGGTGGGAGGGCATCGGTAATAGTAGGGGTGCGCTCCTCGGCAGCTGGAGTTTTTTGTTCGTGGCTAGCGGTGTTAGTTTATTTTGCTTACCGTACTAGTTTATATATGTACATATCTTTTGTGTTTGGTATTTTTTTAATTTTTCTTGTGTACCATATTAGTTATATATACTTATATTCGGGTTGGTATATGGGTATCGGTCCTAAGCCAAAGGTCTATCAGAAAAAACCTCTCTACTTCTCCTGAGGTAGTGGTATGGTCTGCGTACACTCTACCCTCCCCAGAACCCACTAGGTGGGAATACACTGGGTATGTTGTTGTTGTTTTGTTGCTAGCAGCCCTATAAGAAAAAAAAATTGATTTCTGAATCAGAGTCTTTATATGTAATATGGGCATTATTTTTCTCATTTTGATGCATAGAATGCTGTTTTTATAGTTTGTCACCTTTCAGAGACCTTTGGAAAGATAAAATCTCTAATTTAGAAGATTCAACGAGCGTCCAATGATGTCCAAGTTGGCTAGGCTTATCTTATCTTTAGACTGAGCTTATTTATGGTATTAACATTATTTTATGATAGTTTTGGGTTGGTAGTTTTAGCCTAGTTATTGATTTAGTATTTTTACATCTTATTTAGCTGGTTAGGGCCTTATTTAGGTAGGTTTTTGGTCCTTTATCCCCTAGTATAGTGTAACATAAGTCTTTAGGTATAGGATCAGTACTGTTAATATTTTCAAATTAAATTAGGAAGCCTTAAACTAGAATAGGTTAGGTGAAGCATGCTGGGTTTTGACCCTTAGAAAATTTCCTAGAATTTTCATTCTCCGGACCCAATACGACTCATGGGTATGAGCCATATGTTGGGGTATGAGTGGTATGGTCCTATTGTATGTTGATCATTATTAGTTGGTGGGATGGTTTTGGTCACTAGAATGGGTACGACTTAAGCATATGAGTTGTAGGGGTTGGTACGAGTCGTATTAGAGACTCGTATAGTGGGCAGTGTTTAATCCCCCTTGTATTTCATTCTACCAGGGTTACGGGTCATGGATATGGATCGTATGTTATGGTTAAGACTTGGTTGGATGAGTCATATACTGGAAAGTGTTTGATCCAAGGGTTTAGGCTTAGATATGAGTGGTGGATATCGATTATATTGGGAGGGTATGACTCTTATGTGTCAGTCGTATCCCTATGACGAGTCTTTAAGGGATATAAGTGGGGACATTTTGGATATTTCCCTACTTACACTAAGTAGGACCGATAAATTCTAATCCATTTAGGAGTCTATTTACCCTATTATTGTATTCATTAACACTTAGAGACTATTCCAAAACACTCCATAATTCTCTCAAGATATTTTGGGGCAAGAAGGCTAGGGTTTCATCTTGAGAATATCTTTGAGGCTTGTCTTAGGATTTGTTTCCATCAATTTTTTGGTGTAAGGTATGATTCTCTTCCCTTATTTTAATTTCAGCTAAAGGAATGGTTTATATGATTGATTTTAGGGTTTTACTATTTCGTGATTATGGTTTTCAACTATTATTTGGGGGTTTTGATATTAAATGCTTGGTAATGGTTTCCTATGGTTTTAATTATGTTTTTATATGCATGAATGGTGGATTTGGATAATTTAATTGCATTGTAATGGTTTACTGATCTTTGGAATTGGTTTTGGTTATATTATGCCCCTAATTTTTTTGATAAAAATGCTTATAAAGATATGTTCATTGCATTGACTTCTTTCAATAAAACTCTTGCATGTTTTAAACTTGGTAAAGGAATCATACATTGTTTAAATGGTTTGAAAAGAATAAAGGATAAATTGTTATTCTTGTAGGGAACATGGAAGTCTCCCAAGTGGTTTAAAATGGACTATGGAAGGGCACTTGAAAGTCCCCTTAACATAAATGGTTTGGCTATAGATATTACTTGCAAGTAAGGGTAGTATGATGATTCCACTAATATTGGCCTTGGTTAAATAAAATGGTATATTTATTGGTTGGTTATTTGGAAATGGATTTAATTGGGCTTTGATGGCGGGTGTGAAGCATAGCCATAGAAGGTGAGAGGTCTCGGGGGGAGAAAAACTGGAAAATCATATTTGTCGATATGAGGATTGTTCTTAGTAGATCGTGTGCATGATGTCATAATATAGGGGTATGTACTAGTCATCCCATGGGATACTTCCCTGGTCGTGCAATTATACACACTAGGGCACTTTCAGCAGGGGGAGCTGAACCCATATAGCCCGTGGGTGGTTTAGGAAGTCCAAGCTGCACAATCTAGGTAAAGGTTTTAAATGCATATTAAACAAGAATTCCCTTTCCTGACACTTATATATGTATGGTTGTATGCATTATGGATGGTTTTACTTGGTTTCATAACTGGCATTATTTTATATTTATCCTAAGATTCATGCTAGAGGTACTCGCTAACCCGTCTACTGGTGGTTGTATATCCACATAATTCAGGAACTAACCGTTCGACTCCTTCTACATAGTGATTGATTTGGGGATATCATTTGGACTAAAATGGTGAGCTTCCATCCTTTCGAAAGGCATCATTTCATATTATGGATATTGTTAGATATTTTGACTTTATTTTGGATATTGGTTTTGTCCATGGTAGGGGGCGTGTCCCAACCGAAATAATTCACTCTTTAGGATAAAGGATTTATGGTACTTTTGGGGGTTTGTATGGGCGTGATCGGTATTGGTATTAGCCTTATCATTGGAATAGGTTGGTGGGCTGACACCATATCACAAAATTTCTCACTGTTCCATCATATTATATTTTGGAATTGATTATCATATTATGTTTTAGTATTCTCTTTAGTCAAGTCCTGGTTTATGGCCTATGGTTTGTTCAGTATGGTTGGGTGGTTTGTGTAGTAGGGTGGACTTAGTTGGGTCAGTCACGATTGTGACCTTATCCCAGAGTCTTCATGAAAGCATTTTCACTATCTTGTAATAGGCTTGAAACTCAGCCCATCTATGGCTGGATATAGGTGGTTGGGTTGGGTAGTAGGGGGCGGTCCCTGGTCCTAGTTGGACTAGAATTTCCCATTACACATGGCGCGTGGGTCGAGTCATATCATTAGGTTCCAACCAATATTTAGATTTTGGGGCCTGGAGTGGGTTGCACTACCCTTTTTAGCTAGTATACTTTGGTTTAAAATTCTTTAGGCTTAGTTAGTCTCTTAATTATCCGTTTAGGCTATTACGTTTGGTTGGGTTCTACCTAGACATGATTTCTAGACAATTTTTTCCCTTTTTCTTGGGTAAAGTAGTATCTGACTTGGACCAATCTTCCTTGACGTAGTAATGAGGACCCACCTTGCCTTAGTGGATTTATTTGTTCATGATTTATATTATTGACATTACGGTCAAGAAATAGGCTTAGAAACATTGGATTTCTAGCCTTCGTATAGTATGTGTATATTTATTTCACTACTTTTCACTTCCAAATCAGGATCAATATATACTTTATTTCTCCTATTTAATATGAGTTCTGGCATGCTGTGGCATAGATTACAATATGCTTTTGGTATTATTTGACAATTGAGAATGGATATCTATAGGATAACTGGTTTTTTATTACGGTATTATTTTAGTGAGTTCTATTTTGAATCCAACTGTAGTTGTGATACAATCAGGTTATTCGGGTGGTCATTATGGTTTTTCTAGGAGTATTGACAGTGGTATTGTTCTCTATTTTTCATGATTTATGTGGACTCTCGTGATTACCCACTATTTGTAGTTCAAACCAGGCGGCCATTAAATATTATCCATTATTTTAAATTTGAGCCAGCTGTCTGGCCTCTTATTATTACCCATTAAATCCGGTTCAATCTCATTGTGCATCTGGATTGTTTTATCATGGATTTGGGATCACATGGTTACCTGATATCGGTTCTTCTACTGTTACGTTGGCCTTTTACTTTAGTTACTTCTTGTATTTACTCGGTGGTTTTTGAGGGTTGGTAGGTTTAATTATTTTCTTCTGTGTGCCTTTTGTGATTATGGTTGACCATTTAGGTTTTAGTTAGGGCATTTCTCTCTCTTTTGAGACACATATTTTCTGAATTGCCCTTATTTATTTTCTTAATCGCACTTGCATAGTTCAGTAGATATTTATATTTCCGCCCTTGTTTCTTCTGACTTAGCTTATACACTCACATTATATTTATTATTTTACTTTAGTGAGCTCTGGCAGTCGATGATGCCTAATGAGTACCCGTTGCTTTGGTACTCATACAACACTTCAACATCTTTTTCCTGGTGTATATCTAAGTACGAGCCTTCAACATTGACATTATCCTTGGGCGTTGCTGTTGTTTCCCAGATGGGTTGAGCTTTTTATAGTCCGATGTTGATCCTCCTCCATCTATTCCAGTCTTAGTATTTTGCATTGTCTTGATCCGACTTCATGAGTCATGATTGAACCTACTTTACCCCGCCAAACAAACCATAGCCCGAAACTATATGTAATGGGTTGATTGGTGGAAAATGGCATAATTGCCAAAAGTATGCATGCCAATGAATTACAAGAAATAAATCATAAGATCAATAACATGACAGAAAAGAAATAAAAGAGAAGTAATATCATCCCACGCCCTAGTAAGGTCGGTACAAGAGCCTCTAATCCAAATGAATACGAGTATTAGCAAAGTCAATATACAACAATCTCGAAATATAAAGACTATTCAAAAAAAAAGATCACGAAATGCTCAACTCCAACTCTGAGTGCTCGCTCTATCTCTGAACTTTGTCCAACACAATCATAGCATCAATGGCGACAGCTAGTACTCGGATCTGGACCAAAAAGGTACAAAAGTGTAGTATGAGTATCAAAACCACGGGTACTCAATAGGCAGCATCAACCAACAAAGATAAAACATAATATAAATATAACGAGATAAGTAAGCAAAGTTAAAAAAAAGGGCAAACCTGGAAATAAGGATCCAACTACTGAAAGTAAATGATTGAAATAGATAACAATAAATAAAACACGATTATATCTACCATGATTGGGACCTGATATGCCCAAAAGATACAAATAAAGTAAATAACCAACATGGCCCCCCATAAGCTCAGTGGATGCAATAAACAGAAAGTCAAAATAGTAATTTACACCACCTATCCATAACTTAAAACCGTAACTGTGGCTCTTTCCATATCCTAAACACCGGACTCAAACAGGTCTCATAACCATCATAAATAGCCTCCCAATTCCGGATTTGAACTAGAACTAGTATCTCATATGCCAGACTTGAACCAAAAATAATATGAAGAGTAACGGACTTAAAATAAAAGTAATATCATGAATAATGAAAGAATCAAATTGGTCTTAAAGTCATAATTTTTTGTACTTGAACTGGTCTTGTCATCTCCCAAAAGACATACTAGAATAAACAATCATATATCTAAAGAATCCTCGGGCCCAATAATTTAAATAAAAAAATGAACAAGGCTTATTGAGTCAACAAGGAATTGCTAGAAATCATGGACTAAGGTGCGTGGAGGGACTCAATTTTAACCGTGATAATCCGTTCTAAGGCAAGTTCTAAGCTAAGGTATCAAATCTCACTACAATATGCTAAGTAAGCCTCAATGAGTTCTAAGATAGAAATTCTACCTAAGAAACACGCAGTTAAGTCAAATACACCTAATTATGGTTCCTTAAGAAGATAAATAATCAAAATCACACTAATTATGCCTCCAAAACCTAATTCACAACTCAAAACAAGTATAATATCATATAAATACTATAATTAAGCTGAATCTAAGAGAAGGATAAGCCGAGCCTACATGGATGCCGAAGAAAGATTGATAAAGTTTGTCAAAATGGCGATTTCCCCTTCCAAGAACATCTACATGATGCCACTATATCGAAATGGTAATCAACACATTAATACAAGACAAATGGTAGCCATATTGTATTTTTGTGATTCGGGTCCAAAATTAGGTCAAAATCCTATGTGGGTCCACTTGCAGAATCGCACATTCAAAATCATCAGCACATCTCTCTTTCCTTGAGGATCATTTACCCTCATGAATGAGAAAATTTTTATCTTAAATGATACTAAAATCAACCCAACAAGAATGTAGGGATCTGGGTCTAAATTACAGAAGTAAACCATGAATTAGGTGGAAACTTATGTGGATTCTTATGAAGAAATGATTAGTTCGAGATCCCAACCACCCCACGATCTCCCAATGATCACTGTCCCAATTTTCTACACTCTCTAGTGTTTTGGGCTCTTGAGTCTTGCAAAAAAAGTGGACAAAATTGGGAAAAAGAGAAATTTAATGCCCTCCAATTGTCGTTTAAGCGGTCATCGTGAAAGTGGTCCATGGATTGCTTAACGCTACCCACCTTGGTCTAACTTTCTCTTAAGTGGCCAAGATGTCACTTAAGCGATGTCTTTTTAAGAGGTTAGGCTTGACCAACCATGGCCACTTAAGCGGATGCACCAACTGAAACTTGGAAAAATTTCTAGTTTCCACCGACCCCTCTAGATTAATTTGGAATCCCATAAATGCAAATGAATTATACTACCCTATAAAATTTGACATTTGAGACTCAACAGCACCACTAAAATTTCCATCTGGGGTCATTTTGACAAAATATGGGTCCCACACTCATGGGCCATTTTTAACAATTTTTGACCAGTAACTTGAAATAAGTCTCAAATCCTTAGGACCCAAACCAAAGGTCCCACTAGCCTAAAATTGATGTTCATAGCTAATGGAACTATAAGAATTGGCATACGAGGTCGTTAAACAAAATATTACGCTTGATAGACAATCCTTACTAGTAAAAACTTTAAAATAGGGAATGTGCTTTTAAAAAGCAAATGAATTATCCGGTAACTAAACTGTCAGCTCCAGCAAGTCACAAATAACTTGGGGAAGCTATTGGAATTTGCTAAACAAAAAAATGTATGGAAAAGTATAAAATAAAATAGAGGTTCATTATAATATTCACTACTAAAAAGACTTCGTCTGTGAAAGTAAAGGTAAGATGTATCTAAAGGCTCGAACAGGTGAGGATTATGGGTTTACATCTTGCTCTAAATCTCCCAAGTAGTCTCCTATACTAGGTGGTGTCTTTATTGAACCTTAACTACTGCAATATCCCTAGAGTGCAACCTCCTGACATCACTAGAAAATATGAACACCGACCTCTCCATAAAAACCTCTCATCCAACTGAACTGACTCCCACTAAAGCACATGAAATTCATAAGTAATATAATATCACAACAAAGAAACATGGAAAACTAGATGACCAACAAAAAAATCTGGGGGCAAGGCTAACTCATAATGTAACGACCCAAAATCACCCCTCGGGATGGCACACGGTGCCTAGGGTCATAAGTGACCCCAAGATAACCCTTTTATTGGCATAACTCATAAGCAACTGAATAAAGTGCATAAATCTGAAAGAATAAGGTGAAAATAACTCTATTATGAATTGGATCAATACAAAACTGAAGTCACAAGGTTACAACTCTGCTTTTGCAATAAAACTGAAACTCAATGCATCAACTTCTACTGACTGTCTATGAAGCCTCTACTAGTACTGACTATAGGTAGCTGGTTCATGACTCTCAACCACCCAAACTAAATACGACAGAATAAAGAAAATATTACACGATTCAACTGTATCACTGACTTGAGCCCTTGAATAAAAATAGGACACATCACCTGTTGACTGGAAACTGCGAACTGACTAGATATGGTGCATGCGCTACAAATCTTTCCACCTACATTTTGAGAGAATGTAACACATAAACGTATATGTGGATCTGCACTTGGGAATGTACTGAGTATATGGGGATGAATGCATATGTTGAATATAGTATCATTCTTCTTCAATCAAATCATGCATGCAATATGGGATGACACACATGGCTTGAACAAGTATAAAATTTAAAGCTCATAAGTCATGCAAGATAAAGCATGTAACACTCGTTGAAATCATACTTTAACGTTGAAATCAGAAATCTTCTATTATTCTCAATCCTCAATGCAAAAGGAACTTTAAATAGTACTTTCGAATCATTCATATATCTCATGGAGAGTATAACTTCTTTAACGCTCAAGATATCATAACTCTTTTAAACTCAAATACATGGAATCTGGAATTATATAACTTTGAAACATACTTAAAAGAATTTTGTTGACTTTAGGAAAGGATCTCATTTCAATCTTTAGGAAAATCATTCAATCTCAATGAAAAGATACTTTAGTTTAAGGAAATAACTTATCTCAAAGCTTCATGGAAAATACCATATCAAGGAAGAATACTTTTTTTTTAGAAATAAGTCATATCAAGGAAATGCTTTAGTTAGGGAACCATTTTGCAACTTTGCCATTAGGAAAATAGCTCATAGGAAGGGAAAATACTTTAGTTTTCAAGGAAGTACTGATCTCGAAGTTTAAAGGGCAAGGGAGGTTCTCGAAACCAACATAAACCATGTGAGTTACATGGAGTCCAACGTTTTATTCTCCTAAGGAGGAGACCCCACGTTGGGGAGGAGTGTCATACTATTGACAGGGAGTATTACCTAGGTCTAGTGATCACTAAACAAAACTCGGCCTCGTACCCAATCATAATCATCATAAACTCGGCCTCAGGCCCAACCTACGGTGGTACGTAGTTTTGGGGTAAAAAACCATAGTGACTTACCTGTTCGGTTTTAAGTACTACTCCCTTTAGATTATCTACGCTCATCTCATAAAAATCAACTTTTAGAATAATCTCATGCTTCACCACGAACCCAATAATCAAATCGATAATCTCATATAATGAAAGGGATTTTAAAGCTTTTAGACCATTAGGTCAATTCATTTCTGAATCATCTCAATATACTCAAATCATGGGTGCTTATAGCACAAGAGTTCATAATTTCACAAGTCTCAAATAGGGCTTACTAACCCATAGTTTAATCTCAAGTTAAAGCTCATCAAAAGCATAATATATAGCATATAGATTCATAAATCATGTAGAAATCTGGGAATTTCAGCAATTTATCTCAAAATCTCGATATAGTCATATGCTTCAATATCTCAACAGTGCAAATATTAGCTTCTCAAGGAGTAAAATCATGGGGTTTATACCCAGCTGTAAATTCTCAATAAAACATGCAGAAATCATGTCATTTGACTCTTAATTCATGGAAAATATCAAGATAATGCATTCAATAATAATGGGTGAAAAAACCCAATTTAATTCATGTAAAAACCTCATAGATTTCAAGAAATTCATGATGTAAATAAGCCTTTTGGGAACAAGGGTGAAAGGTTTACCCTTGTTCAAAACTCCACATACCTTGAATTAGCAGCTTTGGACGAACTCTCACTTTTAGAACTCTATTCGTACTCTTGAATGAGGGTTCTTGAGACCCTTGACTTGGGAACCTTGAATCTTGACTCAATTTAGAAAATCCATGGCGGATTCTTGATATTCTTGGAAGAGGTTTTGGATACTTAGGATTTTTTGTGAGAGAAAACTTGAGAAAAACCTCATAGGATGCTTGCAAATGACTTTGATTCTTTGTTTGCACAGTTTTATAGGCTTGGAAAAAGTCCAAAATTTCCTTTTTAACATCTGTTCCAAGCTGGATTTATTGAACTGGGAACCCTATTTCATAGGCCACCACGACGCGCCACTTATAGCGGTGGCTCACTGGAATTGACAATTGGAAAATTGGGAGTCCCCGCGATGCGGAGCCATCGTGTTGTCCTACTGGTTGGGACCTGTACCTTAGTGCGACGTGTCACTATCGCGAAGTTCCACTGGAATTTGAAAATTGCCAAATAAACTCTCTCTACGATGAGCCAAACACCTAAATGATGTTGTTTACGACTAAGGCTAAAACTAGCCATAACTTCTTACTCGGGTATCGGATTTGGGAAAATCTTATAACGATGGAAAGCTTATCATATTTCTCACATGATAAAAAGTCAAAATTATGGAAATTCTATATGGTTAACATGATACTCACTTAGGAAGCTACTTCTCAATCTTTTAGGTCCGAAATCTTGCCTCACTTGACACGCCCTAAGGCTCATTCTATGAGAGAATTTTGCGGGGTCTTACAATATCTCCCCCTTGGAAACATTCATCCTCGAATGTCGCTAGATAGACTAAGAACAGAGGAAAAACTAAGTATACATAGCTGAAGCAACTTGCTAAATAGGATCAGAATCTTTCTAAACTCTTAAATGCCTTGGAAATTGCAAGAACTCATGTAATAATAGATACATAGCTGAACTTTAGATTAGAGGGGTTGAGTTATGAGAATCATGGCTGGACTGAGATTATCGCGAAAACTTACAAGGCTCTAGAAGATAGCTAAATTGCCGGGTATAAATACCCCCAGGACTCGATAACATAAAAGTAAAACATAACCATTCTTGAATAACCAAGACCACGGACATTCATCCACCATCACAATCAGTAAAGCATCATTTCACGCATTTAGGACTCCTAAACATGTAATAACATGGGGGACATGCTATTGAATCATATTCCACTCAAAAAGGTCTTGCATCAAACACTTAGCACGTAATTTAGTCTTAGCATATATCGGAGAACACATAATTGGGGAATATCATACTACCATTTCACCATTTATTCACTAAGGCTTTTCAACAAACACTTGTCATGCATGAGCTTGCACACAACTGGGGATTCCTGGTAAACATGCCATAATGGCTCTAATTCCCTCACATAAGCATTTTATCAAACTTATGGGGAGAATTCTTTTCTTATTTAACAATTTCCACACTTAATTGACATGAACATATCATTTAGCAAGAAACTTGAAGAGGGTTCATCTTGAACATCACATGAGCATTACATGCTTGGGTCAAAGCTTGAAAACCTTGTAAGCAAACATGAATCAAAACTTAATCATAGCATGAACATCGATTTCAACTCACATGAATCACAACTTAATCATAGCACGAACATCGATTTCAACTCACATGAATCACGAACAACTCATAAACATATAATTTTAGAATTTTAGAAAAAGGGTTCTTGAGCTTCTTGGATAGTAGGGACCCAAGAATAAATACCTACATACGACTATACTCTCCAACATGACCCACTTACTCTCTCCTACTGGAACCACTATTCATTATATCTATCGTGACCTAAGGAAGAGGCCGCTGAAAAGTTAGAACATGAGTACCTGGAGCATGAAGGGACATTGTACCTACCTGACACTCAATTGAGGCTTAAGGTATTTAACATCATGAATTTATCAAAGCAGTCCAACCCAAGGATATACATGATATAAATTTGTACTTTGCGAATCACTAAAACAATTTCTCGAGTACTTAAGTCATGAGTTGCAAGACCTGAATTTGGAGTTCAAAATTTATGGGATGTGATCCCGACTACCGAATGAACCAGAACTCCTCATTTTAGGAACTAGGAGAGTACATAATTCTCTATCATATGCATGAACATAAATTAAGAGCATGGAACAGAAACGTAAAACATGAGCAGGTAATAGGACAACTAAAAGTGCTGAAATAAGATTAGGTCAAGCATCAATCTTACTCAAATTTATTCTACAGCTCACTGGTACATCTACCAGGTTCTTAAGGTTTGACCCGGTTACAGATTCTATCATCTCCCCCATAGACTTAAGCCATCACTCCAAGGTGGTGAACCACCACATAAATTCTAGTGTGGTTGTAGTCACTTTGCTCTACAGTCAGGGATATAACAATGCATATGAGCATAAGAACTTGACCTGAATGACTACACTTCAAAGCATAAAACATCAACAACAACAACAACAATAATAACAAAAAATGCAGTATATTACCACATAAGTGGGACCTAGGGGGTAGATTGTACGTAGTCCATACCACTACCTCTAGAGAAGTAGGGAGGCTGCTTTCGATAGACCTCCAGCTCAAGAAAAAAAAGCAGTATACCAAAAATATCAAAAGCATAAGACACTATTAAAATGACATAGGTATGATATCCACTAAAAAAATTGCACGTTTCGAAGCCGAGGACACCAAAATCTAACCAATTACTAACTATGAATCATCCGTACCCTTAGCCCTCTATCCTAATGATTTTTCTCAAAATCTTCCTATCTAGGGTCATGTCCTCCGTCAGCTGTAACTACTTCCTATAACATTTCATCACTTCACTCCTCAAAGCATAACACCTACTCATAATACTACCTTCTGAGACAGACATCATCCTTCTATAGCCCCAATAGTCATCATTTAATACTTAACGCTTATAACGGGTAACTTCAATCCTATTGAAGGTCCATACAAATGATGTAATAGCCTACCACTACATCGCCTATAAACTTATATTTCTAAACCATGAGAATCAAAATCATACTCACCATCTTCATTCACAACTCCTTAACTCAGCTATCAAGGGCATCATTCATTTTCTCACTAGCCCCACCTAACAACTTAACGTTACTACTAACCAAACAACATGCAGTAATCCTCAAAAATAATATCCCCATAGCACCTTGGGTGTACTTCTACATCATAAATAAAATATCAAACTTGATTAAGAATCAAACAAACTTAAGCTCTTGCATACACTATTCAAGCCTATTAGATCACTACCCTATAACTTGTATTATTAAACAAGAAATCGTTACCTCCACTTTCATGACCACCAATCATTCAAACTTAGTGTCTAGCGCAAATCTCACTCAAAAGCTATGAAATAAAATATCAACAATAACCAAAACTTCACATGGCCCACTCGAACTTTATAATCAACAATAACCGATCGTAATCACATGGCCCATCTATTCCCAATTCATTAACACATCTTTTTTCTACACGTCCTTAATATCCACCTACTTATACAGCCCCAACTTAGCTCATAGCTCTATAAGTTTCGACTAAACTCCATCTTACAAATCTCAAGGATGCCTAACATAACAACACCCATCCACCGACTACTTGCATCAATAAAATATACTTTCCAACACAACAATTGTCATCAACAAGTTTTCATACTTTAAACAAACAATATTTCCCCTTAACTAATTACCCTTTCTCCACTTATCACTAACAAACAAGCAAGGACATAACACTTCATTAATAGCCCAAACATGTGCAACAAAATTCAGCTATACATATATGTATATAAATTCAATAAATGTCCCTTACCACCTTTCTTGTCACTACAACTCTAAACCTCTAGTTTCAACCAACACAAGAATAATAGGATGCACACCAAGTTGCTAGTGAATCGAAATAGGCCTCACACGGCTCCACTAGACTTTGGTTTTGTGTTTTGAACAATAAAATAAGATGAATAACAAAGAAACTATGCTAGTGAATCTAAAGAGGTGCTAGTGAATTGAAAAAGGCCCACACGACTTCACTAGACTTTGATTTTTCTTTTCAAAAACACAATGATAACAAGGTTACATATTGCAAGAGATAGAAATTTAACATGCAATATTCAATGATCTAAGAATAAGCATCTCATTGTTTCTCACTTGTAAGACTCATAAGAGTGAGGCAAAACATTAAACATGAGGTACTCATGACACACCAGAAGGCTCCTATTGAGCCACTTTGTGCCACTTCTGAAGCTTCTTGCTAGCCAATCCGAGAACGTTATCTGGAAAGGAACTGGAACTTACTAATCATGATATCTAAATAATAATGCATGGGTAATGAAGCATAACTTCACATTATGGATTCTGAGGAGGAATCTGAAAGTACCTCTGACTTGGGCTTAGTTCCCGACTTTCATGAATCATGAATAAAGTACTTCAATCATCGGAACTCAAAAGCACTGATGGGATACATTCTAGATGGATTACAATCCCACTACTATCTATAAAGATTCAATCTTGACTATTTTTGATACCTTGAAAATAAGGCGGAGATGGCCTTAATAGAGGAAGTTGAGGATCTGCATAGGCGCATAAAGAATCTTTCTATAGCACGAGCTAAGATTCAAAAGAATAGAGACATTTCCTAAATGCCTTGTAGCCTCTTGAAGAAAAGTACAGATGTCTCCGTACTGTTCTGCAAGACTCTACTAGACACGGCTTCATAGACACCCTAGGACACTTGAACCTTGTTCTCTGATACCAAGTTTGAAACGACCTAAAATCACCGCTCAGAAAGCCACACGGTGCCTAGGGTCATAAGTGACCCCAAGCTAACCCTTCTATTGCCATAACTCATAAGCAACTGAATAAAGTACATCAATCTGAAAGAATAAGGAAAAATAACTCTATTATAAATTGGCTCAATACAAAACTGAAGTCACAAGGTTACAACTCGGTTTTTACAATAAAACTAAAACTCAATGAATCAACTCCTACTGACTCTCTATGAAGCCTCTACTAGTACTGACTATAGGTAGCTGGGCCATGATTCCAAACAACCCAAACTCAATACGACAGAATAAAGAAAATACGACATGATTCAACTGTATCATTGACTCGAGCCCTTGAATAAAAAGGGGATCCATCACCTGCTGACTGGAAGCTACGAACTGACTGGATATGGTTCATGCGCTACAAATCTTTGCACCTATATTTTGAGAGAATATAATGCATAGACGTATATGTAGATCAACACGTGGGAATATACTGAGTATATGGGGGTGAATGCATATGTATAAAATAGTATCAATCTTCTTCAATCAAATCATGCATCTAATATGGA
This sequence comes from Capsicum pubescens, assembly GCA_030864215.1. Lineage (NCBI taxonomy): Eukaryota > Viridiplantae > Streptophyta > Magnoliopsida > Solanales > Solanaceae > Capsicum > Capsicum pubescens. Next base: position 160,210,971 of record CM061544.1, read on the forward strand.
ATGACTCACATGGCTTAAACAAGTATAAAATTTAAAGATCATAAGTCATGCAAGATAAAGCATGTAACACAAATCTCGTGAGTCATCATACTTTAACGTTAAAATCAGAAATCTTCTCTTATTCTCAATCCTCAATGCTAAAGAAACTTTAAACAGTACTTTCAAATCATTCATATATCTCATGGAGAGTAGAACTTCTTTAACGCTCAAAATCTTATAACTCTTTTAAACAAAAATAATTGGAATTTGAAATCATATAACTTTTAAGCATACTTGAAGGCATTTCGTTCACTTTAGGAAAGGATCTCATTTCAAGGTTTAGAAAAATCATTCAATCTCAATAGAAAGATACTCTAGATTAAGAAAATAACTTATCTCAAAGCTTCATGGAAAATACCATATCAAGGATGAATACTTTCGTTTAGAGAAACAACTCATATCAAGGAAATTCTTTATTTAGGGAACCATTTTGCAACTTTACCATTACAAAAATATCTTATAGGAAGGGAAAATACTTTAGTTTTCAAGGAAGTACTGATCTCGATGTTTATAGGGAAAGGGAGGTTATCGTAACCGACATAAACCGAGATACATGGAGTTCAACATTATGTCCTCCAAAGAAGGAGACCCCACATTGGGGAGGAGCGTCATACCTTTGCCAGGGAGTATAACCTAGTTCTAGTGATCACTAAATGAAATTCGGCCTCGGGCCCAATAATAATCATCATAAACTCGGCCTCAGGCCCAACCTATGGTGGCACGTAGATTTTGGGGTAAGAAACCATAGTGACTTACCCACTCGGTGCTAAGTACTACTCTCTTTAGATTATCTCCGCTCATCTGCTAAAAATCCACTTTTAGAATAATCTCATGGTTCACCACAAACCAACAATCAAATTGATAATCTCATATGATGAAGTGGATTTCAAAGATTTCGGACCATTAGGTTAATTCATTTCTCAATCATCTCAAAATAATTAAATCATGGGTGCTTATAGAACAAAATTTCATAATTTTACAAGTCTCAAATAGGGCTTACTAATTCATAGTTCAATCTCAAGTTAAAGCTCATCAAAATCATAATATATAGCATATAGATTCATAAATCATATGGAAATCTGGGAATTTTAGAAATTTATCTCAAAATCTCAATATAGTCATATGCTTCAATATCTCAACATTGCAAATATTAGCTTCTCAAGGAGTAAAATCATAGGGTTTATACCCAGCTGTAAATTCTCAATAAAACATGCAGAAATCATGCCATTTGACTCTTAATTCATGGGAAATATCAAGATAATGCATTCAATAATAATGGGTGAACAACCCCAATTTAAATTCATGTAAAAACCTCATAGATTTCAGGAAATTCATGATGTAAATAAGCCTTTTTGGGAACAAGGGTAAAAGGGTTACCCTTTTTCAAAACCCCACATACTTGAATTAGAAGCTTTGGACGAACTCTAACTTTTGGAACTCTATTCGTACTCTTGAATTAGTGTTCTTAAGGCCCTTGACTTGGGAACCTTGAATCTTGACTCAATTTAGAAAATCCATGGTGGATTCTTGAGATTCTTGGAAGAGGTTTTGGATACTTAAGGTTTTTTATGAGAGAAAACTTGAGAAAAACCTCATAGGATGCTTGCAAATGACTTTGATTTGGTGTTTGCACGGTTTTATAGTCTTGGAAAAAGTCCAAATTGCCATTTTTAACATCTGTATGAAGCTGGAAAAATTGAACTGGGAACCCGATTTCATAGGCCACCATGACGCACCACTTATCACGGTGGCTCACTGGAATTGACAATTGGGAAATTAGGAGTCCCCGCGATGCGGAGCCATCATGTTGTCCCACTGGTTGGGACCTGGACCTTCAGCATGATGCACCACTATCGCAAAGTTCCAATTAATTTGACAATTGACAAATAAACCCTCTTCGCGGTGCGCCAAGAACCTAAATGATGTTGTTTACGACTAAGGCTAAAACTAGCCATAACTTCTTACTCGGGTATCGGATTTGGGAAAATCTTATATCGATGGAAAGCTTATCATATTTATCACATGATAAAAAGTCAAAATTTGGGAAATTCTATATGGTTAATATGATACTCACTTAGGAAGCTACTTCTCAATCTTTTAGGATCGAAATCACGCCTCACTTGACACGCCCTAAGGCTCATTCTACGAGAGAATTTTTTGGGGTCTTACACATAATCTACATCTCCAACTGTAAAAAGGATCTCAAAAATTCCAATATATTTAGGGATTAGTTTGCCCTTCCCCCCAAACCTCATCACACCATTCATGGGTGATACTAGAATGAATACCTGGTCTCTAACTCCAAACCTCATGATATGAAATCTATGATCTGCATAAGCCTTCTACCTACTCTGAGCTACACTTTGCCTATCTTGAATAACCCTAACTTTGTCCAATAAATCTTGAAGTAAGTCAGTACCACAGGCCTAACCTCGGATGTCTCAGACCATCTAATGAGAGATCGACAACATCTACCAAATAATAACTCAGATGGTACCATATCAATACTCAAATAGTAGCTTTTATTATATGCACTCTACAAATGCTATGGGTTTCTCCCACTGACCTCTAATTTCCATAACACAAGATCAAAGTATATCCTTATGAACCTAAATAATCTGCTCTGACTGCCCATTAATCTCAAGGTAAAAAGAGATGCAGGTCATAGATACTGGCTAACCTATTTGGCCTGAAGGGCATATAAATAGGAATGAAATATGCTGATTTGGACAACCAATCTACAATGACCCAAATGCCATCAAACCTATGTGAGGTGTGAGGAAACCTATTAACAAAGTCCATGGTGATATACTCTAAATTCCACTCAAGAATGGGCAATCTCTGAATCAAGACACCAGGCCTCTAGTGCTAAGTCTTCACTCGCAAATAAAATAGGCAACAAGTTACAAAATACACCATATCTCTCTTTTATCCACTCTACCATAGTATTGTCTCAAATCTCTATACATCTTAGTTGTTACAAGGTGAATTGGGTATCTGGAGTTGTGAACCTTAAGCAATATCGATTGAATTAAGTCACCAACCCTTGAAAAATAAATATGGCCATCAAATATCAGAATACCCCAAGAATCTATGGTATACATCCTGGACACACCACGCAATACTTGGTCACGAATGGCATAAATCCCCTATTCTCAAACTGACGACTTTTAATCTACTTAAATAAGGTAAACCTCACCTCCACACTAGTAAGGATCCCTTTTGAGTCTAAAATAAAGTGTTACTATCAAGTATTTTAAATACTCGATGCCCCATGCCAATGGCCTCTCAAAAACTGAAATAGAAGGCAAACTACCTATAGTCACCACCTTCTGGCTCAAGGAATCTATGACCACATTCGCCTTACTTGGATGGTATAGAGTAAAGAAGTTATAATTCTTCAATAACTCCATCTATCTGTGCTTAACAAAATTAATCTCTCTCTAGGTCATAATATATTAAAGACTACAATGACAATTGTAGATACCACAATACACGCCATATAAATAATGCCTCCAAATCTTAAGCATGAAAAATAACACTACCAACTCTATATCATGGTGGGGTAGTTTCTCTCATGCACCTTAAACTATCTTGATCCATAAGAAATAGCTAGAATGTGCTGCATCAAAGCATAACCTAAACTAACACCAAAAGTATCACAATACACGCTGAATCCCTCACCCTCAATACAAAGAGCCAATATAGGTGTTGAAGTGAGAAATCCCTTAATCTTTTAAGACCTCGACTCACTCTCCTTAGACCACTAAAAAGGTTTTTATAGGTTAATCTGGTTATCAGTACTACAGTAATAGCAAACCATCAGCGAATCGCTTGTTGTAACTAGCCAAACCAATGAAGCTACGAACCTATGACCAGAATGTAGGCCTGGTCCAAACATAAATAGCCTTAATACTTGTTGAGTCCACAATAATCCCATTCTTAGACATCACATGGCCTAGGAATATCACTGGCTCGATCCAGAACACAAACTTTGAGAATTTGGCAAAAAGCCTATGATCTCTTAATGTTTGGAGCACAATCCTCAGATGTTGCATATGCTCTTCCCTGATCATCAAAAATACAAGGATGTCGTTGATGAACAAAATCATGAAGTTCAATGAAAGTTTTAAAATGCAGTTTAGTAAATCCATAAATGCTATTGGGGAATTGGTCAACCCAAAGACATTATCAAGAACTCATCATGTCCATAGTAAGTCCTAAAGTCTATCATTGAAATATGGCCTGAATTCTCAACTAATGGTAATAGAATCTCTAGTCAATGTTAGAAAACATCGCTACTCCCTAAATCTTGTCAAACAAGTCATCAATCTGAGGCATAGGATATCTATTTATCACTATTACCTTATTAAGCTTCCTGTAGTCAATACACATATATAATGAACTATCATTCTTCTTTATAAAGAAGAGGGGAGAACCCTAAGGAAATACACTTGGTCTAATAAAATACTTACTCAAAAATCTTAAAGCTGAGAATTTAGCTCATTAAGCTTGGCAAGAGCCATACTATAAGTTACCATAGAAATAGGTTCGGTGCCTAGATAAAGATCAATAATAAACTCAATATCATGCTTAGGAGGAAGACTAGGTAGATCAATATGAAAAACATCAAGAAAGTAACGACTATAGGAACATAGTCAAGCAAAGAACTCTCCACACTAACAATATGATTATAAGTGAGATAAGACTCGCAATCCCTCAATACAAGTCTCCTCTCCCAAACAAAATAAATGATCCTCAGCAGCTCATGGCTAAAAGATCTCTATCACAAAAACAGGGGTATGTCTAGCATGAATAAGGTAACGGTCTTGGAAATATAATCCAAGGCCACATAATAGGAGGATAGCCAGCCCATGCCTAAAATATCATCAAAACTCACCATATCTAATACAATAAGATCATCCTATGTATTAAACAATCAAATAGTCATAACACGTGATTTATAAACTTAATGCCCTATTAAATATTCATCCATGCGAGTAGATACACATAATGGCATAGATAAAGAATTCCTAGATAACTCTAATTACAGTTCTTAATAAGTAGACACATAAGAATAAGTTGAACTTTGATAAAATAAAGAAAAAGTTGGTTTATGGAACACTAAGATCGTACCTACAATAATAGCATCCGAAGACTTTGCCACTAGTGTACCAAGTATGGCATATAAATGACCTATCCTACCTCCTAGTTGGATTTCTATCCGATCACCTTTCCTACCTACCTAAGAACCTCTATGAGTACCATAGAGACTACCCTGATAATCCTCCATACCACCTCTAGTTGGGGGTATTACTACCTTAATCGGTGGGACACTCCGTACTATCGGTGTAACTGCCCCATGCCTAGGACACTCTCTAGAGAAATAGCCAAAGTCACCACAATTATAACATGACTAGGTGATGTACCACAACTAGAAGATCTAGCTAACCCAAAATAGCCACCTCAAATAGAAAACCTAGTAAATTAACCTCTCGAAGGTTGACCACTACTTTGGCCTGGATGATCATCATAGCTCGACTAACCTCCATCAATAATAAGTATGGCATGAATGGGCCTACTAGAGTGACCCTAGACCAGTGTGGCAGGTACCTACCTTGAGAACTTCTACCTCTAAATTGTAAGCCACACTAGATCCCATTGAATCTACCCTAATAATGCGACCTCTTATTGTTGCACCCTTAGGAATCATGATGTATATCATTAATAATTTGATAAAGATCAAAAACCTTTATAAAAGACCTGTCAAGAACAACCAATCTATTTGTAGACATGCAAAAAAGAGTCTCAATCCCTAAACAAACCACCAAAACTACTCATACTTGGTCGATAATATAGATGTAGCATGTTGGGATAACTCATGAAATCGATCCTCATACTCCAAAAAATTATAAAACCCTACTTTAATCTTAACAATTGGTCTCTCACATGATCTATAAGTCTACGAGGCATATACTTCTCTAACAAGACCTGCTCTAATCTTGAGAACTGGTCTCTTAAATGATCTCTAATGCTACAATACATATACGTCTCTAAGAAGAGCTCAAAAAATTAAATACATGACAACGTAGGAGATCCAGTTAGTCTAGAATCAATATGAGCCCTTCATAAATGTTGAACAGCCAAATCTATCTGAAAAGTAGTATATTCGACACGACGAGTCTCAACTAAATCTAAATTATAGATACTATCCTCTCAAGGAACTAATAAATCATATGTATAGCTAAATCATATACTATAGTCGACACCACTCGATCGATGCACTAGAAAACCTAGACAGAGTCAATCTCAAGAATATCCTAACATCTTTTACTTCTCAATAGACATAGCTAGTTGAGAAACTATCAGTTCTTAAGGAATCTCTTCTCTTGGAGACATAGCTACATGTTGTGCCCCCTACCTCAATACCTCTCTAATTGATAGATGAGGAAACATTAGATGGTGCTTTAACAACAAATACAAATATATTAATTATATCATCTCTAAGTAGTGATGAAGAAATAAACCTTTGTGAAGCCTAGGTTGCCCCTGGCCTACCCTTAGATAGGATAGGAAAAATGATGTTCTATGAATTTATAACATTTTAGAAGCTTCAAACTATTAGAATATGAATTAAATTAAGGCTATTTTATTTGATTTGATATGTTTTTGGAGTTTTTTGTAGGAAATTAGGTTTTGGAAGCTAAATTCGAGAAAAGGATGAAAAGTGATGTTGTTGGCCACTTATTTGCTTATTATTGGGTATTCTTGACACTTTACGAATTATACATGACCAAAGCATGTGATTGAAGTTGAATATTTGAAGCTTGGTTGGAAGTGACAGAGTTGAAGATCCTAAGAGTTGACTGTGATTTTGTAATTCGGTCATAACTTTTCACCCTGATATCGTATTGAGGCAAAAATTGGTATTGTTGAAAAGATTATTCAATTATCTATTTGAGGCTGGGGACTTTTGCACTTAATTAGTCAATTTGAGGACCAAAAGTAGCACATACAATCCGCATGTAAGAAAAGAAAGTATCGAAAGCCAAAATCCCGAGAGCTAGGCTAAAGAGTTGTACCTGGGGCCTGTATCTAGGATTTAGGAAGTACCTGCACCTAGGGATAGATCGTGGGGTACGTCACCTAAGATGGGTTGGAGAGACCCACTTATAACCGTGAAGGTCCATCCTAAGGAAAATTTTACCCCAAACATTACTAAGGTTCCAAAATCCCAATACAAGGTGCTTCATAAATCTCCTTAAGTAGTAAGATGGTTAGTAATCCTAAAGAATGGTTAGTCAAATCAAATTAGCCTAATTTTGGTCTCTTAATTGGATAAATAATCAAAATTCCACTAAATATTCCTCCAAGTCTTAATTCCCAACCAAAAACTAGCGACTTTAATACTATAATTAAGCTCAATCTATGAGAAAGGTAAGCCTAGCCTACCTTAACACTAAAGAAAGTGCAATAAAGTTTACTAAATTGGAATTTCCCCTTCTGAGAAGACTCCTATGATTCCACACTATCAAAATAGTGATTTATGCATTAATATGATAATATGATACCTATATTGTATTTTTATGATTCGGGTCTGAAATTAAGTCAAAATTCCATATACGACCCGCTAGTAGAATCACACTTTTGAAACTATTAACATGTCCCTCTATGCTCAAGTTTCATTTACCCTTAAAATGGTTAAATTTCGAGCTTAAAAGATATCAACATCAACTCATCAAGAATCTAGGGATTTATGACTAAATTGGGGAATTATACAAAAACTTACAAGGATTACGATGACAAAATGATTATTCTGAGCTTACCAACACCCCTAAAAACACCAAAGGATTAGTCTCCTAATTTTCCACACTATATAGGGCTTTCTAGCTCTTGAGACTTGAGATAATTGGGAGAAAATTGGGTAAAGGTTGAATTAAATACCCTCATAGGTGCCTATTAAGTGGTCACTTGACCACTTAATCGGTTACCTCTAAATTGGCATACAACCACCAAAGTGGTACCTAGCCTGGGTCACCCTCCTATAATTTGGACTAGGTGTCACTTTAGCGACACCCACTTTAGCAGTAAGGGTTTCACTAAAGAAACTGAAGGGGTATCATCTTGGCCTATAAGGATACCATTTTTCTATTATGATAGCCTTCTCTTAAGTGACCAAAGGTCTACTTAAGCGGATGCACTAGCTGAACTTAGAATTCACCTAGTTTCCACCGACCCTTTGAGGTTCATTTGGAATCTCATAAATTCAAATAAACTATGCTAGCCTATCAAATTCCACATTCCAGACTCAATGGAGCCATCAAAATTTCCATCTAGAGTCATATTGATAAAATAAGGGTACCTTTTGATAGCACCTATAACAATCTCAACTATTCTAGCATTTGGATATCACCCTTTGAAATTTTGTGTAGGATGAGGTTTAGATATCCTATGAAGTGGTTTGATTCATTTGAGGATAGGTCTTGAGATTTTCCTTATTTAGGGACTCTATAGGTAAAATAATATTGATTTAGTATAGGCTTGTGGTTTTCTATGGTAAATAGAAGAGTAATAACAATCAATAGGTTTGTGATATGACATTCATGATTGGTGAGTGAGTTTTGTTGAAGGTATCACCCATGAAGGGTGTGATGAGATTTGGAAAGAAAGAAAAGCTTAGTCAAGTTTTATCTAAACTTTTATGATTCTTGAGAAAGCTGGAGATGTGGCATATAGGTTGGCTCTACCTCTGAACCCTTCAATGATTCATCCATTATTCTATATTTTGATATTAAAGTAATACCATCCCAATGATTCTTATCTAATCCAGTGGGATTTAGTTTCATTAGACTATGATTTGTCTATTGATGAGAAGCCTATTGCTACTTTGGATAGGATAACTACAAAGTTAATATCCAACAATAATGATTATGTGAAAGTTTAGTAGATACATCGCCTAATTGAAGAGGCCACATAGGAGGTTGAGTCTGATATGTGGAGTAGATATCCCTATTTTTTTATGGATTCAGGTACTTTTTGCATTTTTTTAGGATGACACACGTTTTAATGGTTGATTTTATAACAACTCTCATGGAAATTTTGGTGTTTTCTATATTTTGACTATTTTTTCATTCTCATAGATTCTTTATATCACTTATGAGTTTTGAGGATGGTTTTCACGACCCTTAAAATATTCAATAATTATTTATGTGAGTTTAAGGTTTTTAGTAGCCTTTAAAGTGATATATTTGACTTTGGTCAACAAGTTATTGTACAAGCATTAGATGGTGATACTGTTAGTTACATTAGATTTGAAATGTCAATTTTAGGTTAGTAGTGTCGTTGGTTTAGATTTTGAGACTGTATTTTGAGTTTTGAGTGCTTAGATAAGGAGCTAGTTATATTAGCCTAAAGGAGTTCCCAAGGGGTAACTTGTTGATAATGATCTCTTTTTGAAAATTTGATGATTCTATTAAGTCCAAAACATTGAAATTAGTCTAGTAGCACTATCAGGTCATTTTTGTAGGGCCCCAAACCAATCTTAAGCGGCCATTTGGAACATATTTTAACATAGCTTTCTTCTTATGTAAGAAGGTAAAATTTGCACCTACTCTTTCCTTAAAGATTTTTGAGAAATTCAGGCTAGTCTAGTGTTTGATGGTCTTTTAGAGTGTTTTTATCAAAGAAAAATATCGTGCTAATGAGAGTATTTGTGGTGATGTTTGAGTTAACTTTTAGATAGATAACAAAATTAGGAAGCCATAACAGTTTCCAACACTTAAAATTGAGTTATAGAACTCCGATTACAGAGGTTACTATGGGGGAGTTGGTTCGTGATTTCATATTTTGATGAATGTGTTGTAAAATTGGCATAACTGGAGAGATGCCTCATGATTCTACCTTGGGACTTCTGCATAAAAAAGGAACCGTTATAGTAAAAAATGTACCTTCATATTGGAAGCTGATATAACATCGTGAATTACTTCAGCGGTAATATAATTGTTGCAATAGCACCAAGCACTATTTTGATAGATTTAAAACCCAAAAAATATTTTCATTCCTATTTTTCAATAATTTTTTAGAGTGTTATATTTGGATGTAAGGTTTCTTTACACTTTTAAACTTGAATTACTTCTTAAAATTCATACAAATCATTCGAAACCTATCCATGGTAGAAATTGGGGTTTGCCCCTAATTCATAAAATTGATGCAAACTTGTAGGAATGAACAAAAAATTGATAGATATTATTTTAAGGTGTTAAGAAACATTAATAGGAGTATAATCTTAGTTGCTCAAACAAAATGAAGAAGTGTTCATGGGGTTTGAAGGTAGAAAAACCTAAGTTGTTGAGTTAAAGGAAATTTATGGTTGAAATTTATTGATGTTTAATTCTTAGTTGTAAAAAAGGATAAATTGATTGAAATAAGTGTAGCATCTTGTTGCTAGATCAAGAACAAATTTAAAAGGGAAAAAAAGGCAAGTTTGTGGTCTAGAGGTGATTCTGATCAAGTAATCGAGGAAAGTTATGGTTTATTATAGCAATTAGACTTACTTGACTCTATTTTTATATGTGAATTAAGTATTTGTGATAGATTTTGAGCACTACTTCTGATATGGAATGCATTGCATATTTATATCCATTGATGTTATTGAAATGATGATGATAATATTATGGGAATCGTGATGTTCATGATGATGTTGAGATTATTAATGATGTTGATGAGATTACGAAGATAAAGAAAAAATGTGTGCATCTAGCATATATACATTCATTCGTATTCATTAAATTCTTAGAATAACCTTATGTTCTGATGCAACTTATTGCTGAATGTGACAACGTGTAAACATATTTGAGTATGAGTTTGTATTTCCTCTAAAGTAAAATATCGTAATTACCTATTTGTATTTGATTATAAGTTTTGTATAATTACTTTTCATTTAGTTAATATAATTATTTGTGTGGTGTCGGGTAGAGTTGGCCTGTGATTCCTAGCAGTACTTGTTGATGTACTAATACTACCTATGATCTACTTTTTCCTGAGTACAGAACGTGTTCCAGCTTTTGACATAAAACCTTGACTTTAGCTAGTAGTTACAAACTCAATTTCAAAGGTGAGCACCTTAATCAACGGCCTTTGGATCTTTTTAGCATGGTTTATATCACTTTTTCGGACAAAGACATTTCTTTGTTTATTTCCTTGTTCTGGATAATCATTAACTTTCAAGACTTGATTTCTTATAGATGTTCTTGAATGGTGACATCAGGTCTTGCAGATTGTAATAAATAGAGGTTTTTGCACTCTATTAGTGGTTGCATAATTTTGTTGTTTGATGATGATTTATTGATAAATTAATAAAGATACTTTTACACTTGTTACTAATGAAGTAGTGTAGAGTGAATGTAAATGTGGTATTGGGTTACATGAGGATTTAGGTTAGTATGGTTCTCCCACCATAGGTTAGGGTAGGTGCCAATCATGACCAATTGGGTCGTGACAAAGCTGGTATCAGAGTATTGGGTTCTTAGATCTCATTATACAAGAATAGATCTAGTAAATTTAGGTGGAATGATACAGAGATGTTTCTAGTTTTCTTTAGAAGGCTACAGGCTTTAGGAAAAGAATTCCTTTCTTTTTTTTCTTTCTTTTGTTCTATTGCTTGATTCTAATTGGTGTCTAGTGATCAAATTTGATATATATCTCATTTCTTCTTGTTTACAAATGGTGAATACTTTTTTTGCTAGAGCTATAGCAGCTGCACCCATAGAAGTACTAGCATCACCACCCACACCGATTATTGGGGTAGTAGTCTTAGGTAGACCATGGGTTAGGGGTAGATCTAGAAGAGGGGATGGATGGAAGATCTTATTAGTGGTAGAGGCCAGGTAACTTGAGAATCAGCTAGATAGATATAAACTTCCTCTCCCCCTATAATAAGATACCCAAAACCTTACTCAAAATAAAGTAGTGGTAGTTTAAGAGGAAGATATGGTAGTTCTAGAAAATGTGGTGCCAACACCAAATGGTGCAACCCTGGTGCCTTTATTTGTGGAAGTGATTTAGTAAGTGTTGGGATTCTTAAGTAGCTTGGCTGGAACTGGATAAACTTTAATGGATTAGGATCTTCCATCCCTAACCTTTCAATAAGTCATTGAAGTAGCACCAAGGATATATGAAGGTTCTAAATAGGGAGGTATCCACATTAGGTACTTGGGCCAGTGATGACTGATGATGAATATAGACTATTCTGCAAGTTCATAAAGATGAAGGACCTGATAATCCAAGTTACAGAGTTTGAGTAAACAGATAAATTTTTGATAGATTGTTATGAACGTCTACACAAAATGGTATTATAGAAAGGTATTGTGTGGAGTTTTTTTCATTTCAGCTGTAAACAGAAGACAGGCAATGGTGGAGGTGATTTATGGAATGCATAGATGTTGTAGCTCCACTTACTTGGGTTTAATTTTAGAATGTATTCCTCGATAAATATATTCCTTACACTTATTTTGATCAGAAAAAGGATGAGTTCTTGAGGTTAGATAAGGTAATATGTTTGTGGTGGCTTACGAGGCCAAGTTTCATATATTTCTCTCTATGCACTACAATGATCACCTAAGAGGAGGAGAGGATTAGGTATTTTTTAAAGGGTATTAAATTTCGAATTCAAAGGGTTACCTTATCTTTATTTGCATCTAGAAATCCTTTTAAGAGATAGTTATGTTTTCCAAGAAAGATAAGGCACTTAAGAAAAATGGAGAAGTAAAGGTAAAATATAAGAAGGACCAGACCTCATACTAGGTTAGATATAGTTTCTTAAAGGGTTGTGGTTGTTTTCAACCTTATAATTTGACAATGCATGTGTCTGCAGGGGGACCGTCTAGGGTCAGTTGTTAGTGTTCATAAATAGAAAACTATACACCTTTATCCTCTTTAGTTTAGAGGTCTACTTTAGGCATTAAGTGCCATAAGTGTAGGGACTTTGGTCTACATTTGAAGATATTTTTCTAATTTCATATCTGTCAGTCAATTGACTCAACAATTATCTTCTACTGCTCTAGTTTTTATAGGTCATAGTGGTGGAGTAAATGGTAGCGGTCATCCATAAAGTGGGTATGTTCCTAGGCTATAGAAGGGGTGGCATCCAAGACAATTGGTGGTGGATTACAAGTTGTAGAAATAGTGCTTGGACTAGTAGAGGTGGCGGTCATGGTGGTGATTGGGCTCATCTTTATATTATTTTGGTTTTTCCTAGAGAAAAATTTTCTAATGTTGTGATCACAGGTATTATTCTTGTTTGTGATCTTATGGCATATGTATTGTTTAATCTCAATACAACTTTTATATATGTGTCTATTCCAGTTGTGGTGTCTTTATGTATTGATCAAGCGTATCTCATGTGTTCTAGGATTCTTATAGGGTTTAAGACCTTGGCAGACTTAGTGATTCTAAACGTGAAGGAATTTAATATTATTTTGGGTTATGAGTTGGTTATCTCTTTATTGTTCCATTCTTTATAATTATGCTAAAATTTTCACTTTAGTGATGCTCGAGATGGAGTAGATAGAGTAGGAGAGTACATTTAAGTCTACTCCTATAAGTATTATGGCAACGCTTCATGCTCAGAAATTAGTAAATAGGTAATGTAGAGGCTTTTTATCCCACCCTCGAGAAGATAAATGCATAGTTCCTCCAATAATATCAGTCCTAGTGGTGTGTTTATTCTTAGAAGAATTTTCTTATGACCTTTTGGGTATGCCTTAAGGGTGAGAGGTTAATTTCTATGTAGATTTAGAGCCCAGAACTAAACCCATCTCTATCCCTTCTTATCATATGGCACTAGAACAGTTGAGGGAGTTGAAATCGTAGTTACAAGAGTTTTTAGAAAAGGGATTTATTTGCCTAAGAATTTCTCCAAGGGGTGTGCCTATGTTATTTATAAAAAAAGAAGGATGTTAACATGAGGGTGTTCATAGACTACCGCTAGTTGAATAAGGTGACCACTCACAATAAATATCCCTTGCCTAGGATAGATGACCTGTGTGATCATTTGTAAGGGGATATGGTATTCTCCAAAATTGACTTGAAGTTATGTTATCATCAACTCAAGATTAGGGCAGAGGGCATACCAAAAGCTACTTTTTGAATTCATTATGGGAACTGCGAGTTTGTATATATTTCCTTTTGTTTTATGAATGCCCCAACTTCTTTAATGAGCATAATGAATCAAGGTTTTAAGTCATTCTTATATTTGTTTATTATTATGTTCATTGATGACATATTTGTTTACTCAAGAAGTGAAGAAGATCAGAAGCTCATTTACTTACGATGTTAGGATTGCTTAAGGAGAAGCAACTATATGCTAAATATTTTAAGTGTGATTTATAGTTTTCTTTAGTGTCCTTCATGGGGAACATGGTTTCTAAGGAAGTGGTTATGGTAGACTCACAGAAGTTAAAATTTGTTAAGAATTGGGATAGCTCGATATATGTGATAAAAGTTCATAGTTTTGTGGGAGTGGACAATTATTGTCATTGATTTGGTAAGGGGTATGATACGATTGCTTTGTATATGACCTGCCTTACTTAGCAGGAAGTTCCATTTGTGTCGGATAACAAGTGTGAGAAGAGACACCAAAATCTTAAAATTTATTGACTTCAGCCCCAATTGTCAAAAATCTCAAGACTTTATTGACTTCGGCCCAGTTTTCACTCTGCCAATTGAAGGTAAGGATTTCATTATATATTTTGATGCTCATGGTTGGTTTTAGGTATGATTTTGGTGGAGGATCAAAATGAGATAGCTTATACCTCAAGACAATTGAAGACTTATGAGAAAAACTAACACATACAAGATATAGAATTGGAAATTATGGCATTTGATTGGAAAATTTGGGACATTATCTCTATGGGTGAAGCATGAAATATTCACTGACCACTAAAACAATATATGTTCACCCAGAGGGAACTAAATCTAAGATAAAGAACGTGGATAGTGCTAATTAAAGGCTATGACATATCATATATATATCACCCATTAAGTCTAATGTGGTGGCAGACGCACTAAGTTGGAAACCCATGAGCATGGAAAGTTTAGCATTACTAGAGGTTTCATGGTACCCTTTGGTGAGAGAGGTACAATATTTGGCTAATGATTTTCAATGATTGCAGGAGACTAATAAAGGAAAAGTGTTAGCATATGTGGTAATTAGGTCTATATTCTACAACCAGATCAAAAACATCTAATTCAAAGATAAGAAGCTGAGAAATCTCAGAGAAAAGTTATTATAGTCTGAGGTGAGGGAGGCCATTCT
This sequence comes from Capsicum pubescens, assembly GCA_030864215.1. Lineage (NCBI taxonomy): Eukaryota > Viridiplantae > Streptophyta > Magnoliopsida > Solanales > Solanaceae > Capsicum > Capsicum pubescens. The sequence continues at coordinate 160,226,323 of CM061544.1, forward strand.
TGATAAAGAGGGATCATTAAGGATTCAGGGTGATTTTTCATAGCTTGGGTAGGTAATTTAATCTCAACTATTCTAGAACAGGCTACAACTCTAAGTACTCTATACATCTGGGTGCAAACAAGATGTATAGAGACTTGACGCAACATTATTGGTAGTGAATAATAAAGTGTGACATTATGTATTATATAACTAAGTGGAGAAACTACAAGCAGGTCAAATTTGATCAACGAAATCCTAGTGGTACATTTCAGAGAATACCGATTCCATAATGGAAATAAGAAAAGATAACCATGGAGTTTATGGTTGGCCTTCCTAAAACATTGAGAAGGTGCAACTCCATATGGTTCATTGCAGATCCATTGGCTAAGTCGACTATTTTAATTTGATAAGAGTAGATTATAATGCGGCTAAGTTGGCCAAGATTTATGTAAAGGAGATACTAGTTTCAATTTGTCAAACAGAGATACTCAGTTCACCTTTTATTTTTAGGAGAGATTTCACTTTCAATTGGGTCTAAATTGGACATATCTTTCTATCCATAGATCATTGATTAGTCAAAGTAAATTATCCAAGTGCTTGAGGATATGTTTTAGGATTGTGTTAGTGACTTTAGGGGTAAGTGGGACAAATAATTACCATTGTGCAAATTTGCCTACAAAAATAGCTACCACTATAGCATTGATATGGCCCTTTTTGTGACATTACATGGTAGAAGGTGTAGGTCCTCAATTGGGTAATTTGATGCTTTTAAGGTAAATTATTGGGGAACTGACATGCTAAAGGAGTATATGGATAATGTGAGATTTGTACAAGAAAATATCATAGCATCTCAGAGTCGACAAAAAGAATATTCAGACAATAAGGTAGAGATATAAAGTTTAAAAAATAGGAGAATGTACTTTTGCAAGTGTCACCCATAAAGCATGTAATGAGGTTTGGCAAGAATGACAAGTTATGCCAGGGATATATTAGACCCTTTGAGGTCAAGAATGGATTCGGGCTATTATCATAAAAACTGGACTTGCCTCCTAGTATGTTTGGTGTTCACATTGGTATTCCATGTTTCTATTCTAAAGAGGTATCATAGGGACAGTAATTACATTTTCATTGGTTTTCTTAGTTATTTAATAAAGGTTATCTTATAAAGAATCATATATTTCCATATTAGATAGAGATGTGAAGAAGTTGAGGACTAGGGTCATTCCATGTGTAAAGTTTAAATAGAAGAACTGTACTATTACAGAGGCAACTTGGGAGATCGGGGAAGACATGCACAAAACATAGTTGCACTTGTTCATTGACCCTTGTATTATTTTTGGTGAATAATTGGTGAATTGATATCGAATGTATGACCCAAATCATTGTTATAATGAACTGTGAGATAAAAATTTGCACCTATTCCTTCCTCAAGTAATTTTTGAGAAACTCAAGGCTAGTCTAGTGTTGGACCACTTTTGAGGGTGTATTAGTCTAAGAAAATCTAGCATTAATAGGAGTATTAATGGGGATGTTTTGGTTGAATTTTAGATAGATAACAAAACTAGGAAGTCGTAGAAACTTTTGTCACTTAAAGTAGAGTTACAAAACTCTGGTTATAGAGGTGAGTAGGAAAGGGTTGGATTGTGATGCCATTTTTCAAGAAATAAGTTGTAAAATGGGCATAACTAGAGAGAGTCCTCGAGATTCTACCTCGCTACCACTACAGAAAAAGGGAAAAAAGGTGTTGGTCTAGTGAAGGCCGATATAACATCACAAACTACTGTAGGGGTTATTTAACTAATGCAGTGGTACCACTGCAACAGTAATATAATTATTTCAGCAATAATACATAGTATATTGAAAGTTTTAAAACCCAAACATTATATTTAATTCTCACTTTTCAAATAAAATAAGGGTGGGCTTAGTGAGGGTTAAGAATAATTTGAAAGGGAAAGAAAAGGCAAGCTTGTGGCCTAGAGGTGATTGAGGAATTGAGGTAGGTTACTATTTATTGTAGTAGTTAGACTTTCTTGACTTTATGATTATATGTGAATTGAGTATTTGTGGTGGATTTTGAGCTCTACTTGTGATTATTGGCTTCATTGCATCCATTGATGTTGTTTAAATAATGATAATTATGATATTCTAGAAATCATGATGTTCCTGATAATGTTGATTAGATTGATAAGAGAAAGAGAAGATGTGCATATCTTGCATTCATACTTTCATTCATGTGTATTAAATATTTAGTTATAATCATATTTTATGATGCAACTTATTAATAAATTTGATTGTGTAAACATATTTGAGAATAAGTTTGTATTCCCTCTAAAGTGAAATGTCATAATTACTAGTAACTTCTTTAAAAAAAATTACATAATTGCCTATTTTTATTTGATCATAAGTTCTATGATGATCCCTTTAAATCTATTTGATTTACTTATTTATAATTGATTTACTTATTTATATGATGCCTGATGCACTGATGCTACTTGTGCTCTCTTTTTAGCGTAGAGTGTGTTTTAACATTTAAGATAAGATCTCAACTTTAGCTAGAAGTTCCAAACTCAATTTCAATGGTGAGTACCATGATCCGACAGTCTTTGGAACTTCTTAGACTAGTTCATGTCCCTTATTTTAGGGCTAAGACATTCTTTAATTTATTTCCTAGTCCTGGATAATCATTTAGCTTAAACACTTGATTTCTTATTGATGTTCTTGTACAATGACTTCAGATCTCAAAGACATTAATAAATAGAGGTTTTCACAGTCTATTAGTTGTTGGATGATTTCATTGGTTAATGTTGATTTCTTGATAAATTAATAAAGACATTTTTAGACTTGTTAATGATGAAGTAGTGTAAAGTTAATGTAAATATGATATTGGGTTATGTGAGAATTTGGATTAGTATGGTTATCACACCAAATGTTAGGATGGGTGCCAATCATAACCATTTGGTAGTGACATTATCATTACCCATTGACTATATTGCTTAAACACCTTCAAAACTTGGATTTTAAACTTGGGATTTTGGGTTTTACTTAGTAAAGGGTAAAATGATTTTCAATGATTTCAAGATTGATTTCAACTTGCATTTCAGTGTGTTTTAATATTCAGAACCCAGAAAGTATGGGTAGTATGATTCTTTATTGAAATTCTAGTTTTACAATTTTATTTTCCATATTGATCCTTCTGGTCATTTTTCTCTTTTTTATGCATTTTCTACATTTAGAGTTTTTCTAAGCTACCCAAGTCATTCAAGACTTTCCCAGACTGATAGTTTGGTTCTCAAGTAGTTCATTTGACTTTTATGTTAGTTTTCCTATTTCGGAGCTTTTGGAGTTGAGAAATAGGTCTTTGGCCTAAAGTTCAAGTAAATACCCTATTATTAGAATTCTCATAGCTCAAAAATATCGATTTAGATTGGGGGAACTTTGGTTTGAGTCTCGAGTCTCCCAAGCTCATTTTGGGCTATTGTTTGGAAATTGGGGAAAAAAAGAAATAGTGGGTGTTGGGCCTTATTTTTCCAAAACAACATCTATTGGAAATTTCACCAATTCTATTGAGTCCAAAATATAGTTTTTAGTAAGGTAGCATAGTTTTTTGCATTCACAGGGTTCCTGATAAATCTCGAGCACTTAGTTAGAGTCTTTTTTGGACTTGTGAAATTTTTGGAGCAACAACACCTGGTGCAGATCAAATTGGTCTTCACATTTTTTAGGGTCAAGGATTCTTGACCTTCCCGTACGTGAGTTGGTCATCGCATTTGTGAAAAAGGACCGTCCTTACATAGTCTAACTTTCTTTTTTGCATTCACAAAGAAGGGACCCTTAACAGTATATATAGTTGTCTCATTCACTTTTCATTTATTTTCTAAGTCCCAGAAACACCATTATTGATCTTGAAAGTTTGGGTATTATTAGGCATTCATAAATTAAAGTTGAAATTAGTTGGGAGTCATCACAATGATCATTTTTTTATCATTTCTTCATAAGTTCTCTGTCTTTTCTACTGTTAAATTCTTAATCTTTCTCCTATTTTTATTGTATGGGGCTATTTTGGGGAATAAATCAAGAGTTGGTGGTTCTTAAATGTAATGACCCTCCAAGTCATTTTTTGCATTTCCGTTCATTTATCTATTTAGAGATTTCCTATAGCTACCCTAAGTCATTTATGACTTGCTGAAACTGACATTTTGATTATTGGGCAGTTCATTTGCTTCTTAGAGCCAATACCCTATTTTGAAGTCTTTGCTGGTTAAAATTATCTATCAGGTGAAACCTTTAGCTAAACAACCTCGTATGTCGATTTTGATAGTTCCAACAACTCTGGAACATTGATATTAGGCTAGATGGACCCTTGGTATGGGTACCGAGGCTTCCAGACTCATCTAAAGTTATTGATTGGATGAAAATTTTAATAACTTAAGATGAGTCTGCCAAACTCAGTAACTCAGTGAAAATTTTAATTGCGCCACTGAGTCAGGAATGCCAAATTTGATAGGGTAGAATAGTTTGTTTACATATATGAGATTCTAAAATAATCCCGAGGGGTCAGTTGAGATTTGGAAATTTCCAAGTCTCAACTGGTGCTGGTGCATTGCTTAAGTGCTCATTAGGTCGCTTAAGCGATGGCCTCTTAAAAGACCAACCAGTCGCTTATGAGATGGCCACTGAAGCTACCAAAGGTCACTTAAGAGATATTTTACAGACAAAGCAAGTGTTGCTAAAGCAATACTTGGTCTCTTAAGCAATACCTAGACACCAGGGAATCCTATAAATACCCCACTTAGCCCTTTTTGTCCAATTTTCACAAATTTTCAAGAGTATAGAACCGTAAAAAGTGTGAAATTTTGGGAGAATCATTGGTGGGTGATTTTGGATCATTTGTAAACATAAATTATGCAGTTCTTTTTTGAATTCTTGGTAAGCTTTCGTCAATTTCATGATTAAATCCTTCATTTTTTTCTAAAATCCCTAGAATATTGGTGGGTTGATTATAACACCATTAGAGTTCAAATTCAACTATTCTTGAGTGTAAATGTTCCTTGAGCATAGAGGGACATATTTTTGGTTTCAAAAGTATGAGTTCGTAAGCAGGCTCCATATGGGATATTTATGAGATTTTGGACCTGAAGCACAAAAAGTTCAATATGGGTATAATTGTTCTTGTTTTGATGAATACATTGTGATTTTGTTAGTGTGGCATCTTGGAGAATCTTCTCAGAAAGGGAAATCATCGGTTTAGCGGATTCTTCAGGCATGTCTTTGGCATACAGGTAGGCTAGGTTTACCTTCATCATAGATTGACCTAATTCAAAGTATAATTATAATATTATGCTAGATATGGAATGAGATTTAGGTATTGGAGGTATGATTGATATAACTAGTAATTATTTGGACTGTTTAACCTATTAAGGAATCATAATTTAGGCAAAATTAACTTAGTTGCTCATGATTTAGGTAGAATTATTATCTTAGGTCAAATTGTGACTTATTTAAAATATAGAAGTGAATTTAGATACCTTATCCTAGTTCGGGATAGAATATTCCTTAGAATGAATTTTGGGGATTAGAAGTGGGCCCCTCCGACCCATTTTGGCCGAATGTTTTAGCTCTGGTAGATTTCTATACGCATGATATAATATTTAAAATACTTATCTTGGAGTTTTAGGAGATTGGGCACATTATATTTATGTTGGTTTTGTACTTTAGGTTGGTTAAAATTTGGGCAATACCCGGTGGTTTATTGATATTGAGTTCTGGTTCAAATTCGGCAATTGGTGTTTTATTGATTTTTAGTTCTAGTTCGAGTCAGGTATTGAGAGTTTACTTATCTTATGAATAGTTTGGTTGGATTCATTTTTTCGGCTTGATAATTGGTAAAATTATGGATCTTTGATTATTTACTTTCCTTTGTTTGCACCCTTCAGGCTTACGGTGGCCGGGGTGGGGTTATTTACTTTTTTGCACTTACTGGCCTATGGGGGCCAGTCTTGTAGTATTAATTACAATTTCTTTCATATTATGTTAGTTTTGGTTATTTATTCACAGTTTTAGAGCTAATTTACAGGTTTTCCCTTTTACCTTGACTTATCTTATTTATCTCGCATATTTATCTTATTTATTTCATGATTTAGCTTAGTCAGTCGATGATTCCTACTGAGTATCCATGGTTTTGGTAATCGTATAATGCTTTTGTACCTTTTTGTTGAAGATTTGAGTGCTAGTGGTCACTGTTGTTGTGATAATCATGCTAAGTAGATTCTAGAGATAGGGTAAGCTCTCGGAGTCAGAGTTGCCACTTTTTCCTTCCATTATCTATGTCTATCCTTTCATTATCCGAGACAGATTGTAGTTGACTATTTTAGTACTTATTATGTTCCTTTTGTAGTACCTCTTGTACCAACACTACTGGGTCGTGGGGTTGTTGTTGATGCTTTATCTATATTTTAGACTATCATTACTATCTTATTGGTATTATAAGTCTTTAATTGTTGATTTTTGGATTTTGGGCTATTTCTCCACCAAATTAGCCCATTTCTAATAACTTCGGGCTACGATTTTACGTACCTACTAGTGGGATAAAGTAGGTGTCATCATAATTCATAAATCAGATCATGTCAAATTTGTATTAGAGCCTAGATTCACTAGTATTATTGGTATGAGAGAAAGTGTCTAGTAGAGTCCCGCAGATCAGAATTGTGACGTACATTTCTTATCTTTGGGAGGATATCAAACATTCTTTGGATTTCTTTACTTCATTCACTCATTTTGTGCTAGGAGTATCAGTTGGTTCTAAGGAATTCCTTTGATTTCACTCTTTCGCATATGGCTAGGACATGTGCTACCGTTACCAGAGATGAGTATCTCGAGACCGAGACAAGGAATCATGTCACTGTTTGTTGATGACCTAGAGGTTGTGGATAACCTACAGATTTGACACGATCTGAACAAGGGCCTGGCCATGTCAGATATCTCAAGTCCAACCAGGATCGGAGACCACCCCCAATACCTAAACTATTGACCACCTTACACCCCATGTCGTATGAAATCCCAATATATAACAAAATAAGAGAATATCAATTTAAAGACATTATAATAAGTCTAACCAAAACCAACCTTCTATAACCAAACAACCAACCAATACCAATACTAATGCCAATACCAATACCAATACTTACACCGTCCATGCCGACCATAGTCTGACAAAGCCTCTAATCAAACCAAAGAATATCCTATCGGGACATGTCCCCGACCATAGCCAAAACTAAGACCAAGCAATAGTGAAGACATAAAGAAATACATAGCATGAAATGGGGTCTTTTAAAGTATGGAAGCTCACCACTTCAATCTTTCTCAAAAGTTGTCCTCGAATCACCTAGTCATTGAGAAGGGAGAGTAGAAGTATGGCCGGTACCTGCATCACGTGGGGATTCAGCATCCAAAAATGGTTAGTGGGGTGAACTCTAGCATGTAGCTCAGGTATAAATATAAAGTAATCCTATCAATACAAACCAAAGTCAAACAAATGCACACAACCATATGCAAATACATAGATACCATTCTGGGATAGGAACAAGACTTAGCATGCACTTTAAAACCTTAACCTAAGTTGTGTATCCTTACCGTCATATGTCCAACCATAGGCTATATGGGTCCAGTGTTACCCCCTGAATGAGCCCAGTACGTGTTAGCTGCATGAGCAGAGATATCATAAATGGCCGGAGATTTCTTTGTACCCTTCACCCTTTATGATACATATATATGTGTATAGGTTGGTGGATTCGCTTGTACCCCACAAGCACACGGTCTTCAATACCAACCCTCATGTCGGCAAACATGAGTTTCTAGTGTCTGCCCTTTGGACTCACACCTTCATAACAAGATATCACAACCCCCATTATTTCCCAATTAAAACATTTTACACATAACCAAAATAGAATCCCAAGAGTCAATAACTAAGGCATTATTAAGTGGTATTATCATACCGACTATAGCTTGGAAGCAATGTCATTATCCAACACTTAGGGGATTCCCAAGCACCCTATAGACTCAATTATTAAAATTACTTACGGGATTCCGATGTACCCCATAAGGTTTTCATAATCATTCACTTAGGGTATACCATTGTACACCATAAGGTTTTTAAAGCCATCTTGAACCATTTAACTATTTATACCATGCATTAGTTTCAATAAACAAGCCAAGCCAAGTGATAATGCATAAACCAAAATAAATTATGCAAGTGGGTTGAGTTTATTACCAATTTCCATACCAAAACAATTTATTTGTGGATTCCATTGTACCACTATTTCCATCCACCATTTGCATACACCCCAATGCATTTACAAACCATTAATTTAGGCACAACAGTTTCATGAATATCACGAAAGAATCATTTAAACAATTTATATTAACAACCCTTAACCCATAGTTCAAAACCCAACAAAAATATCTCATGAACAATACTTTAAATCACATGCTTTTAAAAAATTGACAATGAGGAAAAGTAACATGCCTTAAACACCAAGTAGTATGGAGAAAAATCACCATTGGAAGCCCCAATTGATTAATCTCTTGGAAACCCTAAGTGTTCTTACCCTTGAGGATTTGAGAGTGTTTAAGAGTCTATTTGATGTGTTTATGGGGGATAAGGATAACCTAAAGAGGTTATAAGACGTGGGTTCCTCATTCGACAAAAAGGAAAATATCTAGAATGCCCTTAACTTAAAAGCTAGAAAAATATCGCATTTGACTACGAGTCAACCATTGACTCGTAACCCCTCCTTATGACTCGTAACCATGAGTCATAACCAAGACAGTGACCAAGATCCCCATACACATTCAACCTTACGACTCAACAAGCTTACTAATAACAAGACTCTAAGACTCATAGGGTCCATGTCAACACAAAACTCAATTGTGTTGAACATTGGACTTCCCATGATTTCATATCACGACTCATAACATATCCTTACGGCTCTTAGTGAGCTACTTTTACACAGAGCAGAATAAAGCCACAAACTTACATGATTTGGTTATGATTCCTACTTACCACTTATTACGAGCCTTTACAACTTATTTTCTCAAATTGTACCCTGGATAGAAACTCAATAGCACACACGGGTCACCTATGACTAGGATCACCTGACCCATCAAGACACCCAATGATTCGTACAATCAAGCCATAAAAAAGGTAGTGAGATCAAAGCTCAAGAAATTTTCAAGGGCCAAAATCCAAGGTGTTTTAATTCCCCCCACTTGGATCATTCTTCCTCGAATAATGGGACAAGGCATTTACCAGCACAATTAAACCCCAAACATCTCTACTCTTATGTTGAAGATAGTAATCAAGAATATCAAGGAATTTACAATTTCTCTTTATCAAAGACAGAAAACAAATATGTTAAGATCAACCCATACCTCAAACACGATTTTCTAGAACCGGGAATAGTAAAGGATACTTGAACTTCATGTCCTTTTCAGATTCCCAAGAAGCCTCTTCAACATTGTGGTTCCTCCACAGAACCTTTAGTAAAGCTAAGTCCTTAGTCCACAATTGACGGACTTACCGATCTAATATTTCAATTGGGAGTTCCTTATAAGACAAGGAATTCGGAATGCCAATATCCATGATAGGCACAATTAGGGATGGATCACCCATATATTTTCTCAACATCAATACATGGAACACTAGGTGAACTAAACCCAAACTAGAGGGCAACTCCAATTCATATGCAACATCACAAACCCTCTTTAAGACCAAGTACAGACTGACATACTGTGGACTGAGCTTTCTTTTCTTCCTAAACCGAATTACTCCCTTTATGGGAGACAACTTTAAGAATACCCAATCACCAACCTCAAACTCTTACTTCCTATGCCTCACATCTACATAGGACTTTTGGCGAGTTTGGGTAGCTTTAAGTCTATCCCTAATCACCTTCACCTTCTACGTGGCTTGCTGAACCAAATCAAGGGAAAAATCTCTACCTCACCAATTTTAAACCACCCAATAGGAGACCTATACCTCCTACCATAAAAAGCCTCAAACAGAGCCATTCTGATACTAGAGTGGTAGCTATTATTATATGCAAACTCTATAAGAGGCAAATGATCAACCCAACTACCACCATAGTAAATCACGCAAGCTCGAAGCATATCTTCCAATGTCTGAATAGTCTTTTTTTCTTGCACATCCAACTCCAGGTGGAAAATAGTACTAAGGCTCACCTTAGTACCCCAACCCCTCTAAAAAAAGTGTCAAAAGTGTGATGAAAACTAAGCACCACTATCTAACATATTGGAAATGGGCTCCCTATGAAACTTCACAATTTCCTCGATGAACAATTTTACATAATTCTCTGTCAAAAAATTAGTCCTCACTGGCAAAAAGTGATCAGACTTAGTCATCCTATCCATGATAACCTAGATGGAATCAAATTGATTCCAAGATTGAGGAAAACCGACAATGAAATCCATATTAACCACTTCCTATTTCCACACAGGAAACTCAATTTCATGATACAACCCTCCGGGCCTCAAGTGCTAAACTTCCACTTGTTGACACAACATGCATTTAGCAATGAAACTATCCACATCTCACTTCATATTATTCCACGAATAGATCTCCTTAATATCACTATACAACTTCAAAGAACTAAGATGAATGGAATAACGCAACTCGTGAGCTTCAACCAAAATTCTCTATCACAATCCATCAACATCGAGAAGACACAACCTCCCTTGCTACCTCAAGATACCATAACCCCAAATCTCAAAGGCCATCACCTTTTGCTAACCAACATCTCCTTAAATCTTCATTAAGATAGGAAACAATACCTGTTTCTTCTTTATTTCAGTATCAAGAGATAACTGTGCCACCTTTTGCACAAACACACCACCATCTTCTAAGTATAAGAGATAAACTCCAAGTTTAGTTCAATGGTTAATGTTCTTCACCAATTCCTGCTTATCCCTATCCACATGAGCTAGACTCTTCGTAGATAACCTGTTAAGATAATTAGCAACCACATTAGCTTCACCTAAATTGTAGTGAAGACTCATTTCATAATCCTTAGGTAGCTCAAGCCACTTTTTTTACCTGAGATTTAGCTCTTTTTAAGTGAACTCATATTACAGGCTCTTATGATCAGAAAATATATCCGCATGCACTCTACACAAAGTGATGCCATATTTTCAATGTGAACACAACAACCAATAACTCCAAGTCATGAGTCGAATAATTCTTCCAAGTCATGAGTCGTATAATTCTTCCAAGTCATGAGTCGTATAATTCTTCTTATGCACTTTCAATATCTAGAGGCATAAGCCACCACCTTGACATGCTGCATTAAAATGCAACCAAGCCCCATACGAGACATATCATAATAGACCACAAGACCATCAGTGCCTTCAGGAAAAGTTAAGATTGGAGACAAAGTTATCTTATCTTTCAGCTTCTCAAAACACCGCTCAAAAGAATTAGACCTTAAGAAGTTCTCCTTCTTCTGAGATAACTTAGTCAACATGGCAGATACAGAAGAGAAACTTTCCACAAATCTCCTAAATAACCGGCTAAACCCAAGAAACTTCAAATATCAATTAGAATCATAGGACTAGGCCTTTCTTAACCACTGCAACCTTATGTGGATCCATCACGATCCCCTAACTAGATATGACATGACCTAGAAAAGTAACAGTATTCAACCAGAACTCATACTTAGAGAACTTAAAATACAAATGCTAGTCTTGCAAAGTCTGCAATACAATACAGAGGTGATCGTCATGATCCACCTCACTTTTGGAGTATACTAGTATATCATCTATAAACACTATGATGAACAAGTCCAGAAACTGATGAAAGACCTTATTAATCAAGTCCATAAATATCGTTGGGGCATTATTCAAGCCAAATGACATCACCAAAAATTCAAAATAACCGTAACGGATTCTAAAGTAAATCTTAGGGATATTCGCTTCCCTAATTTTTAACTGATAATACCTAGATCAGAGATTAATTTAGAGAAAAACTTATCACCATGAAACTGATTGAATAAATCATCTATCCTTGGAAAGCGGTACTTATTCCTTACCGTCACTTTGTTCAATTGTCTGTAATCAATACACATTCGAAGGGAACCATCCTTCTTGCGCATAAAAAAAATAGGTGCATCTCATGGGGACACACTTGGATGGATGAAACCCTTGTCTAGAAGATCCTTTAATTGCTTCTTAAGCTCCATTAACTCAGCTGGAGCCATTCTATATGAGGGGAATAGATATAGGACGAGTTTCTAGTACGAGATCAATCCGAACATCAATTTTCCTATTGGGAGGGAAACTAGGATGGTCATCAAGAAAAACTTTGGGAAATTCACTCACTATCAGCATAGATCATAAGGAAGGACCTCCGAGCTAGAATCTTTAAACCGGACCAACTATTAAAGGCATCCTTTGGAAATCAACTTCTGGTCTCTAAGATATGATATGAATCTTCCTTAGGCACTAAAGAAGCCCCTTCAGACTCAATGCTCGGCTCATTAGGAAAATTAAAAATGACCTTACAGTTCTTACAATCTAAAGAGGCATAGCACGAGTGCAACTAGTCCATCCCTAATATAACATCAAAATCAACTATGTATAATTCAAACAAATTTTCCAAAGTATCTTTACCACCCACAAACAGCACACAACCCTTATAGACTTTCCTGGTCACCATAGAGTCACCCATCAGGGTAGAAACAGAAAAGGGGTCCAAAATACACTCAGGACCAAAACCAAAATGCGCAGCCACAAATAGGGTCATATAAGAAAGGGTGGACCCTAGATTAAGTAAATAGTACATATCATGAGAAAATAGTTTCAACATACTAGTAACATTATCAGGCGATGCTTTGGACACCTGGTGGGTAGTGAGAACATAGAGTCAGTTCTGACCAGTTTCGAAACTAGATAGGGTAGTGTAATGACCCAAAAATACACCCTAGATGCCATACGGTACTTACAACCCCAAAGGACCATAATCTAACCCATGAATGGTACCTGCAGTGAGCACTGAATAAAATCTCAAAGAAAACCTATGGGAAATTTAATTGAAACACCATAAGGTTTTAAAAATTGTAATCAATACTGAAACATGAGGTTAATATCTGAAAATATACAGAAAACTGACTAACTATCTGTACAAGTCTAAAAGCCTCTAACTAAAAAACTGAGGAGTTGATGCGATAAACCCCCAATTAACTCAGACTGTCTGCTAAAACTAAGAAATTAAAATAACATAACTGGTCCTTGGAACATGAGACGCACCACTGCTGCTGCTACTGGAGCGCTGGGATAACTAGGTATGGTCAGGAACCTGAATGCCTGAACCTATGATATGAAACATCATAGCAAAAGAAATGAGTATACGATCAGTACTTTGAATTTACTGGTATGCAAAATGAGGTAGGATAATATGCATGGTTTCATGTGCATGAGTAATAACTGTTTGAATGAAAAGCATGGGAAAACTGAGCATGAAGTAATAACTAGTTGAATAATATAAGATAACTTAGTGAACATACATAAAGAAAAGACTGACTGGTTAGCATGAGATTACTGAATATCAATGCGTGAAAATTGTAAAATCTGAGTGTAATTCCCAAAAAATAGGTCTCGAGATGTCACACGGTGCTTAGGACCACAAGTGATCCCAAGCTAACCCATAAACTGGCATACTGCTAAGAAACTGATTAAATATGTATAAAATGACTGAGTTTACTATGCGAAAACATAAAAATGATGGAATTTGTGAAAATACAATACCGATATAATTTTACATTCTGATACAACAACAACAACAAACCCAGTGTATTCCCACATAGTGGGATCTAGGAACGGTAAGATGTATGCAGTCCATACCACTACCTCCGGAGAAGTAGAAAGGTTATTTTCGATAGACCCCCGGCTCAAGATAAGGAATAATAAACAAATCCACAATAAAGCATAGAACAAGATAACATGACATAAATACAACACCCACAAGGAATAGTAAACAACTAATAGTAAACAAATTCATAATAAAGCATGAAAAAAGATGGCATAACAAGAATAATACACCCACAAAGTAATACCCTATACTAACGACCTAAATTGTCTCTAGCCTTCTATCCTAATTTGTGTCCTCCAGATCTTCCTATCTAGGGTCATGTCATCAGTAAGTTGTAACTGCTACATGTCCTGCCTAATCACCTCTTTCCAGTATTTGTTTGGCCTACCCCTACCCCTCTTGAAACCATCCAAATCAAGCCTCTCACACCTATAAATTGGGGCATCACATGTCTGAACTATCTCAATCGAACTTTTTGTATCTTATCCTCCACCGAAGCCACTCCTACCTTCTCTAGGATAGTCTCATTCCGAAATCTATCACCCCTAGTAAGACGACATATCTAATGCAACATATGTATTTCCGCCACCTTCAATTTTTGAATGTGGGAGTTCTTGACTGGCCAACATTTCGCTCTATACAACATGGCCAGATGGACTGCCACCCTGTAGAATTTGCCTTTAAGCTTGGGTGGAACCTTCTTATCACACAACACCCCCAAGGCGAGCTTCTACTTCATCCATCACACCCCAATACGGTGGGAGATATCCTCATCAATTTCACCATTCCCCTGAATCATGGACCCGAGATACTTGAAACTATCCTTCTTACACATAACCTGGGAATCCAACCTTACTACCACCTAGTTCTCCTACCTCAAGTCATTAAACTTGCATTTCAAATATTTTGTTTTACTCCTACTCAACCTAAACCCTTTAGACTCAGGGGTCTGTCTCCACACCTCTAATTTATCATTCACACCCCACCACTCCACATCTCATCAGTCAAAACTACATTATTTGTAAAAAAGCATACACTAAGGCACCTCTCCTTGAATACGTCGCATCAACACACCCATCATTAATGCAAACAAAAATGGGCTAAGAGTAGTTCCCTAATGCAACCCTATCAAGATAGGGAAATACTCTGAATCTCCTCTCATTGTGCTCACCTAGGTCTTAGTTCCATCATACATTTCCTTGATTACTCCGATATATGCCAATAGGACCCCAATCATCTCCAAAAGACTCTAAAGAACCTCCCCAAGGACTTTGTCATACGCCTTCTCTAAGTTGACAAACACTATATGTAGATCCCTTTTTCTTTCCCTTTATTGTTCCACCAGCCTCCGCACCAAGTGAATTGCCTCTGTCATCAAGCGTCCGGGCATAAAGCCAAACTAGTTCTCTGAAATAGACACTATACTTCTTAATCTCAACTCGGCCACTCTTTCCCAGATCTTCATAGTGTGACTCAATAAATTAATACCCCTATAGTTTTTGCAATTTAACACTCTCATAAAATCTGAAAAATGGAATTGAAATTTGTATGGATGACTCTGAAAGAAATCAATGAAGCCTCTACTATAATGACTTTAGATAGCTGAGACGCGACTCCAACTACCACTAATCAATACATATGAGTAATAAAACAAAGTACATAAACAACATCTAACTAAAGTCCCTGAAGTAGGAGGACATATCATCTGTTGGCTGAGTAATAAAACAAAGTACATAAACAACATCTAACTAAAGTCCCCAAAGTAGGAGGACATATCATCTGTTGGATGAAATCTGCAACTGTCTGATTCTGATTGTGTAGATTACAACTAAACTGATACCTATATTATGAGACAATGTAGCACATAGACATATATGTAGATTAGTACTTTGAGGATTTACTGAGTATATGGGGGTGAATGCATACGTAAAACATTAGATCAACATCATCATAATTTGTAAAATAATAAATGCTAAATGAAAATGACTCACATAAGCTGGAATATCTAAAAACTAAAATATGTAATCATGAACAGCAAATCATACTTTATAAATCTAGTGAGTCATAACATTTAGTTATAAAAACTATGCTCGTATTTTGTCTATAAATCATACTGTCTAAGTGTAAAAAGAGCTCACTTCTGAATTTGAAATCTAAAAGCTAAAATCAGTAGCTAATATCTTTCTGTTGTGAGCCTTTACACTTAGTTTTCTAAAAGCTTTTTTGTTAAGATTATTCTGTTCTAAAATTTGTAGTCTGTAGGCTTTAGGCTTTAAAACTATATGGAAATATAAAACTATTCTGAAAGCTTTTACGAGTAGGGACTTTTTTTAAAAATGTTCTGCAAGTAAGGTTCTTCTAACTGACATAAACCATGTCAGCTAACATAGAGTCCAATGTCTCATTCTCCTAAGGGGAAAACCTTATGATGGGGAGAGGTGTCATACTCTTTCCAAATAGTATAACCTAAACTAAGTGATTACATGTATAACTGTCACCCATATTGGAATGGGAATAATCTAAATATGTACCTACGTTGGCTACGTAGTTTTATGGAATATAGGGCACGTTAATCCCACACTTCCCGCTTGGTGCTAAATACTACTCCCTTTAAGCTGCGCTCATTCTGTTGGAAATCAACTTTAAAACTAGCATAAGGATTATTATAAAACCAGTCATGCATTTATTTGATTCAATCTGTAAATGAAGATGTTTTGATTTCTGTAATTTGTAATAAATCTATAATGTGGATTCCGAAACTTATCTGAAGATTGAAAAACCAAAGCTTTATTGAAAAACTAAAAAACAATCTACTCATAATATGCTTAGAACATCATCTTTCTTGAAATATGAACATATAATCTTGGGCTTAATAACCCATGCATCAAGTTCATGTCAAAACATCATAATAATCATGCTTGATAATAAAAACAATGATAATTCATCTCAAATCTAGAATTTACTGCAATAGGCATGAAAATATGAAAATAAACATGCAATTCATCTTTAAAATCACTCAAAAAACCCATAATCTTGCAAATAGCAATAATGGGTATGAACCCTAATTTAAAATTAATGTATAATCATTCAAAATTTTGTAGATTTGAAATAAAAACTTGGTTTTGGGCAAAAGGATGAAAGAAGATCCTTGTTCATAAACCCCACATACCTTAATTGATGAAACTTCAAAGAAAGCTTGAACTTGAATATCTATTTGTACTTTTGAAGATGAGCTCTTGATTATTTTGATTTGGGAATCCTCAATTTTGAGTTTTTTTTGGAGAAACAATGGAGGAATTTGATTTCTTCGAGAGTAAGCTTTGAGTTCTAGGGTTTTTCTTTGAGAGAGAATGGATGAAAATAAGCCTAAAGTACTTGGAATGGGTTTAAATTTCTTATTTTGGACGAATTGGGGGCTTGGGAATTGACCAAACTACCTCTTTTTAAACTTTAATCGAAATTGGGTAAAGGGAAAAAAAATCCCGATTTAACATTCCACCGCAATGCGCCACTATCGCGGTGGCTCACTGGAAATTGACAAATGGGAAATTGGACCTCTCCGCGATGTGAGCTAATCGCAGTGGTCTTCTGGAAAATGACAATTGTGAAATGAGCCCTCACCGCAACGCGGTGCTTGTCCAAATGGCATATTGTCAACACTAAAAGTGCCATAACTTCTCAACCGAGTATTGGAGTTAGGAAAATTTAGTATTGATGGAAAGCTAATTCAATTTTCTACACAATGAAAGCTCTAAATCTGGAAAAATTTCACATGTAATAAAAGTTATTCATTATGGAAGTCAACCCTTCATATTATAGGAGAGAAATTAAGCTAGGAAAATTATGGGGTATTATAATATCTCCTTCTTGGGAACATTCGTCCTCAGATATGGATGACTAAAATAAAAATACTGAGGAATTTGAGGCTATATGTTGATATGCACAACTGAAACAAACTGCATGACTGAATCTAGAACATACTAAACGACTGAACTAATATGTGAGTGCATGAATTTACATGAAGGTAACTATATGGCTGAATTTGAGACTGATTGGACTGATAGTTCTGAACTAAGGAGACTAAAATTACATACTGAGCATGCATATTAGGGAGCACACATTCATGACTAAGTCTGTAACATAAAAACCTCTATTCTGAAACTGAATTCTAGCTGACTTGCCTTTACTTATTATAAGGAGCTAATTCATGCTAGGTGTTTAGAATTTTCTTGAAGTGTTCATGATGCAATCATACACATAGAACTGAAAAGTGATAAATTATGCAGGGATGAATCATGAGGTAACAAGGCTAAGATCATACAATTGGTATTACATTGTATGAGCTGGAATACTTAAAAAACTAAGATCATTCACTGAATACTTATGAACTGAATCATAACTAAATATCTAAATCTAAAACTGATGCCTGGTGCATATACTGAACTGAATTTACAATTTTCATAGATGTGGACAAACTACCTCTTGGAATGTCTATACTCATGAAACTTTATGTAGTAAGACTGGACTAAATCAGAAGATGAAAAAACTATAGAAATTTGTCTGTCCGGCTGTTAAACTGGATTACTAGCTATACGGACCAAATCATACTGAATGCTCATACCCAAATGGGGAATTTCTTCAACACTCTTCTAGTAAGTTCTAATGATATTAGGGAGTAAAGAACTCTAGGCAAGATCTAAATAAGATATCTGAATAAGAAATTACAACATTGCTACAACTGTATAACATGGAATATAGACCCATAAATCATAACTCACGATAGAACTTTTGGGCCTTACGCAATGTAACTTCATACTTTCAAGATAATAAACACTTCTCAATTACTCCCTCAACTATTTTATTCCCCTTAAATACCATAATCGCTTGATTCACCTTTTAATTCTCACATAGGCATTTGATAATTCCGTGTACTAAAGTCTAAACTGAACTAAATTCTCTCACCATGGTCAAGCCTAACTCGAAATCATAAGGTACTACACATAACACCATAATATTGGTATGAACCATGAATCAGTACCCCAAGCATTGTCATAACTTCTCACCTCCAGGATGATTCTTCTTATCACTTTAACAACTATGTTCAGTCTCTTACAAAAAAAATTCATTAGTGCACAACACACCTATCCCCTTATTTACCAACATGGCATTCAAGCCTATCTTTATAACCACATATGCATTTCTAAACAACACCCATAGAAGTATCTTTCCCATATTCTACAAACCTCTATCAAGAAAAACTTCCATGTACTAATCCTAGAAAAACACGCATAGAAATATTCTAAACTAAGCCAGTCATACACAAAACTTCTTCTCAATATTCCTTCAGACTCATATACTTACATTAAACTAGCATACAACAATCTTTCCCAACATATCACAATTAGTCTTTCCCATCAACACAATGGTTCATCATCACTCTTCTTGATCTAAGGGTAGGTCACTGAAAATTTGGAATACCAAGGCCCGAAACATGAGGGGATAGTAAGCATAACTTGATATTTTACCAAGTCCTGAGGAATAAAGTATTCACGACATGGATTCATTAAAGAGATCTAATCTGAGGACGTATATGATATAGATCCAAATTTCACTGATTGTTAAGGGTATTGCATGATCACTAGAACTGAACTTACTGTAAGGCATGAGTACATGATCCATGAGCTGCATGACCTGAATTTAGAGTTCATAACTTATGGAATATGATTCCGACTGCTGCATGAATCGGAACTCCTCATACTAGGAACTGGGGAGTACATGATTCTCTATTATGAGAATGAACATGAACTATGATCATGGAGTTAACATGTAAGGCATGAGTAGATATCGGGGTAATTGATGTACAAATACCAAACAATGGGTTGGGTGATATTCTCTCTTTTTGAAGTTCTATAATATACTGGCATCATTACAAGAATTAGCTTGACTTGGTTACTTGTTCTATCATCTCCCTCTTAGCTTGAAGTCATCATCTTAAGTCTGAACAACCCTTTACTAAACTCTAAACTGGACTACAATCACTGTATTCTCGAGTTTGGGATGTAACAATACATGTAAATAATAAATTTACTCAAAAAGACTACAACTGGAAGTGTAAAACCCACTACTAATACCTCCTTCTGAGATACAAATCTATCTTTCTAGAGACAAATAGTCATCATATATTTTCTTGAACACTTACTAACTTAGAATCTTCATGAGTATCACCATATCCTGAGTTCACACCATCTAAAGCTTCAACTCTTATTTTTATTTGCTTAATCTTCAAGAATTCAAGCTTAGATTCTAACACTTACAATGGATATCCCTAAACCTTCAATGAACCCTACTACTTATATCATAGCCTATTAATACCATATCTCTAAACTTATATTTCTAAACAATGAGAATAAATATCATATTAAAAAGGCTCAACATCATCAATCCATAACTCCTTCACTTAATTATTAAGAACATCATATACTATATAACTAGTCTTCTTCCACTAAGAAACTCAACGGTACTACTAACCACACACAACACGTAATAACCTTAAAAAATAATGCAACGCCATATCACCTTGGGCATACCTTTACATCATCCTTACAACACCATACTGAATTACGAATTAAATAGACTTAAACTCTTGCATACACTGTTCAAGAAACTCTTGTATACACTGTTCAACTCTACTAGCTCATTTCCATACAACTAACCGCACTAGCCAAGGAATTATTATATCCACCTTGATGACCATCAAATGTTCAAATTTTATGTCTAGTGCTAAACATGATTTAACAACCCACCTTACATACAATTCTCACTTGGAAGCTATAAGATAAAACATCAAGAAACACTAGTCCGCTAGAACTTCATAATAATCGTAATCGGTCAAAATCATATGACCTATATCATTATAATCCATTATAACATACTACTTCTACATATCACTACTATTTACCCATCTATTCACCTAATTTAATGGTACTGAACCACCAAAGATTTTCATAAATAATCTAAATTTTTCTACTGCAATGAATACCATCAATAACTCTTTTCCTACTTTAAGAAAACAATAATTCACCTTAACTAATAACTCTTTCTCTACTTTTTACTAAGCTAGCACACAAGGACATATCACCTTAACAAAACTAGACAACATTCCTAAGTTTATCCCTATACTTTCTATCAATTGTCTTTCCCACTTTTCTTGTCGTTACTCTTCTATACCCATACTTTCAACTATAATAAGGTTATACTATTCATAAATCACAACACCAAAATTCATAATATCCCTCAAATGCACACTATGTTTAACAGTCTAGGTTCATACTATCTCCTCTCATGAGCACTATCTGTATTGAAATGTTCAATGGGCAATAGAAACACATATCTAATTTTTTCTCAACTGAACAACTCATAAGGATGAGGACATAACTTTCAACTTAAGGGACTTATGATACACTAGAAAGCTCCGTTCAAACCCTTTATATGACTTTCAAAATTTTTGATAGTAAATTTGAGAGCATTATTTGGAGAGGAATAGAAAATAGAACTTGTTGATCATGTTATCTTGAGAATAAGTCATAGATGAATAATTTTGGGGTAACACATGAGTAGACAAGAGTTTTTGAAGAAACAACTTTACAACAAGATCTAGAGTATGAAAGGAGGGAAACATTTCTAAAATGCCTTGTAGCCTCTCAAAGAAAATTACAGACGTCTCTGTACCATTTCGCAAGACTCTACCAGACATGGCTTCACAGACACCCTAGGAAACCTGAGCCTTGTTCTTTGATACCAAGTTTGTAACACCCTAAATATGGGTCTCGAGACGTCACACGGTGCTTAGGACCATAAGTGATCCCAAGCTAACCCATGAACCGGTATACTGCTAAGAAACTGATTAAATATGTATAAAATAACTCAGTTTATTATGTGAAAACATAAAAATGATAGAATCCGCGAAAATACAATACTGATACAATTTTAAATTCTGATAAAATCTTAAAAACAAAATTGAAATTTACATGGCTGACTTTGACTGACATCTATGAATCCTCTACTATACTTATTGTAGATAGCTAGGATACGACTCCAACTACCACTAGTCAATACATATGAGTAAGAAAATAAAGTACATAAACAACATCTAACTGAAGTCCCCAAAGTAGGAGGACATATCATCTGCTGGTTGAAATCTGCAACTGTCTTATTCTGATTGTGCATACTATAACTGAACTGACACCCATATTATGAGACAAGGTAGCACATAAACATATATGTGGATCAGTACTTTAAGGATGTAATGAGTATATGGGGATGAATGCATGCGTAAAACATTCTATCAATATTATCATAATTTATAAAATAATGCATGCTAAATGAAAATGACTCACATGAGCTGGAATATCTAAAAATTGAAATCTGTAATCATGAATAGTAAATCATACTTTATAAATCTAGTGAGTTGTAACATTTAGTTATGAAAGTTGTGCTAGTATTTTGTCTGTAAATCATACTGTCTAAGTGTAGAAAGATCTCACTTCTAAATTTGAAATATGAAAGCTAAAATCCGTAGATAATATCTTTTTGTATAGCATAATCTGCATAAAGCTGTGAGCCTTTACACTAGATTTTCTAAAATAATTTCTGTTAAGATTATTTTGTACTGAATCTGTAGTCTGTAATCTTTACGCTTTAAAACTTTAGGCAAATACTTTAAAACTTTTCTGAAAGCTTTTACTATTAAGGACTTCTTTTAAAATTGTTTGGCAAGAGAAATTCATCTAACCGACATAAACCATGTGAGCTAACATGGAGTCCAACCTCTCATTCCCCTAAAGGGAAAACCTCGCTATGGGGAGATATGTCATACACTTGCCAAGGAGTATAACGTAAACTAAGTGATCATATATATAACTATCATCTATATAGGAATGGGAATAATCTGAATATGTACCTACGTTGGCAAAGTATTTTTGAGAAAGATAGGGCACGTTAGGCCCACATTTCCCGCTCGGTGCTAAATACTACTCCCTTTAAGCTACGTTCATTTTGTTGGAAATACACTTTAAATATAGCATAAGGGTTATTAGAAAACCAGTTATACATTTATCTGATTTAATCTATAAATAAAGTTGTTCTGATTTCTATAATCTGTAATAAATCTATAAAGTGGATTCCAAAACTTATCTGAAGATTCAAAGACCAAAGCTTTATTGAAAACTTAAAAATAATCTGCTCATAATAGGCTTAGATCATCATCTTTCTTGAAATATAAACATATAATCTTGGGTTTAATAACCATGCATCAAGTTTATGTCAAAACATCATAATAATCATGCTTGCTAATGAAAACACTTATAATTCATCTCAAATCTGAAATTTACTGCAATAGGCATGAAAATATGAAAATAAACATGCAATTCATCTTCAAAATCTCTCAAAAACCCCATAATCTTGCAAATAGCAATAATGGATATGAACCCTAATTTAAAATTCACGTATAATCATTCAAAATCATGTCGATTTGAAATAAAAACTTGGTTTTGGGCACAAGGATAAAAGAAGATCCTTGTTCATAAATCCCATATACCTTAATTGATGAAACTTCTAAGAAAGCTTGAACTTGAATATCTATTTGTACTTTTAAAGATGAACTCTTGATTATTTTGTTTTAGAAATCCTCAATCTTGAGTTTTCTTGGAGAAACAATGGAGGAATTTGATTTCTTCAAGTGTAAGCTTTGAGTTCTAGGGTTTTTCTTTGTGAGAGAATGGATGAAAATAAGCATAAAGTGCTTAGAATGGTTTTAAATTGCTTGTTTTGAATGAATTGGGGTCTTGGGAATTGACCAAACTACCCCTTCTTAAAATTTAACTGGAACTGCAAAAAGGGAATAAAAATCCCGATTTAACATGCCACCATGACGCGCCACTATCGCGGTGGCTCACTAAAAATTAAAAAAAAAGGGAAATTGGACCTCTCGCTATGAGAGCTAATCGCGGTGGTCCTATGGAAAATGACAATTATCAAATGAGCCCTCACTGTGGCACGTGTTTATCGAAATGTCACACTGTCAACACTAAAAGTGCCATAACTTCTCAACCGAGTATCAAATTAAGGCAAATTTGGTATCGATGGAAAGCTACTTCAATTTTCTACACAATGAAAGGTCTAAATCTGGAAAAATTTCACATATAATAAAATTTATTCATTCTGGAAGTCAACACTTAACATTATAGGAGTGAAATTAAGCTAGGAAAATTATGGAGTATTACAATATCTCCCCCTACGGAACATTCGTCATTGAATGTGGCTAACTAATCTAAAAATACTAAGAAATCTGAGGGTATATGCTGATATGCACAATTGAAACAAACTGTGTGACTAAATCTAGAACATACTGAACGACTGAGCTAATCTGTGAGTGCATGAATTTACATGAAGGTAACTATATGGTTGAATTTGAGACTGATTGGACTGGGAGTTCTGAACTATGGTGAATGAGATTACATACTTAGCATGCACATCGGATAACACAGTTTCATGACTAAGTCTATAACATTAAAACCTCTATTCTAAAACTTATTTTTGAGTTGATTTGCCTTTACTTACTATAAGGAGCTGATTCATGCTTGGAGTTTAAAATTTGCTTAAAGTTTTCATGATGCAATCATACACATAGAACTGTGAAGTCATAAATTATGTAGGCATGAATCATGAGGTAATGAGGCTAAGATCATACAATTAGTACTACATTGTCTAAGCTAGAATACTTGAAAAACTAAGATCATTCACTGAATACTTATGAACTGAATCATAACTAAATATTTGAATCTGAAACTGATGCCTGATGCATATACTGATCTTAATTCGCAATTTACATAGACACAAACAAACTCCATCTTGGAATGGCCATACTCATGAAAATTCAGGTAGTAAAACTTGACCAAATCGAATGATTGAAAAACTTTATAAATTTGTTTGTCTGGTTGTTAAACTGGATTGTTGGCTATACAAAATGAATCATACTGAATGCTTATACCCAAATGGGGTATTTCTTCAACACTCTTCTAGGAAGTTCTAATGATATTAGGGAGTAAAGAACTCTGGGCATGATCTGAACAAGATATCTTAATAAGAAATTACAACATTGCTACAACTCTATAACATGGAACATAGACCCATAAATCATAAGTCAGGATAGAACTTTTAGGCCTTAACCAATGGAACTTCGTACTTTCAAGCTTAGCAAAAATTTTGAATTACTCCGTCAACTATACTATTCCCCTTAATACCATACTCGCTTGATTCAACTTATAATTCTCGCATGGGTATTTGATAAATTCATCTACTAAAGTCTAAGCTGAACTAAATTCTCTCACCATGGTCAAGCCTAACTTAAAATCACAAGGTACCATATAACACCATAATACTAGTCTGAACCAGGAATTCAGTACCCCAAGCATTGTCATAACTGCTCACCTCTAGGATGATTCTTGTTATCACTTAACAACTAAGTTTAGTCTATTACAAAAAAAAATTCATTAGTGTAAAACAGACCTATCCCCCTAAATACGAACATGACATTCAAGCATATCTTCAAAATTACATATGCATTTAAAAACAACACTCGTAGAAGCATCTTTCTCGTATTCTACAATCCTCTATCAATACCAACTTCCATGTACTAATCCTAAGAAAACACGCATAGAAATATTCTAATCTAACCCAGTCACACACAAAACATCACCTTAATATTCCTTCAGACTCATAGACTTACATAAAACAAGCATACCATAATCTTTCCCAACATAACACATTTACTCTTTCCCACCTACACAATGGTTCATCATTACTCTTCTTGATCTAAGGGAAGGTTACTGAAAGGTTGGAATACCAAGGCCCGAAACATGAGGGGATACAAATCATAACTTGACAATTACCAAGTCTTGAGGAATAGAGTATTCATGACATGGATTCACTAAAGAGATCTAATCTAAGGACGTACATGATATAGATCTGAATTTCTCTAATCATTAAGGGTATTGTTTGAGTATTGGAAATGAACTTACTGTAAAGCATGAGTACATGAGTCATAAGATGCAGGACCTGAATTTAGAGTTCATAACTTATGGAATGTGATTCCGGCTGCTGAATGAATTGGAACTCTCCTACTAGGAACTAAAGAGTACATGATTCTCCTATATGAGCATGAACATAAACTATGATCATTGATTTGACATGTAAGGCATGAGTAGATATTGGGGTAACAGAGGTACAAATACTAAACTAAGAATGGATTGAGCATTATTCTCTATTTTTGAAGTTCTGTAACATACTGACATCATTACTAGAATTTAAGAGCTTGACTTGGTTACTTGTTCAATCATCTCCCCTTTAGTTTGAAGACATTATCTTAAGTTTGAAGAACCCTTTACTAAACTCTAAACTGGACTATAATCACTGCATTCTAGAGTCTGGGATGTAATAATACATGTAAATAATAAACTTACTCGGAAAGACTACACCTGAAAGTGTAAAACCCACTGCTAACACCTTCTTCTGAGATACAACTCTATCTTTCTATAGCCCAATAGTCATCATATAAAAGCTTGAACACATACTAACTTAGAATCTTTATGAGTATCACCATATCCTAAGTTCACACAATCTAAAGCTTTAACTCTTATTTCTATTTGCTCAATCTTCAAGAATTCAAGCTTAGATTCTAACACTTAACATGGATATCCCTAAACCTTCATTGAACCCTACTACTTCTACCATAGACTTTTAATATCACCTTTCTAAACTTATATTTCTAAACTATGAGAATAAAGATCATACCAAAAAGGCTCAATATCATCTATCCATAACTCCTTAACTTAATTATTAAGAACATGAAATATTATATAACTAGTGTCCATTTACTTAGAACCTCATCGGTACTACTAACCACACACAACACGTAATAGCCTTAGAAAATAATGCAACCCCATATCACCTTGGGCACACCTCTACATCATGCTTACAACACCATACTGAATTACGAATAAAATGGACTAAAACTCTTGCATACACTGTCTAATTCTACTAGCTCACTTCCATACAACTAACCACACTAGCCAAAAAATCATTACATCCACCTTGATGAACATCAAATATTCAAATTTAATGTCTACTGCTAAACATGATTTAACAACCCACCTTACATACAATTCTCACTTGAAAGGGATAAGATAAAACATTAAGAAACATTAGTCCACTAGAACTTCATAATAATAGTAATCTATTAAAATCATATGACCTATCTCATTATAATCCATTAGCACATACTACTTCTACACATCACTACTATTTACCCATCTATTCACCTAAATAATGGTACTCAACCACCAAATACTTTCATTAATAATCTAAAATTTTCTACCACAATGAATACCATCAATAACTCCTTTCCTACTTCAAGAAAACAATAATTCACCTTAACTAATAACTCCTTCTCTACCTTCCACTAAGTTAGCACACAAGGACATATCACCTTAACAAAACTAGAAAGCATGCCTAAGTTTATCCCTATACATTCTATCAATCATCTTTCCTAATTTTCTTGTCGTTATTCTTCTATACCCATACTTTCAACTATAATAAGGTTCTACTATTCATAAATCATAACTTCAAAATTCATAATATCCCTCGAATGCATACTATGTTTAACAGTTTAGGTTCATATTATCTCCTCTCATGAGCATTATCTGTACTGAAATGGTCAATGGGAAATCTAAACACATATTTAATTCTAACTCAACTCAACAACTCATAAGGATAAGGACATAACTTTCAACTTGAGGGGCTTATGACACACTAGAGATTTTCTTTCAAGTCCTTTGTGTGACTTTCAAAATTTCTGATAGTAAATCTGAGAGCATTATTTGGAGAGGAATTGGAAATGGAACTTTTTGATCAAGTTATCTTGATAATAAGTCATTGATGAAGCATTTTAGTGTAACACACGAGTAGATAGGATTTTCTGAAGGAACAACTTTATAGAAGGATCTAGAGTATGAAGGAAGGGAAACTTTTCTTAAATGCCTTGTAGCCTCTCGAAGAAAATTACAGACATCTCCATACCGTTCTGCAAGACTCTACTAAACACAGCTTCACAGACACCCTAGGACACCTGAACTTTGTTCTTTGATACCAAGTTTGTAACACCCTGAATATAGGTCCCGAGATATCACATGGTGCGTAGGACTACAAGTGATCCTAAGCTAAGCATGAACTAGCATACTGTTAAGAAACCAATTAAATATGTATCAAATGACTGAGTTTATTATGAAGAAACATAAAAATGATGGAATCTATGAAAATACAATACTGATACAATGTTTTATTCTGATAAATCTGAAAAACAGAATTGAAATTTTCATGGCTGACTCTTACTGATATCTATAAAGCCTCTACTATATTGAATATAGATAGTTGGGATGCAACTCTAACTACCACTAATCAATACATATGAGTAAGAAAACAAAGTACATAAATAACATCTAACTAATGTCCCCAAAGTAAGAAGACATATCGTCTGCTAGTTGGAATCTGCAACTATCTGATTCTAATTGTGAATACTACAACTGAACTAATACCTAATTATGAGACAATGTAGTACATAGACGTATATATGGATCAGTACTTTGAGTATGTACTGAGTATATGGGGTGAATGCATATGTAAAACATTACATCAACATCATCATAATTTGTAAAACAATGCATGCTAAATGAAAATAACTCACATAAAATGGAATATCTGAAAATTGAAATCTGTAATCATGAATAAAAAATCATACTTTATAAATCTAGTGAGTCATAAAATTTAGTTATGAAAGTTTTGCTAGTATTTTGACTGTAAATCATACTGTCTAAGTGTAAAAAGAGCTCACTTCTAAATTTGAAATCTAAAAGCTGAAATTTGTAGCTGATATCTTTCTGTAAAGCATAATCTGCATAAAGTTGTGAGCCTTTACACTTAGTTTTCTAAAAGCTTTTCTGTTAACATTATTCTATTCTAAAATCTGTAGTCTGTAGGCTAAGCT
Organism: Capsicum pubescens; assembly: GCA_030864215.1. Lineage (NCBI taxonomy): Eukaryota > Viridiplantae > Streptophyta > Magnoliopsida > Solanales > Solanaceae > Capsicum > Capsicum pubescens. The sequence continues at coordinate 160,255,275 of CM061544.1, forward strand.
TTAAAACTATAGGAAAATACTTTAAAACTGTTCTAAAAGATTTTACTGTTAGGGACTTCTTTTAAAACTATTTTGCAAGGGAGGTTTATCTAACCGACATAGGCCATGTGAGCTAACATGGAGTCCAACATCTCATTCCCCTAAGGGGAAAACCTCACGATGGGGAGAGGTGTTATTTTTGCCAAGGAGTATAACCTAAACTAAGTGATCACATCTATAACTATCACCCATATTAGAATGGGAATAATATGAATCTTTACCTACATTGGCTACGTAGTTCTAGAGAAGATAGGGCACGCTAATCCCATATTTCTCACTCGGTGCTAAATACTACTCCCTTTAAGTTGCGCTCATTCTGTTGGAAATCCACTTTAAAACTAGCATAAGGGTTACTATAAAACCAGTTATGCATTTATCTGATTTAATCTGTAAATAAAGCATTTCAAATTTTTGTAATCTATAATAAATATGTAAAGTGGATTTCAAAACTTATCTGAAGATCAAAAGACCAAAGCTTTATTGAAAAAATAAAGATAATCTGATCATAAGATGATTAGAGCATCATCTTTCTTGAAATATCAACATATAATCTTGGGCTTAGTAACCCATGCATCAAGTTCATGTCAAAACATCATAATAATTATGATTAATAATGAAAACAATGATAATAAATCTTAAAATCTGAAATTTACTGCAATAGGCATGAAAATATGAAAATAAACATGCAATTTATCTTCAAAATCACTCAAAAAATCCATAATCTTTCAAATAGAAATAATAGGTATGAACCCTGATTTAAAATTCACATATAATCATTCAAAATCATGTAGATTTGAAATAAAAACTTGGTTTTGGGAACAAGGAGGAAATAAGATTCTTGTTCATAACCCCACATACCTTAATTAATGAAACTTCTAAGAAAGCTTGAACTTCAATCTCTATTTATGCTTGTGAAGATGAATTCTTGATTATTTTGATTTGGGAATCCTCAATTTTGAATTTTCTTGGAGAAATAATGGAGGAATTTGATTTCTTGGAGAGTAAGCTTTGAGTTCTAGGGTTTTTCTTTGAGAGAGAATGGATGAAAATAAGCATAAAGTTCTTAGAATGGGTTTAAATTGCTTGTTTTGGATGAATTGGGGGCTCTAGAATTGACCAAACTACCCTTTTAAAACTTTAATCAGAACTGGGAAAGGAGAACAAAAATCTCGATTTAAAATGCCACCGCGATGAGCCACTATCATGGTGGCTCACTGGAAATTGAAAAATGAGAAATTGGACCTCTCCATGATGAGAGCTAATCACGGTGATCCTCAGGAAAATCAAAATTGTGAAATGATCCCTCACCGCGATGCGGTGCTTGTCCAAATGGCACACTGTCAACACTAAAAGTGCCATAACTTCTTAGTCGAGTATTGGATTTAGGCGAATTTGGTATCGATAGGAAGCTAATTCAATTTTCTACACAATGAAAGGTATAAATCTAGAAAATTTCATATGTAACAAAAGTTATTCATTCTTTAAGTCAACCCTTAATATTCTAGGAGAAAAATTAAGCTAGGAAAATTATGGGGTATTACACTGAGAATGCATGACCAACCATATATCATGTTTCTGATATATTCTGTAATTAAAATACTAAAATTTGATAACTGAATAACTAATAAAGTGTATGCTATGGTCACGAAAAACTTAACTGAAATCTATACTAAATTCTGAAACAGAAACTGTGGGAGGTGATCATCTAACCGACATGCCCCTCTCTGAATTGATTAGGGTCCAACCTGTAACTCCAGTTGGAAGGGTTCTAATACCATGCCACGGGTAATAACAATGGTTGTGAATAAACCCTATCTGGCAGAAAGATATTTTGTCAACCCTTACTGGTAGGAAAAATCAGGCGAGATGGGTCAACCCTTATCTGGTATGAAGATATCTCAACCTACGCTGGCTACGTAGTTCTGTAACTTAAGGATTTCTACTAAAGTTCAAACCCTATTCTAATAGGATTGCCCTCATCCCTGGGTTCACTCGGTGCTGAATCTTACTCCCAACTGAATGACACTGAGTATTAAATTGAACTGAACTGGACTGAGTTTCACTGAGTTCTATAACTGACTAAGTACTACTGTTTGTGATATTACTGAGACTATTCTATAGCTACTATGGTCAAGGTAAACAGCTAGATTTTTTGGGTATTGAATACCCCCAGGACTCGATAGCATTAATGGTAAAACATGGCACAATCATAAAAGCATAGCAATAGTCAATTGTTCATAACTAATTCGCTGAGACATTTTGTCAAATACATGGAGAACAAGACTATAACATAAGGATATTTCTAGACATGATGAGATAGTACGATCACATGAAAAAATCATAAACTGTGAATTTATTCTGAAATTCTTATGGACATAATATGGAAACCATAATATTTAATAATACTAAAGCTTTAGGGACATATTAAGTAGTCATTCTTCAAAATCCTTTCATCTAGGCATTTTATTAAACAGTTGCAAACCATGGTTTAGGCTAAGCATGGGAATAGTGTTAACAATTGTAGTAATAGTATGATTTCACTCTAAGATCACAAACTAAGGTTTAAATTCAACAAACAACACCATTAAAATATGTAAGGTTTAATATCACCAACAATTTCATGGAAATATGATAAAGATTTAAATTCATGTAAGTTCATGGACATAATTCATAAAATATGTAATAAGGGTTGCTTTTAATGAAAATAGTTTGTAAACGTCATGTATAATCAAAATTCATAAAAGCTTCATGGAGATAAATCATTATAAGCATGTAACTTCGTGATTTAAAACCTAAAATATCGATTCTTGAACTCCATTGGTGAAAAGGTCCCATGGATGAACATCTAACATACCTGGGTTGATGTATTTGTGAGAGTTGATGATGAGTTCTTGAGATTTGTTCTTGAATTGTGGAGGCTAAGGTTTTTGTTCTTGAAATAGGGCTACTTTAATTTGAGTAATTTATGAAATAATGAGCATGTAATGTTCTTTTGGGACTTAAATCCCGTGTTTGGATGTATTTGGATCTATGGGAAAAGACCAAATGATCTCTGGACATTAAAAATCCCATTTTTGAGGCTTACCGCTGAGCGATATTGGTCCCACCACTATAGCACCACTGAGCAGGCTGATAGCGGTGACCTACAACCTTAGGACGATTGTAATTTGAAGGTTTACCACTGAACGGTATTGGCTTCACTGCTATTGCACCGTTGAGCGATGTTATTGCGGTAGCGTTATTGTGGTAGCCCACTGCCTCACATGAAAAATGCTATAACTTTTCACTCACTTATAGGATTTAGGTGAAATTAGTATCGTTGGAAAACTAATTCAACTATCTATCTGTTGGTGGGTCATGAGCTCAAAATTCTTAGTAAAATGAAAGATATGTTAATATGAAGTTGACTATAGCATGATCCTTCTCAAAATCTCAATAGTTAAGGGATATTTTGATTCGCCTATTAGCTAGGAGTTATTTGAGTCCTTAATATACATCAACCTCACTCATAAAACTATCAAAACACTATAATTTATTTCTTGTGACCTTAAAGTATATCCCTAACGTTGATTTGGATTTTCAGGTTATTACAGGTAGCCTTTGGTGTAGGACCTAATGAAGAGGCAACCGGAACGTTGTTTTCCCTAGAAGAAACCTTACCCATGGGAAAGTTTCTAAGCATATGCCCTGGATAATGACATTTAAAAAACCTTCCCTTTCCCTCATTACAAAAACCCTATTGCAATCTACCACAAAGAGGATGTAATGGAGATGATTGGGCCCCACTATCCTGATGTTAGGAACCATGTGCCTTAAACCCACTATCCTGATATTAGGAACCATGTGCCTTAAACCCACTATCAAGCTATGCATAATGATCACACAATGACTTCGAATAAGGATAACTATCCATAAAGTAGGAACCAAAACAACCCCAATTCTTCTTAGACCACTTTCCACCATCTCTATCGTCTTCTATTGACCTCCACCCTGATCAGAAAGCCTAAACTTCTTATTCTACCTTTACCCTATTTCAGTCTGCTTTTTCTTTTATTCCTCAACCTGCTGCATATAAACCACAAATTGAGAAATATTCATATCCTTGTTCAACAAGGAAACCTTACTTTTTAGAATCAAATCACGGGACAACCCAAGAGAAAATTTCCTTTTTATAGACCTCATGCTAGAAACCAACTCTGGAGAATACCGAGACAACTGAGGAAAATTCAAGGCATACTGTTTGACTGTCATCCTTTCGTGACTCAGATTGACGAATTTGTCAACCTTCTCCTCCCTTAACTCCTAGGGAAAGAAGCGATCGAGAAAAACTCTAGAAAAGTCCTCCCACAAGGAAAACTTAGCATCCACACCCCTGAGTTGTTCCCACTCTTCATACCACCGGTGCACTACATCCTTCAATTGATAGGATGCAAACCCCATACTTCTACTGTAATAACATGCATCACATGGAAAATATTTTCCATTTCATTTATGAAATACTAAGTATCCTCCTCAATATTTTTACAGGATAAAACAAGGGGTTCAACCTCATAAATTGGCCAACTCTAGTGTACTTAGATGGTGGAGCAATAAAATATGGATATTTGATCTGAGAGGTAACTAAGTGAGTGAGTAGATAAATCAAATGGCGAAACTCAGTATTAGACACGTCATCTTGAGATGTTTGAGGAGGGAAAATAAGAACCGGTGGAGCTCCATTAGGACCATCAGAATATAGTGTCCCTAGAGCTAGTCTAAACCCCTGGAGTAGGATGAGATCTATTTTTATTATCCTCAGATGGGACAAAAGGGTTCCTACAGACATCATATCTTCTTGGAGGAATGATCTGGAAGGCGAACAAATAGGAATTAAGAGAACCAAGACCTTAGACTTTACAACCCTAAAATAGGAAAAATAGAAAAAGATATATTTATAAATGCCTCATAGCCTCTCTCTTATAAGTCTGGCGCGCTATAAACCCATAAAAGAGGCTCGAATTAATACGACTTTGAGGATACCCAATTTTCCATGAACCTAGTCTCTGATATCAATCTATCATGACTTAAACTAGGGCTTGTACTTGTCGGGTATCTCAAGTCCAACAAGACTGGAGACCACTCCCAATACCTAAACCATTGACCACCTTATACCCTATGTCGAATGAATTCCATACATATAATAAGATAAGAGAATATAAAATTAAATATATTATAATAATTCTATAACCAAAACCAAACTTTCACAACCAAACAACCAACCAATACAAATACCAATACCAATACCGCCCATGCCCATCGTAGTCAGACAAAGCCTCTATCAAATGAAAGAATATCCAGTTGGGACATGCCCCCAACCATAGACAAAATAATGAACAATGAATAGTAAATACATAAGGAAATCCATAGCATAAAATGGGTTCTTCCAAGTATGAAAGCTCACCAATTTAGTCTGACTGAAAAATTATCCTCAAATCACCTAGTCACTGAGCAGGAGGAGTGGAAGTATGATCAATTCCTACATCGTATAGGGATACAACATCCGCAAATAGTTATCAGGGTAAACTCTATTATGTAACTCTTGGATAAATATACAGTAATTCCATCAATCTAAAACCAAGTCAAACAAATGCACATAACCATATGCAAATACATATATACTTATATACCATGTCGGGATAGGGAATAAGACTTAGCCTATAATTTTAAACCTTAACCTAGGTTGTGTAGTTGTACCTTCATAAGTCCACCTATGAGCTATATGTGTCCAGTGTTACCCCCTGAACAGGCCCCAGTCTATATAAGTTGCACTAACTAGAGATATCTTAAATGGTCGGGGATTCCCTTGTATCCTTCGCCCTCCATGATACATATATATGTATAGTATTGGGGGATTATATTATATCCTTAAAGCACACGGTCATCAAGACCAACCCTGATGTCAGCAAATATGATTTTCCAGTGTCTGTCCTTCAGACTCACATCTTCACGGCTTGCTATCACAACCCCCATTATTGCCCAATTAAAACATTTAATACATAACCAAAACATAATCCCATAAGTCAATTATAAAGTAATTATTAATTGGTATCATCATACCAACTATAGCTTGCAAGCAATGTCATTAGACAACACTTAGGGGATTCCCAAGTACCCCCGAAGGCTCTATTAATAAAATCACTTGGGGGATTCATATGTATACCATAAGGTTTTTATAATCATTCACTTAAGGGATTCCACTATACCCCATAAGTTTTTTAGTATCATCCTTAACTATTTAACCATTAATATCATGCATTAGTTTTAAGAAACAAGACAAACCAAGTGATAATGCATAAACCATGATCAATTATGGAAGTGAGTTGAGTTTATTACCAATTTCCATACCAAAACTATTATTTTTTGGATTCTATCATACCCCTATTTCCATCCACCATTCCTATGCACCCCAGTGCATTTACCAACCATCAGTTTAAGCACAATAGTTTTATAAATATCACGAAAGAAGCATTTAAAATTTTTTTATGAAAAACTATCAACCCATAGTTCAAAGCCCAACATAAATATGTCATGAACAATACTTTAAATTATATTCTTTTAAAAATTTGACAATGACAGAAGAGTAACATGCCTTAAACACCAATTAGTGTGGAGAAACAAAACCTTTGGAAGCCCCAATTGATTAATCTCTCGGAAACCCTAAGTGTTCCTGACCTTTAGGATTTGAGAGTGTTTGAGAGTCTATTTGATGTGTTTATGAGTGCTACGGATAACCTAAAGAGGTTATAAGACGTGAGTTTCATGTTGTACAAAAGAGGAAATTTCCAGAATGCCCTTAACTAAATAGCTAGAAAAATATTGCCTTTGACTACGAGTTGACCTTTGATTCGTAACCCCTCCTTATGAATCATAACCATTAGTCATAACCAAGATAGTGACCAATATCCCCATACATTGTCAACCTTATGACTCAACCAACTTATTCTTAACAAAACCCTATGACTCATAGGGTCTAGTCATAGTCGACACATAACTCAATTGGGTTTAACACTGGACATCCTATAATTTCATCTCATGACTTGTAACATATCCTTGAGGATCTTAGTGAGCCACTCATACACAGAGTATAATCAAGTCACAAACTTACATGATTTAGTTACAACTCCTCCTAATGATTTATTACGAGCCTTTATGAATCAATCCCTCTAATCATACCCAGGAAAGAAATTCAACACCACACACTGGTTACCCTACGAATAGGGTCTCTTGACCTATTATAAAACCCTACAACTCATGGGGTTAAGTCGTAACTTAGAAAGTAAGCTCAAGTCTCAAGAATTTTTCAAAGGCCAAAATTCAAGATGTTATAAGATGTATCCCTAACTAGGGGACAGGATAGGAGGCCTTATACAAAACCTATTCTTTCTCCTGAGCCATAAATTCTTTCGCCCCATCTAGCAGTTAGCCAGGGACCAGCACAGGCTCCATTAGGATTTAATTTTTCTTCAGTGCTCAGGGTTGTATTTGTTCAACTTTAGGAATTGATTGGAGGTATACTATTTTATGGGGAATAATTTATGGATCAAAATGGTACTAACGCAGTGGCACAGCCTATAGTTGTAGCTCCCAGTGTTAAGGTGCCTTCTACACTGGTGTATGCTTGGTAGATAATTACCTATCCTGTTAAGTTTGTTAACGAGTAGAAAATATTTGGTATATTCTTGAGATTGGCTCCACCTAGGTTTTTTGGTGCACTAGGAAAGGATGCTTATGAGTTCTTTATTACTGGTGAGGATAGGCTCTATAATTTAGGCATGGTTAAGACTCATAATGTGTATAACACTTATTTTTCAGTTGGACTTGGAAACTAGATATTGGTGGAGAGGTCATCTTAATTCAAGGAAAACTGGATCTCCCCTAATGACATGGACTCGGTTCTTTAAGATCTTCTTGGAGAAGTATATGCCTCCTAGTCTTGGGTATCATCTAAGGGATAAATTCTCAAGGTTTGAGAAGGTCTCTATGACTACTATAGAGTATGAGGCTCAATTTTATGAGATGGCTAGGTATACTACCTCTTTTCTGACTACTGAGTATGAAAGGGTTTGTTGCATTATTTGAGGATTGAGACTTCCTCTTTGCATGTCTACATAGGGTGTGTTTTCCATGAGTAAATCTTTTTCTGAGGATTCTGATCATATCTTAGGCTATGGAGTTGATGCATTACGAGGCTGAAGGGGGCAGTGATAAGGGGAAGTGATATCAAAGTAGTTTTAGTGGGAGTCATAGAGGCTCACAATTTTGATCCAGTAATCCTCAGGGTAGGTACTCTTTGTGTCAGCTATATCAACATCACAGTTAGTCTAGTAGGCCGGTTTTGGCCATATTTTAGATTTTTTATGGTGGCCAATCTAGTTACAGTGATCATCCTATTTAGGGTAGTGGTCAATATTTGAGGAGTTTGTATTTTAGTTATTCTAGATGTGATGGTTATTCTGGGTCAGTGGGATTTTCTAATTTTAGTACAATGCCTGAGTTATATTATGGTTATGGGGATTTTAGCCATTTCTCAAGTGAGTGCCCTAGTTGTGGAGTGATAGTTCATTCAGTTCAGTGTGTTCCACTGATCAGGAAGGTACATCCCCCACATAGAGGTGGTCTGCATAGTCATAGAGGTGATCCTAGGGTGCTTATAAAGGTTCTCTAGAAGGTAGGATAGGATATCAGTTAGGAGCTAGCCTGGTGGTGAGTGTGGTCAGTTGTAGGTTATATTGGCTAAACCCAAGGTTGATTCTTCAGATATTATTATCATAGGTATGATGTTTGTGTTCCATCAGTCTTCTTTTACTTTGTTTGATCTGGGATCCACTTATTCTTATATATCTTTTTATTATGCCATGTGATTAGAGTTATCTTGGGATTCATTGTTTGTAAACTTACGTGTATCACACTTGTGGGTGATTCTTTAGTAGTGGATTGGGTGTATAGATCATGTATTGTGACTATTCAAGATCTTGGTACTCAGTCTAATATTATTGTGTTATATATGGTGGTTTTTGATATAATTCTGGACATGGACTAGTTATCCCACTACCATATGGTTTGGATTTTTTTTAAGACTGTTATATTAGCCAAGCCTATCATACCCCTAATTGTGTGGAAGAGATCTATTAGCTACAAGACAACTACAATTATTTCTTATACTTAGTGTAGGAGACTTATTTTGAAGGGTTGCGAGCCTTATCTTTCATATATTCGTGATGTTAGTGTGGATAGTCCGTCACTTGACTCTGTTCCTAGAGTTTGTGAGTTTTCTAATGTCTTTCCAATAGATCTACCATGTTTTCCTCCTATGCGCAATATTTTGTTTGTTATTGATCTTGAGTTAGGAACCCAACCTGTTTCTATAGCACCTTACTATATGGCTCCTACCAAGCTTAAGGAGATAAATTCTTGACTTTAGGACCTTCTTGGTAAGGGTTTTTTTGACCTATTAGGTCTCCTTAGGAACTCCTATCTTGTTTGTGAATAAGAAGGATAGCTCCATGCGTATGTGTATTGATTATAGGTAGCTTAATAAGGTGACAATGAAGAAACAGTATCTAAGGCTTTCATGATGATTTTTTTTTCACATTCAGGGTGCAGTGGCATTTTCTAAGATTGACATGAAATCCGATTAGCATCAGTTGATGATTCGGGCTGGGGATATCCTAAGTATAACCTTTGGGACCCAGTATAGTCATTATGAGTTCCTAGTGATGTCTTTTGGGTTGACCAATGCCCCAACCATATTTATGGATTTGATGAACCACGTGTTTAGTCCTTCTTTAAATTATCTTGTGATTGTGTTATTCGATGACACCTTGTGTATTTGAGGAGTAGAGAGGAGCATATTCAATATTTGAGGATTGTGCTACAGACTTTGAAAAATCATAGGCTTTTTGCCAAATTCTCTAAGTGTGATTTTTGGCTTGAGTCGATGGAATTCGTTGGGCATGTGGGGTAAAAGGATAGGATTAACTAGACCCAACAAATATTAAGGATATTCATTATTGGTCCAAGCCTACATCTCCGTCTGAGGTTCTTAGCTTCATTGGTTTGGCCAGTTACTATAGATGGTTCATTGAGAGATTTGCTACTATTGCAGTGCCGATGATGTAACACCCTGAAATCTCATCCTGAGATGTGACACGGTGCTTAAGGCTACAAGTATCCCTAATCTAACCCTTTGAACCTGTTACTACTTCTAACACTTGCTTTAGGATAAATAAGCTAAACAACGATACTTTATTGGGTCCACTATAATTCAAAATAAATGGAAATAATGTCTGAATAGCAAAAATACTAATAATCTGGAACACAACGTCAATTGATAGTCTAGTCTGACAAAGCCTCTACTACTCAAACTGGACAACCACTAGGACAGACCCCTAACTGACTCACAATGACATGAAAGTAAAACTTAAAACACTGTGAAAATGGGAAAGCTTTAAATATAGGTCCTCGAACCATGAGGACTCACCAACTGTGGAATGTAGACAAAGGTACTCGGGAATCACCTTCACTACTGAGACTAAGCACCTGAACCTACATTATGAGACAATGTATCACACAGACGTATATGTGGATCAGCCCTTTGGAAATGTACTGAGTATATGGGGGTGTATGTAATTAAGTAAACAATAAGATCAATCTCAGTAAAAATCATGCATGCAGGTATAAATGACTTACATAGCTTGAATAAAACTGAAAACTAAATATCATAAGTCATATATAATAAGGAAGAAATCATAAATCTCGTGAGTCATTATATTAGTTCTAAAACCCATATTCTCTATATCATTCTCAAAATAGGTAAGCAAGAGAAATCTTAAAATATTAACTCTCGAAACTTGAACTTTGATCTAATGGAGAATAAATGACTTCCTTAAAACTTAGAGCTTATAGAACTTTGGGACTTAGGAAACTTTTATCTTAATTAGAGTAGGGGATTACTTTGGGAGTTTCTTCTAACTGACATAAACCATATGAGCCACATGGAGTCCAATGTCCTATCCATGTTGGGGAGAGTTGTTCTATCCTTGCCATCGGAGTACAACCTTAACTTTAGTGATCAATTATCTTAACCCATTTGGGGTAATCAGAAACCCATGGGGGCACGTTATTCTGTGGTATGAGACCTTGGAATCATACCCAACTAGGTGCTAAATACTACCCCCATACTAATCTCAGAACTCTTATGAAGTCCACCTCAAAATAACTCAAGCATCTATAATGAAGATAAATACATATTTCTATTTGCTTTAAATCATACTCAATGTGGATTTCAACTTTATTATGACCAAAAGGCCAAATCTTTCTCAATAATCTCAAAGTACTCAATTCAAGGGTGCTTATAGCACAAAAGTTCATAAAATTTCAAATATCAAGCAGGGCTTAATGACCCATAATTCAATCTCAATTTATGACTCATCAAAATGCATACTAGGTGTCATAAAGATTCATAAATCATATAGAAATCTGGAATTTTCAGCATTTTGCCTTAAAAATATCAATGTACTTATGTATTTCAATTTCTGGAACATTGAATCTATTAAAATCTCAAGGAATAACAACATAGGGTATAAAACCACTCTTCAATTTCATAAGAAAACATAGAAAATCATATATTCTCGTAATTAGACCAACTTTTGGGCACATGGACGAAAGAAATGTCCTTGTTCAAACCCCACATACCTAAGATTATGAAATTGGATGAACAAGCTTTCTTGAGACTCTTTTGGAACTCTTGAGGGAGGGTTATTGAAGACTTTGACTTGAGAACTTTGAATCTTAACTCAATTTACAAAAATTATGGTGAGTTCTTGAATTTCATAGAGAAGGAATTTGGGTTTGTTCTTGAGGAAGTAACCCTAGCTTTGAGATGCTTTTGGATGAACTGAAGTCATCTGGTTCGTTTGGGTATATTAAGATGTAAAAGGGGGGGGGGAAGATAAAAAATACCCTTTTAAAAACAACTTAAAATCACTAAATGAAATATGCGATGGTCCGTCGCTGGGTTGACGGTCTGTCGATCCTGACCGTCGCACCTAGGCCAGATTTTGACTTTTTTCCTTGCCTATGACGGCTGGGTCGACGGTTCGTCGCTGGATTGATGGTACATCGGCCTTAGCTTTGAGCCTAACCAGAATGTGGTCTCACTTCCTCCTCTGCGATAGTTTGAATGATGGTCCGTTGCTCGCTCGACAATCCGTCGGACCTCTCTGTCGCACCTGGGCAATTCAGACTTCTTTCTCTTCCGATGTCAGATTTTAACAAAATGAGTATCGTTGGAAAGATAATTCAATTTCCTAAACGATAAAAAGTCATTTTTAGGAAAACTTTATATGGTTTAAATACTAATCACTTTGGAAGTCATTCCTAAATCTTTTAGAGATGTAATAAGGCTTCACTTGACATATTCTAAAGGCTCAAACTATGAGGGAACTTTATAGGGTCTTACAATATCTCCCCCTTGGAAATATTCATCCTCGAATATTGCTAGTTATACTAAAATACTGAGGAACTAAGGATGCACAGCTGAAACAAATAGCTTAACCGGCTTTAAATATTTCTTAACTTTTGAATACTTCGGGAAATGCAAGAACTTACACAAGAATAGATACATAGCTGAACTTTGATTGGAAAGGAACCTAAGTAAGGAAGAATAATACCTTCGGCTTGATCTGAACTCATGGAGAAGAGGTACGGGTACTTGGCTCGCATATCTGCTTCCGCTTCCCAAGTAGCGCCCTCAACTTAATAATTCCGCCTCAAAACATTGACCAAGTGAACTTCTTTGTTCCTTAGTCTACGGACCTGGTAATCTAGGATCTCAATCGGAATCTCATCAAACGAAAGACTAGTCTAGATATCTGAGCTCTCTGAAGGATCACAACAACGGAATCACCAATGTGGTTCTTAAGCATGGAGACATGAAAGATAGGATGGATAACTGACAACTCTGCGGGCAACTCAACTTTATAGGCTACTTTCCCAACACGACTCAAAACTCTATAAGGGCCAACGTAATGGGGACTAAGCTTCCCCTTTTTCCCAAATCTTTTCACCCCTTTCATGGGTGAAATCTTCAAGTACACCAAATCACCCATCTCAAACTCAAGATCTCTTCTTCTCACATTTGCATATGACTTTTGACTACTCTGAGCTATCTTCAACTCTCTCTAATCAACTTAACTTTCTCCATAGCCTCAAAAACTGCATCAGGCCCAATCACAGTAGCCTCACCCACTTCGAACCAACTTATGGGTGATCTACATCTTTTCTCATACAAAGCCTCAAACAGGGCCATCCGAATACTAGAGTGATAACTATTGTTATATGCAAACTCAATCAGTGGAAAATGCTCATCCCAACTACCTTTGAAATCAAGTGCACATGCCCTCAACACATTTTCTAGAGTCTGAATAGTCCTTTCAGCCTGACCATCTGTCTGCGGAGGAAAAGTGAAACTCAAATGAACCTGGGTACCAAGACTCTTCTGAAATGCTCTCCAAAACTGAGAAGTGAATTGAGTACCCCTATCCGAGAAGATAGACAAGGGAACTCCATACAACATGACTAACTCCCGAATATACAATCTAGCATAATCCTCAGCTGTATAAGATGTATGCACTGGAAGAAAATGTGTGGACTTAGTCAACCTGTCCACAACAACCCAAATAGAATCATGATGACAACGTGAAAGAGGTAAACTAGACACGAAATCCATATTCACCTCTTCCTACTTCCAAGTGGGTATACCAAACTCTTGCAACTAACCGCTAGGTCTTTGGTGCTCTAACTTAACCTGTTAGCACATTGCACACTTTACCACAAACCCTGCTATATCCTTGTTCATGCCACTCCACCAATAGATTTCCCACAAGTTGCGGTACGCCTTGGTAGCACCGGGATAAATAGAATACCACGCACCATGTGCCTTATCCATAATTCTCTACCTTAAGTCACCAACACATGGAACACACAATCTATTCTGACATCTCAACACACCATCTCCCCCTTAGAAAACCTCTACCTTTTCATTCTTAACTAACTCCTTTAGTCTGACCAAACTAGCATCTAAGTTTTGCCTCTCCTTTACTTCCGAAACTAAAGAGGATTCTGAACTACTCTATACCAAAATATTCCCTTCAGTGGGATCAAGCAATCTAACACCCAACTAGCTAGACAGTGTACATCACGAGATAACTCTTTCTTATCATCTTCCATATGAGAGACACTACCCATAGACAGCTTACTAAGGGCATCCACCACTATATTGGCCTTGCTCAGGTGATATAACACACTCATATCATAATTTTTTAGAAACTCTAACCACCTTCTCTGATGGAGATTCAACTCACTCTGAGAAAACACATACTGGAAGCTTTTGTGGTCCGTAAACACATCAACATGAACACTATGCCGATAGTATCTCCAAATTTTCAAAGAAAAAACCACAACAGCTAATTCAAGATCATGGGTTAGGTAATTCTTTTTATGTGGCTTCAAATGTCTATAGGCATATGATATAACCTTACCTTTCTACATTAGAACACAAACCAAACCAACTCTAGAGGAATCTGACCAAAGGAACTTAGCTTTCTTTTGGGTCAACCGGGTCACGGGGATGCAATAGAAGATAAAACTTCAACAAAATGGTGGTAGTATCCATCTAGACCCAAGAAACTTCTAATATCAGATGGAGAGATAGGTCTAGGCCAATTTCTTACAGCTTCTGTCTTTTGGGGATCGACTCTAATGCCTTCGGTTAAAATAATATGACCCAAAAAAGCTACGGGCCTTAGACAAAACTCACACTTATTGAATTTGGCGAACAACTGATGACCTATAAGAGTTTGCAAAACAATTCTAAGATGATCTGCATAGTCATTCTCAGTACCTGAGTGAACAAGGATATCATCTATGAACACTATGATAAAAATGTTAAGATACTACTTTAACACTCTATTCATGAGGTCCATGAAAGCCACTAGAGCATTGGTTAGCCCGAAAGACATGACTACAAACTCAAAGTGACTATAACGGGTTCAGAAGGTTGTCTTTGGGATATCAAACTCCCTTACTTTAAGGTTATGATAGCCGGATCTAAGGTCTATTTTGGAGAAATAACTTGCACCTTACCACTGATAAAATAGGTCATCAATCCTAGGAAGAGGGTACTTATTCTTGACTGTGACCTCATTAAGATAATGATAGTCAATGCACATACGCATCTAACAATTTTTTTTTGCACGAACAGGACAGGTGCGCCCCAAGGAGAGACACTGGGACTTATGAATCCTTTATATAAAAGATTTTTGAGTTGTTCTTTCAACTCCTTAAGCTCTAAATGTGCTATATGGTAGGGAGGAATAGAAATAGAATGAGTGTCGGGAAGAAGGTCAATCCTGAATTCTATCTCTCTATTGGGAGGTACCCCTGGGAGATCTTCCGAAACACATCAAAAAGCTCATTAACAATGTTGATTGACTGAATAGTTGGAGTCTTGGACTTAGTGTATTTAACTCCAGAGATAGGAGATAAAATGACTCTTGGGAGATACTGAACTCCCAGACCACTCAAAAACTGGTTCGTTAGGAAACTGAAACTTGACCACACGGGTACGAAAGTCTATAGATGCATAACAAGAACGAAGTCAATCCTTACCCAAAATAAGGTCAAAATACACCATGTCCAACTCAATCAAATCAGCAAGTATGACTCTATGAAGAACAGTAACAGGATAATTTTTATACACTTGCTTAGAAAGAACTGACTCCCCTACAGGAGTAGAAACTAGGAAAGGCTCAGGAATCTTTTTAGGACTTATTTTGAAATTCATAGCTACAAGTGGGTTCACATAAGAGAAACTTGACTTGGGGTCCAATAACAGATAAACATAAAAGTGAAATACACGAAGCATACCAGTAACAACATTGGGAAAATCCTCCTGCTCCTGAAGGGATGGTAAGGCATAGAATCTGTTCTGGTGCTGACCACCAGCAGTAATGGATGAAGCACCCTGAGAAGGGGCTGGACGGGCTAAAAAAGATGGGGCACTAGTAGCCTTAGTCTGAGGTCGCACATCTCTGATCCCATGCCTAGCTTGTAGGAATTCTCTAAGTCTATGGCCCATATTTTCATAACCCAAAAAAACCCTCTGTTCATCCAAACACTCATCGGGATAGGTCCTGCCACACTTCACATAAAGAGGATAATTAGGCCTGTTACTCACACTATTCTGGGACCTGGATATAGAGGGCCTATTCCCTTGGTCCTGCCTATTTTAAGGCATAAGAGCACTAGATGATAAAGGCGTTGGCATAGATGAATGGCTCTAAAACTATGAACGGTTCCCTCCATGGGACCTAGTCTGACCATACTCATACTTCTCGGGTCTAGCCCTCTTGTTTCCCCTTACTCTATCTCTTTCCCTTATCATGCCTGCCCTTTCTACTATGCATGCATTATCAGTCGAGACAAATCCATATCCCTGTTAAGCATAGCATTCCTACACTCTTTCAGCACCAAACTAGACACACTTGTCATGAACTTGCTCATACTAGTTCGGGTGTCAGCAATCAACTTAGGAGCATACTTGGCTAACTGGTTGAAATTCAAGCAGTTCTCCTTAACAGTCATGAATCCCTATCTCAAGTTCATAAACTCCTCTATCTTTGCTTCCTTCATCTCTGACGGGAAGAACTTGTCCAAGAATGCATCCTGGAATACGTGCCAAGTAATAGGGGCAGCATCTTCCCCTCTATTCTTCCTCCATGCAACAACCCAGTCATAAGTAATGTCTTTTAGATAATAAGATGCTATCTCTACACTCTCTTTCTCAGAAATATGCATGAAGGGGGTGATCTTCCTCACCTCCTCAAGATATAACTGTAGGTTCTCACCAGCTTTAGTCCCATAAAACACTGGTAGATTCATCCGCATAAAATTACGGATCCTAGCAGTAGCTAAGTCACCTCCCTGCTGATGAGAAACTACCGTCTGGTTATTGGCCTGAACATTCACTGTGACTGTTTGGGCTAATACCTGAAAGGCCGCCCTAAACACAGCATGAGACACAGTCTCATTCAAGAGATCAACAGGTTGAGGTTGTTTATCATTATTTCAGTAGGTATTCTCTCTTTGGGAAGGCATTTTCTGAAATAATAGAGCACAAATTAATAGCTGAGAGAGAGACAACTGTAAGCACAATAGATTCTGAATGAAAGAGATAACTTTTTCCTAAAAAATCTTGTAGCGCTACATATCGATGATCAAAACTCTACTTAACACATCTTGTTAGACTCCCTAAAACTCCTTAAACCTTAAGCTCTGATACCAAGTTTGTAACACCCCGAAATCTCATCCCAAGATGTCACACGGTGCTTAAAGCTACAAGTAACCCTAATCTAACCCTTTGAGCCTGTTACTACTTTTAACACTTGCTTTAGGATAAATAAGCTAAGCAATGATACTTTATTGGGTCCACTATAATCCCAAATAACTAGAAATAATGTATGAATAGCAAAAATACTAATAATCTGGAACACGACTTCAATTGACAGTCTAGTCTAACAAAACCTCTACTACTCAAACTAGAGAGCCATTGGGGCAGACCCCCAATTGACTCACAATGACCTGAAAGTAAAACTCAAAATACTATGAAAATAGGAAAGATGCAAATATAGGTCCTCCAACTATGAGGACTCACCAACTGTGGAATATAGACAATGGTATTCGAGAATCACGGTCACTACTGAGACTAAGTACCTAAACATACATTATAAGACAATGTAGCACTCAGATGTTTATGTGGATCAGCACTTTGGGAATGTACTGAGTATATGGGGGTGTATGTAATTAAGTAAACAATAATATCAATCTCAATAGAAATCATGCATGCTGCTATAAATGACTCACATAGCTTGAATAACACTAAAGACTGAATATCATAAGTCATATATAATAAGGCAAAAATCATAAATCTTGTGAGTCATTATATTAGTTCTGAAACCCATATTCTCCATCTCATTGTCAAAATAGGTAAGCAAGAGAAATCTTAAAATATTAACTCTCGAAACTTGAACTTTGATCTTATGGAGAATAAATGACCTCCTTAAAACTTAGAGCTTATAGAAATTTGGGACTTAGGAAACTTTTATCTTAATTAGAGTAGGGGACTACTTTGGGAGTTTCTTCTAACCGACATAAACCATGTGATCCACATCGAGTCCAACGTCTTGCCCACGTTGGAGAGAGTTGTTCTATCTTTTCCATTAGAGTAGAACCTTAACTATAGTGATCACTTATCTTAACCTGCTTGGGATAAATCAGAAACCTACGGGGGCACGTAGTTCTGGGGTATGAGACCTTGGAATCATACCCAACTCAGTGCTAAATACTACCCCCAATACATATTTCTATTTGGTTTAAATCATACTCAATGTGGATTTCAACTCTATTATGACCAAAAGGCGAAATCTTTCTCAATAATCTCAAAGTACTCAATTCATGGTTGCTTATAGAACAAAAGTTCATAAAATTTCAAATCTCAAGCATGGCTTAATGACCCATAATTCAATCCCAATTTTTGTCTCATCAAAATGCATACTAGGTGTCCTAAAGATTCATAAATCATATAGAAATCTGAAATTTTCAGCATTTTGCCTTAAAAATCTCAACGTACTCATGTATTTCAATTTCTAGAACATAGGAACTATTAAAATCTCAAGGAATAACAACATAGGGTACAAACCAATACTTCAATTTCATAAAAAAAACATAAAAAATCATATATTCTTGTAATTAGACCAACTTTTGGGCACAAGGATGAAATAAGTGTCCTTGTTCAAACCCCACAAACCTTAGATTGTGAAATTGGATGAACAAGCTTGCTTAAGACTCTTTTTGGAACTCTTGACGGAGGGTTCTTGAAGCCTCTGACTTGGTAACTTTGAATCTTAACTCAATTTACAAAAATTATGGTGTGTTCTTGAATTTCTTAGAGATGTTTTTGGATGAACTAAAGTCATCTAGTTCATTTAGGTATATTAAGATGTAAAAAGGTTGGGAAAATACCAAAAATCCCTTTTAAAAAATAACTTAAAATTAATGAATGAAATATGCGACAGTGGGTACGATGGTCAGTCATTGGGTTGATGGTCCGTCGGTCTTGACCGTCGCACCTGGGCCAGATTTGGACTTTTTGTCTTGCCTGTAATGGCTGGGTCGACAGTTCATCGCTGGATGGATGGTCCATCAACCTTACCTTCGCGCCTAACCAGAATGAGTTCTCACTGCCTCCTCTAAGATATTTTGAGAGACGGTCCATCGCTAGCTCAATGGTCTGTCGCTAGCTCGACAGTCCGTCGGACCTCTCTGTCGCACCTGGGCAGTTTAAACTGCTTTCTGTTATTCGGCCATATTTTTCTCTTCCAATGTCGGATTTTGATGAAATGGATATCGTTGGAAAGATAATTCAATTTTATACATGATAAAAAGTCTTTTTTATGAAATATCTATATTTTTTAAATACTAATCACATTGGAAGTAATTCCTAAATCTTTTAGATACAAAATAAGGCTTCACTTGACATGTTCTAAAGGCTCAGACTATGAGGGAACTTTACGGGGTCTGACAAATGACTAGACAGACTCAAAAGGAGTTTCCTTTCTGATTGTCCAAGGAGTGTGAGTGGATCTTTGAAAAGTTCAAGAAGTTTCTTAATCCAACTCATATTTTGGATCTTCCTATTGAGAGTTAGGGATTCATCGTCTATTGTGATGCTTCTGGTACTAGTTGGGATTATGTATTAATGTAGTGGGATCAAATTATTTCTTATGCATTTAAGTAGATGAAGGTGCATGATTGTAACTACTCCACTCATGACTTAGAGTTGGCGGGGGTCATTTCATGTATAAGATTTGGAGACTTAACCTTTATAACATGCATTATGAGATCTTCATGGATCATTGTAGTCCTCATCATCTTATGACCCAGAGAGATCTTAATTCTAGGTTGTGTAGATAAATTGAGTTTCTTAAGGATTATGATATCTCTACCTTTTATCATCCGTACAAGTAGAACGTGGTAGTGGATGCCGTTAGTTGAAAGACGATCAATATGGGTAGTTAGGCTTCTATATCAGTTTCTCAGAGGTCGTTTGCACTAGATGTCCATTCCTTAGCCAACTTGATGGTATGAGTTGATATTTTAGGCCTTAGGAGGATTTGTACTACTGTTAAGGCAAGGTCTTTGTTACTTGAGAAGATTCGGAGTTGTCAGTTTGACGATATGAGACATTGCATCACCCATGATCAGGTGTTGAGTAGTGCTACCATAGATTCTGAGGGTGTTTTGACATTTGATAGCCTCATTTGTGTTTTGAGGGTTGATGACTTGATTCAAACATACACATTGCATTGAAATGATACTTATGCTACACTAAACCTAAGCCGCCAACTGTAAATGTCGTTCATCTAAGCTAATCTAAGTTAATATGGCAACCAATTTTGATGGGGTTAACCAACCGGAGAAGCTATTATCTCATGCAAAAGCTACGGTATAGACAACTATAAGGAAGGAAAAATTGTATGCAGTTATTATTAAGCCTAAGAAGATTGTGCATGAAAATATAAAGTTACAATCAAAGCCAGTCAACATGGTGCATGGGGAACCAAGTATCACGTGAAAGTCATCTGAAGTGAGAAACATGATTTTACAAGAGAATCTACAGTATGCAATTATCGGTAAATTCGCTTATGAAAAGCCCAATATTCAAGAATTGTAAGAAATTATACTAGTGCAATGTGGAATTAAAAGATATTTTACAATTAGAGCATTAGATACAAGGCATATACTTATTCTATCAAATAGGTTGGAAGATTATGTACAATTATTATAAAAAGCATCTTTCTACATTTAGGATAAAGATATGCACTGGCAGATGAGTACCCTTAAATGGGATCCATTTGAACCGGATATTGAAACTACAATAGAAGTTGCATGGATTTCATTACCATATCTCCCTCCTAATTTCTTTGCCAAAGAGGCTATTTTTTCTGTAGCTTCAGTTGTAGGAAATCCTCTAATGCTGGATATGGCTACCAAGAACCAAACATATCCTAGCTTTGCAAGGGTAAAAGTAGAGGTGGATTTGATAGATAAGCTATCGAGAAGGGTTAAGATAAATAGAAAGAATGATTATACAGGTTCTATAAAATCAAAATTGGTCAGTGTTCACTATTATTATATGCCTAAATATTTCAAAGAGTGTTCCTTACAAGATCATGATGAAATAACATGTTGGAAGGTGCATGAAGAATTAATAAGGCCAGCCCAGAAGGTGAATCAGGAGAAAAACAAGGAGATACTTTAGGGTCAGAAAAATGTACAAAATATAGAAGGGGTAAGTAATATAGAGAACAAGAATCAATGATTAAAGAGAAAAAGAAAATATAAAAAGATAGATATAGTTATGTAATAGGAGAAATAGATCAAGAACATAAGGAGATGGCTACCTCTAACACCTTTGAAACATTGAAAGAAGTTGAAGAAGGGGAAGTAGCACAAACTACAGTTAATTATGAAGACAATACAAGGGATACAAAGGGATGGGTGAATAAAAGTTTTGGCGAATCTCAGGAGATAGACAAGTCAATATAGATAGAGCATGAGGACAATAACAGTCCAAATCAGGGATCAGGTGAGAATACAATAGTCTAAGTTAAAGATAATCAGCAAGCAGATCATTAGAATCATAACAATCAATAGGATATGCAAAAAAAATAAAAGAAGAAGGACCAAATTGAGGCAGGTGTTGCATTAATGGTGGTTGAACAAAAGACTAATCCAACAGATAATCAGATAATGGAAGGGGTACTTCCCCTTGCAATGAAAGTGGGCAAACAAATGCAGATATATAATGCCAGTAATATTGATTTGGATGAGGAGGACCTGGAACATAATATTAAGAAAATAACAAATGCAGCATATTTGTCTCCAACAACGGTCTAAATGTTAAGTTCAAAACATGGAAAACAAAAAAACAGAATAAAAAGATACCAGAATCTACAATGGAGAAAAAGCCAAGTAATCAAATCAAGTACAAAATGAATACTTTGATATGGAATATAAGATCAGTTAACCCCCAAAAATCATTTACAAGGTTGATTACAATGCATAGGAGGTACCACTTATGTTTTATAGGCCTCATGGAGCCTTTTTAGGAAAGCTCAAATATTGAGGATTATAAAAAAAAATTAGGGATGCAACATGCTACATCTAATGTATCTGGGAAGATTTGGGAATTTTTAGATTCTGCAATAGAATACAATATAATTAGTAATGAAGAACAATAATTGACTCTTAAGCTAGACAACAAAGAAGGAGAGGCTACTATTTATGTTACTTTGGTCTATGCTAATTTCTCTTCTACTGAAATGTTGGTACTGTGGAAAAATTTGGGAGGTTTGGCTGATTTAATAAAGGATCCTTTCCTAGTTGGAGGTAATTTCAATGTCATAAAGGAGAAGAGGAAAAACTAGGAGGATTACCTGTCACTGAGTCAGAAATGGCTAATTTTAATCATTATCTAAATGTGTGTAATCTAGAAGAAAATGGATACAAAGGGAGCAGATACACTTGGTGGAATGGAAGAACAGATAGAGAATGCATATTAAAAATATTAGATAGAGTATTATGCAATGAGTATATGATGGAATTATTTCCAGTAATGGAAGTTGAGCACTTAGTCAGAAGTGGTTTTGATCATGCTCCTTTATTGTTGAATTTCAGTACAATTAGGAAGAATATAACCTGATTCTTTAAGTTTCTAATTTTTTGGTTGAAAGAAATTCATTCTTGGAGGTGGTAAGGCAAAACTGGAAGCAGGATGTAGAAGGAAATCCCTTTTACATATATCAGTAGAAAATTAAAAGAATCAAGACAATATTAGCAGATTGGAGTAAGAAATAGTTTGGTAACATTTTTCAAGAAATTACAATATTAGAGGAGGTTTTAAAGGTAAGGGAGAAATAGTTTGAGGAGAAAACTTCAACAGATAATAGAGCTTACTTGCAGAAGACCCAAGATGAGTTAACATTACAACTCAAAAGGAAAGAGGAATTCTGGAGACAAAAATCTGGATTTGAATGGTTCAAAGATGGTGAGAGATACACAAGATTTTTTCATACTATTGTTAAAGGTAAAAGATCACGGCTCAAGGTCTGAAAAATAAAGAATAAGGATGGAGAGTGGATGGAAGAACAAGGTGATATTTTTCTTAGGGATGCAAAAGATTTCTTTCAGAAACAGTTTAGAAAATAAGAGAGAGAAATTGAGTTCTCAATGCTAGATGAATTACCAACAGTGGTAATTCAAGAATAGAATGATTTTTTAAATAAAACACCTGACTTGGGAGAGATGAAGAAGGCAGTAATGGGACTTAATAGAGATAGTACAGGGGGACCAGATGGTATGACAAAAGATTTTTGTCATGTAGCTTGGGATATAATAGGTATGGACATTCATAAAATGGTGATTGCTTTCTTTAGTGGTTTTGATTACCAAGATATATTACTCATACCAATTTGGTGTTACTACCCAAAAAATTGATAGTGAAAACCTTTTCTAATATGAGACCAATTTCCCTTAATAATTTTATGAACAAAATATTTTCAACGATTGTTCATGAAAGAACTAAGGGTTTTCTACCTGACATCATTTCTGAAGAGCAAGCTGGTTTTGTCTAAGGCAGAAGTATATCTGAGAACATACTGATGGTACAGGAGATTATTTCTGAGATAAGGAAAAGGGGTAAGCCTCTAAATATTTTGATGAAATTAGATATGATGAAAACATATGATAGGGTAGAGTGGTTGTTTTTAGCAAAAGTATTGATGAAGATTGGTTTTTGTTAAGAACTTATTGATATGGTTTACAGACTGGTAGCTAATAATTGGTACTCAATATTACAGAATGGCCAGCCTAAGGTCTTCTTCAAATCATCCAGGCTGCTGAAACAAGGAGATCATTTATCTCCTACACTATCCATCCTAGTTGTTGAAGTGCTAACAAGAAGTTTGAAAATATTGTTAACACAAAAATAGTTTAAGATATTTGGGATGCCCAGAGATAGCCCCAACATAAATCATCTTGCCTTTGCAGATGATATGATTATATTATATAAGGCATAAGTGGGAACTTTGAAGATGATTACAGATACCTTGGAAAAGTACGAACAGGTATTAGGGCAAAAGATAAATAGAGAGAAAAGTGCTATTTATTTTCATGAGGGGGTTTAAAATGGTACAATAGTCATGGCTGAGGAAGCTATAGGGATTTTGAGGCAGGAATTTCCATTAACTTATCTGGGGAGCCAAATTTACAACAAGAGGAAAAAGAGGACTATTACAACATTATGATGGGTAGAATAACAAGTAAGCTGCAAAGTTGGAAAGGTAAATTGTTATATTATGGTGGTAGAGAAGTACTGAACCCACCTCTTAATGTGTTGAATGCATTGCATAAAGCCTTTGCTCAATTTTTTTGGGGTAACTAAGGGAGGATCAGGATTCAGATGGCTTTATGACATTTCTAATGCTCAATTTTGTAAGTTATAGTGGAAGTTTAGAACTACTAAAACAATTTGGATCAATTTCATGTTGAATAAGTATTGTAAAACCAAACACCCCAATGAGATAATGTGGAAAGTAGGTAGAGGATCTCAGGTTTGTAAAAAGATGTTGATGGTTAGGGATCTGGTTGATCATAATATTTTATGGAAAAAGGAATACTAATATTTGGCATGATAACTGTACTGAACCTGGGAGTTTATATTTTCGGGAGGATGTTGTAAAAGATAGTAGATACAAACAAGTCAAGGAACTTACTATTAGTGGGGAATGAAATGAGGAATTGTTAATGGATTTGTTTCCTAAACCAGTAGCTCATCATATTGTATAGAAGATAAGACCACCAAGTCAAGAAGGAGGGAAAGATACTGCAATTTGGAGTATTGACACTAAAGGAGGATTAACTATTAATACAACATGGTAGAATATTAGAGTAAAAGAAGAGGAGAATACTACATTTAAAGATATTTGGATTAAGGGATTACCTTTTAAAATATCTTTTTTAATGTGTAGATTTTAGAAGGGGAAGATATATGCGGATGACAATATAAAAACATAGGGAGTGGAAGGTCCATCAAGGTGTTGGTGTTGCATTAATCCAATACAGGAGACATTGGTTCATATCTTCAAAAGATCTTTTTTTGCTAACAGGACATGGTCCTATTTTCCTAATTTTATAGATATTCATATTCAAAGAGTTAGTATGAGAGGATCAATTACTCAATGGTGGACAGCAACAGTTAAACCTAGGGAGAGAGTATATTTCAAAGATCTTCCATGTTTTTATCATCTTGGAGTTATGGAATAGAAGGAATGGAAAGAAACATGAAAGAAAAGAGATCAGCATTCACAAGTGCATTTTTAAAATTACTAGAAATATGAGGATGTTGTTAGGATTAACAAAACCCAATAAAGTTTTCTCAATAGACTGGCCAAGTATATTAAAGGACTTTGCTCAATTAGAACCTTCAATAAAAGTAATTACAGTTTTGTGGGAATTACCTAAGAGTGGAAGGGTAAAGTATAATAGAGATGGAGCATCAAGGGGAAATCCAAGGAGAAGTTCATATGCTTTTTGTGTGAGAAATAATAGAGGGGAATTAATATATGCAGAAGAGGCAATAATTGAAAACATAAACAATATGGCACCAAAAACTATTGCTATATTAAATGCAGCTAAACATTGTAATCATATGCATTTTGAGAAGATTATTATGCAGAAAGATTCCCTGGAAATACAAAAAATACTAACAAGAGAGTAGAAATGCCCATGGAGTATATAAGAGCATGTAAAACAAATATGGAAGCTAGTTGCAGGGAAGAAGATACATTTCTAACATATCAATTGGATGATTTCCTAGCTAATTGGGCTCAGGATAATAGTAATTTCATATACACATCAAGTCAAAAATTATATACATTAGGAAAGAGGCTAATAGACAGTGACAAGTTACAATGCCATTATCTAAGGTTTTCACTGGCAAAGGAATAAAGGGATTGGGAAGAATCAAGCTAGTTTTTAACTTAATAGGTCAATTACATATTTACAGCAGAATAAAAATATGAATGAGCTATGAGAATACTTTACAGCAAACAAAAAATAATTCTTAGTAAGGAGGAGGGGTCTAATGGACAGATACAGCATAAAGATCCTGAGCAGCAATGTAACATAATTCTAGGGTTGAGAATTTTATAATATTCTTCCCAAACATGTCTGAGAATAGAGAAGAGGGTTGGCATAACTTATTGGGAAGGAGTAGCCGAATGTAGGGTAGTTTTCTACTTACTTGGATAGATTCACTTTGCTATTGAGATTAGAACTCCAGATTATTATCAAAAACTATAGAAGTTTCCCGTTCACTGGAGATCAAAGTAGAAGCAGAGGAGAATCATGATTAATGAGCTATTAAAAATACATACCAAAGGACAAAAGGTGGATTGGAGCTTACTCAAGTTAGCTGAAATAATAATTCAGCAGGAATGGCTAAGGAATATCGTCAATTACTGGAAAGTTGGACTGGTAGTTCATGAATTGAGACATGGAGATTGCACCAGCTGCGGCGGAAAGATGAAATTGGAAGGAAAAGCTAATTTTAGAAACCCTACTAAGCTTAGTGTAATTTATTTTATGTATTTAGAAGGGGGGTCGGGTAGGGATCATGATAGGCTGTTGTCTTGGGCTTATCAGGTTAAACATTTTTTGTATATGTTTTATTTAATTTATTAATAAATAAAATCAAAAATTTGATTAAACAAAAGACTTGATTCAATCAATTTTGTGTGAGGCTCACAACTTTAGATATTTTATTCGCCCATGTATAGCTAAGATGTATAGAGATTTGAGGCAGTATTATTGGAAAATAAAACTAGTACAAGGGACATACTTGGGGTGAACTGGACACCTGTAGTAATATGATTGTCTGGGGTCTGAGATAGGACCTCGCTAGCAGCATCTATCCTCGTGGCCTTGTCTATGGTTTCAGCACTCTATAAAATATTACCACTGATGATAGCTAGTGTACTCAATGTCTCAACTTTAGGGGTATTTTGTGTATCCCCCAAACTCTACTAAACCACCCAAACTGTAAGTAATGTCTCTACACCCTCCAAAATTAGTATATCAGATGTCTGTGCTTTATTCTTTAATTTTCTCTTTCTCTTCGGCTCACCTCTTTCTCCTCTAGGCCTCTTTTATCAGGGCTAAAAATCCTTACTCATCTCCTCAATATTAGAATTATCCCTCTCACCCACCATAGGCTTGCTATAAATATTAGGGACCATAGATTCTGCATCAATAGCTAACTACACCAAGGATGCAATGGCAAATGGTGAAGGAGGTGCAACTAGGACAGTCTGCTAAGTAAGTACTCTAACTAATTCTTTTAGTACAATTAACTTAGTTATAATGTCCCTCATATCCAAAGCCTATACCACTACAACTTTAGCTAATATCTAACTCTTAAACCTATTAAAATAGGTGTAAACCACTAATTTAACTTCCTTTATCTCATCATCTATGTAAGGTTTGACCCCTACCTCTAACTTTATAATTAGATCATCATGTAAAACATTGTCCTCAAGATCTACTCCAGCGAAGCATTTGGCCTCAGTTTGTAACCAGTAAGAGCATGAGTATAGGCACCCAATGGTGTTGTAATGAGGATGAATTGGCACCAGCTTCAGACACTAAGATCTTACTAGATGAGGCTCTCCCATTGCATTAGGTATCTCTATACCTATATTGAGGCCATAGGGTTCCTCAAATCCTTAATCAGTGTAATATATGTTGTTTTTATCAATAAAATAAACCTATCCACTACATTAATTGTCAGAACATGGAAATTTCTCACCAATTATATGATGAGACAAGGGAAAGTTTGAATGGTACTTGCGATGCCCTAATTAGGCCTTCAAAAATTACTAAATTTTTTAACTCACTACCCTGAGTACAACTGACCTTACAAGTCGTAAGGTATTCATACAGGTCATTAGGATCGAGTCGTAGGGTGACTAGTGAAGATTGTCTTTATTTTTTCCTTGGTTATGATTTGATCATTGCGAGTCATAAGGACTCATTATGAGTCATAAGGTATGACTCGTAGGCAAACCATTATTAATGCCAAACTCTCTGTCTTGATCACAACTAGACTCAATGAGTCATATGGTATGGTCACGAGTCATAGGGTGTAACTCATGACCAATCTAGTGTGATGTTCGAAGCTTTTGCCCAAGGTATGATTAGGACCCTACGAGTCATAGCGTGTCCTAAAAATTCATAAGGTGACCCGGGGTCACTGGCGATAATTTTTAGTGTTTTAATTAAGTGCACTTTGGACATTTACCTATTTTCCCACTCAAGACCCATGACTTAAAAGCATATTGGGGACCCTATTTTCAATACTTAGCAAATCAAAACATACTCTATTCTCTCTCAAATCCCTAAGTCAAGAACGCTAGGGTTTCTCAAGAAATTGATAATTAGAGATTTCAGGGTTGATTTCTCTTCGTAATTATTGATATCTCGGGCATGTTACTCTTTCCTTAAACTTGTTTTACTTAAAGTATGTATTTAAGAGGTTGTTCATGTGGATTTGAATATATGTTTATATATGGTTGAGATTTTTGGAATAAATGATATTTCAATTGAATTTTCATATTTTATATGCATTGTTCATGCATTATCTACGGTTTTGAACTAATTGGGTGCATGGGTATATGAATTGGAAAGGGGGTTGAGGCTTTCCCCTAATTTAACAGTTTTAGTTTGGAATTTGGTTTTGTAAATTATGTTCCCTCAACCCACTTATGTAATTATCTTTGAATATGATTTTTCACATAGTTTGACTTACTCACCTATATTATTCTATTGCATAAAAAGTTAAACTGATGAAAAATGGTTTTGATAGCCTTATTAGCCATGTTTTTTATATTAAATTAGAAGCTTAAGGGTTGAGGGATTCCCACGAGTTAATTTGATAAGAAAAAGGTGGTCGAGGTATTCCCCAAATTTGATTTAATAAACAAATGGGGTAATGGAATTCCCCCACATTGATTTAATGAACAAAGGTGGTCGAGGAATTTCCCTAAGTTAATAGAATTGTGGTGGCATAATTATAAGCTTACAAACATAAGGGTGTGACGATATCTATGGTATGCCTTAGAGGTAAATTCTTGGATAAATAGATGGGGTGATGTCAAACTTCTTTTTATTAGGCTTAATGGAGGTTATGTAGCTAAACTGTGAAGGTGGGAGGTCCTGAACGACCAATACTAGAAGCTTGAATTTGTCGACATGAGGGTTGGTCTCAATGATTATGTGTAAGGTTCACAATATTGATATATATGTATATGCATGTATGTGAACATGTACATTGAGTTTAGACTGGATTTTTAATTGACATTATTTTATCCAAATCCTGAGTTACATATGAGTGCTCAACCCGCTAATCGTTACCAAACGTTGTATCCCCATACGATGTAGGAATTGGAGGCACTTCTACTTTTTCTGTGTAGTGATAGGATTTTTGGGTGATGATGTAATAACCCTTCCTGTCATATTCCATATTTATGTTTATTTCTGATATTTGAGCTTCTCCATAGCTTCCCCAAGTCATTTATGACTTGTTGGGACCAACGGTTTGGTTACCAGGCAATTTATTTGGTTTTTAGAACCTCCTAATTAGAAGTCTTTACTGGTTCCAAATGGACACCGAGCAAAAACTTTAGTGAAGCAACCTCATATTGAAGATCCAATTTTGTCAATGCATCTAAAATATCAAATTTAGTGTGGTTTCATATTTCATTTTTGAAAATTAGATTTTAGATGCATATCGAGGCATTGGGGAAAACTTGGAATCAAATTCCAAGTTTCAGTCATTGTCTAGTGGAGTGAGGTACTATAATTGTAGGGGCCTTGATGCGATTATGATGAATGCGATCACGGAATGCATGGGTGCATGATCGCACCAACTGAGGGCCTAGGATTGGATTTTTTAAATACTCTTCTTGGCTGAGAATTGGCTATTTTCTTCAATGTCTTGAGTCCCAAAACCCTAATAGAGAGTGTAAACCTTAAAGTGATTCTTGGGTGATGATAGGGATCTTGGTTTACTTACATATTCATGACTAATGTTGAATCTAAGGTATGCATCTTTCATTTCTTGTGTTGAATTTGTGATTATTTGACCAAAAAAAACCCAAATGGATTTAGGTTTGATTTTAACCCCAAAGATTATTGATTTGCAAAATTTTCTTGAGGGTTATAACTTCTTAATGGTATTTAAACAATGGGTTGGTCTTGGAAACTCATTTTCATATGTCGGACTCTCTTGGATTTGGGGTCATTTTTGGACCCGAAGCACACTGGTTTAATATGAGTATCGTTAGACTCATATTGATGAGTAGATTGTGGTTTTGTTAATGTAATGACATTTTGGATATTATGAAGCACAGATGAGTATGTGGTGAATGATCTGAGGTTTTGTGTTTTGGATTTGAGGTAGGCTCTTAACTAATTATCTTCATAGATGATATGTGATATATATTGCATGTGGATTTGGATGTTAGGCTTGATATATGATTAGAATTACTAAGCCTTGATTGTTGATATTTAGGGATTCAATTAGGGTTTTGGACCCATAAAATGGTATGTTTATAACCCTTTAGAATCCTATTTTCTTCTCCCTAGTTTAGATTTGCTTATATTATGGATGTGATATAATGCTAGGTTTGGGATGTGGTTTTAGCATTAGAATCATGATTAATATATCTTAATCTTATTGGGCTAATATGATAGTATTGAGATCTTAATTTGTTAGAGTTGATTTAAATGCCCTTGTTTCAAGATGAAGTTCCTATCTTAGAATTGGTTATGACTTGCTTGAAATCTAGAAGTCGAACTAGATACCTTAGCCTAGTGTGGGGCATAGTTTGCCTACATATGGGAATTGAGAATTAGAAGTGGGATTATTTGTCCCACATAGGCCAAGACTTGTATTAACCTAGTGGACTTAGCTTCTGATGTTAGGCATAATTGAGACTAGTAAACCTTAGTATAAGGTTACCTCATGACTTGGTAAATTGAGATGATGTTCCTCGAATTGTGACTTCTGAGTTATGGCTATGTTATTCTTTATAGTAGTGATATTTCGGCCAAAAGAGATACTACTCCCTTTTGATAGGATGTTTGGCCTATAGATATTCTATTTCCTCTTCGAATGATATTTTTCCCATAGAGAGGCTAGTTTCTCCTAGACTTGATACTTAGCCTATAGAGATGACTTTTCTCTTAGTTATGATAATCGGGCCTATAGAGATGATATTCCTCTTAAATATGATAATTGGCATAGAAAGGTGGCATTCCTTATAGTTATGATTTATGACCCTTTGATATGAGATATCTTATAGATGAATACATGTTTATTGATACTATGCCTCTTATATGAGACATGACTATATATCTATTGATGTTATACCTCTAGATACAAGATGTCTCCTATGTGAGAGATATGTTTATTGATAGTATGCCTCCTAGATATAAGATTGCTCCTATGTGAGAGATGATTATATGCTTATTAATAGTATTCCTCTTATATGTGAGATACCTCCTAGATGATAGATGATTATATATTTATTGGCATTTTTCCTCTTATGTATGAGATACCTCCTGTATGTGATATGATATTAGACATGCTTTGTCTCATAAACTTGAGATTTTTTATATACATGGTTATTTTTTATACGAATTCTGAATATGAATATGGGCCGAAGGTCGTAATTATAATGTTGTGATTATTTCAAACATATTATTGGGCCGAGGGTTGTATTAAGATATTGATTAGATATCCAGGAAGTGTTTTCCTTATAAAGGATATGGTTATAGTTCATGAATATATTTATATTTTTGTGCATATCTCTCTGGTATGGCATAGAGAAAGTTGCAGAATGATGCTTATTATTCGACTAATTAAATATTGGTAATGGAATGTATAGATTTGGTACATTCATGATTATTATATAGGTAATTGATATGATTATAGATGAATTACGATCTTATGAATATTCTATTTAATTAAGGGTTAAGCTATGTGGTAGCTAGTTGTTTATTAGGTGACTATAGAACTTGGTGGCTAGGAATCTAATGTATTAGTTAATGAATCTTGCTTAACTGAGATATGGTAGCTAGTGATGGTTGATACATGTCTAATGACAATGTTGGATTAGCATAGGTAAAGATTATTAATATTGATGACTAAGTCTATGATGTCGATTAGTTGATAAATGAGAAATTGTGTATTAATGAGGTTAGATAATAAGAGATGTTGGTGATAAGGGATGTCTAGTTTATGATGATGAATATTTGATAAGAGAGGATTAATTGGTAAATGATGGCTAGTTAACGAATGGTGTTAGTTAATAAAAGATATTTAGATGATAGATGATGATGTGTTGACTAATAATGATTAATGGCTTTAGGTTGATTCATTGATAAAGATGATTAGTGGATGAATGACGATTATGGTCTAGTGATGAATCTTGACTAGATGTTAGGTGTTGGCTGCTTAACTAATAATGGTTAGTTGTTATTCCATAAATAAGGATTATGTGAAGGATAATATTTAGGCTAATAATTAGAGGTCATGTGGTACTAGTTAATTAGTGGTTTAATAATCAAATGAGTTGGTTAGCTAATAATGAATAGTTGTGAAGTATTGATGAGTTAGATTTACTATAATGATGCAGTTATGATTATGTATATACTAATAGGCATATAGATTTACCCTCTTTTTTTCCATATCTTTAGCACGTACACTAATTATATGTCTATAAATATATATGTATTTATGTTTATGATATATTGATACCCAGCAAAGCTGAAGGAGTCTGCTATGAGATATTGTTACCGAACAAGGATGAAGGATACGGTGATGAGATATTGATACCCGGTAAGGCTGGAGGATATTATGATAATGATATTGATAACAGAAAAGGTCATAGGATTTATGATAATGATATTAGTATCCAACAATGCCGTAGGATACTATGATGAGATATTTAACTCTAAAAGGCCAGAGGTTTATTACTCTGATGATGGACATAATGATGATATATATGATAGAGATGGTTATAATGATGAAAGTGTGATATTGATTCTGTACATTGCATTTATTCCTGTATGTGCATAGCCTATTACCAGTATGCATCTTTGTCTATCTGTTGGTATGGGATGGTTGCATAGATATGGGTAATGAATATGTCTTGTATTGTTGTATATTGACTAAACCTTCCGAGCTTCGGGTGGTGGGGGTACGCATAGACTCGACTAGGTATTTGGTTTTCCAGAGTTTCCGATTATTCATGTTGTTATTGATATTGTTATTATTATTGTTATGATCATTATTATGGCTAGCTAGTGAAAGATTGGTCATTGATCTAGAGTATGAGATTTAAGGTATATTTTCCACCTCTTCTATCTTATCATTGCATTATTATGCAAAAGTATTTCATGTCTAGCCATGTGGATTAGAAACCCTGAGTATGATGGTATTACATCCTGATTGTATCATAATGAGTTCTTGGAATAAGGATATGATGATCTAGATTATGCTTTGAGATGATCTCATATTTACATGTACGCATATATATATGAATCTATAACACTATTGTATATCCCTTTCTTCATTGTTCATATTGTATAGTCATTTCTTCATTTTGTATATTTCTTTATCTCCTTTTTTACCCTTCATTCATATATTGACCTAGGATATACGGTATAGCATTGATGTATATTGATTATGGCTGGAATAGGATAGTTTACCCTGATATTTCCTTAGTCTTATTATGTTAGACTCTTGGACTTGAATAGGATAGTTGTCACTTGTTATTGTCATTGACTTGTTAAATAATTTCTGGACTCTTGGTGTAGTTTCCATTCTGTTTATATGTTGTATATATTTTCTTTATCTTTGGAGCTTAGTTGGCATTTGCCTAGTAAGTACCATTTATTTGGTCCGTATACTACACTTCTGAAGCCTGCAGATCATAGTATGGGTTATCACTGTTGATGTGTACATCGTGTAGAGTAGCCATCGTTCAGAGATTTAGAATGAATTCCTAACGTTCAGAGTATTTCTCATATCTCTCTTATGTATTAGACTAGTCTTTATATTGCATTCAGGGTTAGGTTGTATTAGTGTAGTTCTCTTGATATTTACTTTTGTACCATTATTGTAATACAAGCTCTTTTACTAATACCACCAGGTTTTTGAAGTTTCTTAAGTATTGATCTTTACATTATTTGTTTTGTATTCTTTTACTTATTTTATTAAGTAGTATGTTACTAGCCATTCTGGACTATGCGTTGGCTTTCCCACTAGTGGGTTATGGTAGGCGTCATCATGACTTGAGAAATTGGGTCATGAAAAATTAGTATTAGA
The DNA here is from genome assembly GCA_030864215.1 of Capsicum pubescens. Lineage (NCBI taxonomy): Eukaryota > Viridiplantae > Streptophyta > Magnoliopsida > Solanales > Solanaceae > Capsicum > Capsicum pubescens. The sequence goes on from CM061544.1 coordinate 160,289,923, forward strand.
GCTTAGGTTTCACTGGTGTATTAGTGTAAGATCTAAGTGTTAGTAGAGTCCTGTGGATCGGTGCGGAGACGTCCGTAACCTATCTTTGGAAGGATAATGCAACATTTTAGGAAATTCACTTCTTGAAACCTTATCATGTGTTTGCATTCCTGTGAACCTCGAACACATTCTTTGACTCTATTTTATCCCCGAAGGACTATAAGACATTTCTAATAGATGCAGATAAGACTTCAACATGAATTTTTAATATTTCAGTGCAGTGTCAAACAAAATAGTTAGAGATGGAATCAAAGATCTTCAATGGCAGCCAAAAGGAAATTGGGCCACCTTAGGCTCTAGTAGAGTTGTGACTACTTCAGCCTTTGAGGTTCAACATTAGGAATTTGAGTCATGTTGTAGATCCTTCTCATCCATGGATAACGTTTGATTTATCAAGCAGTCCTCAGACCAAAGTTGAGTCTATTGGAGTTCATTGGAGTTCTTTACCAATTTTGAGTATGAGATTGGAATTCTTGTATGATCTAGGCATTTCCTTATGCTATATCCTTCTGAGACGAACATTAGTGTATGGATATGCTAGAGGATTAGAATTGTCACTGAGTTTAGTGTTGGAGCACCAATAGCTGTTGGGTCTTTTTTTCTATTAGGATGTTAATTGTGAGAGTACCATAAAGAGAAAGTATTCATACTTATGAAAATGGTGGAAAAAAGCATGCCATCAGTATAGTACTATTGATATTATATCCAAGCGTGAGGATTCTTCTAGTAGGGTTCATCTTCACCTGTAGCTTATTATCTCTACGCAGATAGTATCCCATACTATAAGTAGTTCTAAGGTTAGTCATGATGATAATTTTGTGTAGAGTCCCCATCAGACTTACAGAGTGTTGGTATGGTTCTTCGGGATGGGGTGACCATTCTGGTTATGAGAGGCAGTACCTCAGAGTATTCCAGGATTTTTGTTTGGTAGTGTATTTATGAGACACTAGTTCTAAGAATGTCCCAGATATGATATAGATGATCAGGTAGAGTTAGCACGTATTCCCCACCAACCTAGAGTCCCTGAGATAGGCTGTGATTTCATAAATATGGATATAATCTTGTGGATTTCCCTCAGCATCAGTTGGCCAGCCATTTGGGCTCAGTTTGTGTTCTCACTACGTTAGTGGTTCAGAAGTTTGATATGACCATAGAGAGACCAACTACTAGTTTAGAGAATGTCTTTGACATGGGATTTCAAGTCATTCATATTATTCAGATCAACCTCGTAATGTTGTGGTATCTTCAGTTAGATATAGTGTGTGTGTGGCACCTCCGTTTATGATTTAGTTGGTTGATCCAAGTCGGACCCATTTAGATTTGTTCTCCCTATGCCCATCAGGCATGTGATTCTGGATGTCACCATCATTAGTGTGCTTTTATTTCCCATATTTATCTCTTATTATGTGTAGCGGGGTTTCCATACCCATTGATGATTATATTCCTTGATGGATTGATATCGGTCATTGTGTGTCTTATTATTAAATTTATGATTATGTTACTACTCCGTGGTTTATTTCTTTTAGTAGTGGATAGAGTAGATACATATTGATGTTATCCCATGTGGTGTGGTTTTTGGGTTTAAGTCCTATTTATCTTGGCACGTTAGCCCTATTGTGGCCCTTGATTGGTACATGATATTGTTGTTTATTTTGGTACCACCTATTCAGTATGTTGACATTGATATTATTATTGCTATTGCTACCACTGTATGGAGTTATTAATATTACTTAACATTATTACTTGATATTGTTACTTGATATAATTGATTCCTGTTGAATAGCTATGTAAACTAGTGTTATCTAGTTAGACTTTTATTTTCTTGCGATAATATTTTAGTGGCTTGGGAAGATTTATCCTGATTTGATAATTTCTTTCCCTTAGCAAGGTAAGGTTGATTGTGTTCCCTCTTGGTTAGATGTATTAGATTGATTTGGGGAGGTATTATGGTATCGACAGAAAGTTAGCCTTTTATTAATTTGTGTGGCTTTTGAGTCAGCAATGTAGTTATGTTGACTGTTATTGTGTTTGAGATTTTTAGGATTGCCTCCTATGTTACGTAAGTTTTATGTTTGGCTATCCCTTCCTATATAGCCCGTTTGTGAGATTGACCAGTTTGAGGTCCATTCTTTATTTATGGCTATTTCTTTATCTGATAGTGATTTTGATATTGATGCTGAGATGTCGTGGGATCATCTCATGGGTTTTTCAGCTTCATTCCCTTGTGATTATTTTCTCTGTTGTTCATGTGGAGATTGAATACTCCTTTGTTGTTGTGATATAGTTTTCCTAGAGGATTTGGAAAGTTAGAGGTAGGTGGACTTTCTTGTGATCACTTCGTAAGTTGGTAAATTTGAAATTCTTTATCTTGAGCTATTGATTTTAGGTGGTTGTCTTGGATTTGACCTGGGTTTTGAGAATGGTATATTTCTTTTGTGATAATGTGATTCTTGGATGGATCAAGTAGTGATGGTCCTACTTGGACGGATTTGGGAAATCCTTATTTCAGAGATTGTACGGCCTAATGAGGCTTGGTGGAGTGTTTCTCCTTGATGATATATGCTTGTAATTATTCTTTGTTGAGATAGAGTGTTAGATTGATTAGTTATCGGCTAGAGTTGAAATTCTCTGAGGTTCCAGAGTTTTTGCCAATACTGGTGTGGTTTTCAACCTTGGGTGTTTTTTAGTATATTAGGATAGTTCATTCCCTCCAGTGGATATGGAATGGGTTATATGTATTCTCATCCTGTGGTTTGTCCTTTTGCATAATTTTTATTTTGCAGCTATATTTCATGCCCTCCGACTGATCTACAGTTGGTTTTATGTGTTTTCAGTCAGTGGTTATCTCGGTGGTGATTTTTTTCTTCAAGATGTGTCTCGACTGTGACTTGGCATAATTTATCTCAAATGTGTCAGATTTAGATACTGAAGTCTATTTAAGAGAGTTATGGTTGATTTAGCCTTATTGGCCTTGTTTCGGATTTAACACCTTAGAATGATGATTTGGAAGTATTATAGGTTGGGAGCATTAATTTCTACCCATCTTTAGGTTTGGTTTAGATATTTGAGATCGAGCAATTCAGCCTTGGTATTGAGATTTCAACTTGGTGTTGTTGAGCTTGCATACAACTTTTGTTTTAGACTTGCCTTTGATCAGATTTCATTTATAGGTCGGTTTAGCCTACTCCATGTTTGCATATTCAGTCCCCTAGACGTCGGTTAGATGGTAGTTGATAACTGTTAAGACGATACCAATGGAACTGATATTAGAAATTTCAGTTTTGATCTCGAGTTTTAGTTTTCCTTGGGAATTTTGGATGATTAACTCAGTGGGGGTAGTATACTCATGTTGGATTCAGTATGGCATCGTTCTTGATTGATAGGACATCATGGAGTGGATTATTTAGTTATGAGTAGTTATACCCTAGGTTTTGAGATCTTAGTTTAATTTTTTCATCTAGACTGGTTGCAACATTAGCATGGATCGCATTCCTTTATTATCTCCATTGTGTGCCCAGACAACTTATTTTCATGTTTTCCATCTGCACTTTTAGTGGGTCAGCTTCACTTCTTTGAGTTCTCTATAATGAGACTGTGTGGGGAAGACTCAGGTAATTTTCCACCTAGCTCAGAGTGGATAGCAGGTGACAAATGGTAAAGAGAGTGTATGTTTGGATTTGGATTTGGTGGCATGATTTATGACTTGGGTTGACTTTGACCCGGATGAGCCTTTATTGATTTAGGCAGATATAGAGATAGTATTAGTGTGATGTTGTTCAGATGTGCGTACATCAGCCATCTTGGTACAGTTGGAGGCCAGTCAGTAGTTAAGGTTGAGTTTTAGCTTTTTGGAAGTAGAATGAGAGTGCTGGTTAAAAAAGAGATACTTGTGGAAAAATCCCTCGCAAGTGTTCTCTCTTCATTGAGGTTACTTGGGAAGTCAAGTTGGGAGCATGTGGGCCCAGTACCTCATCCCTTCGAGTTTTTGATATTCTTTCTGTCCATTGACTTTTGGGGATGAAAGTCCTTTTAGTAGTGGATATTGTAATGACATTTTCGGTCATTTTCTATATTTAAGCTTATTTCTGTAGTTTGAGCTTGTCCATAGCAACCCTAAGTCATTTCTGACTTGCTAGGACCGACGGTTCAGTTACTGGGCAGTTTGTTTGGTTTGTAGAACTAATTTTCTATTTAGAAGTCTTCGTCAGTTCCAAATGGCCGCCTAGTGAAAAATTAAGTGAAACGACCTCAAATTGAAAATCTAAATTTGTCAACACATCTAAAATATTGAAGTTAGTGTGGTTTCATATTTCGTTTGCGAAAATTTGATTTCAGATGTATACCTAGGCATTGGTCAAAACTTGGAATCAAATTGTAAGTTTCAGTCGTCATCTAGTGTAGTGAGGTACCGTGATCATAGAGGCCCTGGTATGATTCTGATAATCGCGATCACGGTATGCATGGGTGCGCGATCATACTACCTGAGGGTCTGGGATGGGATTGTTTAAATACTTTTTTTTGCCAAGAATTTGCCATTTTCTCTAATGTCTTGAGTCCCAAAACCCTACTAGAGAGTGCAAACCATAAAATAAGTCTTGGGTGTTGATTGGGAGTTCGGGTTACTTGTATATTCGTAATTAAAATCGAATCTAAGGTAAGAATCCTTCATTTATTGTGTTCAAGTTGTGATTATTTAACCCAAAAACCCCAAACGGCTTGAGGCTTGATTTTAGCCCCAAAGATGGTTTATCTGTACAAATTTCTTGAGGGTTATAACTCCCTAATGGTATTTGAACAATGGGTTGGTCTCGGAAAATCATTTTTCATATGTAGGGCCCACTTAGGGTGTTTTTGGTGTCCCTTTTGGACTCGAAGCACAATAGTACAATATCGGTATCATTAGACTCGTATTGATGAGTAAATTATGGTTTTGTTAGTGTAATGGCATTTAGGGGATTGTGAAGTGAAGACGAGCATATGGTGCTAGATGTGAGATTTTGCAATTCGATATAGAGGTAGGCTCATGTCTACTTATCTTCATAGAAGATGTGTGATATATATTCCATATGAATTTTGATGTTAGGCTTGATATGTGTGTACAATGACTTAGCCTTTATTGTTGATATTTAGGGATTAAATGAGGGTTTTGGACCCGTAAGATGGTATTTTTATAACCCTTTAGTATCATATTGCCTTCTCCCTAGTTTAGATTAGCATGTATCATGGATATGATATAATGCTAGGTTTGGGATATGGTTTTAGCATTGTAAGCATGATTAGTATATCTTGATCTTATTGGGCTAATGTGGTAGTATTGAGATCGTACTTGGGTAGAGTTGACATAAATGTCCTTGTTTCTAGATGAAGTTCTTATCTTAGGATTGGTCATGGCTTCCTTGAAATCTAAAAGTTGAACTAGATACCATAGCCTAGTTTGGGTCATAGTTTGCCTAAATATGGATATTGAGGATTAGAAGTGGGAATGTCCAGCCCACATAGGCCAAGACTTGTGTTAGCCTTGTGGACTTAGCTGCAGATGTTAGGCATATTTGAGACTAGTAAACCATAGTATAAGCTTACCTCATGACTTGGTAAATTAAGATGACGTTCCACGGATTTTGACTTATTAGTTATGGTTATGTTATTCCTTATAGTAGTGATATTTGGGCATAAAAAGATGCTACTCCCTTTTGATATGATGTTTGGCCTATATAGATGTTATTTCCTCTTAGATTGATTTTTGGCCCATAGAGAGGCTAGTTCCTCCTAGACTTGATACTTAGCCTATAAAAATAACTTTTCTATTAGTTATAATTATTGGGCCTATAGAGATGATAATACTCTTAAATATGATAATCAACGTAGAGAGGTGACCTTCTTCATTGATACTAGCCAAATGAGCTCCACTCTTCTGGGATCAATGCTTCAAGGTCCAAACCTTAGAATCTATGACTTGATCATCCTAGGGAAGCACATACGGGATTTGAAGATATCTGGAGCGTAGGAGAAGCTATGTTTGATGATGTCATCCATGGAAGCATTAATCCACAATGTGTTTAGATGATTGCTTGGGATTGAAGAGCGCATATGTGCCACTTGCATTATTTTTGGGGTCTTGCGTCACATTTGGGCCCAAGTTGCATTTAGGGTCACTTTTCGTCCCAAGGTGTAATAAAGGCCTTTTTGTCGATAAATAACTAGGTCCCTTTTCATTTTAGGCATAGTTGATAAATGATGATTTAAGTTGACACTTGAGAGTGTTCTTATGGAATCTCTTTAGGAGTTTCATAGATTTGCTTAGAAACGTGGGTGCTCGGGATTCTATTCTCATTTGTGTCCTCGTAAGAGGTTGGTGTTGTCGGTGATTGGTAGGAAGGTCTAGGGTTTAGAATACCCTTGGTTGTCCTCTCGTTATTGATTTATGTCAATCTATCTATCCTTTACTTTATTATCTCATTTTACTTCTTTCCTTTGTTTTCGTGTTCATTTCTATTTTTGTAGTTTTATCTCGTATCATTTGGTATGAGAGTCGAGCTTGATTTCGTTCCTACAAAGTCAAACTTAGGTTTGTTATCTTGAAAATCACAAAAAAAGTGTCAAAATCAAAAATTCCAAAAAGTACTGTTCCTGTTTTTTATTCTAGGTCAAAATTTGGGATTTTTATTTTGTATTTTTCTTGTGTTTCAAGTGTTGGATTTGTTTTCTCTAACACTATAGGAGTCTAGGGTTCGAATTTGAGCTAAATCGGAGTTGATTTGAGTCATTCACCATTGTATAGCTTGAGTTGAAGACACTTGAAGGTGGGTTCTCAAATTTTGAAGGTTGTTATTGAAATTTTGGGCTTGAAAACATTTTATTTGTGTTTGAGAGGTTGACGTGAGCTTGGGGCTCGAATTTCATCAAATTCCAAGGTCATTTACTTAAGGGTCAATTTTGAATGTTCTTGGTGTTCTTCATGATCTTCATACATTGTTGAAGAAGAACATTCAAAATTAGTGTTTTGATACAAAAAAGGAAGTGAGAGAAGGTGTGGTCCTTATTTATTTCGAAGTAATATTCCAAGTCTTCAAAGAAAGAAAGGATCAAAAAGCATCCAAAAGGAATATTCCAAAAGATCAAGGTAAAGAAGAGTACAAAGGGGGCCACTAGAAATTCAAACTTCTCGAGTTTGAAAATTCAAATTGAAGAGTCCAAAAACTCTTGAATTTTCATCCAAAGAAGCCCCCTAATAACACCAATTCAAACTTATCAACCTCTTCTCAACATCAAATCCATGTCCTAAATACATCCTATCACTCTAAAAACTATGTTGCTCAAGGTTTGGATTCTAGTTTCATTTTCTTCATTCTTAAATGCCTTTCTTGTTTGTTCTTCTTTTGTTTCTTAATTTCTTGCGTCGTTCTTTCTTTTATCATTGGTTTCTTAGTTAAACTCTTGAATTCAAGTCTATCGTGTTATATTTCTTTGTTTGTTTTGTCAATTTTTATTTGTTTCTTTCTTAATTATTTTGATTCTTGAATTCAAATTCCTTACCTTTATCCTTCAAATAATTCATCAATAGTTGCTTCCTTTTTTCTCTCAATTGTATTAAGAAGCTATGGGTAGAGAAACCATTGATACCCTTATGAAAGCTCTCATGGGGATTCAATGAACATGGATAAAATAGATGGATCCACGACACAAATTAAATATACATTGGAAACATAGAGAAATGACTCATTAACCAAACACCAGGGTTCAACCATCAAAATTGTACCCTAAGACCTCAAGAACATGTCCAATTAAGCTATGAGTCTTCCCAAATTGAAAAAGACAATTCCAATATGGATCCTTTGTTACTTGGTAACCATGATGCTAGCATTTTACCTAGCATCACTCTTTTATTTGTGCAGGTTCATGAACAAACAATCTCAAAGGAGGATGAAAGAAAAATGCCTTATGAAAATGAGCTTAAATACCTAGCAGAATTCTTGCCAAAGGATTCCAAGCTTGGAAAGTATGATGACAAGTCGACAAAAGAGTTCTATTGAGGATGAATCCTCTTCAAGAAAGGGAGGATAATACGAGCCAAATGAGCTCCACACTTTTGGGATCTATGCTTCAAGGTCCAAACCATAGAATGTACGACTTGATCATCCTAGGGAAGCACATACGAGATTGAAGGATAGATTGGAGCACAAGATAGTTACATTTGAAGATATGATCCACAGAAGCATTAATCCACGATGTGTTTGGATGATCGCTTGGGCTTCGAGAGCACATATGCACCAATTACATTATTTTGCAGCTCTTGGGTCACATTTAGGGCCAAGTTGCATTTAGGGTCACTTTTGGGCCCAAGTTGTAATAAAGTCCTTTTTTCCTATAAATAAATAGGTCTCTTTTTATTTTAGGCATAGTTGATAAATGATGATTTAAGTTGACACATGAGAGTGTTTTTATTAATACTTGTTAGAAGTTTCATCGATTTTCTTAGAAATGTGGGTGTTTGGGAATCTAGTCCCGTTTGTGTCCTCGTAAGAGGTTGGTGTTGTTGGTGATTTATAGGAAGGTCAAGGGTTTAACATAACCTTGGTTTTCCTCTCGTTATTATTTTATGTCAATCTATATATCCTTTATTTTATTTTCTCGTTCTCCCTTTTTCCTTTATTTTCGTGTTTATTTTAATTTTTGTAGTTTCGTCTTGTATAACTCATAGTCATGATATATGACCTTTTGATATGAGATATCTTGTAGATAAATACAAGTTTATTAATATAATTCCTCTTATATGAGAGTTGACTATATACATATTAGTGTTATACCTCTTAGATGTGAGATGCCTCATATATGTGAGATGACTCATATAAGAGAGTTGATTATATGCCTATTGATAGTATGCCTCCTAGATGTGAGATTCCTCTTATGTGAGAGATGATTATATGCATCCTATATGTGAGATGCCTCCTATATGAGTGGTGATTATATATTTATTGATATTTTTCCTCCTATATATGAGATGGCTCCTATATGTGAGATAATATTAGACATTTTTCATCTTATATACTTGAGATAGTTTATATACATGGTTATTGATACGAGTTTTGGATATGTATATGGGCCAAAGGCTGTGATTATGATGTTGTGATTATTCCGGACAAGTTATTGGGCTAAGGGTCATGTTATATCTTATATATCCTAGAAGTGTTTATCCTTGTAAAGGATGCGGTTATAGTTCATGAATATATTTATATGTTTGTGCACCCATCTCTCTAGTATGGGATAGAGAGACTCAGTATGATGCTTATTATTCCACTAATTGAATACTAGTGATGGAATGTATAGATTCAGTACATTTATGATTATTATATCAATAATTGATATGATTATAAATGAATTGTGATCTTATGAATATTTTGTTTAATTATGGGTTAAGCTATGTGGTAGCTCATTGTCTATTAGGTGACTATAGAACTTGGTGGCTAGGAATCTAATGTATTAGTTAATGGATCTTACTTAGCTGAGATATGGTAGCTAGTGATGGTTTATATATGTCTAATGACAATGTCGGGTTAGCATAGGTAAAGATTTTTAATATTGATGACTAAGTCTATGATGTCGATTACCTGATAAATAAGGAATTGTGTATTAATGAGGTTATATAATAAGAGATGTTGGTGATAAAAGATGTCTAGTTTATAACAACAAATAGTTGATAAGTGATGATTAATTGGTAAACGATGGTTAGTGAACGAATGGTGTTAGTTAATAAAAGATGTTTAGGTTATACATGATGATGTGTTGACTAATAATGATTAATAGTTATAGCTCGATTCATTGATAATGATGATTAGTGGATGAATGATGATTATGGTCTAGTGAAGAATCTTGACTAGATGTTAGGTGTTGGCTGCTTAACTAATAATGGTTAGTTGCTATTCCATGAATAAGGATTATGTGAAGGATAATGTTTATGCTAATAATTTTAGGTCATGTGATGGCTAGTGAATTAGTTTTTTAATAAGCAATAGTGTTGGTTAGCTAGTAACGAATAGTTGAGAATTATTGATGAGTTAGATATTCATATGATGATGCAGTTATGACTGTGAGTGTGCAAACAAGTGTGTAGAGTTACTCTCCTATTTTCCATGTCTTGAGCTCTTACACCTATTATATGTCTATAAATATATGTGTATTAAAGTTTATGATATATTAATACCCTGCAAGACCGAAGGATACTGTGATAAGATATTGATACCCGGAAAAGTCAGAGGATATTGTGTTGAGATATTTATATCCAGCAAGTCCAGGGGATTTTATGATGATAATATTAATACTCGGTAGGGCCGGAGGATATATGATGATGATATTGATACCCACAAGGCCAAAGGATACTATGATGATATATTGATACCCGACAAGGCTGGAGTTGATTATGCTGATGAAGGTCATAATGATTATAGTTATGATGTAGATAGTTAAGATGATGAAAGTATGATAATGATTGTGTACATTGCATTCATTCCTGCATGCACCTATGTTTATCAGCCGGTATGGGGCTGATGCATAGATATATGTGATAAATATGTCTTGTGTTGTTGTATGTTGATTGAACCTTTTGAGCCTGGTGTGGTGGGGGTACACGTAGGCTTTTCTAGGTATTTCATTGTATGGAGTTGCCGATTATTAATGTTGCTATTGATATTCTTACTATCTTTGTTACGATCATTATTATGGATAGCTTATGAAAGATTAGTCATTGATCCCGAGTACAAGATTTGAGGTATGTTTTCGACCACTTCTATCCTATGATGGCATTACTATGCACGACTATTTCATGTCTAGCCATGTGGATTAGAAACCCTGAGTATGATGGTATTACATCCTGATAGTATCATAATGAGGTCTTAGAATGAGGATATGATGATCTAGATTATTCTTTGAGATGATCTAATGTTTACATGTATGCATATATATAGAGAGAGAGATAAATGAAGCAATGGCACTACCGTATATCCCATCCTTCGTTGTTCATATTGTATAGTTGTTTCTTCACCTTGTATATTTCTATATGTCCTTCTTTCTCTGTACATTCATATATGGGCCTAGGATATACGGTATAGCATTGATGTCTATTGATTGTGGCTGGAATAGGATAGTTTACCCTGATGCTTCCTTAGTTTTATTATGTTAGACTCTTGGACTTGAACATGATAGATGCCACTTATTATTGTCATTGACTTGTTAAATGATTTCTGGACTCTTGGGTGTAGTTTCCATTTTATTTATATGTTGTATATATCTTCTTTATCTTTGGAGTTCAGTTGGTAGTTGCCTACAATTCATTTTGTACTCATACTACACTTCTACAGCCAGCAGATCATAGTATGGGTTATCACTATTGATGTGTGCATTATGTAGAGCAGCCATGGTTTAGAGACTTAGAATAAACTCCTGACGTTTATTATAATTATCATCTCTCTCATATATATTAGAATAGTATCTATATTGTATTCTGAGTTAAGTTGTAATAGTATAGTTTTCTTTATATTTCACTTTTGTACTATTAATGTAATAGAAACTATTTTACTGATACCACCAGGTTTTGGGAGGTTTTTATGTGTTGATCTCTCCATCATCTATTCCCATTGTTTTCCTTATATTGTTAAGTAGTCCATTACTAGACTTCTAGACTACGGGTAGGCTTACCTACTGGTGGATTATGGTAGGCGCCATCATGACCTGAGAAATTAGGTCATGACAGGGAAGCAGTCAGCTTTGAAGTAGTAAGCTTCCTTTCTCTGGAAGGGCTATCATTTCGGAGTCTTGTTTCATTTTTATCTTAGACTATTTCTATTGGACTCTTTTGTCTATCGTAGAGGGAGTGTCTTGATTTAGAACAATTTTGGTTTTTTTAGAGGCTTTGTGGATTATAGTTGATTGGGATGTTGTTAAAAATCTAAAGTTTCTATTTCTAGTTTCCTATCTTGTTATATGTTCGAAACTCAGCTTATCTCTTCAAATGTTTGAAATTCAACTGCTGCTAGCTATGTTGTGTGTTGTTTGGCAAGGAAAAAGGGGTAGTCTTCGGTCCTCGGCAAACTTGAGATACCAGTTATGGCCTGGAACTTGTTCGGGTCATGACAGTATTGAACTGTAATATCATGTCTCTAATATACTTTATGATGATCTTTAGGATATTCTAATCTAACTAGGCCATGCAAAAAGCTTCCATGCCCATATTAGTCACACCCAATAAGTTGTCATTAGTCATGGTTATGATATTGTGTCTCGCTATGAACTGTTTTTATCATAGTGGAGGTTTTTGTGAAGAGATCTTTGTGCCAGTGAAGATTGCTTCCAATGATTGGGAAATCCAAAATACCAAAAACAATGCTACATACCTAACACTCTGGATAGGCATAAAGATCTATATACATACCCAATATCCTTTCAATCCACAATGGAAAATTTAGCCTTCTCTACTGGGAGTCATTAAAAGAGGAAAGGGCATACACTAGTTCAATAAGAAAAGGAAAAACAACCACTGCTTGGTTTTATTTTTACACTTTAGCAACCTTTCCTGCCAAAGAAGATCGATGCAAAGGTTAGATTCCACCAACTCTGTTTACCTAAATAGTACTCTTTGATCTATAAAAATCCACCCTGGAAACTTTCTCTCCCCCAAAAAACCCTCTATCCTTAAGCACCTTTACGAGGTTGGGTAAGCTTTTGTACACCTACTCCCAAGAAGTTTTTGGTCATGATGGTGGAACTATCACTTGAGAAGTAAAAATATGATCCTTGTTTGGTCATACGGATAATAGTTCTTCTTATGTTGGGGTTGCTTGTCCAAGGGTTACCTGTGATTGGTAATGGAAAAAACAAAAGAGGAGTAGGGAAGACAAGGATAGAAGTTGGATCGCAAAATGCATTTGTTTCAGGTACAAAGATGATGAGGGATTCTAATCGTCCACTCAATCTAGTAGGTAAGGGGTAGTTCGACCATAGTTTGAATCATGCCACCTTTCTTATGGATCATTCTGTGGGTATCGAATGATGGGAATAACAAAGAAGAAATTTTCAAAGGAGAACAAAATGTCAATATAAGAATTGTTTCATTGTTTTTTATTTCTGGGTCTTTTCATTACATTCACTTACAACAAGAAACAACCACTAGTGGTTGGTGCAGCACTTGCATTTTGATGTATTCTTCTGTCTTTCCTTGGTCTTTCTTTTTTACAATGTATTAACTACTAATGCAGCCTTCTTTTCCCAAATCTCAATAACATGGTCTAATCATGAGGGTAGTATTTTATCATGGTTTTGGATCCTACATTTTTATGGATTCCTTCTTTGTTACCGAGGTCGACCCGTAACCTATAATGTCTCAAAATAAGGAGCATTCTGCCACTTTACTTTAATAGGAGGCCCTATAGAAGTTTTTTTATTTTTTGGTTTCAAACATCATGAAACTCCATTCTATCTCCCTCATTACAAACAAAAAATGGAATGTAATACTAGTATTACACACCCTTCATTCTACTATCCCTTGTTGATTCCAAACTTCCTTTTGATAGGCCATCCCTTTTTATGTGCCGATTAACCCTAGAAGGAAAATGTGCTTTGCTCATCTGGGTACTAGGCACTCCTATGGTTAGCAACAACGAAAATGGATGTTGCATATGGCATGAGATGATAAAGTGAATCTTCATCTATTGACGAATAACGGATTAATGGAGCTCTTAGCATTGATTTTTTTTCACTCTTTTCCTATCAGCAAGTTCCAACCCTATTATTTGAAATATCTTTATTTGAATTGAATCACTTGTAGCAAATCCTGTTCCAGTAGATCCTATATTAGCTATACATCCTCCTTGCATTTAGACAGGAGACATCACCAGTGCTATGGTTTTCGGCTTATGTATATCAAAAATGATGAATAGGATTGTGGCAATCCACTCACCACCAACGTAAAAGGATGCCACCAAAAATAATGGAACACTATTTTCTCTATTAGATGCTTCAAATCCCGTATAACAATAAAGCTTTTTCCCCTTAAATTCAAATATATGGGTGCAAAATGTTATTTTTCTTTATTGTTATGTAGCAATAGAATCCTGCCTATACTACTTTAGTAATGCTTTTTCACCCTCTCTTTGCTTTGGATAGGAGCACTAGAGGACACAGAGAGGGGGTAGGCAAAGTGTGGCATTCGTAATGGAAAGAGAGATACCACTACTTTTCCTCTTTCGTGGACCACCGGCCAGAACACAGCGGTCTCTGATAAGGACCAGGAACCAATTCAAATTTGGTCTTGACGTGCTGGATGTTTTCAACTATATGCATTTTTCTAGGAAGTTAGTGAGCTTATCTTGAATTAGGTTAGGGTGGCTGTGGTTTTTGGATCCCATAGAAAATACTTCTCTCATGCCTCGGGTATTAGACATAGTGTAATACCCCGCATATTTCTAAGCTAGGATACGAACCATTTTTCCTACATATGAAATCTCCTATCCTGTGATTCATACTTGAGTACATGACTTACAATGAGTATCCTAGCGATAAGATAGCTTATGATGCGTTCAGCATGTTCATATGAGTCACTTGTTTTTGAATCCATCAAGTTTTAGTGTTCGATTTCTTAAGGATCATATTTGAACGAGTATAACTCGATGTTAATGTGGTTTTTCTGTATATTTCTACCCACCAAATTATAGAGAATCGAATTAGCTTTCCAACGATACCAATTTCTCCTTAATCCAATACCCGAGCGAAAAGTTATGCCCATTTTCGTGAGAGACAGTAAGGGTATGCGATTGGTTAGGCGCCGCCCAACCAAACTTAGGCGATTGGTTAGGCGCCGCCCAACCTGTCTTGTGCGATTATTTGGGCGCCGCCTAAGTCAGTTCCAAGTGCCAAAAACACTCCGTTTTGAGTTATTTTGAGGGTAATTAAGTCTTTTAACACTCTTTACACGTCCCTAAACTTAACCCTACAAAATATATAGCTCCTAATTACATTACAACCCTATTAACATCTCAAAGTTCATTATCCAAGAGCACCAAAAGAGAAAAACAACTAGGGTTGCATAATTAAGCTTGAAGATCCAATTTCAAGGAAATTCCTCCGTCAATCATCAAGAATCTTCCTTCTAAGGTATGCGTGAGTTGATTCATGGACTCCTTTCATCCATGAAGCTCAAGAACCATCTTCTAAATTATGTATTATGATGTTTATGTTGTTGGTGGTTGATGTTCATGTGTTTGGAGTTTGATGATGCCTAAGATGGGATCTTTGTATGTTTTGTGTGAGGATATGGTGGTATTTAATGTATAAATATGTGAAACTGGTGGTTAAATATTTGTAATCTTGATGAATCCACCTATGCCTAAGATGTGCATGTAAGGTGTTTGTGAAAATACCTAAGGGAATATAAATCATACTTTATGACATAATAAATCCTAAATGACTATTCAATGTTCTAAGTTTATGTTCAACGTGATCCCCATGCTATTGTCTTAAATTGAAGATGTTGTATGAGATTCTCATGATATTGTTGTGATATGGAATGACTATGTTATTGAAGTCATGCAAGTATATACATGTTGTGTGCATTCCCGATCATGTGATAGTTTGTCGAGAATCATTCTTATTATGAAATCCTTGTGATATTGTGAATTATGGACTCTACTCTTATGATCAAGTCAGTCATGTGTGTCAGTTTCCTTCCATCGAGTCCTGGGGGTACTTGTACCCAAAAACTATAGCTGTGTGCCTAGAGTTAGTGTTATGTTTTAAGACAGCCTCAGTCAAGCTATGCTCTATAGATTTCAGTTAGTCACGTAACTCAGAAAAACTCAGAAATCTCAGTAGTTCAGTAGTCCCAGTAGTTTCAGTACTCTAAGTCAGACCTCAGATCTCAAGTATCTTTTTCGTCAGTCAACGGAACTCAGTGAATTCAGCTTAGTTCAGATAATAAAATATTATCAGCTCAGTTAATCAGTTTACAAATCAGTTCAGTTCAGTTAGTTAGTTCAGCGCAGTTAATCTTTTTAGAGTCTTTCAGTTGGGAGTAGGGACTAGCACCGAGCGAGCGCAGAGATGGCAGTTTTTCTATTATAAAGGCAGAGCCATTAGCAGCAATCCCTGTACTCTAGAACTGCGTAGATAGCATAGGATAGGAGTCACCTGTCAGATTAAGGCTATACTTGACTATTATATTGCCTTAGGCTTGATTTCCTGTTCAGGGTCACCCGTCAGAGAGGCTTGACCATAGTAGAGGTCTCTACTCGTGGCACAGTATTGACACCCTCCCAATCAGGGCAAATATTGGACCCCACCAGTACAGTATCGGGGTATGTCGGTTAGGTTACTACCTCCCACAGTCACAGTTACAGTTACAATTTCAGTATTAGTCTTCAGAGTAGAAATCAGGAATCAGGACTATCAGATACAGTCATCGATCTCAGTAAGGAACTCAGATAGTTCCATTTATTCCTGGACCATTCCTTCAGATAGGCTTTGTCCCATATTCAGATGCTTATTATTAGATCTATAGGTCACCCGGTAGACAGGCTTGATCTCAATCTCTAATTCAGACGAGTATTCTCATTATCAGTTTCAGAGATCACTCGTTATCTAGAACTGATCTCAGACTTAAATGTTCAGATACAGTTTGGAACTCAAATAGTTCCATTGATTCTTGGACCATTCCGTTAGATAGGATTGGTCCCATATTCAGATGCTTATTATTAGATCTAGATGTCACCTGGCAGACAAGCTTGATCTCAATCTCAGATTCAGTCGAGTATTCTCATTATCAGTTTCAGAGATCACTCGTTAGCTAGGACTGATCTCAGACTTAGATGTTCAGATATAGTTTGGAACTCAGATAGTTTTCCCCAGAATTAGGACTGTTAAATACAGTCATCCATGTTATCAATCATTCAGTATCTCAGTTATCAGAACTCATGTTATCAGATATATCAATTATCAAAATTCAGTTATCATTCATGATATGTTATCAGTAAATACATGTCATCGGTATTCATACTCAGTAGTCATGTTATCACGAGCTCATTTTCAGGAATGTTATATACGGTCAATTCAAATCAGTTCTTCATAATCAGAAATATCAAAAACAATCATTCTGTTATTAGTCATATAGTATCAGTCTCCCAGTATTCAATAATACAGTATCAGATCCTCACTTATTAGTGAATTACATATCAATATCAGTAAACTCAGTCATTAAGTATCTCCACGAGTTCAGTAGCAGTTACGTATGTATGTATGTATGTATTCTCACATTCATATTAGTTAGCATGTTCATGCATATAAACTCCATGCATTTAGCCTACCCCCATGTATACTCAGTACTTTAGTTGTACTGACGCATTTGCGCTATGGTATTTTGTTTTTATGTTACACCATAGGTTCTGAGGTGTAGATTCCAAATCAGCAGTAGCATTTCAGTAAGCAGTTCGTTACATTTATTATTCCAGTATTTCAGTTTATTTTCTGTTTAGGGAGTTAGTTAGAGACATGTTCCTTCAACTCCTTATTCAGACAGTTTAGAGGCTTTCATACGATTATAGAGTTTTCATATTTAGACTTTAGTATTTTCATTTTTGTTTTGGTACTGTGATACCACCTTATTTCAAATATTTTATTATTCAAGATTGAACCTTACGCCTTCTTTGTTCATGTTTCCGCATTTTATATGTATATTATACAGTTACAGGTATAGATATCAGTCATGGGTTAGCTTGTGGTCCTTCGGAGTCATGAGCACCGTGTAGCATTCCGGTTCAGAAAATCGGGGCGTTACACTTAGCTTATAGTTAATCAATAATTCTACCCCTTCTCCATTCTTGGACCTTTTTTATTAATATTGTTACTTTTCCATTTTATGTCTCAGGATACCATTTCATTATATTTTGGATTGATATCTCCCATTCATAGTTTTGCTAGAAATATGACATAAGAAATATTTTTATAGTGCTTCTTCCTTCTAATGAGCGACATGTATATGATTCTTTTATCCTAAATGAAATAGCAAGCATCTCTTTTATAAACTATAAAAAGAGTTGGTTGTGGCACCAAGTACTCTTATACACCAATTTTTTTATATTGCGTGTAGAAGGTGGGGATCATTGTTTTCCAAGCCTTGTTTAGGGGCTTCTAGTACCGATATGAATAGTGAAATGTCCGATTATGTTCTTGCAAGGCCATATAAAGCGCACACTAAGTTAGATACAGTAAAGTATGGTCCAATTAAGTCACTCTGCCGACACCTTATCTTTCTATTTATAAGCCACACCTATTTTAGCATTTCCAATTTGCCATAGAGGAACTACGTCCTGCGTCTATATCCATTGCATCTAAACTAATGGACGAAAGGAGAGGGGAAGGGTTGCAAATATCAAATGCATTTGACTTTTTTAAAAAGTACATAAGGTTGTATTACTCCTTGATGTGGTTAAGGAAAAACATAGATATTAGAGAATAAATTCTAAGGTAACACTGGGTTTTTATTATGTCATCAAGTAAAGTTTAATATTTACATTCAATTCATTTTAATTCAATTAGCTTGTCACTATTGGAAAATTCAAGTCATTTCTAGAAAAATATTTTCTACTCATATTAGCTATCGACGATAAAACTAGAATCAAAGTCTCCACTTTTTCAAGGAATGTCTCAGTGCGAAAGAGTCCTCATACAAGAAAAACCCCAGTGTTATTATCATCCAAGTGAGTAACGAATAGGACATAGGCAGAAGAGGACTTTTCCAAATCAAAGTCTTTCCTCTTTAATTTGCATTCGAATATAGAGCAAGGATACAATGAAGGAATGGAGTAGTAAAGTGTTGAACCCTTGGGGGTTTTCACCCCACAGTGAGGGGCCAGGTCCCTCAGGATCAATTATAAGCGATAGGACTATAGTGCAACTATGAGGTACTGAAAAATAAAGGCAGTGCAAAAATGTAAAAAAACAAAAAAAAATTACATGGAAACCAAACATGGGAAAAACCATGGCTTGCCCTTACAAGAACCTCCAAATCCACTATAATCTTCCTCCTAATTATAGCATGATTTCAACCTACATCTAGGATCCTTTCACTAGTAGTAACTCTACTACGAACTCATCTTTGTAACTCTACCAAGGACTCTCACTACACTAATTAACTCTAATCAGCAACAAGCTTAGGTAACTCAACCTAAGCAGCTCTATCAAAAAGAAAATACTACTCTTATAACATGAGTAGTTCGGTTACAATTTAGCACTCACTCAAGAACAAGTTCAATTTAATCTCACTTGAACTGGGTTTTGTTGGTTCTATTTTCACTCTTTAGAATCTATAAAAACCAATTGTCGAAGAAGCATCTCTTTCTTTTTATAGTTGGGTGATAATTAGGGATGTAATATTATTGGACTGAATGTCTAAGTAGGTACAATATAGCACAAAATAGCACCTACAAGTTAAGTACACAAGATGACAAAACTATTCAGAAAGCGCGTGCTAACTCTACTTTACCTTGCACATCCAGGGACCTGGTCCCTCATTGTTTAGTTGTTCATCATCAATAATACATATAGTAATTTTTCCCTTTTATTGATGATGATAAACCAAACCATACAATTTGAGCATCAGTTCACATTTATCACATTTAATAAGAGTGATTACTACCTGATGAATGTTCCTCCTATCATCATGCTTCCTCTTTCATGCAACACAGGGACCTTTTCCCTTGTTGTTATTTTGCTTCAAATACATCCCCCTGTCATTATGAACCTTTAATTTTTGCATTTGCATTTCTTCAGCATTTCTTCCCCTGTCATAATGCACCTTCAATCTGTGCATTTGCATTTCTTCAGCATCATTTCTTCCCCCTGTCATTATGCCCTATTTATTTTATTTGGTACCTTGCATTTGTTATTTTCACACTCTTTTCTTTGTCACACTTCTCCTGGTCACTGTGCTACCATAACATCCTACTAGGTACTTACATATGGGTATTCCTCCTTTTGACATCATCGAAAAAGATTAATAGTAAACCAAGAGTAAAGATAAGTACATGCTAATTTACTCATGAAGAACATCTTAAGATAAGGCAACAAGAAAGGCACACAAGCAAAAATTTATTCATTATTGTTAGCACCAATTCAATACATCGAATAAAACATTAAATAACCATTTACAAGGGCCACAATAAACGCTAGCACATGAGACAGACACCCTAGGATTCAGGTAGACAGAGGTCTAGGGGTAAGTGATTTTAGAAGCATGTCCATTCTAGCAGCCTCAGCAGCATGATCATTCAGTAATTTTTTAGTGGGGATTTTTAGTTCAACATTCATCCTTTAAACCTCACCAGTTAATTCTGTAACTTTACCTTTGAGCTTTGCATTTTCTGCTGTAATTTTTTTAGTGGAACCTAGTACCTTAAAAGAAATCTTTTGATTCTGCAATTTCAGGTGAATTATTTCAGTGTCCTTATCTTCTAACATAAGACTTAATTCCTCTATTTTCTTGGTTAAGTTTTGTTGTGATGCCATAAGTTCTGACACTTGGGATACAATACCTAATTTCCTTTTGATGCACTTGTTTTCAACCAAGGTTGTCAGACTGAACTTCTGTTTAACAGTTCCTAGCATTTCATTTGTCCCAAGTACACCATAGTGACCAGATATTTTGTTTAGGAAACACCCATATGGCATTCCATGCTTCCCTTCCTTCTCAGATATTTCCTTCCTCATGTGTTGTATCATAAGAGCGGGTAAGTTAATTAACTCAAAATTTCTCAAGTACTCGATCAAGAACACATCAATACTGTAGACAACTATTCTCGCTTCTGACCTTGGTAGCAAGACGTTGTTGATGAACTCAAATAACAGCTAATATTCACTTTTTAAGAACTTCTTTTGCACTGCAACTTTTTATGTTCCCCCAACTTTAGATGCTTCAATTATGAACTTTGTAGTAGGTTGTTGATTTTTCATAGTCCCCCCCATATTAGGTACATCTAAGATTCTCCCTGGAGTTACTTCATCCATGTATATCTTTTTTCCTTGCACTAGACTATTAAGAATCATCCCATCTTCTGAGAATTTCATGGTATAATA
This sequence comes from Capsicum pubescens, assembly GCA_030864215.1. Taxonomy (NCBI): domain Eukaryota; kingdom Viridiplantae; phylum Streptophyta; class Magnoliopsida; order Solanales; family Solanaceae; genus Capsicum; species Capsicum pubescens. Next base: position 160,311,070 of record CM061544.1, read on the forward strand.
AACTTCCCTGACTTCATTCTCAAATAGAATAGGAACTAATTCTTCCAGTAGGTGCAACCATCCTTGTTTTTTTATATATTCTACCAAGTCTATCATACCAAATTTTTCATAAATCTTTGGATCAAATACTCTTCTGGACAACACCTTTCGATTTTAAAGATAACAATTCTTGCTTCTTTAAGAACAATTTTATTTTCATCAACGTTTCTCCTTCTATTGAGTTATCACTAATCTCTTCACTTTTCTTAGTTTTTCTCTTTTTAGGACCAGGTCCCTCAGAGACTTTCTTTCTTTTTATAACTAGGTGTTTTTTCCTGTTTTCAGCAGAATTGCCATACTTTGAGTAAAAGGACCTATTTTTATTCATGGTACACGCTAGAAACCTCTCTTAAGACCTTCTGGTAGGATGAGACTTAGGAACTTGTATGACAATATTAATCATTTTCCCTTTTCTTTTACTGAACTTCAGTTTATTTACTTTCAAAACCAAATTTTGTTCATTCTTATCCTCTTTATTTTCCTCATTTGAAGGTAAAGCAATCTCCCTATCCCTTTTTAAATCCTTCATTTCTCCTATTATTTGTTCTTCTCCATCAGCAAAACATTCCTTAAGATCATGTCTAAGTAAAAGTAAATCATCAACTACCCAATTTATACTACTAAATGGATCTATTTTCTTTATAGGAATTTCTTCATCAACCAGCTGGGTAGTTAAGATTTAGCTTAAAAGACTCTGGTTTTCTATGAAAGGGGGAATTTATTAATAAGATATTTCTAGGTCATTTAGCACGTCAACCCTTTGATTTAGGTCAACTCTAAAGATTAACTCATCAGAGTTTTTACTAGAACTTAGAGATTTGACTAGAATAGTTTCACTAAAGGTTTCAGACATATTAGAAGGAGGATTCATGGATAAGGTACTATGTAGATCTTGAGGTTGATCTGTGAATAATTCTTTCATTAGGTCTGAAACAGATAGTATTTTAGCCATTTTTTTAATTTCTTAAGAAAGAGTGAGGGAAAGAAGGTCCAGTTTTTATATTATATGAAAAAAGGTTTTAATTACTTGTGAAGAGGATAAATTAAAGTATTTAAATTAGTAGTTAACACAGTGACTGTTTGAGAGGAATTTTTGAGTTGACACTTTTAATGGATGAAAGAGATTTTCCACACTGATTTGAGCTCGACAGCTTTTGTTCAGGCAGAAGAAAACATGTGACCCTTTTTCACAAATATTTAATGATTTTTCAGGCATATTATTATGGAACTAACCTGAGAGATGGAACCAGGTCCTTCTCTTTTTGAGTAAATTTCCTGTTTGTGTTTCCCTCAATTGTTTTCTTCCAAAGATGTTCCTTCAAGGTATACCTGCAAAGGTATAAAGTCGAGTTAGATTATCATACACCTACTTTATCATGGATACCTGTCTTTTTGACATAGTCAAATTTTGAGTGGAATCACTGAGTCACAAAAAAGATCCAGTTGATTTGAATCACCACTTCCTTCAACCTTTTTAACCTCCACACACCCTCTTTTGAAACTATTTAGAGATCTGCCATTTGTTCTGAGATATAGGCACAAGTCTTTGCTTCATTCAGGTATAAAGTTCTTTTTATCTCATTTGGTTGTGTGTACCCCTAATGAACATATCTGAGTTATCTTATTACAACTCTTATCTAGCTTTGACCATTTTCTATGATCTGCCCCTTCCTCTTTTTAAATAATTGCTCATAGGCTTTGAAGCTTTGTTTCCAGCTTCATTTTTATCCTTCTCTTTGGAACCAGTAAGTTGAGTTTCTCCTTTGTAATCTAGGATTTTTCATGGACCTTACCATCCCTCTACATATGATAGCTTCTCATAAAGACCTAAGAACTATCATTGTTATGACAGCCTTCATTTTTACCATTTCTCTTGCCACACTGACCACTCTCTTTTTCAGATCTAATAATTTTTGTTGCAAAAAGTGCAACATCAGTGTCCTCAACACTTGTCTCAGACTCTAGAGTCTTAAGGGTCAGAAATCTTTCCCTTTTTTCTTCTTTTATTTCCAACCCTAGTTTAGTTAAGTGGCTATTATGATCAGAACACTCTAGGTGTAAACCTTTTAGAGTGAACTTGATCTTCTACCTATTATTTAACCCTTAGGGGTTGCACCACATAGTGAGGGACCAGCTCCCTCAGGATCAGTTATAAGCGATATAACTATAGTGCAAGGTGCTAAATATTAATACAGTGCAAAAATGTAAGAACACAAAAAGAAATTACGTGGAAACTCAATATGGGAAAAACCACGACTTTCCCCAAAAAGAACCTCTAGATCCACTATAATCTTCCTCCTGATTATATAAGATTTTAGCCTACCTCTAGGTTTCTTTCTCTAGTAGAAACTCTACTATAACCTCATCTTGGTAACTCTACCAAGGACTCTCACTTTACTGATTAACTCTAATCAGCAACAAGCTTAGGTAACTCTACCTAAGCAGCTCTTTGAAAAAAGAAAACACTACACTTATAACATTAGTAGTTTGATTACAATTCAGAACTCACTCAAGAACAAGTTCAATTTAAGCTTACTATAACCTCGTAGTTTAGCTTCTCATCATCAAAACTACATATAGGATCAAGAAAATACGATAAAGTGTGTCAACAACATATTCCAAAATATACTTAACAACAACAAGATGAATGTCGAGGTCATACATGATTTTCTTAAATCTCTCTTTTCTATAGCTCAGAAAAAATCCAAACAAAACCTTGAAAGTAAGAAAGAAGGAAAGAACAAAATCCAATGCTATTATTTTACCATGTAAGGATTTGCGCTCTCCAAGCAAACATTAAGATCCTCTGTTCAATAACTTTAAGATCAAACATATAAAAAGCACAAGTAGATATTGGCATAGCTAATTTAAGTAATAGTCTTGTAACTATGGTTATTTATTCAATTACCAATCCTTTATATTTAGTTAGAAGACCCTCTAGACTGACTTTTCTTGTTACCATGCTTATACCCAGAGGTGATTAGTTACCAATGAATACATGAATCATCTAATTAAATCTATATAATTTTTTCAACTTGACTGTTGACGGACGTATAACTATCATCTGTAATCAACCTTACTTTGGTAGAAAGGATTGATGTGTCATGTTCCTAACCATAGGATTACTCTTGTAGAAAGGTTGGGAATTCTATACTATGTATATAATTACCAGCATATCTTCTTTCCTTGGTCTTATATAAGTTGAATTTATCAAAGTTGAGAGTATATTATAAGTAAAATTTCAAATATTGTCTCATCTTCTAGGGTTACTCTCTTTATTTCTTCAACACTTTGGAAGATGGAGAACAACAAACAAAGAGAGAACTTGGAATTATCTCATTTGATGCTATGATATTGTCTCATTATATCATGGTTGAAGTAAGGATAAGACCCTACAGTCTCTATCTAATGCTCTTCCAGCTTGATACCAGTCCAAGTATCAATCTCTTTCCTTCCCTGTGTATAAGTTGAATTTTGAGTAATCAATGAGACTAGTATGGATTCTCCAATACGTATAATTCTTTTGTTTGTTCTTTTTAAAATTCTTGTATGACTTCTTTCAATGTCAATGCTTCTAGTACTACTAGGTACAACATAGCTAGAAGTCGTTCTTCTGTGTTTATCTATCCCTAACAATAACAAGCAAAAGAGGGTGATAAAGTTTAAATCCATTGTGAGCTCTACAAATGTATGTAGTGCATCACGTTAGGCAACTTTATTTTTTTCTATTGATGAAATGAATTAATCTTGATATGTCACAAATTCGTGTTATCCCTGACTCTATCTGGATTAGTCAAGGTTTGTTATCAAGTTCCAGTCCTAGTTTTAATTTTTTTTGTATATTGATGTTATTTTTTCAAAATTCGACGTAAAAATAACTTTCTAGAATGACAAAACTAACGAATAAAGGATTTGGTTATAGTAAACATCTCAAAGCTAGACTCTTTAAGTGATAACTATCTCATCAATTTGAATAAGACAACTAAATGAATTCCATTGACTAGTGTTACGGATTGATTAGTGGCCATTATTAAGAAGCACAAAAATCGAGCAATTCATAGGAAAAAAAGTTCATATGGCCATGTTGGAAGTGTGGCCATCAACAAGCACTATGTCTTCCTTATTATTAGTATAATTTAAATGAAGCTTAGTTAATATTGTTACTCTTACTGGACTTTTGGTGGGTAGGTTATTATATTCACAAGTGAATGGTGCTTGGACATATAGAGGGAATGGGTAATTCATCTAGCTGGAACTCTTGTCACTATGATGAAACTAAATATAGCTAGTATCTTGAAAAATGTGGCATCAATACATTTCATAGAAACACCAACATCTACAGCAGCAAACCAGTACTCTCTTACTCCAATATATGCAACCCAATTCACTAGTATAAGAGAAAAATCTTATTATTTTGAAGAGTGAATCAAATCCACATATCTCACATTATTAGACCTTTTTTATCCCATATTGTCCTGTAATGGTTGGCCCAAACAATTTAACTCTGATCTGAAGTGGATTTATGCACCTCAGTGTTGTTATCCAGGCTTATTTAGCTTAGCTTAGAGGACTTATCTTGTTCTTAATGATTAAATATTTCTATAATTAAAAATATAAGTGTTAAAGTAATTTATTATAATATTTATGGTATGTTTCAAATATGTTTTGAATCAATTTGGTCACTTAGAGTTTAGACGAGAAAACTAGTGTTACTAGCTTGACCCATGTGTTATTCTAGTTGATCTCAATGGATTCTAGTCTGTCTAATGAGTTACAAAGGTTATTATTGTGTAATTGTGTGTGTAATAACTTGTTTAGAGTGTTTAATGTTCAACTAAAAAAATCCAAGAGACAAAACTCTACGTTAAGGTTCAAAAGGACAAAACTAGTACTCTTAACTTGGATTGTATGCAGTTTTGATCTCTAATTCATGGTGTTTAATGAAATAGGATTCTTTTTTAGTTGATTATTATTATATATGGATTATAAAAAAATATGTAAATCAAGTGTAAAAATACGATAAGGTTTCGAATGGATGGATAAACATATGGGACAAGACTTGACCAAAAATGAATGTTTTGGAGTCATTGGCGTGCCACGGGCCTTAGGCACCATGTTAGGGACGTTAAACACTATTTGGGGAGTCCTAAATTACAAATTCCATTATATAAACTAAATTAGGTCATGCCACGGACCCTATGAACCGTGATCAGGGCGTGGCACGACACTAAGTCAATATCGACAGCTTTGGTCCTACTATAATTAGGACACTTAGTTGTTATGTTGAACTCTTTGGACGACCTTGGGACTTTAATGTAGGATTTATAACACTTAAATTATGGTTTTTATTACATTACTTTAGTTTGTTTATGTATTTAACATGTATTCATTCATTATGATTATGATTACATCCATGATCGGCTAAACCACCTTTTGGGGGGTTTAGGCCAATAACATGAGTATTATGGTTATGAATTGATTAGGTTTTGTTTTTAATTTATACTTTTTATCACTACTTTAAGTATTCACTACCATTAGAATTCATTCATAATCATCTTTTGAACCTTGATGTTAGGTGTATTTATGCACTTTAGTGTTTCTATCTCAGCTTATTTAGACTTGTTTTGAGAATAATTCTTGTTATTTATGTGTTAATGATGATATAAATAAGCATATAAGTGTTCAAGTGTGTGTTTAAAAGGTTAAAAGGAGTTTTAAAACTAGTTTGGATTCAAATTGATCATTTAGAGTCTAGACAAGAAAACTTGTTTTACTAGCTTGAGCTAGGTGTTGTGCTAGTTGATTTCAATAGGTTCTAGTGGGTGTATTCAGTGCATAAGGTTATTATAGTGTAATTATATGTGGAAAAACTTATTTTTAATGGGCAAAGTTCAATTGAATTATGTCAAGGGTCGAAACATTAAGTTGAAGATCAATGTGGACTAGCCTTGTCTTAGCTCATTTTTTTAGTTCATCGTTGAGAATGTTGTGTTGTTTTGAGCTCTAATATTTGGTGTTTGATTATTTATGATTCTTTTTGAGTTGATTTAAATAAATTTTTTATTAAATACAAGTTGTAAGACAAAGTAAAACAACACCAAAAGCGAGGAATGGAATAGGAAAGCACAAGACTTAGTTGCATGTCAAGAGGCAAATTCCAGTGAGCCAACACGTTTGGGCTGAGATGCGCCACTCTTCCCATGAAAAATTCAAATCCCCGCACTGATTATTCCATGAGATATTCATGGTTTCACATGGCTTATACCATAGGAATCCACCAATGCGACGCGGACCACTTTCCACCCACGGCCAAATTGGTATGTCTATAAATAGGACTTTGTGTACTTGTTGGAAACACTTTTGGATGTCTTTGGGATCTTAAGGAGGCTGTTTCACACATTTTTTAGGGTTTATTATCCTTAACTTTATCTTTTTAATAGATTTTATCATGTATTCAAGTATTTTGATGATAATTATGTCGATTACCGGCTAAATGCCCCCTCTCCGGGGTTAAGGCCAAGAACATGTTTACTATCATTATGAATTGAATTCATTTAGATTTTTTATCATATTTGGTTATTTATTCATCATTTTTTTAACTATTTTAAGTATTGTGCACCCTTAGAATACATATATTGTCGACCTTTTGATCTCATGAGGGGGAATAGGAAGATAGAACATGGGGATGAATAAAGTAAGGTTCCTATTCCGTTATCAAATAAAGAATTTGAATTAGCGACTAGGATAGGGATGTACCTAGAAGCCTTGCTTGGTTCACATGTAGGATGATAACTTTAAGCACTTAATTGTATCATTACATCCTCTCTCAATGATGTTGTTGTAATGTCCAAGTTAGGTTGACAATTAGAGATTGGAAACCATGATCATGCGATAAACCCTATGACTCAATAACCAAGATAAGAGATCTAACGAATAGAGTTCAATAACATTGTATGACTATTCTAAGTGTCTTAACCCTGGTCTTTACTCTATTGAGTGTCTCATGTCTTTACTTTATGCACTATTTACTTTAATTTTAGTTTACAACTTTCAAACTCTCTTTTGGTTACACTTTGCATCAAGTTAATCTCAATAAATGAGCTAGAATTGAATAGTTGTTGGAAATAGTCCCTGTGTGATCGATATTTATCTTTCTTTAAGGCCACTATATTACTTGGTATACCATGTACACTTGTGTGTGTGCTTGGCACTGTCATATTTTTACCGCCATTGTCGGGGACTTGTAATTTGACAACTATTTTTGTTTTAGTTTTACTTTATATATTTTTTGGTAATTTACACTTGGTCTTGGTTTTGTAATTACAGGAACTGGTTTTTAGGCTAGTAAGCTATAAAGGGATAGGGAATTATTTGAACCAAGTCCAGAACTCGAGCAACGCTTCCAGCAGCAAAAGAGAAAAACAATCCTTCTCCCCTGTATTCTATAAATAGAAGAAGATCAAGATAATCCTGCTATCATAGATGAAGAACAAGCAGCCTGCAGGACAGTTTGTGAATTGGAAATTTCACTTTTAATAAATTTGATCTCCCCTTTTCAGAAACCATTTGCTGGAGGTAATTTTGAGCTCAAACAAAATATGTTACAGCTTCGGATCAGCAGTGGACAGTTTGTTGGGCTTTCACATGAAGATCCAATAGTCTACCTTCAAAACTTTCTGGAGATCAGTGATACATTTATCCCTATGGGTGTGTCAACTGAATATGTGAGGCTGACACTATTCCCCTTTTTATTAGTGGGGGAAGTGGAGAAGTGGTTGAATTTTGAGCCGGCAAATTCAATTACAACAAAGGATGACTTAGCTTGAAAATTCCTCATCTGATTCTTTCCATCTGGTAAGACTGTGAGACTTTGTAGTGAGATTTTGTGCTATAAATAAAAGCTTGAAAAGAATCTATATCATGCTTGGGAGCGGTTCTGTAATGCCCCTAATCTGTAGCCCAGATGCTACACGATGCTTATAATCTCGAAAGACCACAAGCTAACCCATGACTGGTACCTACTGCAATAACTGTGTAGTAAATACTATAATGATTATGGAAATAGGAAAAAACATATGCCATAAGGTTCATATCTATAAATAAATCTGAATATAAGTACTGAAAAACTGGGCAACTGTCTGAAAATACTATAGTCTGAAAAGCCTCAAACTGTATGAACTGTGGAGTTGATGGGAAAAGCCCCCAACTAACTCTGTCTACTAAAATAAAACTGAAGTACTATAAATAATAAGCATGTCCTCGAACTATGAGGACTCACCACTACTTTGAAATCTGAAAATCTGAACTGCAAAGGGTGCTCTGGAGCCCTATGTCTGAACCTATGATATAAGACATCATAGCGCAAAGAAAAGCATACGTCAGTACTTTGAATATATTGGTATTCTCTATGAGGTAGGGTGAAATGCATGGGTTCATATGCATGCACAATAATAACTAAATAACATGAGTATGACTAAGTAAGAGTACATGCATGAAAACATAGACAGTTACTGAGATCGTGCTAATATTGAGTACTGAATCTAAATACTGATAATCGATATCAGAGTTTACGAACACTGTATTATTGATTATCTGAATGACTTTATATGACAGTTCTGAATACTATGAAACCATACTGAGTTTCGTACTGAGCTGAGTGACTATGTTTGATAGTCCTAAATTTGTAGAACTGAACTAAGTTCTATTCTAAGACAGAGTCTGGAACAGAGACTGTCGAAGGTAATCATCTAACCAATATTCCCCTCTCTAAACTGATTGGGGTCCAACCTATAACCCCAGTTGGAAGGGTGTCAATACCGTGTCACGGGTAAGGACAAGTTGTAAGTTAACCCTCTCTGATAGAAAGCTCTTCTGTCAACCCTCGCTGGCAGGATAACTCAAATGAGATATATCACCCCTCAATATATCTGGAAGGAAGATATCTCAACCCACACTGGCTATGTAGTTCTATAACACAGGGATTGTTACTAAGGGTCAAACCCTCTGTTGGAAGGAATGCCACCATCCATGGCTTTACTCGGTGTCGAATCCTACTCTTAACTGAACAGACACTGAACTGATTTCTATTTTGTACTAGGTTGGACTGAGTTGTTACTATTATTGTTGCTTAACTGAACCAAACTAGGTACACTAAGTTCTGTGGACTGTTGGAAACTATTGAATTCTATTAACTGACTGAGTTTAATGAGGTCTGGACTGAGTACTGAACTAGACTGGAAGAATACTGAGTCTACTAAGTTTTTCCTGAGTTCTGCAACTGACTGAGAGTACTACTGATAGTGACATGACTATTGATGTACTATGACTGGCCATGGCTTTAAATAATTAGCTAAATTGTGGGGTACAAGTACCTCCAGGACTCGATAGCACAAAATAAGAGACATAGCATAAACATGAAACTATAAACTAAGCATTTGATCATTCTTCATTCATTGGGGAATTTTAACAAACACTTGCATGTCATGAACTTAAACACATGCTAACATGATATAACTTCACTATTCAACTCACATATTTAATTCACCAATCACTTGAAAGGCGTAAATTATGCACATAGTACTAATAAACATGTGAGCACACAATTTCAATATTAAATTCACCATTTGAAGGCTTTAGCATAATTTCACATGGTAACACATGTAAATCAATTAACCCCACATGAAATTGATCATGAAACATGGATTTGAAACCCAATTAATTATTTTTAAATATGGATTTTATCAAACCCATCATGGAATTCATATACTTAAAGTCTAAAAATAGTTTCTTGGACTCTAAGGGTGAAAGGGACCCTTGGATGAACACTTCACATACCTTAGTTGAGGAATTTCTAAAAATTGATGGTGGAAATCTTGAGTTCTTGATTTGAAATTGAATCTTCTAGGGTTTTGTTCTTGAGCAAATTTTGAGAAAAGATAAGATTAATTGCTCTCTAAGGTGATAAATTTCATGTTTTAGGGGATGAAGGTTGAGGGAAAAAGACCCAAATACCCCTAAGGACGCGGTCTTTTAATGACTGAAAAATTGTACCATCAACACGCAGATAGACACGCCGCGTCATTGGCATCGACGTGATAGCCAACGCATCGTGTCAAGTCCATGTCAACTCAATGGAAATTAATGCTGGGAGCTGGGGAAAATATTTATCAACACGATAGTCGATGCGGTACGCCAAGATCGTGTTGATCCACTATTTTAGGATTCCAAAGTATCTTCAAACGAAGTCCAAAAAATCCGAAACATGTCTGGGAACACCTACGGACATTCCTGATCATGAATCAATCTAAATATCTACCTATAATGGATGTAAAGGCCATGAAATAAGATTGCAAACTTTTGAAGGATAGAATGACACTAAGTCTGAATACTTAGATAGAATATTATTAGTCTGGGAACCCTTCACAAGCTTAGAGGACTGAATCGCTAAGGATTTTGAGAGTGTTTTACATTATCTCCCCCTTGGTAACATTCATCATCGAATAAGACTGCGGAGACTGAGAATACTGAGATACTAAACTTAGACACTAGGTATGCACAACTAAAACATAGTTTCATGACTGAGATCACTGATACACTGAATTATCGTGCTGAACATGAATATCTGATGCATGAGCATATAGCTGAACATAATTCATGAATGCATGCCTGGAACTACTGATAATATGAGTTTCTCATACTGGACATGCATATCTTATGCATGAATACATGACTAAACATGCAATGGTAACTGATACCGAGTTTGTAACTGAAATCTGAACATGAAAATAAAAAAGCTTAAGGAAAGCTATTACCTTGGACTGGTTCTGAGTCTGTGGGGAAGAGGTGAGGATACTTGGTCTACATGTCTAGTTATGCTTCCCAAGTATCTCCCTCAATGGACTGATTCCTCCAAAGAACTTTGACTAGAGGGACTTCTTTGTTCCTCAATCTATGAATCTGGTAGTCAATGATTTCGATTGGAATCTTTTTATAAGAGAGGTTGTTCTGAATGGGACTACGACTACTGGGTCACCTATTCATTTCTTTAGAAAGGAGACGTGGAATACTGGATGCACTGAAGATAGATCTAAAGGAAACTCAAGCTCATAAGCTTCCTTTTCAAAACGACTGAGAATCCGATAAGGACCGACATATCAAGGACTGAGTTTCCCCTTCTTGCAAAATATCTTCACCCCTTTCATAGAAGTGACTTTCAAGTACACATAGTCACCAATATCAAACTCGGGATCCTTTCTGCGCACATCTGCATACGATTTTTGTCGGCTCTGAGTTGTCTTAAGTCTTTCCCTGATCAACTGGACTTTCTCTTAGGTATCAAATACCAAGTTAGGCCCTACCACTGTGGCCTCACCCACTTTAATCCAACCAATAGGAGATCTACACCTCCTTCCATAAAGCATCTCAAATGGATCCATTTGAACACTGGAATGATAGTGTTGTTATATGCGAACTCAATTAAAGAAAAATGGTCATCCCAACTACCTTTGAAATCTATCGTGCACGCTCATAGCATATATTCTAAGGTATGAATGGTCCTTTATTATTGACCATTTGCCTGAGGATGGAAGGTTGTACTGAGATGAACTCAGGTACCAAGACCCTTTTGGAATGCCTTCCAGAAATGAGAGGTAAATTAGGCACCTCTGTCTGATATGATAGACAATGAAACATTGTGCAATCTGAACAACTCCCTGATATAGAGTTTGGCATAATCCTCTGCTTAATAAGAGGTATGGACTGGAAATAAATGAGTGGATTTGGTCATCCTATCTACAATGACCCAAACTGAATCATGCTGATGACGAGTATGAGGTAATCCTATCACAAAGTCCATGTTCATTTCTTCCCATTACCAGGTGGGAATGCTGAATTCTTGCATGGACCCACTAGGATTATGATGCTCAATATTAAACTGTTGACACGTCAATTACTTAGCCACAAACTCTGCAATATCTCTCTTCATCCCACTCCACCAATAAATCTCCCACAAATCATGGTATATCTTAGTGGCCCCTAGATGAATCGAGTAGCACGCACCATGCGCTTCTGCAAGAATTTGTTGGTTCAAGTCATCTATGCCCAGAATACATAGCCTACCCTGGAAACGTAGTACACCATCTCCCGCTTGGGAGAAAACCTCAACTTTTTTATCTCTGACTGATTCTTTCAACTTAACTAGATTGGGATCCCTATCCTGCTTTTTCTTTATTTCAGAAACTAGGGATGATTCTGAACTACTTGCACCCATACACTACATTCTACTGAATCTTCTAAGTAGACAGCTAGCTAGGCTAACTGATGGACTTCCTGAGTTAACTTTTTCTTACTATCCTCTATATGATCAACACTACCCATAGACATTCTACTGAGGGCATCGACCATTATGTTGGCCTTGCTCGGATGATATAGAACACTAATGTCATAGTATTTCAACAACTCCAACCACCTTCTCTGACAGAGGTTTAGTTCTTTCTGAGAGAATGCATATGGAAGGCTCTTATGATCAGTGAACACATCAATGTTCACACCATACAAATAGTGCCTCCAAATCTTTAAGGCAAGCAGTACTACTGTTAACTCAAGATCATGAGTAGGATAGTTCTTCTCATAGGGATTAAGTTGTCTATAGGCGTAGGCTATGACCTTACCTCTATGAATTAAAACACAACCCAATCCAACTCTGGAAGCATCACAATACACAACAAAGCCATCAGAACCATCTAGTAGGGTCAAAACTGAAGCTGTGGTAAGTCGTGTCTTCAACTTTTGAAAACTCTTCTCACAAGTATCTAACCACTGAGACTTCACTTTCTTCTGAGTCAATCTGTACATAGGGGATGCAATAGATGAAAATCCCTTAACAAACCATTGGTAATGTCCAGCAAAACTTGAGAAACTCCTGATATCTGATGGAGAGATGGGTTGGGGCCAGTTTCTTACTACCTCAGTCTTTTGAGGATCAACTCTAATGCCATCACCGAAAATGATATGGCCAAGGAATGCTACTAACCTAAGCCAAAATTCACACATACTGAATTTGGCGAATAGCTGATGGTTTCTAAGAGTCTGCAATACTATTCTAAAATAGTCTGCATAATCATGTTCACTGCGGGAGTAAACAAGAATGTCATCTATGAAGACTATGACGAATATGTCCAAGTACTACTCGAACACACGGTTCATCAAGTCTATGAAGGCTGTTGGGGCATTGTTAAGACCAAAGTACATGACTAAAAATTTGAAGTGACCGTATCGAGTTCTAAAAGCTATTTTTGAGATGTCACATTCCCTGACTCTAAGCTGATAATAGCATGATCTGAGGTCTATCTTAGAGAAATAGCTGGCACTCTGAAGTTGGTCAAACAAGTCATCAATTCTGGGAAGTGGATATTTGTTCTTGATCATAACTTTGTTTAACTAATGGTAATCTATACATATTCTGAGGTAACCATCTTTCTTACGCATGAATAAAATTGGTGCACCCCACGAGGACGCACTGGGTATGATGAATCCCTTATCTAAGAGATCCTTTAATTGTTTCTTTGATTTTCTTAGTTCTGCAGGTACCATTTTGTATGGAAAAATAGATATGGGCTGAGTATCTAGAAGGAGATCAATTCTGAAATCAATTTCCCTTTCAGGAGAAACTCCTGGAAGATCTTCAAGAAACACATCTGGGAATTCACATGCTACTGATACTGATTCAAGAGTATGGATTTTTAAACTAGAGTCCTGGACTCAAATGAGATGGTAGACACACCCCTTTGATATCATTCTTCTATCCCAAAGGTAAGAAACAAGTTGACCCCTAGGTGCTGAAGTACTACCCCTCCACTCTAGGATGGGTTCATTCAGAAACTGAAAATGGACAATTCTATCTCTGCAATCAACTGAGGCATAGAAGGAATGAAGCCAATCCATGTCGAGAATGACATCAAAATTAGTCATTTGTAATTCGACTAAGTCTACTAACATGAATTTATAAGATATCATAATTGGACAGTTCCTGTATACCCACAGGGCTATGATAAATTTACCCACTGGGGTAGAGACTGAGAAAGGCTATGCTAGAATTTTGGGACTGGCTCCAAAATCAACTGTTATATAAGGAGTAACAAATGACAAGGAAGCTTCTCGATATAGTAAAGCATAAACATGCAAATGATAAACTTGTAATATACCAGTGACCACATCAGGAGAACTTTCCTGATCCTGTTGAGACTAAAAAGCATAGAGTCTGTTTGGGCGCTACCCACTAGTGGCACTGGATGAGGCACCCTATTGATTTGGGCAACCAAACTTAGCAGGGGGGAGGTTATGCTGACTCTGCGAACCCACCTAAGGACACAGTCTGACTCTGTGGACTGTCTTGCTACATATGAAACACACATCACTTCCATCTCTGCAGATACCCTGGTGGTTTCTGTCCCACTTCTGGCAAAAGGGATTAGTTCAGGCACTACTAACACAGCCCTAGGGCTTAGGGCCTGATGCCCTATCTTTGTTTCCATCTCTAAAGTTTAGCACTGGAGCACTGGCTAAGGAAGGAGCTGGAACTAAGGATTTTGGCCGGAATTGAGAATGATCCCACCCTCTAACTTAGGCTGAGCAAAACTGAAACTACCTATCCTCGCTCTCTTTCTCTCCCTCTCTTTCTCTTTATTCTTGGCCTCCTCTATCTTTTATCATGGACCATAAGCCTGGATATGTCTATATTTTGCATCAGTATTGTGGTCCTGCACTCTTTGACCACATTACTAGACACCCCTGATACAAACTTACTCATCTTAGATCTGTTATCTACCACAACATGTGGGGCATATCTGGACAACTAAGTAAACTTGAGGGAATACTCTTGTACTATCATATTGCACTACTTTAGGTTTATAAACTCTAAAACTTTGGTTTCCCTCAACTCTAGTAGAAAGAACCTATCCAGAAAAGCAACTACAAACTCCTCCTATTTTATGGGCCCTGCATCTGCGACCCTCTCTATTTTCCACTCTTTGAACCACGAGTCAGCCACATCCTGTAACTAATATGCAGCCAACTCAGCACTCTCAATATTAGTCACCCTCATGATATCGTTAACCTTCTGCACCTGATCAAGAAATTCCTAAGGGTCCTCATTTTACTTAGATCTAGTAAATGATGAAGGTTTTATTTGGGTGAAGTCCCGAATCCTGGAAGTAGTAGTATTGGTCACTGGGATGGCCAAAACGGTAGCTGGGCATTCATTCTGGGCTGCTACAGAATAAGCTAGTGTGGTGAAGGTTTCTCTGAACTTTGCATAAGAGACATGCTCGCCTAAAGGATCTGGATAAACGGGTTGAGGGGCTGATTGGTCTCCCATTCCTCTTCACTGGGTCTTCTTTGGAGGCATATTCTATAAATAGAAGAGAAGCTAGGATTAGAAAGAGAGTGTAACTCGAGCTCATGATCACTCTCACGACATGAATACTGAAAGAAGGGAAACTTTTCCTAAAATATCTCGTAGCCTCCTATCCATAAGTGTGGCGTACAATACACCAATGCACAAGACTCTACTAGATGCGAATTTCAAACTTCCTAGGACTCTATTAAACCTTAGGCTCTGATACCAAGTTTGTAACACCCCGAGTCTGTACCCCGGACTCTACACGGTGCTTATAATCCTAGAGGAACACAAGCTTACCCATGATTGGTACCTGCTGCAATAACTGTGTAATAAATATTGTAATGATTGCGAAAATAGGCGGAAACCTATGCCATAAGGTTCATATCTATAAATAAATATGAATATGAGTACTAAAAAAACTGAAAAACTATCTAAAAATATTTTAGTCTGAAAAGCCTCTAACTGTCAAAATTGTGGAGTTGATGGGACAAACCCCCAACTAACTCTATCTACTGAAATAAAACTGAAGAACTATAAATAATAAGCATGTCCTCAAACTATGAGGACTCACCACTACTCTGTAAGCTGAGAATCTAAACTGCTAAGGGTGCTCTGGAGCCCGTACGTCTAAACCTATGATATAAGACATCATAGCGCAAAGAAAAGCATGCGTCAGTACTTTGAATATAATGGTATGCTCAGTGAGGTAGGGTAAAATACATGGGTTCATATGCATGCACAAGTATAATTGAATAACATGAGTATGACTGAGTAAAAGTACATGCATGAATACATAAACTAAGAATGTGCTAATGCTAAGTACTAAATCTGAATACTGATATTCTATATCTGAGGTTATGAATATTGTATTACTGATTATTTGAATTACTGTATCTGACAGTTATGAATATTGTGGAACTATACTGTGTTCCATACTGAGCTAAGTTACTATGTCTAATAGTCCTGAATCTGTAGAACTGAACTGAGTTCTATTCTGTGAATGAGACTGGAATTGAAATTGTGAGGTAATCATCTAACCGACATACCCCTCTCTAAATTGATTGGGGTCTAAACTATATCCCCAGTTAGAAGGGTGTCAATATCGTACCACGAGTAAGGACAAACTTGAGTTAACCCTGTCTGACAGAAAGCTCTTCCATCAACCCTAGCTGAAAGAATAACTTGAATGAGATATATCAACCCTCAATATATCTGGCAGGAAGATATCTCAACCTACATTTTCTACATAGTTCTGTAATGCAGGGATTGCTACTAAGGGTCAAACCTTCTGCTGGCAAGAATGCCCCCATCCCTGGGTTAACTCAGTGCTGAATCCTACTCCCAACTGAATAGACACTTAACTGATTTCTAGTTTGTACTACGCTGGACTGAGTTGTTACTGATATTGTTGTTTAACTGAATCGAACTGGGTACACTGAGTTCCGTGGACTGTTAGAAACTATTGACTTCTGTTAACTGACTGAGTTTACTAAGGTCTAGAATGAGTACTGAACTAAACTAGAAGAATACTGAGTCTACTAAGTTTTTCCTGAGTTCTGTAACTGACAGAGAGTACTACTGATAGTGACGTGACTGTTACTGTACTATGACTGACCATGGCTCTAAATAATCAGCTAAATTATTGGGTAAAACCCCCCCAGGACTCGATAGCACAAAATAAGAGACATAGCATAAAATTGAAATATGTTAACTAACAATTTGATCATTCTTCATTCATTGGGGCATTTTAACAAATGCTTGCATATCATGAACTTAAACACATGCTAACATGATATAACTTCACTATTCAACTCACATATTTAATTCATCAATCACTTGAAAGGCATAAATTATGCACATTGTACTAATCAATATATGAGCACACAATTTCAATATTAAATTCACCATTTGAAGGCTTTAGCATGATTTCACATTGTAACACATATAAATCAATTAACCCCACATAAAATTGATCATGAAACATGGATTTGAAACCCAATTAATCATTTTTAAACATGAATATTATCTAACCCAACATGAAATTCATATACTTGAAGTCTAAAAATAGTTTCTTGGACTCCAAGGGTTGAAGGGACCATTTGATGAATACTTCACATACCTTGGTTAAGGAATTTCTAAAAATTGATAGTAGAAATCTTGAGTTCTTGATTTGAAATTGAATCTTCTAGGGTTTTGTTCTTGAGCAAATTTTGAGAAAAGATGAGTCTAATTTCTCTCTAAGTTGATAAATTTCTACTTTGAGGATTGAGGGTTGAGGTAAAATGACCCAAATACCTCCAAGGATGCGGTCTTTTAATGACTGAAAAACTGTACCATCGACGTGCAGACCGACGCGACGTGTAGTTGGCATTGACGCGATAGCTAATGCATCGCGTCGATTCCGTGTTGACTCATTGGAAATTGACACTGGGAGATAGGAAAAATATTTATCAATGTGATAGTTGAAGCGATGCTCCAAGATCGCGTTGATCCACTATTTTAGGATTCCAAAGAAACTTCAAATGAAGTCTAGAAAATCCAAAAAAATTTCGGGAACACCTACGGACATTCCTGATCATGAATCAACCTAAATATCCACCTATAATTGATGTAAAGACCAAGAAATAATATTTTCAACTTTTAAAGGATAGAATGACACTAAGTCTGAATACTTAGCTAGAATATTATAAGTCTAAGACCCCTTAAAAAGCTTAGAGAACTGAATTAAGCTAAAAAAATTTATGGGGTCTTATAGGTTCAAAGCTCTTCTTCATGACTGTCCACACCATCAATAGTCTAATGAGGTGTTAACTCATATTTTTGTAGAGGCACTTGACCATAACACAAAAATTTTGCTAGATTCAGCTACAGGTGATCAGGATTTGGAGTTGACGTATGATGAGTTGTATACTATATTAAACCGCATTGCTCAAGGGAATCTTGAGTGGCATTCAAGCTCAAGGAATAATACAAAGAAGATTGCAGGTATGCTGGTAGTGGACCAATTTACTTCAATATCCTCCCAGATTTCTGCATGACAAAATCAGATAAGTAACATAAAGTTGGGGTTACACATCCTGTAGCTATAATTAATGCAATTCAACAATCTACAGGATGGTGTGAGGTTTGTAGTAATAGTGGCCATTCTACAGTTATGTATGTTTTAAATCCTGTGTATGTTATGTATATGTTTGATTCTCAAAGTCAAAATTATGGGAACACCTATAATCTAAAGTGGAAGACTTAGCCACTAAATCATCCATAAAGCGCCCAACAATAACAACTTTAGCAACCACAGGTTCAAGGGAATCAGACCATAAATAGCAATATGGAAGAGATAATGAAACAGGTGTTATCTTATCAAACACAATTATCAATGGATATAAAAAGTAAGTGGGAAGACATACAGACTCATTAGGAAACTACAAGGAACTTGGAGTTACAGTTAGGATAGCTACAGCAGGCACTAAATACCAGGCGTCAAAGTGGTTTGTCAAGTGATACTGAACCTCCTAAACAAGTCACGGAAATCACTTTAAGGAGTGGTATAGATCATAATGAAGAACCTCCAAAGGGAACTAAAGAGGTAGATATAGAGAAAGCTCCCTAACCGGTCGAAGATAAAGTTTCTGAAAATTTGAGAAACTCTGAGTACTCGAAAAGGAAAGTTGTTGAACCAGTAAAAAAGGGTCCACCACTACTTTTCCCAAAAGTGTTGAGAAAAATGAAGGAGTGTGCATGCTTCAAGAAGATCATTGAAATGTTTAAAGAGCTTCACATTAATTTACCTTTTTTAGTTATTTTGCAGGAAATGCCCAAGTACGCTAAGTACTTGAGGGACATGGTTGCTAACAAAGTTAAGTAGAAGGATTCTAAGACAGTAGCAATCACTAAAGAGTGTATCTTTATAGTGACTTTAAAGAATCCCAAAAAGCTTAAAGACCCTGGAAAGTTCACTCTCCCTATTCAAATTGGAAACAGTGAGGTGGTCTATGCACTTCATGATTTAAGGGAAAGTACCTAATTGATTCCTTTCTCTATACTTAATACTATAGTCTTTATAAAGCCTTGACCGAGCTCGGTGCTACTATAACTGGAAAATGGGACCATAGCCCATCTTGAATGAGTCATAGAGGATGTTCTCATTATGGTTAGTAAGTTTATTATTCATGTTGACTTTATTGTTTTATATTTTCAGGCAGATGAACAGGTGCCGATCATCTTAGGATGTCCATTCTTAGCAACGGGAGGATCTTTGATAAATGTAAGAGAAGAAACACTCACAATGAGGTTGGAGGATGAAGATGTGTTTTTTAAAGTGTATAAACCGCTTAACATACTATCCCATTACAAAGACTTATGCATGATTACTATTATTAAAGGGGATAAGTGTGGGGTGGTGGAAATGGTTCCACAAAATACCTCTTTAGACTTCCTCATTGAGAAGCCTAAGCCACAACCACCTAAGCCCGACATGATGTTGATTGATAAGGTTGAAAAGGCTATTTGTGAAAAAGTTGTAGACCTTGAGAGTTCACATTAAAAAGGTCAAAAATAAATAAGAAGATGGAGTCCGGGTGTGAGAAAGAGGATGAAGGAAAATGGTTGAGTTAGAGATTGGTTCGTGCCATGACACTAAATCAGGCTTTCCTTGGAAGGCAACCCAAGTTATGTAGGTTTTATTTTTTAGCTTTTAGTTTTTACTTCACTTATTTTTTGTTTTTGTTGAGTCACAAGTTGATGAGAAGTTTGAGTATCGGAAAACCTGAGCTAAAGAGCATAGAAAAGACTGAGTGTGGGTTCCCCTGACCCTTTGTTTGTAAAGATGCTACTAGCTAGGCCTAGAGACCTCAGAGAGTATTTCTGTCTCTACTTTTAAAGTATACTTTGAGTATAAAGTAGATTTTTAAGTACGGGGTGGGGAAATTTCCATTTTTAGGAGTAATTTAAAATTTGTTGTGTTAGAAATAAGTGTAGAAAGTTCTTGTTGGTACTATATTTTATTGCATGATTCAAGTGTTTTGGTTGTAAAAAGCATATTGATTGGTTAAATTAATACTTATTAGACTCCTAGGCTCATTATTATGATTCTTTTACTTATTGGCTTAATGTGGAATTCATGTGATTATTTAGTTAAGAGTCTATGTGATCCTACTTGAGTCAAGCATGTGCCATGTGTGAGTGAGGTTATTTGTATATTCCATGTTGCATGTGATACTAGAACTTGACTGGTGTATGCAAAACAAAATAAAAAGTGTGTGTTTAGGAGATGATATGGGCATTTCTTTGATAGCCTTGTTTCATACTTTCTTTTTACCTACTCTTTGGCATTATCCAAGTTAAATCCCCATTGATCCTTTAGCTTTTTCTTTGACAGCCTCATAAGTAGCCTAATCCCCTTCTTTGATAGACTTTAGTTTCATCCAAAGATCCTAAGCACTTTAGTTTAAAATTATTAAGTTAAGGAGTTTGAAATTCAAGCAGGAGAAAGGAGATTGAAGCCCCTAAGTGTTAGTTCTTGGTGTTTTAATGAAAAGAGTAATATGTGTTGTCTTGGGGAGTTGACTAATGAAAAGAATAAAAATTTGTTCAAATTGAATGAGTTGTGCATAGAATACTCCCACCAAAGTGTTGAGAATGAGTTTAATAAGATGGGGTTAAAACAAAAGAATGGGGTAGACAAAACTGGGGTAATTTTGTTTTTGAGGGTGAATTGATTGAAAAAATGTGATGTATAAAAGTTCTTAGAAAAGATAGTCACTATTGTTGGCCTGAATAGTTTGTACCCATCCCTTATCCTACATTAAAACCACTAAATACCTATTTGATCCTATGTTTCATTAATCTGATATTAGTGGAGTACAACACTAAGGGCAAACTTATGGTTCATGGTGTGTAACTTGTGAATTCCTTGTGAGAGTGAGCATAACTTGATTCTTGTACCCATTGCATTATAAATAGAATTTATATGAGTGATTATGGGTAAATCTCTTATTGTGAGGGAACATGTTTAATGAATGTGGGTGATTTGTATGATGTCCTTGATTGAACAATGTGCATGGGTTTGCCAACTTGGTGAGTCAATTATTAAGTCTAGGATGTTTGCAAGTAGTGTTTTTGAACTATCAATTGTGTACATAACATGCTTAGTATAGGAACTTACATTTTTTGTAGTCATTGTAGTACAAACTTGAGTGTCTTACTTGTAGTAGAAGTGTAGAGTCACCTCATCTTATGATTCTTAGAGGAAAGAGTTGTCCAAGTATGAACAAGGCTTTTAAGTGTGGGATTGTGATGTTGGGTTCAAATTGATCATTTAGAGTCTAGATGAGAAAACTAGTTTTACTAGCTTGAGCTAGGTGTTGAGATATTGATTTCAATGGATTCCAATGGGTGTATTGAGTTCCTAAGGTTATTATTGTGTAATTATATGTAGAACAACTTGTTCTTAATGTGAAAAGTTCAATTGTATTAAGTCAAGGGTCGGAACAATAAGTTGAAGATCAATGTGGACTAGCCTAGTCTTAGCTCGTGTTTTTAGTTCATCATTGAGAATGTTGTATTGTTTTGAGATCTAATATTTGGTTTTTGATTAAATAGGATGCTTGGTGAGTTAATTGTGATGAAATTTTGATGAAATAAAAGTTGGAAACCAAAGGAAAATAACATCAAAGGGCAAGGAATGGTAGAGGAAAGAACAAGACTTAGTTGCACGTCAAGAGGCAAATTCCAGTGAGCCTATACATTTGGTCCACGACGCTCCACTCTTCCCATGTGAAATGCAACACCCCGCGCTGATCTTCTCATGATATATCCAAGGCGTTGCGTATCTTATCCCATAGGCAGCCACCAATGCGATGCAGACTACTTTCCACCCACGAACAAATCAGCATGTCGATACAGTAGTCAAAAAAGAAAGTTACAGATA
The DNA here is from genome assembly GCA_030864215.1 of Capsicum pubescens. Classification (NCBI taxonomy): domain Eukaryota; kingdom Viridiplantae; phylum Streptophyta; class Magnoliopsida; order Solanales; family Solanaceae; genus Capsicum; species Capsicum pubescens. Next base: position 160,333,434 of record CM061544.1, read on the forward strand.
TGGTAAAGAAGTGTCCACCATTAACTTTCCCATAAGTTCTGATAAAAATTAAGGAGGATGCATGCTTCAAGTTCTTTAATACATTCAGAGAGCTTCACATTAATTTACCTCTTTTAGATGTTTTGCGGGGAATACCCAAGTACTCTAAGTACTTAAGGTACGTGGTTTCTAATAAAGTTAAGCTGCAAGATGCTGATACAGTAGCACTCACTGAGGAATGTTGCTTTATGGTGACTCAAAAGATGCCAAAAATCTTAAGGACCCTAGGAAGTTCACTATCCCTATTCAAATTGGAAACAACAAGGTGGTCCATGCACTTAGTGATTTAGGGGAAGGTATAAACTTAATGCCCCTTTTTTTGTTCAATATATTGGGCTTGGGAAAGCCTAAACCGATCTCGTATCTGCTATAACTGGCAAACGTGACCATGGCCCATCCTGAAGGAGTCATAGAGGATATTCTCATTAAGGTTGGTAAGTTTATTATTCCTGCTAACTTTATTGTTTTAAATTTTCAAGCAAATAAATAGGTGTCAATCATCTTCTGACATTTATTCTTAGTGGTGAGAAGAGTTTTGATAAATGTAAGAGAGGGCACGCACATAATGAGGTTGGAGGATAAAGAGGTAGTTTTTAAAGTGCACAAACTGCTTAACACACTATCCCATTAGAAAGACTTATGTATGATTACTGTGATTTAAGGGGATAAGTATGGGGTGGTGTAAATAGTTCCGTAAAAGACCTCTTCAGACATTCTCATTGAGTAACCTAAGCCACAACCACCTAAACCCGCCATATGCAAATTGATGAACCTAAAAAGGCTATTTGTGAAAAGATTGTTGACCTTTAGAGTTCACAATCAAAAAGTCAGAAACAGCTAAGAAGATGGCATCCTATTCTGAGAAAAAGGATGAAGAAAAATATTTGAGTCAGAGATTAGGTCGTGCAGCGACACTAAATCAGACATTGATTGGGAGGCAACCCAAGTTAAGTAGGTTTTATTTTTAATTTTTTAGTTTTTACTTCACGGATTTTTTGTTTTTGTTGTGTCACAGGTTGAAGAAAGTCTAAGTAACGTAAAACCTGAGCTAAAGAACATGGAAAAGACTGAGTATGGGGTCCCCTAACCCCCTTGATGTGTAAACATACTACTAGCTAGGCCTAGAGGCCTCAGGGAGTATTTCTTTCTCTACTTTTAAAGTATACTTTGGGGACAAAGTAGATTTTTAAGTGTGGGGTGGGGGAAATTCCCATTTTTATGAGTAATTTAAAATTTGTTGTGTTAGGAATAAGTGTGGGATATTTTTTAGTGCTATATTTGATTACATAATACAAGTGTTTTGGTTGTAAAAAGCATATTTATTGGTTAAATTACTACTTATTAGACTCAGGCCCATGATTATAACTTTTAACTTATTGTCTTAATATTGAATTCATGTGATTGTTTAGTTAAGAGTCTATGATTATTCTACTTGAGTCAGGAATGTATCATGTGTGAGAGAGGTTGTTTGTATATTCCACATTGCATGTGATCCTAGAACTTGTCTAGTGTGTGTGCAAAATAAAATAAAGAGTGTATGTTTAGAAAATGATACAGGCATTTCTTTGATAGCCTGGTTTCATACTTTCTTTTTACTCGTCCTTGTGCATAATCCTTGTTAAACCCCCATTGAGCCTTGAGCTTTTTCTTTGGTAGCCTTATATGTAGCATAATCCCCTTCTTAATAGAGCTTAATTTGATCTAAAGCTCCTAAGTGCTTTAGTTTAAAATTGTTAAGTTAAAAAGTTTGAAATGCAAGTAGGATAAAGGAAAAATTGAAGCCCCTAAGTGTTAGTTATTGGTGTTTAAATAAAAAAAGTAATATGTGTTGTTGTGGGGAGTTGAGTAATGAAAAGAATAAAAGTTTATTCAAATTAAATGAGTTATACATATAATACTCCCACCATAATGTTGAGAATGAGTTTAATAAGATGGTGTGAAAACAAAAGAATGGGGTAGACAAAAGTGGTGTAATTTGGTTGTTGAGGGTGAATTGATTGAAGAAATGTGATGTATTTAAGCGCTAAGTGAAGATAGTCACTATTGCTAGCCAGAATAGTTCTTACCCATCCTTATCCTACATTACAACCATTAAAGACCTATTTGATCCTAAACTTCATCATTCTGATATTAATGGAGTACAACACTAAAGGTAAGCTATGGTTCATAATGTGTAACTTGTGAATTCCTTGTGAGAGTTAGCGTAACTTGATTCTTGTACCCATTTCATTATAAATGGAATTTATATAAGTGATTATGGGTAAATCTCTTGTGGTGAGGGCACATATTTGATGAATATAGGTGATTTGTATGATGTCCTTGATTGAATAATGTGCATCGGTTTTCCAACTTGGTGAGTCTATTGTTGAGGCTAGGATGTTTGCAAGTAGTGTTCTTGAACTATCAATTGTGTACATAACATGCTTAGTATAGAAACTTGCTTTCTGTTTAGTCATTATAGTACAATCTTAAGTGTCTTTATTGTAGTAGATGTGTAGAGTCTCCTCAGCTTATGATGCTTAGAGTAAAGAGTTGTTCGACGACAAACAAGGTTTTAAGTGGGGGGTGGTGATGTTGGGTATATTTATGCACCTTAGTGTTGCTATCTTAGCTTATTTGTCCTTTTTGATAGTAATTCTTGTGCTTTATGTGTTGATGATGATATAAATAAGTATCTAAGTGTTCAAGTCTGGTTTTACAAGGTGAAAAGGTGTTTTCAAACAAGTTTGGGTTCTAATTGATCATTTAGAGTATAGACGAGAAAACTAGTTGTACTAGCTTGAGCTAGGTGTTGTGCTAATTGATTTCAATGGATTTTAGTGGATGTATTGAGTTCTTAAGGTTATTATTGTGTAATTATATGTGGAACAACTTTTTTCTAATCTGCAAATTTCAATTGGACTATGTCAAGGGTCGGAACAATAAGTTGAAGATCAATGTGGACTAGCCTAGTCTTTGCTCGTGTTTTTAGGTCATCGTTGCGAATGTTGTGTTGTTTTGAAATCTAATATTTCGTGTTTCACTATGCAGGATGCTTGGTGAGTTTATTTTGATAACATTTTGATAAAATAGAAGATGGAAACCAAAGGAAAACAACACCAAAAGGCAAGGAATGGAAGAGGAAAGAACAAGACTTAGTTGCATGTCAAGAGGCAACTTCCAGTGAGCCTACGCATTTGGGCCTCGATGAAAGACTCTTCCCATGCAAAATGCAATGACCCGTGATGATCTTTCCAAAATATATCCAAGTATTCGTGTGGCTTAGTTCATAGGCAGCCACCAACGCGATGCAGACCACTTTCCACATGCGGCCAAATTGGCATGTTTATAAATAGGACTTTGTGTACTTGTTGGAAACATTTTTGGACATCTTTAGGAGAATAAGGAGGAAGATACACACGTTTTTTAGGGTTTATTATCTTTAACTTAGCTTCTTAATATATTTGATCATGTATTCAAGTATTTGGATGATGATTATCTCGATTAGTGGCTAAACTCCCCCTCTCCGAGGTTAAGGCCAAGAACATGTTTGTTGTCGTTATGAATTGAATTCGTTTAGATTTTTTATCATATTTGGTTGTTTGATCATCCATGTTTTAACTATTTTAAGGATTTCTTACCCTTAGAATACATATATTGTCCACTTTTGTATCTCGTGAGAGGGAATAGGAAGATAGAACATGGGGTTGAATAAAGTAAGGTTCCTATTCCTTTATGAAATAAGGAATTTGAATTAGTGACTAGGTAGGGGTGTACCTAGAATCCTTTCCTGGTTCACATGTAGGATGATAGATTTAAGCACTTAATTGGATTATTACATCCTCTCTTAACGATGTAGTTGTAATGTCCAAGTTAGGTAGAGGATTAGAGTTTGGGAGACCATGATCATGCGATAAACCCTCTGAATTGACAACCAAGATAAGCGATCTACGAATGAAGTTTAATAACATAGTATGACTGTTCTAAGTGTCTTAACTCTGTGCTTTACTCTATTGATTGTCTCAAGCCTTTACTTTACACACTATTTACTTTAATTTTTGTTTACAACTTTCAAACTCTCTTTTGGTTACACTTAGCATCAACTTAATCTCACTAAGTTAACTAGAATTAAATAGGTGTTGGAACTAGTCCCTGTGGGATTGATATTCAGCTTTCTTTAAGGCCACTTTATTACTTGGTAGACCACGTACACTTGTTGTGCACTTGGGTGCTATCATGTTTTTGGCGTCGTTGCCGAGGACTTATAATTTGGCAACTATTTTTGTTTTAATTTTACTTATTAGATTTGTTTGGTTCTTTACACTTGGTATTGCTTTTGTAATTGCAGAAAATAGGTTTTCAGGCTAGTAAGCTGGCAAGGGATAGGTAATTGCTTGAATCAAGTCTAGAACCCGAGCAATACTTCCAGCAGCGATGGAGAAAATCAATATTTCTCCCCCATAATCTGAAAATAGAATAAGATCAAGATAATCCTTCTCTCATGGCTGAACAACAAGCGGCCCGCAGGACAGTGCATGAAGTGGCAATCCTATTTTCGACAAATTTGATCTCCCTTTTAGAAACTGGATACTGGAGGTAATTTAGAGCTCAAACAGAATATGGTGCAGCTTCTGATCAGTAGTGGATATTTTTTTGGCTTTCACATAAAGATCCATAAGTCCACCTGTGAAACTTTCAGGAGATCAGTGACACATTCATCCCTACGAGTTTGTCAACTGATTATGTGAGGCTGACACTACTCCCCTTTTCATCATTGGGAGAAGTGAAGAAGTGGTTGAATGTTGAACTGACAAAGTCAATTACAACATGAGATGACTTAGCCCCGAAATTCCTCATCTGATTTTTTTCCATCTGGCAAGACTGTGAGACTTCCCAGTGAGATTGTGTGTTTTATACAAAAGCTAAACGAGAATTTACATCATGCTTGGGAGAGGTTCAAAGCTCTTCTTTGGGACTTTCCACATCATCAACAGTCCAATGAGTTATTATCTCATACTTTTTTAGAGGCACTTGACAATCACACAAAAAAAAATCTAGATTCAGTTGCAGGTGGTTAAGCTTTAGAGTTAACGTATGATGAGTTGTATACTTTGTTGAACCACATTTCTCAAGGGAATCCTGAGTGGCATTTAGACTCAAGGAATACTACAAAGAAGATTGCAGATGTGCTGGATGTGGACCAATTTACTTCTATATTCGCCTAATTTTTTGCACTACAAAATCAGATAAACAATAAGAAGTTGGGGGTTACATACCCTGCAGCCACAGTTAATGCAATTCAACAAGAAGCAAGGTGGTGTGAGGATTGTGGTAAGAGTGGACATTTTTCAGTTATGTGTATTGTAAATCCTAAGTCTGTGATGTATGTGAGCAATGCTCAAAGGCAGAATTATGGGAACGCCTACAATCTAAAGTGTCAAACTCAGCCACTAAATCATCTATGAAATGCCGAACAACAATAGCTTTAGCAACCACAGGTTCAAGGGAATCAGGACATAAATATAAATATGGAAGATATGCTAAAACAGGTGTTAGTTTATCAAACTTAATTGGTAACGAATATAAAGAGTCAGCAGGAAGACATAAAGACTCAGTAGGAGACTACAAGGAACTTGGAGTTGCAGTTGGAATAGCTACAGCAGGCAGTAAATACCAGGCCTCAAGGTGGTTTTCCAAGTGATACTGAACCTCTTAAACAAGTCCTAGCAATCACTTTGAGGAGTGGTAGAGATATTAATGAAGAACCTCTAATGGCAACTAAGGAGATAGATGTAGAGAAATCTCCCCAACCGATCGCAGATAAAGCTGCTAAAAATTTGAGATAGTATGAGTACTCAAAAAAAAACTTGCAGAACTAGTAAAGGGGAGTATACCACTACCTTTCCCATAAGTGCTGAGAAAAATGGAGGATCCATGCTTCAAGAAGTTCTTTGACACGTTCAGAGAGCTTCACATTAATTTACCTCTTTAAGATGTTTTGAAGGGAATTCCCAAGTATGCTAAGTACTTGAGGGACGTGGTTTCTAATAAAGTTAAGTTGCAGGATGCTGAGATAGTAGCACTTACTAAGGAGTGTAGCTTTTTGGTGACTCAACAGATGCCCGAAAAGCTTCAGGACCCTGGGAAGTTCACTCTCCCCATTCAAATTGGAAATAATGAGGTGGTCCATACACTTAGTGATTTTTGGGAAAGTTTCAACTTGATTCCACTCTCTTTGTTCAATACTTTGGGCTTGGGAAAGTCTAAACCAAGCTTTGTACTACTGCAATTGGCAAACAGGACCGTAGCTCATCCTGAAAGAGTCATAGAGGATGTTCTCATTAAGGTTAGTAAGTTTATTATTCCTGCTAAATTTATTGTTTTAGATTTTCAGACAGATGAATAGGTGTCAATCATCTTGGGACGCCCATTCTTAGTAATGGGGGGAGCTTTCATAAATATGAGAAAGGTCACACTAACAATAAGGTTGAAGAATGAAGAAGCAGTTTTTAAAATGTATAAACCTCTTAACACGTTATCCTATTACAAAGACTTATGCATAATTACTATGATTGAAGGGGATAAGTGTGGGGTGGTAGAAATGATTCCACAAAAGACCTCTTCAGACTTCCTCATAAAGAATCCTAAGCCACAACCACCTAAGCCCAACATGATGCAGTTTGATTAGCCTGAAAAGGCTATTTGTGAAAAAGTTGTTAAAATTTAGAGTTCAAACTCAAGAGATCAGAAGTGAATAAGAAGATGGCATCCGAGGGATCGATACTTGGCTTGTAAAATACCACTATATTACTTGGTGAGACCACGTACACTTGCGTGTGTGCTTGGGCGCTACAATTTTTTGGTTCCATTGCTGGGGACTTATCAATAGGCAACTATCTTAGTTTAGTATTATTTTTTATTTCTTTGGTGTTTTTCATTTGGTCTTGGTTTTTGAATTTGCAGGCAACAGGTTAAAAAGTTAGTAAGATGGAAAGGAATCGGGAATTCATTGATCCAGACCCCAAGGTTAAGCAATGATTACATAAATAGAGGAGAGAAATAGTACTTCTCTATCGTATCATGTATATTCATGAGGAACAAGATAACCAACTTTTAGTTGCAGGTGATTAGGCTTTAGAAATAACTTATGATGAGTTATACACCTTATTAAAGTGGATTGCACAATGAAATCCATATTGGTATGGTGATACCTCAAGAAGGTCAGTGAAAAAGGATATTGGTATGATTAAAGTTGATAGTATAACTGACTTAGATGACCAACTTTCAGCTATGCATAATCAAATGATGAATTAATTCAGGAAGTTAAGTATGCATCAACCTCAAGCTCAGGTCAATACAGTTCAGCAGACTCCATCATGGTGTGAGTTTTGTGAAAATATTGGCCACTTTACAAATTTATGTGGTGCTAATCATGAATTCATCAATTTTGTGGGCAATACACAAAAGTCAAATTATAGTAATACCTACAACAAAAAGTGGCAGACTCAGCCTAATTACTCTTGGGGCAATAATCAACAACAGTAGTTTCAGTAACCACGGTAAAATAAAACTTCCAGTAAAATTAAGGAAACACTACAAAAGATCATGTCAAATCAAGAGAAGATGGTTGTTGACATTAAAAATCAACAAATAGTTCAGAAGTAGTTAGAGCAGTAGTTGGGGAAACTAGCCCAGGCATAAAATTGCATGCCTCAAGGTAGATTGCCAAGTGATATAGAGAAACCAAAGCAAGTGATGGCAATTACATTAAGGAGTGGTAAAAATCTTAATAGCAGGCCTTCAAAGACAAATAAAAAGGTATATGCAGAGTTTGTTCCTCAATTGGGTGCAGATAATGTTGTTGATAATTCGAGGCAGTTTGAGTACCCAAAAACTAAGTTTGTTGAGAATGTTTCTAAAAAAACACCACCATCGTTCCCTCGTTCGTTCAAAAAGGCCAAAGAGGATGCTTATTTTAAGAAGTTCTTTGACACGTTTAGAGAACTTCACATTAATTTTCCTCTGGTAGATGTTTTACTGGGAATGCCCAAATATGTCAAGTACTTGAAGGATGTGATGACTAACAAAGTAAAGTTGCAAAATATTGGGACGGTGGCATTAACAGAGAAGTGCAGCTTTGTGGTAATTAAAAATATTTCCAAAAAGCTCAAGGAGCCAGGGAGTTTCTCCTTCCCATATAGATTGGTGATGGTGTAGTAGTCCATGCCTTGAGTTATTTAGGCGTAAGTATAAATTTGATAACTTTACCTAAGTTTAATATTCTTGGGTTGGGTGAGTTAATACCATGCCCTTTGATGCTCCAATTAGAGGGCAGAACCATAGTTAAACTCAATGGAATAATTAAAGACGTGCTCATAAAGGTTGGTAAGTTTGTAATTCCTACTGATTTTGTTGTTTTGGATTTTAATGTAGATAGCATGGTACCAATTATTCTAGATATTCATTCTTATCCATGAGAGGATCTTAGATGTGAGAGAGGTCACTCTCAAAATGAGATTGGATGATGAAGAGGTGGCTTTCAGAGTTTATAAGCTACTTAATCCACCTTCCCACTACAAAGATTTATGTATGATTATAGTGATGGAATGGGATAAGTGTAGGGTGGAGTCCAAACCACAAAATATCTCTTTGGACAATCTTATTGCGGTACCCACAACACCACCACCTTAGCCTAAAGTGATGTTAATTGATGAGCCTAAAAAGGCGATTGTTGGAAAAGTTGTTGACCTTGAGAGTCCACACTCAAGAGGTCAAAAAAAAGAGTGAGAATATGGCATCCAATTATGAGGAAGAGGATAAAGGAGTTCGGCTAACTAGTAATGTTGGGTCATGCCGCAAAACTAAATCAGGCATTGCTTTGGAGGCAACCTATTTTAAGGTAGGTTTTATTTTAAGTATCTGAGTTCTTACTTCACGTAGTTTTTGTTGTTGTTTGAGTCACATGTTGATGGGATGTTTGACTACTGGATACTTGAGCTAAGGAGTATGGCAGAGACTAATTTTGGGGTCCCTGGACCCTCTTATTGTATAAAGATGCTACTAGATAGGCCTAGAGGACTCATCAAGGAGTATTTTCTATCCATAATTTTGATTTTACTTTGGGGACAAAGTAGATTTTTAAGTGTGGTATGGGGATATTCCCATGTTTTTGGTGAAGTTATACTGTAGGATCTTAATTTCTAGATGTTTTTCTAGTTTTTTCTAAAATCTGGAATAAAAAAATACAAAAATATTTTTTTTGTTTTAGTCTTAGTTGGTCAGTTTAGTAGGCATACACTTCACCCACCCCGTGTTTGTTCTTTTTGGTTCTTTTCCATGGGGGTGCCCCTTAAACCCGATATCCTTTTTCTTTTTAGGAGTAAATTTTAATTTTTTGTTATTAGGTAAATGAGATGTTCTAGTTGGTGCTATGTATGATTGCATGATACAAGTTGGTTTGTATGTTAAAGTATGTTGTCTTTGTGAATTACTACTTTTGAGACTCCTAGCCTCTAGTTTATGACTCATATGTATTGTTGGATTAATGTTGAATTCATGTGATTTCATGGTTAAGAGTCTATGATGATCCTACTTTAGTTGAGCATTTTCCATATGTGGTGTAAGGTTTTTGTGTATTCCTTGTTGCATTTGATATCTAGAACCTACATGGTATGTATACAAAGAGAAATAAAGAGTGTGGGTTTAGGAGATGATATAGGCATTTCTTTGATAGCCATGTTCATACCTTTGTGACCTACCCTTGTGCATAATCCTAGTTAGCCTCATTAAGACTTTATCCTACTCTTTTGTAGCCTTACATATATCCTATTTCCCTTCTTTATTTGACCTTAATTTGATACAATACTCCTAAGTGATTTTGTTAAAAATTAGTTGAGTTAAGGAGTTGAAATATAAGTAGGAAAAATGTGAAAATGGAGATCCAAAACATAGCTATTGGTGTTGAGACTTAATGTGTATTGAGGTTGGGAATTGTGTAATAAAAATATAAAGATTGTTCAAAATTGTATAATGTATTGAATAGAATATACACTTCCAGAGTGTATGTAAATTAGCTTAATGATATGGGGCAAAACAAAACATGTGTGTAAAGGTAGATGAGGTGAAATGTTGGTTTTTAGATGTGAATTTAATGAAAACTATGATATATTAAAGCGCTTAGGGAAGATAGTCACTATTACTTGCTAGAATAGTTCCTACCCATCCCTTAGCCTATTACAACACTAAGGACCTATTTTATCTGGATCCTTAATATTCTGATATTAGTGGAGTACTACACTAGGGGAAATCATATGGTTCATCTTGTGTAACTTGTGAATTCTTTGTGAGAGTAAGCGTAACTTGATTCTTGTACCCATTTTGTGATAAATTGCATCTGCATGAGTGATCATGGGTAACTCTCTTATTGTGAGGGAACATGTTTAATGAAAGTTGGGTGATTTGTATGTTCTATTTGATTGAGTAATTGCATGAGTTTTACAACTTGGTGATTCAATTCATGAGGTTAGGATGTTTTAAAGTAGTGTTCTTGAGCTTTCACTTTTGTATAACAAGCTTAGTGTAAAATCTTACATTCAATGTAGTATTGTAGTACTATATTGAGTTTCTTGATTGTTACAGAAGTGTGGAGTATTCTCTTATTATGATTCTTAGAGTTAAGAGTTTTTTGAGGAAAAACAAGGCTTTAAGTGTGGGGTGATGATCTGAGGTGGATTTAGGCACCTCAGTATTGTTATTCGGGCTTATTTAGCTTAGTTTAGAGGACTTATTTTGTGATTATTGAGTAAATATTTGTATAATTGAGATTATAAGTTTTATGCTACTCTATTATAATGTTTAAGGCATGTTTCAAACAAGTTTGGAATCAATTTGTTCACTTAGAGTGTCACTTAGAGTTTAGACGAGAAAAGTAGTGTTACTAGCTTGAGCTATGTGTTATTCTAGTTGATCTCGCTAGATTCTAGTGTGTGTGATAAGTTAATAAGGGTATTATTGTGTAATTATGTTTAGAATAACTTGTTTATAGTGACAAATTTTCAACTTAAACAATCCAAGATACAAAATACTAAGTTAAAGATCAAAAGGACAAAACTAATACTCTTAGCTTAAGTTACTAGTTCATCGTCTTGGATTGTATGTTGTTTTGTGCTCTAATTCATGGTGTTTGACGCTATATTATTCTTTGATAGTTGATTCTGATGATATATGGATGATAAAAAAGATGTAAATCAAGTGGAAACAACACCACAAGTCTTGAAATGGATGGACAAACATATGGGAGAAGACTTGACCAAAAACGGACGTTTTGCAGTCATTGGCATGCCACAGACCTTAGGAACCATTTTAGGGCCATGAAATGACATTAGGGGTATCATAAATTACCCATTCAAGTATATAACTGATATTATGGTGTTGGACGGACCCTAGGAACTGCAATAAGGGTGTGGCACGACCCTAAGTCAAAATCGACAGCTTTGGTCCTACTATAAATAGGACACTTATTTGTTATGTTCCACACCTTGTAAGACATTGGGACTATAAATGAGGCTGTATAAAAATTCAATTAGGGTCTTTATTCCATTATTTTTGTTTTCTTATGTGTTTAACATGTATTCATTTATTTTGATTACGATTACGTCAATGGTCGGCTAAATCCCCCTTTTTGAGGTTAAGGACAAGAACATGAGTATTATGGTTATGAATTAATCTGGTTTTATTGCTTTTTTAACCTTTTAACCACTTTTTTAAGGATTATAGACCCTTAAAATGCATGCATAGTCATCTTGTGAACTCGGAAATAGGAAAAAGAGTATAGAACATGGGATAGGTAGAATAGAATTGTAATCTTCTAATTGAATGGAGTTAAAATTTACATTTAGGATAGGAACATACCTATGTGATATATTTGGTTCAATTAAGGGATAAAATATGAACTTTTGGGGATAAGTTAGATAATTGATTAGAGGTTCGGGAGGCCATTGTCGTAGTATAGACCCCGTGAACCAAAAACCATGATAATTAACCTAACCAATGAAGTTCTATAACATAGTATGATTGTTCGTACTGCCTTAACCCTAGTTTATCTCAATTTTTGTTCAAAAACCTTTACTTTACTGCATTGTTAAGTTTATTCTTAGTTTACTCACAAAAAATCTTATGGTTATGTTAGCACTGAATTAATCTTAACAATTGAACTTGAATTGGATAGTTGTTAACACAAGTCTCTGAGGGATCGATACTTGGCTTGTAAAAGGCCACTATATTACTTGGTGAGACCACGTATACTTATGTGTGCACTTGGGCGCAACAAACTCTTTTTCACCTAGGCAGAGTGGAGGGAATATAAGATAAGATTGATTTAAGTGTCTTGGACAAAGAGAAGGGGGCAGAGGTGGAGCTTCCTTCTTTCCTTTTATCATTTCAAGAAAGCTTATTTGAGAAGGGAATTTTATTTTAAATTCTTTTCTCCTTATTTCTTTCATAAAAGTAAAGGTAAGTAAGAATAACCCAAATATTAATAATCCATGACCAAGTCAGATTGGGATCTTCGATGACAAGCGGACAGGCATTTTTGGGTCCAGAGCAAACAAAAGAAGGGAAAGGCATGTGGTTGAGATAATGTAGTACATTTCCACAAGATTACAGAGATTAAATTAAAGAACTCTATTTCCTATAAGAGGGAAAAGCTATGGAAGGTTGTTTCCAAGGGTCGCAGGTAGGATAAATAATATGTGCCTTAGCGGAGGTACTACATGCTTCAATATCATAAGTGGGTGAAGGAAGAATACCTAGTGACAGAAGTTAAGGAAACTTATTAAATCTCAGTACTCAGTTCAGATTTTAGTAAAGCTCAGTAAGTTATAGAACTCAGTTGTATTCAGACTGAAAGTAGAATTCAGAATTATTCCATCAGATAACGGAATCAAGTAAACTCAGTCAGATCAGTCAAGTAAGATAATCAAATAAGTAACAAATTCAGTTCAGTTTAGTTCAGTATAAGAATTAGTTCAGAGTCCTTCAGTTAGGAGTAGTAACTAGCACCGAGAGAGTTCAGGAATGATGGCTTCCCTGTTAGAGAGGCAAAGTCATTACTAACAGTCCCTGAACTCCAGAACTACATAGCCAGAACAAGACCAGGAGTCAGCTGTTAGATTAAGGCTTGAATATTATATTGCCTTAGGCTTGACTTCCTGTTTGGGGTCACCCGTTAGACAGGATTGACCATAGCCAAGGTCTTTACCCATGGCATGGTATTGACACCTTTCCATCTAGGGTTATAGGTTAGACCCCACTAGATCTGATTTGAGGCATGTTGGTTGCGTGAGAACTCCCACAGTTGTAGTTTTAGAATCAGTCTTTAGAGTAGAACTCAGAAATCAGGACTATCAAATACAGTCACCCATCTCAATCAGGTTCTTAGATAGTTCCATAGATTCATAGACCACCCACTAGATTGTTCTGGTCTCACATAAAGGTAATCAGAATTAGTACTAAAAGATATAGAGATCACCCATTAGATAGGCGTGATCTCGAACTCAGTCCATCATTTCTATTATTAGAAGATTCAGAGATCTTCCGCTCGATAGGTCTAATCTCAGATATAATTTTTCTTTATCATTATTATTAGATTCAGAGATCATCTGTTAGAAAGGTTTGATCACAGATTTAGTCAGTCGATAGTAGCAAGCTCGGCACTCAGTCATTGATATGAGTAGATTCAGTTAATCAGCTTTAGTATCATCAGATTCAGAAATCACTCGCTAGATAGGACTGATCTCAACTTCAGTACTCAGTTATCAATATCAAAAGATTTAGTTATTCAGTTTCTCAGTATTAGTAGTGGGTTCAGACATCAGTAAAGCAATATCCGAGTCTCAGTATTTAGAGTCACGATGATTTCAGTTATGGTTATGCATTCATGCATATGTCCTCATGCAGTACTCTCATGATTATTCAGTTGAGTTATGTTCATGCATAATCCCTATAATTTAGCCTTACCTCATCTAGCATACCAGTACATTCAAAGTACTGATGCATACTTTTCTCTTGTGCTATGGTGTCTTATACCATAGGTTCCAAAGCGCGAGATCCAGAGCACCCTTAGCAGTCCAGACTCAGTCAGCAGCTGTAGACATAGCAGTGAGTCCTCTTCATTCGAGGATGATCCTTATTTTATTATGGCATTTGACTCAGTTTATTTTTAGTAGACAAAGTTAGTTGGGGACATATCCCATCAACTCCACAGTTCAGATAGTTAGAGGCTTTTTCGATAGATATATTAGTATTTTGTTTTCAGTGTTGATTATTTTAAACGTTTTGAACCTTATGGAAAGTTTTCCTCCAGTTTTCCACATTATTTAGTATTTTATATAGTTATTGCAGAAAGTACCAAATAAGGGTTAGCTTGTGGTCCTTTGGGATTATGAGCACCATGTGGCATTTAGGTTCTAGAAAATCGGGGCGTTACATCATCTCATGCCAGACGCAACATCCTTTTTCCTTCTAGTGAACCATGGAAGTACCTAGTACCTAGAGGATCAAATTTTATTTTCTTTTCAAGTTAAAGCAGTGCATTAAAAAGCGATGGCCCATAGAATCTCTAGTTCCTTTGTGAACAATGTTTGGACTCAACAAGGGTTTGTAGAATGAAAGGAGCGTATAGCTGGGATATCATTCTACTCTTTTGTTTGTAACGAGGGAGATATAGAATGGAGTTCTTCACAAAGTTTGAAATAAAGGGATTCAAAAACTCTCTCTATGGCCTCCTCTACTTACAATCAAGTGGATAAATTCTCATTGTTTTGAGACAATATAGCTTAGGGGTCAACCCTAGTAACAAAAAATGAATCCATAAAAACTTAGGATCCAACACTATGATAAAATACTACCCTCATTATTAGACTATATACCTAAGATTTGATAAAATAAAGGTGTATTATTAGTTAATATGTTTTAATTAGATAAGTTATTAGGAATATGACGAAACAAAATACTAAGGAAAGAAAAAAAGAATACACAAAAATGCAAGTGTTGCACCAAACATTGGTGGTTATTTCTTGTTGTAAGTGAATGCAATGAAAGACACAATAATAACAAATAATGAAATAATTCATATGTTTACATTTTATGTTTATTTCAAAATTTCCACTTTGTCATTCCCATCATCTTGTATCATCTGATAACCACAGCAAGATCCATACGAAAGGTGGTAGGATTTGAACCTATGGTTGGCTTGCCCCAGACCTACTGGGTTGGGTGGTCGGTTTAACACACCTTGTTGCCTCTTTACCTAAAATAGATATGTTTCACTATAAAATGCGCAACCTTTTCTCCCCTACTCCTCTCTTAGTTATACTATTACTAATAGTAGGTAACCCCCGATCTGGTTGCTCCTAACCTAAAAAGAACTATTACCCTTATGACCAAACAAAGATTAGCTTCTTACTTCTTGAGTGATAGTTCCACCATACCAACCAGCAACTTGTAGGAGTAGAAGCATAAAATCTTTTCTAACCTCGTTAAGGGTCTTGGGGATAGAAAGTTTTCTAAGGAGAGAAAGTTTCAATGTTGGATTTTTTCAGATCAAATAGTACTAGTTGGGTAGATAGAGGTGGTGAAATCTAACCTTTTCATCGATATTTTTTAGAAAGATAGGTTGCTAGAGTGTCAAAAGAAAACCAAGCAGTGGTTGTTTATCCTTGGCTTATCAAACCAGAGTACGTATGTTCCTCCTTTTGATGACTCCCAATAGAGAAAGCCTAAACTTTTCAACATGGATTGAAAGGAGGTTGGGGATAGACATAGATCTTTATGCCTAACCGAAATGTTGGAAATATACTATTTGTTGTATTTTGGATTTCCCATTCATTGGATGTAATCTTCACTAGCATAAGGATATCCTAAAAACAACCTCCATTATGATAGAAATCAACAATGAGTTTACATAGGCTTCGAGTAGTGTGGGATAGGCTAGTCACCATACTGCTCTTGAATAGGTTAATCACTGGAGATAAGAATGACTAAATCTAGTTTTAAGAGCATGCCTTACTCTAATAGGGGGCGTAGAGTTTCTATGTTTAGGAAAGTACAACTATGTATGCAATATCCTAGATGTATACACGGTGGGTTTTCTACAAAGCCTACCGGCCAACTAGAAAGTTCTTAAGAGTGAGATACCAACTAAAAAGTTATTCCATAATTGACTCTTAATGCTGAGTCTTTAGGTGTTCAGTCACATTAAGAAGAGTGGGCTTAGCTGGTACCATGCTTTAAATGAGTTTTCTTTGAGCAAGTGGACTTTCTATATCTTTTGATTGCATTCCCAAGTCAATGTTTTTTGTTGATTGAGATGAATTATTGCTATCATGCCTCCTCCTTGTACTAGTTGATACTAGGGTAGTGCTTAATATGAGTTTTCTCCTAACCTAGATAGTTTTTGATTTGTCTATCAACTATAGAGGTTTCTACCACTAAACTTGCATATGAATACCTTTAATTGAGTTTTAATACTATAAATAAGAATGAGTAGAAAAATATTGATTTGGTTTTAGTAGAATTTGCCTCGGATTCTAAGGAACATAAGAAACCAGCTTTAACACTTTTCTGTTGAAATCCCAATCAAAGATAAGTTCCACTAAGGAAAGGATCTAAAAGAGAGTATTTTCTTTTTGAAATTCCAAGTGACATGAATCCTCCTTTATAACCTAGAGTTGAATGATCAAAGTCTCCTTCAGTTCAGTCTAAGAGATTTAAGTGAAGTTATCAATTCAACCATTTGAATAGTCTTCCCTAAGATTGACCTCTTTTTCAAATAAATTGAACCATGATACCACATTCATAAAAAATATATGGAAATATATCTAGGTTGCACAACCCATTTATATTGTTCAATTTATGCTCGAAAAATGACATCATTTGTTTGCTACTTTTAATAGACATTCTTATCCATCCTGTTAAGGCATTATAGATCATATCATGAACTCTTTTAGACCCTTAGTTTCACTTGGTTGGGGTAGAGTTTTAGACTTCCTTCCATCAAATATCAAAAACCTTAGAGTTGCTTAACCTATTGACATCTTAGCAAAAAGAGTCATTATTTGTGTTATATCTTCAAATTTGAGAGAGGGCTTTCCTTATCTCTTAAATTATAGACATTGAAACAATCAAGAGAAAGTAAGAAAACTATTGCACATGCCCCCATTCACCCTTTACTAATATAATAGAAGGTAAGGCAAAATCAAGAGTAGAACTATAAGCTAAATTCAGGTGTGCCTCTCTTTTAAGAGAATAAGATATCATCCCTGATACAATCTGGATTATCTCAAAGCCTTTTACTAGAATCCAAGACTAAGAGCATCAAACGATCCAAGGAATGTTCATAAAGCAAAGGGTACTTGAAGATGTATTCTTACCATCAAGATGGTTTTATTTGATAATAATTTCACTTAAATAGGACCAAGGGTCGATGGAGGAGCTGAGGGAATGAAAAGCAGGGATAGAAAGTTCCTTGAAAGGGACATGCACCCAAGGTGCTTTGGATATTCCTTGGGCCTCCTCTAGAATTTCAAGACCAGGTCAAAACATTCACTAGTTCACCAAGGGTGCACCTAGGGTATGCACCAAATCTTCTCTAAGCAGATCTAGTGGGACTTTTCTTTAAATTGGGTTACGTTTGGGCCTTAAATATATAATAAGTATCCCTAAACAATACTTACTTTGGAACTTACTTTATTTTCTTAGTTTTTCTTTATTATTGATGAATGTTTCTCCATTGAGAGAGAGAGTTGGTAAACTTTTGTTGAATCTTGGTTCAGAAACATTGATTTAGAGGGTAATCATCTCCCTCTTCCTCACCATAAGAATTAAGTTTTTGATTAAGATTGTAATTGAGGTTATTAGGGTTTAATATATCCTTTTGTTCTTAATTACTTCTTCTTCTTATGTTTTATTTCTAATTTTATCAATTATCCTTTTATTTTTTTATATCAATCTTTAGTTTTTGTAGTTTGATTCTTATGAATCCCCCTGTTTTTGGCACACTAATTTGAGGATATAAGTCTAAGTGTCATATAATTCAAAATCTAGTCTGATACCTAAAAAGAAAGGACAAAAATTGATCCCTCTTTTTATTTTATTTGACTAGTAGTGCTAATGAACAACCCTTGGATCTATGTCATTCCAAGTTCATCCAGGTCTGATTAGGATTTCCAAAATGACTTGAGTGTGATGCCTTAGAGGGAAAAATGGGGTTGAACATGGGGTTTTTCTCATTTTACTAGAAGGGTTTGAGTAAGCTCCTCCCAATCGTATCTCTTTCGAGATAATAAAAGATTGTCAATTTGTCTTTTCAGAGATATCGCCCTAATAGAAAAAAATTATTATGGTAGGACCTATCCCTGGTAAAATATATAGTTAAATAACATTCCCCTATTATTTTCCAGAACCCTTCTACTAAGAAGGATATTCACTTCTCAAAATATTGTATATACGTAGGAAGGAATAGGGGAAGGGACCATATTTATCCCGAAGGCAGCAGTTGTAAGAATATAGTTTCTAACGCAAAAAGAGCAGGTATAGTAAGCAAAATCATATAAGAAGAGAAAGGAGATATGATACAACCATAATAGATATTATAGGATATGAGGGAAATTGAAAGCTCCATTGAGAGCTTGCTCGGACACCAGGGACAACTTAGGGTAAGTTTATGTCACCATTCACCTCTAAAATTTCAAGTTGCTAGCCACTTTTAGTGTATTAATTTTTCATCCATACTCAACTTTTTTAATCTCTTCAGATCATTCATTCATAAATTATATTCCAAACTCTCCTCAATCGGATCAAGTATGTTTCACAACAAGGCATTAGAGATTATCATATGGAAATGTCTACCTCATGATCTCAGACTCCAACCACATCTAACCAAAGTTTCTTCCTTATATTATTGTCCTTGACCAAGGGAGTCATGTTTTTTATTATTGTTTCACAGTTGGTGCAGAACTCCCTTACCAACTCTAGCCCGTATCTTCTCATGGGATATTCATCCACCCCAAATTATATCTCTTAAAACCCCACACCAACTAAAGGACATTTTCTAAATATTTTGGAAAGATTCTAGGCTCATCTTGAATGTTTCCCTTTTTTTCCTCTATCCATTAATGAAACCCCATAAATATAATAATCTCAAAAGTTTAAGACTATCATGTGTTATGGATTAACACGCCTTTGTAGTGGGTAGAAACAACACCCTCGAAGGATTTAGGGTTAGATTTTTCCTCCTCCTCCAAGGAATTAACCTCATTAGCATCATCCTCCTTACCCTAATCATGTGATGTTTCTTGTCTTCCTCCTTTATAGGGGAAGTTTGATAGGAGTGGCAGTCTTCACCAAGGTTGTACATGTAGTAGTCATGGACTTGGACTTCTCCAACTCTTTGTCTTTAGCTCTGATAGACCTCAGACCCATTTGAGCTTTTATACTCACTTTCTGAGGATCTTGGTGGGGCTTTCTCCTTAGAAATTATATCTCAAAGAGACTTCTCTTTCACATGTTGTTATTTAGGGGCCATAGTAACTATAGGAGAAAAAATAGTTGCGGTTTTGAAAAAGGTGTATAGGTGCAGGAATTTACTCAGACAACCCTTTCTACAATCGTGCAATGAAGGTATGTTCGTATCTTTTAATTATGGAAAGGGTTCCTCAAAGTACTAGGGAAATATCACATCAGATGAATGATTCCTATGATTATGCAATAGAAGTACGATTGTACATTCTAATTGTAGGAACACTCTCATAGTGTTGAGAGCATGTCGCATAGGAAGATTACATACCATGATTGTACAAAGATAGGATGATCATGGGATGCACTCATAAGATGAGCTCCTAAAATTTAGACCCTAACACCTCCACAACGACCTAACCTATGATGTTATGTAGATACCATGATCTTATATTGTGTCTTGGAGTATATTGACACTTAGCAGGTTTCAACAATAGATATTTGACCCCCTTGAGACCCATTTTAGACCCTTATTAACCACTAATTTAGCACCAAATAGGTACTCAGACTTCCCATGTGCCTTTAATCCAGGGGAGGATTTAGAGGATTGGGTGGGGGTTCCAAGGAACCTAGTAACTTTTTTGTGGATGTTGTATTAATATTAAGAAATCTAGTAAATATATAAGAATTATAAGTCGATAAACCCCAAACATAGAGTATTACTGGCCTAGAAGCAGTAGAGGAAACTGTTAAAGCTTTGCATACATGGTTGTAGGTTTGAATCCCATCAAGTTACTATGTGCATTTTTATTTTGCCAAATGTTTAGAACTCACAAACTTTAAATCCTAGATTCGTCTCTACTTCAATCATTCGAAATCTCCAACCCGTAGAATTTTTATTAATTCCATTACTATGTTATCCTTATTAAACCATTTTATCACTCAACAATAAAGTTTATCTTTGAAGACTTAGTTATAATTTTTTGTTTTTTGAATTGAAATACAAGTATAGTGACTGAGGTCGAATCTTGAGGATTAGCTTGAATGTACGAATCATAGATGAGTGTACTTGATTTTTATCTTTTGATCAATTGAGAGTGAAGAATTGTTGTATGGTAATGATTGGAAATCATTTTAAATGGTTTTGTGTCTTAATCAAGACTTTAACATAAGGTTTAAGTGCTTAAACCCTAATTGGGTTGGGTCAGATGGGTCTTTCGAGTTTAAGTGGACTCCTTATACAGAAGCCTCCAAAAATATTGGTCTCAAACCACCATCATTACACCTTATCATACTATGATGGTTTTAAGGAAATATACCTAGTAACCTATGATCCTTAAGGGTGATTGTGATATTTAACCATGACAGTTCCTAAAAATTATAGGTTCATGTTTTGATTGTTGGTTTTTTATCAGATGATTGGTACCTTAATTATGAAATCTAGGTATGATCTTGTTGACCCATCATAGGATAACTTCCCCAATTTCATCCTTTAGGACTTTAGTAAAATGTGAACAAATGACTGAACCAATGATGGTGGGTTCTCTCCACGATTGCGCAATCCTCTCATGGGCTCAGTGCTGAGTCTAATTCTACACTTTCTTTCCTACATAATCTCAGCACAAGGAACACATATTTCCCTACAAAAGTGATATGTACAAAAATCACGGGTTGCCTCCTAAGAAGCACTTGATTTAACATTGCAGTATAATAATTCTAAGTTGGTCAATCTGACTTCACCAATAATCCCAATGGGTTCCTCGTCATAGGATGACCCGGGTGTGATTGGCACCTCAAGAACCATCCAAATTCATATCAAAAACTACTTTCACTTCATCAATGGACCCTAAATAGTGTTTCACCCTTTGTCCATTCACCTTAAACTTAAGGCCTTTATTCTTCAGATTAGACTTAAAATCAATACCATATTGCCTATGGTGAATTTTTTTTCTCTATTTTGTGATCATGGTATAGCTTCACACACTCTTTTTACAAATTTAATCATTCATAATAACAAAGGAAAACTTCTCCATCTCATTTAGCTAATCTAGTCTCAATTTGGTCGCATCATTCTACTCCAAATTTAGCCTCTTTAACGCCTATAAATCCTTATGATCAATAATGACAGACAAGTCAAATACTTTACCATACATGAGATGATACATGAAAGTACTAATAGATCTCTTACAAGTTGCCTAATAGGCCCATAGTGCTTCATCTAACTTCCATGTCCAATCCATCCTATTGGAATTCATAGTCTTTGCCAAGATAGACTTAATCTCATGATTAGAGCCTTAATTTGACCACTTTTCTAAGGATGATAAGGAGTCTCACTCTATTTTTCACACCATACTTCTTAAGTGAGGCTTTGAACAGATGATTTCAAAAAATGTGAGCCTCATTATTAATAATAACCCTAAAAGTCCTAAATCTAGAGAAGATGTTCTTCTTTAAGAATGTTGTGACATTCTTCCCTTCATTATTTGAAAGCACAACTGCCTCCACCTATTTTAAAACACAGTGAACAGACATCAAGATGTACTTTAGACCACGCAAACTCACAAAAAGGCCCATGAAGTAAATTCCCCAAACATTAAATAACTCAAGCTCAAGAATAGTGGTCATAGGAAGCTCTTGCCTATAGGAGATATTTTCTGTCCTTTGGCATTGATCACATGGATTATCATAGTCATGTGCATTTTTTTAAATAGTGGTTCAATAGTATCCACATTAAAAGTTGCAGTCCATGCAATGCTATAATGACTCCCAACTAGAGAAGCATGCCATGCCTCTATGACACTCATCATTTTAATTTCAGGAACACACTCCTCAATCAATCGGCACAACTTTAGAACCTATATGGTTCATCCCAAAAGAACATCCTCACATCATACATAAATTTCTTAGATTGTTGAAGTGATAGGTATTTAGGAACCACATCACTCACTAAATAATTTGCAAAATTAGCAATAAATGCAATTAAATCTTATAATGCATCTAAAACCTGCACATTTGAAAAGTTGTTATCAATCCCAAGCTCATCCTTCTGTTTCAGCATAGCCTCTTTCTTTACTTGTTATAGGTGGACGGCTACTTGATTCCTTGTACCTTTTCAACCATAGGCCTCAAATTCAAATTCCTACAACAACAGTGTCTAATGAATCAACCTCGATTTGGAATCATTCTTAGCCATAAGGTAACTAAGATATATGTGGTTGGTATACACAATGACTTTTGTGAAAGCAAATAAGAACAAAACTTCTCGAAAGCAAACACCACAACTAGAATCTCTTGTTCAGTTACAATATAATTTTCTTGGGTAGGGTTAAGCACTACGCAAGAATAGTAATAGGATGTAATATCTTCTCTCGCCTTTGGCCTAGGACTGTACCTTGCGCCATGCCACTAGCATCACACATAACCTTAAATGGCATAGACCAATTATGAGACACAATAATATGGGCTAAAATAAAATTTTCTTTCAAGAATTCAAACACTTTTAGACATGCATCATCAAACACAAATTTCACTTCTTTCTCCAACAGCTTAAACAAAGGATTGGCAATCTTAGAGAAGTCCTTGATGAATATTCTATAGAAACTGCATGCTCCAAAAAGATATGAATACCCTTCACAGAAATTGATGGAGGCAAATTTTCAATCACCTCAATCTTTACCATATCAACTCCAATCTTTTTCTTTGAAATCTCAACACCAAGTACAATTCCTTCTTTAACTTTAAATTGACAGTTCTCCCAACTTAACACCAAGTTACATTCCTCGCATCTCCTTAGAGTCTAAGTAAGATGTTATAAGAAATCATCTAATAAATCACCAAAAACTGATAAGGCATCTATGAAAACCTCAATAGGGTCCTCAACCATGTCAAGAAATATAACAATTATGAAATTCTAAAAAGTTGCATGTGCATCATACAAACTAAAAGGCATCCTCTTGAACGTTAATGTACCATATGGACAATTGAAATTGGTATTTTCTAGGTATTTAGGAGCAATAAAAATCTGAATATAACCCAAGTATACATCAAGATAACAATACCAACCTCTACCATCAAGTTGATTTAACATCTGGTCCAAAAAAGAAATTAGAAAGTGATCTTTCTCAGTCTAAGAGTTTAGTTTCCTATAGTCCATACGCATACTCTAAGCCATAACTGGCCCCATCAAAATGAGTTCATTCTTCACAATAGGAATCACTATGATCCCACCCTTCTATGGCACACATTGGATCGGGCTTACCCACTTATTATCAAAAATTTGATAAACCACACCCGTATCTAACCACTTGATGATTTATTTCTTCACCATCTCTTTCATAGGTCAATTCAACCTCTGGTGATGCTCAATACTAGGAACATAATTTGGCTTAAGTTGAACTTTATGTGTGCAAATTACATGAAAAAATCCAATGATATCAGCAATAAACCACCTAATGGCCCTCTTGAACCTCTTCAACATAGATACAAGAGCCTAAACATGACAATCTACCAAATCAACTATACTAATAACCATAAATATATTGTTGGATCCACAAAATACATAAGTTAATACCATGAGAATCCCAACCGATAGTAAACTTCAAATGATCATATCTCCCATTCTACAAAATATTTTTGGGTTTATGACATACCAAAATATATATAATTGAATTATCTTTCCAACAACACCAATTTTTCCAAATTCCAAAATCAGAGTAAGAAGTTATGGCCATTTTACTGAGAGTTATCCGAGCTGTCCAGGAGTGACGGACAAACTGACGGACCGTCAAGTCAGTGATGGCCCATCACTTTGGCCATCAAAACTGAAGAAGTAAGTCCCTTTTATATACCAAAAGTGATAGTGGGAGTGACGGTTAGTCACCAGAGTGATGGTCCGTCACTCTGACCGTCAGATTTGTCCGAGACAACGCTTAAACACCGTTTTAAAGAGATTTTTGGGTCATTTTTCACCCTATTTAACACCTAATCACCCCAAATCAAGGAACATAACTTCTCATTCATCCAAAATATCAAATTAGAGTTTATTTACAAGATCAAAACCCTTAATTCTCCTTCAAGAAAAATCAAGAGAGTTCAAGAGAAGTCAAGAAATCAAGAATCTCTCCAAGAACCTTCAAGAAAGAAGTTTCCCCAAGGTATGTAGATGTTGATTCTTGGGTCCCGTACATCCTAGAATCTCAAAAATCCTTTTTAAAATATAAATATTTTATGTTTGTGAGATTCTATGATTTGTATGAGTTGTTAATGATTTGTATGAGTTGTTAATGATTTGTATGAGTTGAAATTGATGTTACATGTATTGGTAACTTTTGATTCATGTTTTTTTACAAAATTCATGAGCTTTGACCCTATTAGGTGGAATCCATGTGATATTTGTGATGAATTATCCTTATGTTGCTTTATATGTGATGTGTTCATGAATTTGGGTGTAGAAATGGTTGAATGAGCGGAGCATGTCCCCCATAGGTTTGATGAAAAGATTATGTGAAACATAAAGGCTATTATAGTATGTTAAATAGGAAATCCCAAAGTATGAGCTAGTTTATGCATGCCTAGTGTTTGATAAAATGCCCAAGTGGATAAATTATTCCATGATAGTAGGAAATCCTCAAATACATGTGGACCCATGTATGACTAGTGTTTGTTGAAGGCCTTTAGTGAACAAGTAAAGAGTGATAGTAGTAAATTCCTCAATTATGTGCTCTTTGATGTATTCTAAGTTTTTAATACATGCCAAGTGGTTAGCAAGTAAGTTGTGATGTGATAGTATAAAGTTTCCCCGAATCATGTCATGTCCAAATACATGTCAAGACTGATTTAGGTGTGAAATACTTGAGGTAAGACCTTGTTGAAGGAAGTATAATACAGTATCCTGTTGTTCCTACGCTAGTATAAGGTTATGATTCCTAAATGCTCAAAGAGACCCCTTAATAATTATGATGATGAATAAATGATGGTGATCCCTAAATGTTTGAAGTGATGTCTTAATGATTATACGGATGAATGTATGTTATGATTCTCGATTGCATAAAGAGATTCCTATGTGATTATGATAATGAATGATTGTGGTCGTAATGATGAAAGAATGATTATGCTTCACTTTAATGTTATCGAGTCCTGGGGGTATTTAAACCTGACAATAGAGCTGTTGTCTAGAGCCTGTGTTAGTTTCTCGATAATTCCAATCGAGCCATGATTCTCAGAACTCTGTATCCTCAGACAGTTGTAGAACTTAAGAAAGCTCAGTAATCTCAGTTACCTCTGTAATCTCTGTATCGCTAGTAATCTAGCCTCAATTTTCTAATCAGTTCAGATCTAATAGTATTCAAGTGATTCAATTCTAGTCTTAGAAGTGATTCGAGTAATTTATTCAAGCGATGTATCGTCAGTCAGATACCATGATTCAATACCATTTTCGGCAGATATGGAATTAAGTTATTTCATCTTATTCATTCTTATCTTTTGAAAAACATAATCAGTATCAGATTTAGTTCAGTTGCTTTTAGTTAAGAATTTAGTTCAGAGTCTTTCAGTTGGGAGTAAAAACTAGCACCGAGCAAGGGAAGGGATGGAAGCTCCTCCCGTTAATGAGAAAGAGAGTCCGGAGTCGTTAGTAGTAATCTCCAAACTCTAGAACTACGTAGCCAGCACAGGATATAGGAGTCACCGCTAGAAAAGTCTATCACCTCCAGAGAGAGAGTATTTGACTATTATATTACCTTAGGTCGACTGCCTGGTAGGGTCATCCATCAGAGAGAATTGACCAGAGAGAGGTCTTTACTCGTGGAACGGTATTAACACCCTTCCATATGGGGTTACAGGTTGGACCCCCACCTGTGGTAGGTTGGGGCATGTCGGTTAAGTAACTACTTCCCACAATTTTAGTTTCAGTATCAATCTTCAAAAATTAGGACTGTCAGATACAGTCATATATCATTTTGAGGAACTCAGATAGTTCCATTGATTCATGGATCATCCCGACAGATAGTCTTGGTCACGTATACAGTTATTTGATATCATATTCAGAGATATTCCACCAGACAGGCTTGATTCACAGTCTCAAATTCTATTGAGTATCCTTGTTGTCAGATTTGGATATAATCATATTTCTTATCATTGATAATAGTTTCTAAATATCATCCGTTAGAAAGGTTGATATCTAATCCTGTCAGTCAAAAGAAGTAAAGTTCAGAATTTAGTCCTTGATGTAAGTATATCCATATCCTCAGTTCTTAGTATCAGATGAGTCAGTGATTTGATATCTCAGTGTCAGTAGTGAGTTCAGTCTGCAGTAAAGTGGTATCCAAGTTTCAGTACCTAGAGTTGTGATGATTGTATTTATGGTCTGTGCATTCATGTATGTGTTTTCGTGCGACATTTTCATGATCATTCAGTTTAGATATTGTGTATGCATGAGACTTTGCATTTAGCCTTACCTCATCTACATACTCAGTACATCCCTGTACTGACGCATTTGTGCTATGGTATTTTATTTGGCACCATAGGTTTAGAGGCACAGGACCAGAGTTTTCTCAGCAGTTCAGTCCCAGTCAATAGTAGTTGTCATAGCAATGAGTCCTCATCTTTTGAGAATGAGTTTCAATTTACTATTATTTGCATTAGATTTTTTTGTTATTATCAGTTGATGGAGTTAGTTGGGGACTTGTCCCATCAACACCACAGTTCATATAGTTTATAAGCTTTTTAGACAGATAATGGATGTATTAGTATTCAGTTTTTAGTTGTGAGTATGTATAGATGTGTTGAACCTTATATCCAGTTTTCGCATTTATTTCATATATTATGCAGTGTACAGGTACAGATATCATTAAAGAGTTAGCTTGTGGTCCTTCGAGTCCATAAGCACCGTGTGACATCTAGGGATAGGATCTCAGGGCGTTACAAACTTGGTATTAGAGCCTAAGGTTTAAAAGTGTCCTAGGGAGTTTGAAAAGCCACATCTAGTAGAGTCTTGTGCATGAGTGTGTAGCGCGCCTCTTTATGTACAAGAGGCTATGAGGTGTTCTTAGGAGAAGTTTCCCTTCTTTCAGTGATCATGTCGTACGAGTGAGGATGAGCTCAAGTTGGTTCTCAGTCTAATCCACTTCTTCTTAAAATTTACAGAGTATGCCTCCTCGCAGAGATTTTGTTCACGGGGTTGATGACCAGCCCCCACAGCCAGTAGATCTCAAGAATAAGAGTGTGTCACATGCAGAATTTTAGGTAGCTTTTCAGGTGCTAGCCCAAGCTGTGACTAATGTTCAGAGTAATCGTCAGGCTGCAGTCCCACCTCAGTAAGATGGGGATTCTGCCGCAGCTAGTGTTAGAAGTTTCATGAAAATGAACCCTCCAGAATTCTTTAGGTCAGTAGTAGGTAAGGATCCACAGTTTTATTTAGAGGAGGAGAAGAAGATCACCTAAATTATGCATGTTTCTAAGGAGGGGAGTGTTGAGTTAGCATCCTATAGGTTAAAAGATGTTTCTCATGATTGGATAGTGATATGGGAGAAGAGTAGAGAGCAGAATATAGCTCCTATGACCTGGTCAGAGTTTTGGAGTGCCTTTCTAGATAGATTCTTTCCGCTAGAAATAAGAGAGGCTAAGGTAGAAGAGTTCTTGAACCTAAGGCAAGGTTTCATGACCGTGAAAGAGTATTGTCTTAAATTTAACCAATTAGCTAAGTATGCTCCTGACTTGGTAGCTGACCCTAGAGCGAGTATGAGTAAATTTTTGTCTGGGGTATCAAGTTATGTGTTGAAAGAGTGTAGAGCTGCTATGCTCAATAGGGATATGGATCTTTCTAGGCTAATGATGCATGCGCAACAGATTAAGGCAGATAAGATGAAGGAAAAAAAAAAAAGAGTGAGTAAGAGAGCCAAGATAGGTAGTCGTGGTTACTCTCAGTCAGGGTCCCAGGGTGGCAGTAGTTCTCAACATGGTCGGAGATTTTTATCCCCAGCTCCATCTTTAGCTGGTGTAGCCATACCTATGTTTGGGGGTGTCAGATCTGAGGGAGCACCAAGATCCAAATCCCATAGTCGTGCTAGCGGTGTTCGTACCCATCCGCATTGTGGAGAGTGTGGAAGGCACCACCAAGGTGTATGTAGAGCCGGTAGTGATGAGTTCTTTGGATGTGGTGAGCCAAGCCATACAATTTAAGAATGTAGAGCGCTGACTTAAAGGGGTAGACTCCAGGCGCTTCAGGCTCGCCTTGATCGGGAAGGATTCCTTGAAATAGACCTGGGTAAGCTATGAGCCCTTCATCTTTATGATATGCATTTTTAAGTCCTTTGCTTCCATTTTTAGCGTATATGCTAGCATGAGTCATGCATGATTTTCAGTTCTCAGTCGGTTAATTATGACCTAGTTTGTAGGTGCCCTGCGCACTGCCCCAAAATTTCAGCGAAGTGTGTTTAAAGGGACATAGAGTCCCAACGGGAAGATACCCCATAGTATTATGATGTTGCATGTCATTAGATTCATCAAGATCCATGTTCAGATTTTCTTTATGAAGTTAGCATCAATCGTTATTGCATTGTCAAGTCTTTCTTTCAAAAATCAGCTTAACCAGACATCCATGCATCGGATATGCGTATGTGTTATGAGAATTCAACTATAAGTAGGTTCAGTCGAGTATTCCATGCATCAGATATGCATGCCCAGTGTGACAACTCAGAATGTCAGTCATTCCAGTTGCATAGTCATGCCTTGAGATGTTATTGTTTCTTGAGTAAGTTCTATTGATCCGTATTCTCATTCTATCAAGCGACATTCGAGGACGAATGTTTCCAAGGAGGAGATATTGTAATACCCCGAGAATCTGAACCGATAGTAGAACCATGATTCAAGCTCATGATAAATAAATATTATTTATTTGGTATTTTTGTGATCAAGTTTGATGTGTATTAAGGCCTTAAATACGTCCTAGCAATTAGACGAATCAAAACATCCCTTACCGATTGAATTCTTGAGAAGGACATTGCCATAGTCAACTTCAAACGAGAATATATCCCTTTCTACAAAGAATTTTTGATCTTATCACATACCAACAGATATATAATTGAATTATCTTTCCAACGATACCAATTTGGCAAAAATCCAATATAGGAGTTAGAAGTTATTGCCGTTTTACTGAGAGCTATCCGAGCTGTCCAGGAGTGACAGACAAACTGACGGACCGTTAAGTCAGTGATGGCCCGTCACTTTGGACGTCAAAACGGAAGTAGTAAGTACCTTTTCTGTACTAAAAGTGATGATGGGAGTGACGGTTAGTCACCAGAGTGACGTTTCATCACTCTGACCGTCAGATTTGTCTGAGACAGCGCTGAAACACCGTTTTAAAGAGATTTTTGGGTCATTTTTCACCCTATTTAACACCCAATAACCCCAAATGAAGGCACATACCTTCTCACTCATCCAAAACATCAAATTAGGGTTTATTTCCAAAATCAAAATTCTTATTTCTCCTTCAAGAAAAATCAAGAGAGATCAAGAGAAGTCAAGAAATCAAGAATCTCTCCAAGAAGATTCAAGAAAAAAGTTTTCCCAAGGTATGTAGATGTTGATTCTTGGGTCCCTATCATACAAGAAGCTTAAGAACCATTTTTAAAATATAAATATTTTATGTTTATGAGATTCCATGATTTGTATGAGTTGTTAATGATTTGTATGAGTTGAAATTGATGTTACATGTGTTGTTAAGTTTTGATTCATGTTTGTTTACAATATTCATGACCTTTGACCCTATTAGGTCGAATCCATTTGATATTTGTGATGAATTATCCTTATGTTGCTTTCTATGTGATGTGTTCATGATATTTAAGTGTAGAAATGGTTGAATGAGAGGAGCATGTCCCCCATAGGTTTGATTAAAAGTTTAGGTGAAACATAAAGGCTATTATAGTATGTTGAATAGGAAATCCCAAAGTATGAGCTAGTCTATGCATGCCTAGTGTTTGATAAAATGCCCAAGTGGATAAATTATTCCATGAAAGTAGGAAATCCCCAAATACGTGTGGACCCGTGTATGACTAGTGTTTGTTGAAGGCCTTTAGTGAAAAAGTGAAGATGTGATAGTAGTAAATTCCATAATTACGTGCTCTTTGATGTATGCTAAATTTTTAATACATGCCAAGTGGTTAGCAAGTAAGTTGTGATGTGATAGTATGAAGTTTCCCCAAATCATATGATGTCCAAATACATATCAAGACTGATTTAGGTGTGAAGTACTTGAGGTAAGACCTTGTTGAAGGAATTATTATCTAGTTTCCTATTGTTCCTATGCTAGTACAAGTTGATGATCCCTAAATTCTCTAAGTGACCCCTTAAAAAATATGATGATGAATAAATGATGGTGATCCCTAAATGTTTGAAGTGTTGTCTGAATGATTATGCGGATGAATGTATGTTATGATTCCCGATTGCATAAAGAGATGCCTATGTGATTGTGATAATGAATGATTGTGGTCGTGATGATGAAAGAATTATTATGCTTTACTTTTATGTTATCGAGTCCTGGGGGTATTTATACCCGACAATAGAGTTGTTGTCTAGCCTATGTCAGTTTCTCAATAATTCCAATCGAGCCATGATTCTCAGAACTCAGTGAATTATAGAATTATGTATTCTTAGATTGTTGTAGAACTTAAGAAATCTCAGTAATCTCAGTTACCTCTGTAATCTTTGTATCGCTAGTAATCTAGCCTCAGTCTTGTAATCAGTTCAGATCTAATAGTATTCAAGTGATTCAATTCTAGTCTTAGAAGCGATTCAAGTAATTTATTCAAGCTATGTCTCGTCAGTCAGATACCATGATTCAATACCATTTTCGGCAGATATGGAATTAAGTTATTTCAGCTTATTCATTTTTATCCTTTGAAAAACATGATCAGTATCAGATTCAGTTCAGTTTCTTTCAGTTAAGAATTCAGTTCAGAGTCTTTCAGTTGGGAGTAGAAACTAGCATCGAGTGAGAGAAAGGATGGAGGCTCCTCCCGTCAGCGAGAGAGAGAGGCTGGAGTCGTCAGTAGCAATCCCCAAACTCCAGAACTGTGTAGCCAGCACAGGATACAAGAGTCACCGCCAGAAAAGGCTTTCACCTCCAGAGAGAGAGTATTTGACTATTATATTGCCTTAGATCGACTTCCTGGTAGGGTCATCCGTCAGAGAGGAATGACCAGAGAGAGGTATTTACTCGTGGCATGGTATTGACACCCTTTCTACTGGGGTTACAGGTTGGACCCCCTCTTGTGGTAGGTCGGGGCATGTCGATTAAGTAACTACTTCCCATAGTTTTAGTTTTAGTATCAATCTTCAGAAATCAGGACTGTCAGATATAGTCATCTATCATTATGAGGATCTAAGATAGTTCCATTTATTCATGGACCATCTCGACAAATAGGATTGGTCACGTATACAGTTATTTGATATCATATTCAGAGATATGTCGCCAGACAGGCTTGATTCATAGTCTCAGATTCTATTGAGAGTCCTTGTTGTCAGATTCGGATATAATCATATTTCTTATCATTGATAATAGTTTCTTAATATCATCCATTAGAAATGTTGATCTCTAATCCTGTAAGTCGAAAGCAGTAAAGCTCAGAATTTAGTCCTTGATGTAAGTATATCCAGATCCTCAGTTCTTAGTATCAGATGAGTCAGTGATTCGGTATCTCAGTGTCAGTAGTTAGTTCAGTCTGCAGTAAAGTGGTATCCGAGTTTCAGTACCTAGAGTTGTGATGATTATGTTTATGGTCTGTGCATTCATGTATGTGTTCTCATGCGACATTTTCATGATCATTCAATTTTGATATTATGTATGCATGAGCCTTTGCATTTAGCCTTACCTCATCTACATACTTAGTACATCTCTGTACTAACGCATTTTTGCTATGGTGTTTTTTTGGCACCATAGGTTCAGAGGCACAGGACCCATAGTTTCCTTAGCAGTTCAGTCCCAGTCAACAGCAGTAGTCATAGTAGTGAGTTCCCTTCTTTTAAGGACGAGTTTTAGTTTACTATTATTTGCATTAGATTTTTTTGTTATTTTCAGCTGACGGAGTTAGTTGGGGACAGGTCCCATCAACTTCATAGTTCATATAGTTTATAGGCTTTTTAGACAGATGATGGATGTATTAGTATTCAGTTTTCAGTTGTGAGTATGTATAGATGTGTTGAACCTTATGGCCAGTTTCTGCATTTATTTCATATATTATTCAGTGTATAGGTACAGATATCAATAAAGGGTTAGCTTATGGTCCTTCGGGTCCATAAGCACCGTGTGACATCTCGGGATGGGATCTCGGGGCGTTATAAACTTGGTATCAAAGCCTAAGGTTCAAGAGTGTCCTAGGGATTCTGAAAAGCCACATCTAGTAGAGTCTTATGCATGAGTGTGTAGCACACCACATTTATGTACAAGAGGCTACATGATGTTCTTAGGAGAAGTTTCCCTTCTTTCAGTGATCGTGTCATGCGAGTGACCATGAGCTCAAGTTGGTTCACCATCTAATCCACTTCTTCTTTCTATTTACAGAGTCTGCCTCCTCGCAGATATTTTGTTCACGGGGTTGATGACCATCCCCCATAGCCAGTAGATCTCGAGAATGAAAGTGTGTCACATACAGAGTTTCAAGAAGCTTTTCATGCGCTAGCGCAAGCTGTGACTAATGTTTAGAGTAATCGTCAGGCTGCAGTCCCACCTCAGCAAGATGGGTATTCTGCCGCAGCCAGGGTTAGAAGTTTCATAAAAATAAACCCACCAGAATTCTTTAGGTCAGTAGCAGGTGAGGATCCGCAGCTTTATTTAAAGAAGGTAAAGAAGATCACCCAGATTATGCATGTTTCTGAGGAGGAGAGTGTTGACTTAGTATCATATAGGTTAAAGGATGTTGCTCATGATTGGGTAGTGATATAGGAGAAGAGTAGAGTGGAGAATGAAGCTCCTGTGACCTGGTCAGAGTTTTAGAGTGCCTTTCTAGATACACTCTTTCCTCTAGAAATGAGAGAGGCTAAGGTAGAAGAGTTCTTGAACCTAAGGAAAGGTTCCATGACCGTGAAAGAGTATTGTCTTAAATTTAACCAATTAGCTAAGTATGCTCCTGACTTGGTAGCTGACCCTAGAGCGAGTATGTGTAAGTTTTTGTCTGGGGTATTGAGTTATGTGTTGAAAGAGTGTAGAGCTGCTATGATCAATAGGGATATGGATCTTTCAAGGCTAATAATGCAGGCACAACAGATTGAGGCAGATAAGATGAAGGATAGAGAGAGAGTGAGTTAGAGAGCCAAGTAGGTAGTCGTGGTTTCTCACAGTCAGGGTCCCAGGGTGGCAGTAGTTCTCAGCATGGTTGGATATTTTTAGCCTCAGCTCCATCTTTATCTAGTTAACCCGCACCTATGTTTGGGGGTGTCAGATCTGAGGGAGCTCCAAGCTCCAAAGCCCATAGTCGTGCTAGCGGTGTTCGTACCCATCCGCATTATGGGGAGTGTGGTAGGTTCCACCAAGGTATGCGTAGAGCCGATAGTAATGTGTGCTTTGGGTGTGGTGATCCAGGCCATAGAATGCGAGAATGTAGAGCGCTGACATAAAGGGGAAGACTCCAGGTGCTTCAGGCTTGCCTTGATCGGGAAGGATTCCCTGAAATAGAGCCAGGTAAGTTATGAGCCCTTCATCTTTATGATATGCATTGTTAAGTCCTTACCTCCCATTTTCAGCTTATATGATAGCATGAGTCATGCATGAGTTTCATATCTCAGTCGGTTAATTATGACCTAGTCTGTAGGTGCCCCGCACTCCGCCTCAGTATTTTAGCAAAGTGTGTTTAGAGGGACATAGAGTCCCAACGGGGAGATACCCCATAGTATTATGATGTTGCATTTCATTAGATTTATCTAGATGTATGTTCAGATTTTCTTTATGAAGTTAGCATCAGTCGTTATTGCATTGTCAAGTCTTGCTTTCGAAAATCAGCTTAGCCGGACATCCATACATCAGATATGCGTGTGTGTTATGAGAATTCAACTATGAGTAGGTTCAGTCGAGTATTCCATGCATCAAAAATAAATGCCCAATGTAAGAACTCAGGATGTCAGTCGTTCCAGTTGTGTAGTCATGCCTTGAGATGTTATCGTTTCATGAGTAAGTTCTTTTGATCCGTATTCTCATTCTATAAAGCGGCATTCGAGGATGAATGTTTCCAAGGGGGAGATATTGTAATACCCCGAGAATCCCAACCAATAGTAGAACCATGATTCAAGATCATGATAAATAAATCTTAGTTAATTGGTAGTTTTATGATCAAGTTTGATTTGTATTAAGGCCTTAAATATGTCCTAGCTATTAGACGAATCAAATCATCCCTTACCGATTGAATTCTTGAGAAGGATATTTCCATTGTCAACTTCAAACGAGAACATCTCCCATTCTACAAAGAATTTTTGATCTTATGACATACCAACAGATTTATAATTGAATTATCTTTCCAACGATACTGATTTGGCCAAAATCCAAAATAGTAGTAAGAAGTTATGGCCATTTTACTGAGAGTTATCCAAGCTGTCCAGGAGTGATGGACAAACAGACGGACCGTCAAGTCAGTGACGGCCCGTCACTTTAGCTGTGAAAACTGAAGTAGTAAGGCCCTTTTCTGGACTAAAAGTGACGGTGGGAGTGAAAGTTAGTCACCAAAGTGACTGACCGTCAGATTTGTCCGAGACAGCGCTGAAACACAATTTTAAAGAGATTTTTGGGCATTTTTCACCCTATTTAACACCCAATCACCCCAAATCAAGGCACATAACTTCTCATTCATCCAAATCATCAAATTAGGGTTTATTTCCAAGATCAAAACCCTTATTTCTCCTTCAAAAAAAATAAAGAAAGATCAAGAGAAGTCATGAAATCAAGAATTTCACCAAGAACCTTCAAGAAAGAAGTTTCCCCAAGGTATTTAGATGTTGATTCTTGGGTCCCGTTCATCCAAGAAGCTCAAGAACCCTTTTTAAAATATAAAGAATTTATGTTTGTGAGATTCCATAATTTGTATGAGTTGTTAATGATTTGTATGAATTGTTAATGATTTGTATGAGTGGAAATTGATGTTACATGTGTTGTTAAGTTTTGATTCATGTTGGTTTACAAGATTCATGAGATTTGAACCTATTAGGTGGAATCCATGTGATATTTGTGATGAATTATCCTTATTGTCCTTTCTATGTAATGTGTTCATGATATTTGGGTGCAGAAATGGTTGAATGAGCGGAGGATGTCCTCCATAGGTTTGATGAAAAGCTTAGGTGAAACATAAAGGCTATTATAGTATTTTGAGTAGGAAATCCAAAAGTATGAGCTAGTCTATGCATGCCTAGTGTTTTATAAAATGCCCAAGTGGATAAATTATTCCATGAAAGTAGGAAATCCCCAAATACGTGTGGACCCGTGTATGACTAGTGTTTGTTGAAGGCCTTTAGTGAACAAGTGAAGATGTGATAGTATTAAATTCCTTAATTATGTGATCTTTGATGTATGCTAAGTTTTTAATGCATGCCAAGTGGTTAGCAAGTAAGTTGTGACGTGATAGTATGAAGTTTCCCCGAATCATGTGATGTCCAAATACATGCCAAGACTAATTTAGGTGTGAAGTACTTTAGGTAAGAGCTTTTTGAAGGAAGTATTATCTAGTTGCCTTTTGATTCTACGCTAGTATAAGTTGATGATTCGTAAATGATCGAAGTGACCCCTTAATAATTGTGATGATGAATAAATGATGGTGATCACTAAATGTTTGAAGTGATGTCTTAATGATTATGCGGATGAATGTATGTTATTTTTCCCAATTGCGTAAAGAGATGCCTATGTGATTGTGATAATGAATTATTGTGGTCGTGATGATGAAAGAATGATTATGCTTTAATTTTATGTTATCGAGTTTTGGGGGTATTTATACCCGAAAATAGAGCTATTGTCTAGAGCCTGTGTCAATTTCTTGATAATTCCAATCGAGCCATGATTCTCAGAACTCGGTGAATTATAGAAGTATGTATCCTCAGACAGTTGTAGAACTTAAGAAAGCTCAGTAATCTCAGTTACCTCTGTAATCTCTATATCGCTAGTAATCTAGCCTCAGTCTTGTAATTAGTTCAGATCTAATAGTATTCAAATGATTCAATTCTAATCTCAAAAGCAATTCGAGTAATTTATTCAAGCTATGTATCATCAGTCAGATACCATGATTCAATACCATTTACGATAGATACAGAATTAAGTGATTTCAGTTTATTCATTCTTATCCTTTGAAAAACATGATCAGTATCAGATTCAGTTTAGTTACTTTCAGTTAAGAATTCAGTTCAGAGTCTTTCAGTTGGGAGTAGAAACTAGCACCGAGTGAGGGAAAGGATGGCGGCTTCTCTCGTCAACAAGAGAGAGAGGCCGAAGTTGTTAGTAGCAATCCCCAAAATTCAAAACTGTGTAGACAGTGCAGGATACAGGAGTCACCGCCAGAAAAGGTTGTCACCTCCAGAGAGAGAGTATTTGACTATTATATTGTCTTAGGTCGACTGCTTGGTAGGGTCATCCATCAGATAGGATTGACCAGAGAGAGGTCTTTACTCGTGGCACGGTGTTGACACCCTTCCATCTGGGGTTACAGGTTTGACCCCCACCTGTGCTAGGTCGGTGCATGTCGATTAAGTAACTACTTCCCATTGTTTTAGTTTTAGTATCAATCTTCAGAAATTAGGACTATCAGATACAGTCATCTATCATTATGAGGAACTCAAATAGTTCCATTGATTCATGGCCATCCCGGCGGATAGGCTTGGTCACGTATACAGTTATTTGATATCATATTCAAAGATATGCCGCCATACAGGCTTGATTCACAGTCTCAGATTCTATTGAGTATCCTTGTTGTCAGATTCGGATATAATCATATTTCTTATCAGTGATAATAGTTTCTAAATATCATCCATTAGAAATGTTGATCTCTAATCCTGTCAGTCGAAAGCAGTAAAGCTCAGAATTTAGTCCTTGATGTAAGTACATCTAGATCCTCAGTTCTCAGTATCAGATGAGTCAGTGATTCGATATCTCAGTGTCAGTATTAGGTTCAGTCTTCAGTAAAGTGGTATCCGAGTTTCAGTACCTAGAGTTGTGATGATTGTGTTTATGGTCTGTGCATTCATGTATGTGTTCTCGTGCGACATTTTCATGATCATTCAGTTTAGATATTAGGTATGCATGAGCCTTTTCATTTAGCCTTACCTCATCTACATACTTAGTACATCTCTGTACTAACGTATTTTCTATGGTGTTTTATTTGGCACCATAGGTTCAGGGGCATAGGACCCATAGTTTTCTCAGCAGTTCAGTCCAAGTCAGCAAAAGTAGTCATAGCAGTGAGTCCTCTTCTTTCGAGGATGAGTTTCCATTTACTATTATTTTCATCAGATTTTTTTGTTATTTTTAGTTGACAGAGTTAGTTGGGGACTTGTCCCATCAACTCCACAATTCATATAGTTTATAGGCTTTTTAGACAGATGACGGATGTATTAGTATTCAGTTTTCATTTGTGAGTATGTATATATGTGTTGAACCTTATGGCCATTTTCCGTATTTATTTCATATATTATGCAGTGTACAGGTATAGATATTAGTAAAGGGTTATCTTGTTGTACTTCAGGTCCATAAGAACCGTGTGATGTCTCGGAATGGGATCTCGAGGTGTTATAAACTTAGTATCAGATCCTAAGGTTCAAGAGTGTCCTAGGGAGTCTGAAATGTTGTATCTAGTAGAGTCTTATGCATGAGTGTGTAGCGCACCATATTTATGTACAAGAGGCTACGGGATGTTCTTAGGAGAATTTTCCTTTCTTTCAGTGATCATGTCGTGCGAGTGAGATTGAGCTCAAGTTGGTTCTCAGTCTAATCTACTTCTTCCTTATAATTATAGAGTATACCTCCTTACAGAGATTTTGTTCACGGTGTTGATGGCCAGCCCCCTCAGCTAGTAGATCTTGAGAATGACAGTGTGTCACATGCAGAGTTTTGGGCTCTTTTTTATACGCTAGCCCAAGCTGTGACTAATTTTCAGAGTAATCGTTAGGCTGCAGTCCTACCTCAGCAAGATGGGGATTCTATCGCAGCCATTCTAAGTAGTAACAGCCAAGCAATTACTATCATTCTTTGGGTTTTGGATGGTGTTGCTTGAGAGTTTCCTATCTATGCCGATTCAATGCTACAAAAATCTAACCAAACTGTTGATCTAACTAATTGATGGTAGTAGCATGTGATTCGAACATCTTATTCATACCTAAAATATCTGTCTTAATTTCTCTAAGGTAGTCTTTTGTTCTCTCTACCCTTTTTACACCCTTTGCAAGCATGTTATCCATTCTAAAATTTCTAGAAACCACATCAAGATTCACATATGGAATGTAAAGGCCACTCATATCCTTGTAGTCATCCTTTTTCCTCCAATCACAATCATAATCCCTACTATTATCTCTATAACTATTCTTATTGTAGTTAATATCTCTATAGTAGTTCCAATTTTAATTTCCTTACATTCAGTTCCAATTATCTTGGTTAGACCTTTCACCTTTGGCTCAAAAAACTCGCCACTTCTCTATAAAGATACTTAGCCTCCTCCTCAAAATTTGAATATTCATACCTATGTTCCCTACCTTGTTCCCTCATCATATTCCCCTTTATTCTCCGGCTACTAAAAATTATTTTGTAAGTAATCCAATCTCAGTCCTCAACTGTGCCACCTCTTAAGTGGTTATCTCATCTAGTACTTGCTATTTTTAGATGATCCAATTGCATATGTATCTGTAGGTCTGTCCGACTCCTAAGAATGCAAACCTTGACTAGTTTTTATAATTATTTCATGGATCTCAAAAGCATGTTCCCAACAAAGACTCATGAATGCCCTACTTGTGATAGTGTCTACTACAGCCTTAGTGTTAGAATTCAAGGCTCTATGAAAGATCTCCCATATTTTTCTACCTGTCATCCTGAGGGTGGGAACAGTTTGTAACTTCTTGTTGAACCTTAACCAAGTTTCATATAGTTTCTCCAAATAAAATCATTTGAATTTGTATATCTCATCTTTAAATTATAACATTCTAGAGGGTGAGAAAAATTGGACAAATAATTTAGTCCTCAACTCATTCCAAGTAGCAATAGATCCATGTGGTAATTTACCCAACTACAAGGTAGTTTATCCCATTAAAGAGTGGAAATACCATCAGTTGAATATCCTCCTGATTTACTCTAGTAGATATATAAAGTGCAAATCCCTACAAATTCATAATATGCATATCTGAATCATCCATAGGAAATCCAAAATATACCTCTTTAATTTCAACAATTGGATCATTGTACTCATAATGTCAAACTTAGTACCTTGAGGCAGTTTTAGTGGAATGATTGCACTCGTTCAATTGGCTCTAAATAAACTAAGTCTTCCTTGGGATCTTCAAACTAAGGAAGACATTGTTGTATAGTTTGTATCCCTTTATTCCTTCTCTACTTGTCCTTTTCATCAAGTGCAATTAGATGGTCTGCATTATTTTGCCTTGCCCTCTCTTACCATGATGCCCAACTAGCAGTTGCTTGCCTAACATTTTCCTTAACTATCAACTGAGCAGTATCGTGTTCCATAGTCTTCTAAGAATCGTGTTGTTGTAGTGGAAGATCATGAAGTTTGCCACCACCATGAAAACCTTCCAGCAAGGCTACTAGATCATGAACTACTTTGTTAACCATTATTTGATTACGTCTTAGAGCTCTCATAAGATCTATATCAAGTGGAATAAAGGGATTGCCTTAACAATAAGCATTGTCCATATACCAGTGTGTGCCCTAGAAATAATAAAATAATAAAGTAGGAAAATAGAAACTAATAACCCCAACAACCACACTCAAATCATCTCCATAACCATATTCCACAACAATAGCAACAAAATTTGATATTACCTCAATTATATCTTGTAATGAGATATAAACAAACACTATCAAATATAGTATTCAACTAAGGTTGAGGTCAAACCCATAAGGAATGGGGAAAATTTCAATCAAGATGTATGTCAAGGAAATTAATGGCAATATCCAACAAAATATAGGAGTTTGTAAGTAAATAATTTAGTAGCAACAGCTTGTTGATTTGTTAGGTTGTAATCATTATGAGAGAGGCACTATGAATCTATTCCCCATTAACTTCCTAACATTGTGATCTGCTATGGATTCATAGCACTTATGATGCTTAAACTTTGAGAATATGCATGTACTTATGGCTATTTTGTTGGATTTGATATGTTTTTTGAGTGATTTTGCAAGAAACTAGGTTTGGATGCTAAACGAAAGAAAAAGATGAAAGTTGAAGTTTGGGGCTACTTTGGATGCTAAACGGAAGAAAAAGATAAAAAGTTAATGTTTTGGACTTCTTACAAAGGGACTTACTAGGGGAAGGTGCCACTTACTTAAGTAGTTACTTAAGTGTCAGAACTTGAAGTCCAGAGGCTCAGAAGCAAAAAAAGAACACTCTGTCACTTACCAAGGGCACCTAAAATCCGTAGGTGCCCTTAGTAAGTGTCAGAGGGCAAAATCCATAGAGTTTCAACAGTTGTGTAGGAGGTCTGTCACTTACTAAGGATCACCCACTATCCGTAGGTGACCTTAGTAAGTGGTCACTGACCTTAACTTTCTTGGATTGTTTTGAAATCGTTTCCTATGGCTCCCATGTTACTTAAACCTACTCCTATGATGTTTTTAGTCATTATTATGTATATTTAGTTAATTTTTCCTATTTTGTTTAGGATTTGAATTCGAAGGTTTATTTATAATCTATAAATACTCTTTTTACTTAGAGAGGACATGCCTAGAGAGAGGCCCTTTGGGGATATGTTTATATAATTCAAGATATCTTTTGATTCTAAGATTGACTTGTAATTTTGGGATCTTACTATTCTTGTTTTGTTCTTGGTTTGAATATTTGTTATTCAATTTAAGTGTTTGGGATTTTTTCTTTCATTATTGTAAGATTAATTCTACGATTTTATCTGTGAATCTCATGAATGATCTCATAACTGTGTGTGGGTAATTCCCTTAGTAAGGGTTGTGGGAACCCTGGTGGATTAACAAAGTAGAGGAAGTGCCAAGTCATTCCAGATAAAGATTCTTGCATGTATTGGGTTTTCTTCATTCTTGTTGATGTCTTAATGGGTGCACACAGTAAGATCCCACCTAGAATATCATTACTTACACCACAAGAGTGGTAGTGACTAGGAAAAGAAGATCACAATAGTGATTTGGGGTTAGTTGCCAAAATAAGCTTACCGTAATATCTTCTTCAGATAGTTGACTTTCATCAAATAAATTGAGACTCAAAAGGTAATAGTTAAACTAGGATCAAGGATAAGGGTTAGTAAGGCAACATCTTGAAACTCAAAAGGCAAACGGTGAGATTCGTTAATGAGTCCATAAGACCATTGATAGTGCATAACTTATCAAATTTTGCAAGTAAGGTATCGAAATAGTTTGATAGTGCATAATAAATCTATGGAGTTGAGATGACAGGGGCACAAAAGCCTAGTGTTCATCTTAGATTATCTACAACCAAAAGAAACCAATTATTGTCCTTGTTACTATTTCAACAAATCCCCTTTTTTTACTTTTCCACATTGCCTGATAATTTTAACAAGTTAGAGAAGGATTTCTGATGTATTCCTTGTGGGATCGACCCTAACATAGTTCAGTTACTATATTTTGACATTGATCACTTTATCCTTCTAAGGAGGGGTAGTTTGGATGTTATCAAATTTTGGCTCATTGCTGGGGAATATATTTTTGGAGTTCTTGATTGAAATTATTATATTTATTAGGTTTTTTTTGTTTTGTTTGTTTTGTTGTCCCTCTTCTTGACATGACAACTTGTCCAGAGAAAGTGTGGAGTGATGATGACTCCTTATTTGTTGATCCTTATCCTTTTTACCTAGTACATTACTATAGGAGCATGATAGATCTATTGTTGGAATATAATGAGAGCATGATAAATACGTTGGTGCTCCTGGAAAAAGGAAATCAAAAGCATATCTAGATGGTTGATAGGTTTGGCTTGTCTATCTACCACTTACAAGTGGAGTTGGATGCAAAAGCCACTGTGTGTAACACCTAGCAACTTAGTTATGGGTATTGTAAGACTCAAAAATTTCTAAAAAGCCAACTTAAGGAGTTTAAATTAGAGAAGTGAACAATCACTCATACTCTTATGGATAGTGCCATGCTTAAGGAAAGCATACTAGCATTATGTGGGGATATAAATAAGACTATAAGTCCTGATTTTAGGCATATTTAACCTCATTTGAAGAATTTTCCACCTTATATTTGGATAGTTATATCTTGATCAAGCCATCTGAGCCTGAAGAAGAGTGCAAGTAGGAGGAAACATATATATATATTCTTAAATTTGTTGAGACAAAATCAAAGAAGTACATTCCTCACTTAAGGACCAAGGAGTGTAGCATGCCATATCTACTACTTGGTTCCTTGATCTGAACCACCAACCCTTACACATAATGGAAAATATAAAAAATAATAAGGAGTGAAATTCATGAGTTCAAAGTGGAAAACTAGAGGCCAACTCTTGGGCTACCTATATAAAGTCAGAGTAATCAAGGTACCGATGGGTTTTTTGTGAAGTCTGAGTAACCAACCAAGCCCCATCATACCACAATGTGAAATCAGGTGATTCT
This sequence comes from Capsicum pubescens, assembly GCA_030864215.1. Lineage (NCBI taxonomy): Eukaryota > Viridiplantae > Streptophyta > Magnoliopsida > Solanales > Solanaceae > Capsicum > Capsicum pubescens. The sequence continues at coordinate 160,376,739 of CM061544.1, forward strand.
TGGGAGGAAATCCAAGGTATTTTGTTATTTGTACGTGTTATTGTGATTGATGTCAGATCTTCGCACTTATGGTGCCACAAGTATGTTTTTAACTCTCTTGTTTTGTTGAGGGTGGGGCTTCTTGTGGGTCTTAATGTCCTCTTGGAGTTTTGTTATCGTGCCTCTTTTTCCTGGAGTCTTGTTCCTAGTATATCTAGCATGTTTAGGTTTATTGTGTTTTTTTTATGATGCTTTCTGTTACTAGTAGAAAAATGAGTATCTAGGGAAGTTGATATATTTTTTTTATTTTTGAGAAAATGATACCCCTTCAATAGCTTGTTTTTAAACTGTGTGATATATATATATATGTGTGACAATTGTGAATCTTGTTATGCATTAGAATTAGTGACATAATAATCATTGATAACAATTGCATAAACTGAATAGGTAGTAGCTTGTGATGTAACCTTGTGCCATGTGTGTGTGAGATACTACTTTATTCCCTTTGTGTGGTGAATTCAAAAATTGCCCGGTTAGTCTTGCCTAGGTTGTAGGATAGTTGATTAGAAAAGGATCATAGGTTGTTCTTGATATTAGTCCACTTTTAGCCTAAATTACCTTCCATATGTGAACAAGTATCCCTTGATCCCTATTTTGATCTTGTATAGCATATTTTTTGTTAAACCTTTCACCTTTCCATTTGTGTTGACCTATTTTGGACCTGATCCTCGTTGGACATTATGCACCTCAACTCAGTCAAATTACGTAAGTTGAGAGTGTCCATCATAGGGGTACGTAATGTGAAGTGGTTGTTAAGAAGGGTAAAAAAAAAGTAGGCGTAGGTGTGGTAGAAAAAAAAATTGTGAAAAATAATTAAAAAAAAGAAAGAATAAAAGAAACCACACCCAACCTGAATGCGCAATAATAAGATAAAAAGGGAGAAATAAGGGGGAATAGAAGAGAATGGGTTGATAAATGGACACAAAAGTAAGTATAGTGTCAAGGAGGCTTATTAACTAAAAGATATTTCATATGTACCATACCATCCCCCAAGCCTACATTACAAGAAAAATAAATTCATATTGTGATCCTAACCTGACTATCTAAAAACTAAGGAAAAAAAATAAGGGCAATTGATTTGAACTTCTTTTGTGAGTATGAGTGTCTCTTGACCGTCCTTTCATTGACATGCATGATTCTATATGAGTTAGTGGGACTTCTTTGTTATAAGGTCAAATGGGTTATGTTTCTAGTTGCTTACCTGTTTAGGTAAGTGTAACTTGTACATATGCATGGTTGTTTATTGATAATGTAATTCCATAGCTTGATTCCCTTGTGTCATATTATTGTGCTTCATGTATAGACACAGTTGGTCTAAATGTATTGAACATAGAGAGGGTAATGTGTTTTAAGCTAAATTTGATGATTGACTTCCATAGGTATCTTAGGTTTCTCTTGGTTAAGCATCATCATATTATCTTGATATGATTTGTAGCCTGAGGACATGCAACGTTCTAAGTTGAGGGTCTTGATGTGTTATGGATTCATAGCACTTACGATGCTTAAACAAGGAGAATATGCATGTACTTATGGCTATTTTTTTGGATTTGATGTGTTTTTGGAGTAAATTTACAGGAAACTAGGTTTTGGATGTTAAATGGAAGAAAATGATGAAAAGTTGATGTTTTCGGCTACTTTGGATGCTAAATGGAAGAAAAAGATGAAAAGTTGAGGTTTTTGGCTACTTACCATGGAACTTTCAAGTAAGTATCAGAACTTGAAGTTCAGAGGAGCGAAAGAAGAAAAAAGAAGACCATGTCACTTACAAAGGGCACCTACGATTCGTAGGTTCCACCTGCAGTCCATAGGTGTCCTTAGTAAGTGTAAGGGGGCCAAATCCAGAGAGTTTCAAGAGTTGTGCAGAAGGTTTGTCACTTACTAAGGACCACCTACGGTCCTGGTAACGCCCAAGCTACACCTTCACTCTAAAGATGATTGCGGTCGCTGTCAAATATAGTAACCCAACAAAGGTTGGGGTCAAATCACAAGGGAATACATGGACTTGTGGATCTCAGATGTTGTAATCAATGTGAAAAATTTGAAAAAAGTAAATGGGGGGATTTGAATAGAAATATCAAACAAGAAGCAAATATCAACTTCAGTTGCAATCAGTATTGGTGAACACTAGGATTGTGCTCCCCTTGGATTCTCAACTCCATAGGCTAATCATGCTTTGTTGAACCAGCCTGATACATTACATGTAGAATCTAATACGTTATGTACCATCTACAGTCTTTTGGGCGAGCTGATGGATTACACCCTTTACCTTTTGAGAATCAGGATGTCTCCTTACTAACCTTTATCTTGATCCCAGTTAACTATTACCTTTTGAGTCTCTAGTTATTAGAACATAGTTAACCATCTTACTTAGATAATACCTAGTATCATGGATAGACAGTTAAACTTCAAATTACTGTTGTAATTATCTTTTCCTATTCACTACTCCTCTTTTGGAGTAAGTAGTAATAATCTAGGTGGGATCTTACCATTAGCCATCGCTAAAATAACAATTAAAGAGAAGATAATACAATGCATGCATAGGAATCAACTGAGAACAACAATAGCACTGCCCCTACTTCGTCAATTCGCTAGGGTTTTGACAACCCTAGCTATGGGTTTTTAGCCTCTCATGCTTGTGAAGTAATCAACAATATTCATGATTGAAAGCATAGATGAAATCACAATAATAAGAAGTAGAAAACTGACAACCATAATTCAATTAATCAACTCAAGCTAATTCAAAAGAATTCCAAGACCAAAGTCGGATCTCTTAATCAAAAAATGTTTGTAAGTATCAAGAGTGTATTTTTTTACAAATAAATACATAAAGGGTATTTATAGTACATGAGGAAACCCTAAAACCAAATCTCGAATGAAATATGAGAAAACAGGATCAGTGGACACTTATGGTCTGCTCTTGTACCCTGACCCTGGGCATAGGTAGCACTTGTGGCCTGCAGGGTAGGCATAAGCAATGACAGTAAGTGCCAGAACCCAAAAATCCTATAGGTTAGCTCTCGGGATTTTGGATTTCTGGAACTTGTTTTGTCCACTTGCATTACATAAGTGATACTTGTGGTCCACATGTTGACTTAGTAAGTGTCGGGAGGCATCTCTTCAGCTCTTCTTCACTTCTCGAATATGCTTTGATCACGAACTATCTAAAAAGTTTCTCGAACATCCATAATTTCTCCAATAAGTAGCCAAAAACACATGTTTTCATCTATTCCCGAACTTAGCATCTAAAATATGATTTCTTGCAAAACATACCTAAAACGCATCATATCTAACAAAACAACCTCAGAAACATGCATATTTTCCTTGTTTAAAGAATCAAAAGTGCTATATTTCTATAGAACATCAACACCCTCAACTTAGAATATTTGCATGTCCTCAGGAAAAAAAATACAATAAAATAAAAATGACGTTTAACTAGGAGAATCTAAGTTATTCAAGGAAGTCAGTTAATACTTTAAGCTCAAAACAAAACACCCTCTCCAATCTCACTTTCCAAAATTAACTATGTATGAATATGAAGTACAACAGTGAGACACAATGGGATCAAGGTATGGAAATTACATTAGAAACAGACAACCACGCATATGTACAATTTACACTACCCGAAACAGCAAATAGCTAAAAATATGACTCATGTGCCCTCACAACAAAGAAGTCTTACTCACTCATATAAATAATTCATGAAAATGCAGGGACAGTCAAGAGACACTAACACTAGGAAGATAAGTTCCAAAAAATATGCATCAACTTCCATAGGCTTGCCCTTATTTTCTTTCCCTTAGCATTTTGAGTCAAGTTAGGATCACTATAGGACTTTTCTTGGCTTGTAATATAGGCTTAGGGGATAGTATGGTACATATGGACATATCAAATGACTAATCCTCCTTTACACTACACTTATTTTGGGAGCTCACTTATTAACCATTTTTCACTTTATTTCCGCCCTTATTTCTCCCGTTTAATTTTAAAGCACATTCAAGTTAGGTGTGGTTTTCTTGTTCTTTCTTTTTCACTTTTTCTCAATTTTTTTCTTTTTTATTTTCTTTTTATTTATTCTTTTTCTACCACACCAAGCCCTACTAACTTTTTCTCTAATTTTACCCTTCTATATATTCACTTTATAGTATACAGCCCTATGATAGCCACCCTCAAGTTAGGCATTTTTCCTGAGTTGAGATGCACAATGTCCAAGAAGGACAAAGGCCAAAATAGGTTCATTGTAATACAAATAGGAAGGTGAAAGGTGAAAACAAAGAAATAGGCTATAAGGCTCAAAACAAGTATCAAGGGATACCATTTCTCACTGGGAAGGTCATTTAGGCTAAAAGTAGACTGATATCAAATATGGCCTATGATCCTTTCCTAACCGACTATCCTGCAACCTAGGCAAGACTAAACAGGAAAGTTTTGGATTTAAACCCACAAAGGGAACTAAGTAGGATCTCACACATACATTGGCACAGAGTCAACATTACAAACTACTACCTATCTAATTTGTGCAATTGTTAGCAAGTGCTTATCATGTCCCTAATCCTAATGCCATAATAAGATCCACAATGTTCACACATATATAAATTCATACAATTCTAAAATACAAAATTTTGGATGGGTATCATGTTTATCAAAAATCCGTAAAAACATGATAACTGCCCTAAATACTTAAAAATCTCTTAATTACACATAACATATAATAATACAAAACAAAACACAATACGACATAAATTAACCTAGACTTGTTGGTTCAACAACTATACCGTGGCTGATAGGAAAAGAAGCACAGCAACAAAAACCCATGGTGGCTATGGTATATCCTACCCCACCTAAAAACTATGCATTGTCCTCAATGCACTAAAATAAAGTAAAACAGATAAAAGTGATAACATACCTGGGATGCATTAGGCGTCTGTATCATGATCTTCTCCAGATGGAGGTATATCTACTAGCGGAGTCCATGGTGGTGGTGGTGCACTATGATAAAATGCACCTGCAGTTATGTTGGTATGCCTCTACTTATTAACACATAGAGTCTCCGTTAAATCATGGTTGTCCCTTTTTAGGGCTTTCTCGTATGGCATGTCTGGATTCTAAAGGTCCCTCTCTCATCCTCTCTTGGTCCCAACTACGAGGACTGTCATATCATCCTTCAAAAATAAATCAAAAGTATCTAGGACAATATGGAGGTAACATTTGAAAAACTAGGGTTATGATAGAAGGGATAACTAATATGCGACTCTGACTGAGAGAGCATACCTCTACTCTAAGTAGGTCAACCTCTTCTCCATTATATTTTAGATCTGGTATCTAAATCCTTTTGAACCAAGATCATACTTGAGTCTCAAAAGCATCTATCCGTGTATGCAAATAATCTCTTAGTTCTAATATTACAAGCCGATATGCACACTGCAGTCTAGCCCCAGCCATCTCTAGTGTAGTACAGACCGCTGGCTAGATCTGCTAATAATAATGTCATCACCTCGATCTCAATAATTGGTAGTCGAGTGGTTGTAATCTATATTCTTTCCTTAACACCTCGTATATCTTGAACACTGACCTTTGTAACAATATCCTTATCAATAGTGTCTATCACAAACATCACTCGCATATCATCTGGTTGTTGCACTGTCATACACATCTCGAAAACTAATTACTCATCGTTCAGTTTAAAGGTTATCTCCCCCAAGACCATATCCATCAACACCCTACCAGTGGATAGAAAGGGTCTACCCAATATAATGAGGGCTTGACAATTTACCTCAGAATCAAGAACCATGAAATTAGTGAGACACATAAGGGATGTCACGCTTACTTCTATGTTGTGCAAAACACTTACCAATTTCTTCATAGATGAGTCAACCGTCAATAGTTTTATGGCATCATATTTACTCTTAATCCTAAGTCACATAAAGCCTACTTGACATTGAAAGGCCCAATAGAGTACGGAATGGTAACTGCTATGTGATTCTTCTTCTTTTTTAATAACTGTAAGGAAGTGGTCTCATTATAAGGGTCAATATGATTATTGGTATTGACGACCCAATCCTCACCATTATCATAATCAAAATCATCATCACCCCATGTCGACTTCTCAAACTCTGCCTTAGGTATCCCATCGCTCTCAGTACTATCAATCCTTAATTTTTCAATAGAAGGTATAGGGGATCATCAATAGTGGAAACACAATTAGTGGTGATAGCTATACAATGACTTATAGCTGGTGGAATCTAAACTTGTTTACTCAAAAGAGTAACAGGTTGTTTCAATTTTATAATAGCAACCATTTGCCCGAACTAGTGCTCCAACTGCTTGATAGCAGTGGCATGAGACTCCACCTTCTGGGTCAAATGTGAAATGTCAGCCTTAATCTCTTTAAGGTTGTTCTCCTAATTTTCTTGACCCTTTACCAGTTTGGTCAGTATTTCTTCTATTCTTGATTTTGTATCTCGTTTGCCAGTCAGAGTGTACCTATCTCCCTTCTCATCTCTCCATCTTTAGTCACCTTATTTTTCCCTACTATGGTCTCTATATCTATCATCGTAGTAGTTTTGACGTTTGTTTCGTTGCCCTTGGGCTCAAAAACCCTCAAGCTAATGATCAGAATACCTAGACTCCTCTTCTAATACAAACTCATAAGCTCTAGAAGTTGCACCCTATGCTCCAAATATATGAAATTTCTCAGAATTCATGATAACGAATTGCTTTGCCGGTAATCTAAGATCAATCCTTAGTAGAGCAATCTTTTCACTGCAGAATCATTGGCTACTATCTGGTCACCAGCAACTCTATTGGCGTAAGTGCCAGAACCTCTCTCTAACTCTCAAGTTTGCCACTCCCAATTAGTGAGAGAGATCTAGTCAAGAATATCAGAAGCTATCTCCCAGCGTAATCTCATAAAATCTTCTCTAGTGATAATATCTACCATGGCTCTAGAACTAATGGCCAGGGCTTTATAGAATGACTCCAATAATTTCGCCCCTAAAATTCGATAGTTGGGCACCACACTCAACTTCTTATTGAACCTTAACCAAGCCTCATACATGGACTCAGACTACGGTTGCATGAAATTATAGATTTTATCCTTAAGCTGCAATATCCTGGATAGAGAAAAGAATTGGTTCAAAAATTATCTATGTAACTCATTCCATGATAGATCCTGTTGGAAGTTCCCCTAACCATAAAGATTCTTCTCTTGTAAGTGAGAAATAGAACAACCTCAATCTAATCACCTCTTGATTCACCCCTGGATATGTATATAAAGTGTAAATTCTAGTAAAATTGGTTAGTTGCATGTTTGCGTCATCAGTAGGCAACCCCATAAACACACCCTTCATGCATAAGAGTTGGATCATAGAACTCTATATGTTAAACTTAATGACTGAGGGTAAAATAGGAGGAATAATGGCACCAGTCTCTGTTGGCTCAACATACCATAGATCCTTTTCAATATCCATTTATGTTTGCAAGTACTGTCATATTGGGATCACGTGGGCTTGTCCACCTCGAACTCTATTCTAGTTTCCACCGAGTACTGCTCGATGCTTTGCTTCATATATCTACACAACTAACTCTACCTCCCGAGCTATTCATTGAGCATCTTCTGTAACCCTCCTCTCATTTTTAGCTTAAGCTAATAGAACCTCTGTCTATTGGTCAAGAATATCCTGAACTCCTTTAGAAGGAGGGGAAGGCATATCATCATGAACTCCGTCAGAAAGAATGTCTCTCTTTGGCTCCGTCATCCTACTAGATGTTTATAGGATCCTCTCTGGATTTGAACTTAATGGGGGTAAGTGATTTCCTCTACTCTGTGTGCTAGGAATACAATGGTGTATACCTAACTAAGAACAAAAATAAAAAGATAAAAAAAAACAACTTCAAATCACAACTGAACACCAATTTTTCAGCAACGACACCAAAATTTGATAACACCAAAGCTACACCTTCACTCTGAAGATAATTGTGGTTGTTGTCAAATGTAGTAACCCAAAAAAGGTTGGGGTTGAATCCCAAGGGAATACGTGAACTTGTGGATCTTAGATACTGTAATCAACGAGAAAAAATTTGAAAAGTAAATGGGGGATTTGAATAGGAATATTGAAAAAAGAGAAAATATCAACTTCGATTGTAATTAGTATTGGTGAACACTTGGATTGTGTTCCCACTGGCTTCTCAACTCCGTAGGCTTATCGTTCTTTGTTAAACAAATCTGATACCTTGCATGCAGAATCTGATAAGTTATGTACCATCTATAGTCTTTTGGACGAGCAGCTGGATTTTACCCTTTACATTTTAAAACTCAAGATGTCGCCTTACTAACTCTTAACTTGATGTTAGTTAAATATTACCTTTTGAGTCTATATTTATTAGATGATAGCTAACCATTTTACTTAGATGATACCTAGTATCATAGATCAACAGTTAAAGTCAAATTACTATTGTAATTTTCTTTTCCTAGTCACTACTCCTCTTTTAGAGTAAGTAGCAATAATCTAGGTAGGATCTTAATTCTGGACACCGCTAAAATAATTATTAAAGTAAAGATAATACAATTCATGTGTGGGTATCAGTTTAGAACAACAATAGTACTTCACTTACTTCGTCAATCCTCTAGGGTTTCCACAACCCTAGCTATGAATTTTTAGCTGCTCATGCTTTGAAGCAATCAATAACATTCATGATTGAAAGCATAGATGATATCATAATAATAAGAAGTAGAAAACCCATAACCATAACTAAATTAATCAACTTAAGTTAATACAAAAGAATTCTAAGACCAAAGTTGGATCTCAGAATTAAAATATGTTTGTAAGTATCAAGAGTGCATTTTTGCTACTAAAACCACATAATGGGTATTTATAGTACATTAGGAAACTCTAAATCGAAAGCCCAAACAAAATGGGAGAAAACAGGTTTGGTGGCCACTTATGGTCTGCACTTGCGCCCTGACCTTGGGCGCAGGTAGCACTTGCAGCCTGCGTTGCAGCCTGCAAGGTGGGTGCAAGTAGTGGGAGTAAGTTCTAAGACCTAAAAATCCTGTAGGTCAGCTCTTGAGATTTTGGACTTCTGGCACTTACGGTCCACAAGTGCTACTTGTGGCCCACATATTGACTTAGTAAGTGTCGGAAGCCATCTCTTTATATCTTCTTCACTTTCGGGATATATTTTGATCACAAACAAGTCAAAAAGTGTCCTGAACATCAATAATTGCTCCAATAAGTATCCAAAAACATCTTTTTCATCTTTTTCCAAAACTTAGTGATGTCGCCCAAACCTAACTTCCAAAGAAGTATGTTGCGGTTGATTCTAAATATAGTAACCCAACTAGGTTGTGGTCGATCCTAGAAGGAAAACATTGAATAGTTGCTTAACCTTGATGTAATTCATGAGCAGTTCAGAAAAGTAATTGGGGGATTTTGGAAATCAATCGTAAGTAGTAACTGCATCTTGAACACTTTGAGTTTGTAATAAATAGAAAACCAACACTAGGACTATGTTCCCCTAGCTTCTAAACTCCATACATTTCTCGTGTTCAATCCACCTATCTACGGCTCTACATGTATAGTCGACAAGCTATGTATTATCAATCGTCTATTGAACGGGTTGATAAATCTCAAGCTTTACCTTGTGAGGCTCAGGGCGTCGCCTTTTTTCTCCTTGCCTATGACTTCAGCTCAACTTTCACCTTTTTAGACTCAAGTTGATTATATGAGATGATGGAATAATAAGATGGACGTGAATCTCAAACTACTGTCTTAATCCTCTTTTCCCATTCTCAAACTCCTTGTGAGGAACTTATCGAATACAGGAAATCCTCAAGCTTCTATAGTATCTCTAAGGTCAATTAATAAAAAGAAGATTAAGATACATGTAGTTACAAGAAAGATGAATCTCCCACTTCCTTTACGCAGTTAATCCACCAGGGTTCCTACAACCCTAGTTTTGAAAATTATCCACTCATATTCATGCAATAATCCAAGATAATCAATGAAGAATTCATGTACTTAATTGCACAAAAAAAGATGAATAAAATCTAAAGTCTTGAATTGAATAATAACCCAAAAATCTTAAGAATAATGTAAAGTATGTAAAAGAATGTAAGAATAATGTTTTAGAGATCTAAGAGTGTAACCTAATAAAATATAAACCCTAGGGTATTCATAGTATGTCAAAATAACCCATAAATCCTAAAAAACAAAAAAGGAAAAGTAAGTCGGCTCAAGGTACGACTCGCTCATCCACTCATAAGGTATTATTACAAGTAGTGAAGTGCCTCGCATATGTTCTCCAATTTCATATATTCTAGGGCTTTAACTTTATATTCTTCTTATGACTCCTACTCACTAGTCATACCTTGACCATACAACTTGTAGCCTTCACTCGTTACCACCTGGGCATTTGTCTTTCCAAGATCTGGACACTAGTTTGCTTATGGTTGATTGGTATAAGTCGTACTCAGACTTCCGAATCATCTTCTTCTAAGACTTAAACTTTGAGTAGAATCCTGAGGTTCTATTCTCTTTACAGTTTCCTGAGATAACCCATATCATCATCTTACTACTCGTATGATTGAGTTGTATCTTTTTTTTACTTAGCATTTCTTTTTGGTCTTTGGTTCTATTGTGCTTATGAGTCAACTTATGAGTTGTATGATGTGTTGATGACTCATAAGGTGACTCATATCATCTGTAGATTGCATCCTTTTTAGGTCTTTTTCTTCCAGTCTCAGTCCAAGACTTTTATCAACCTATTTCACCTACAACAAGTACAAAACCACATTATATCTACTAAAATAACCTAAGTCCAAGCATAAATTCATTATTTTAAGCATCAAAGGTATTGTGTTTCCACGGCACATCAACACCCTCAACTTAGAAGTTTGTGTATCCTCAGGCAAAACAAAATCAAAACTACCAACACAACAATGATGCTTAAACAGGAAGATCCTAAGACACCTATGGCAGTGATTTTTCAATTCACTTTTTCAACATTTTTATTCGCCCTTCTAATTTTAAATTTTCAATAATTAAACTATGTATATCAATGTGGCACACAGAGAAACATAAAGTAATTAGATGATGGAATTACATTAGTAACAGAAAACCAGGCATAGACACAAACCATATTAACTGAACAATCGGCCAACCTACCAACATAACCCATGTGTGCTCACAGTCAAAGAAATCCCAGGCACTCAGTTAAAATCAATCAATTTATTCAGGGATATAACAAAAGACACTCTTGCTCACAAAGAAGTATCGCCGGTGTATACAGAATACCATAGGCATGCCCATATGCTCTCTTCATAAGTTTTTAGACAGTCGGGACAGGATCACTAAAGGACTTTATTTGTCTTGTAATATAGGTTAAGGGCTGGTACGGTATATTTTTAGGATTTATTTAGTGACTACACCTCCTTAACACTATTCTTTGTTCGGGGTCCACTTATTTTCCCTTTTTCTCCATTTTATTTCCACCCTTATGTCTCCTATTTTTTCTTTTAAATCATATTCAAACTGGACTAAGTGCGGTTTTCTTTTCTCACTTTCTTTTTCTTGTCTTGAAATTTTTATTTTTATTTTGTTTTCTTTTATTTTTACCGTGTCCTTTTTTATTTTTTATTTTCTACACGTCTTTCTTCATACTCATTTTTCCTATGCACCTATATAATTGCCACCTTCCACTTAGGCATTTGCCTGAGTTGAGGTGCATAGTGTCCAAGAAGGATCAGGGCCAAAACAGGTTCATTGTAAGTAAAACGACAATGTGAAATTAGTGTAAACAAAAAATGGGTCAGTTAAGGCTCAAACATTTGGATCAAAAGGATTCATTTCACATTTGGTTGGGCATTTAGGCTCAAGAGGACTCACAAAAAAATGGCCTATGATCATCTCTTACTCGGCTATCCTGAACCCTAGGTAAGAGCAACCGGGAAAGTTCTAGATTCAGACACACCAGGAACTAAGTAGCGCCTCACACACTCTCGCATAGGGTTATATTGATAAGTACTACTTATCCAATTATGCAATTGTTCGCCCTAGTTGTTCTATTCCAAATCCTAATGCCATTATCAGATTCACAATAGTCTCACACACATACACATCACACAGTCAACCAAATTTTTAGGAGGGGTATCAAGTTTACAGAACAAAAACTTTCAACATTAGATAATTTCAGCATAATAATTCAAAAAACAGCTGCTACAAGTACAAGTTCTCCTCCTATTTCAGCAACAAACACAAACCAACATCAATAAAACACAATATAAAACATGCCAGTTCTCAGAGTTTTTATGATTGTATCCACGGGCTTCAAAACATGGAAACTATAGCCTGTGGAGACCTTGGTACACCCCCACTCCCAACTTAAGGCCTATGCACTATCCCTAGTGCATCTACAATGAAATATAATGGATTAGGAACATACTTGGGTGCTCAAGCTTCCATCTCATATAGAATCATCACATGGGTCCTCAGGTCGAGTCCCACTATCCTTAGATGTAGTCCTATCAACTACCAGGACTGGCTTCATAATCATGGAACCGATTGTGGCTGATGCGTTATGTGGTCCATTTGTAAGCGGGGAAATATCACCTCCTCTTCAGTATTATCAACTGCTAGTTTTGAACTACTGGCACCAGCTAATATCCCCTGCACCCTCACTACCTAGTCCTGATCACTCAGTAAGCTATCCTTCTTCACTTTCTTCAATACATATTTGTCTGCACTCTGATTTTTGTTTTCTTTCTCTCTCTTCTTTCTTCTTCCTCCAGTTTTAGAATAGCCCGAATATTTTCATCTTGAACTTCAGGCACAACTTTTGTAACCATGGGTTCTGGGATGATCGATCTATTATATAACTCAGAAATCATCTTCTTTATTTAGGATACTTCAGATTTCACCTTTGCTATATCTGGAATCTGGCCACTTCCTAACTGTCGGGTCATTCACTGCTCAAATATATCTAACTGACCTGCACCTATCTATCTTAGGTTTCTAACTTCATCTCAACCCAGGGCTTTACACCCCTTTCCATATTCCATACTTTGGCCTCCAACATACCCAATATCATAATCGCCTCATCCCACATAGCCTATGATATCACTATCAGTCCATCCGGTATAACTTTGGGTCAAGGTGGTACAGACTGAGCTAGAGGAGTTGCACTGGATGTACCCTCTGCATTAAAATTCTATGACTCATTGTACATCTCGACCTGTGGTGTCATCAGTCTCAGCAGCCTCATCAGGTCTACCCTAACCTTGATATATGTCAGCTAACAGCTCAGCTTCTCTCCTTGCATGTTAGGTTATGGGGTTTGTTGCATCTCTAATTAGCCCCAAGTTTGTAGTGTTTCTTTTCTCCTCAAACTTCTCAATCCTTGGGAGTTATTTCACCCCTGCATCCAATCAAATCTGACTAATCATACAAAGATAGTCCATCAATAACTTCTCTCGGACCACAGCTCTATCTCGGATCTCTTCTTCCAAGAACTTACCTATAATAAACTCATACCCAGCCATCAAACCAGCTATCAATGCTGCATAAATAGGCTGAGTACATTGTCCCCAGTAGTGGTACATAGTCTATGTTAGGCCAGTTTCCACCATGCCTTAGACTCAAAGTTTAGTGTGTAATTTTTTATATTCTGGGAGGCCACTCCTAGGCCATCTACTACCCAAATAAACTTCTCACTATTTAGTGCGATCAAATTGGAAATCCATCATAAGTGTTGCATTTTATATTCTAACCCAGTTGTTTCCTAGTAATCCTCCGCATTTCATCCATACGGAATTGTATTTCTCATGTGTCCACTAATGGCTGAAAGTTTAATCTATTCAGGAATTAGGAAATAGTAAATGGGGAAATATTTACCCGCACTCCTCGAATGGTCAATGATGTTATGGGGTCACCACCTTTCCCCAACTGCCTCTACGGATACTATCTCTTCAGCTCTCCCTTATATGCCACATAAAACTCCTGTACTAATGTAGGGATATATATCCCAAGTGTTGTGGTCATCCAATGAAAGTCATATTGTCTAAATCTCACCTCAAACCTAGGAATATCAGACATTCTTATGGTGGTAAATCTCCTCTCAAGATATAGACTCTATTTGATTCTTCTATTGGGGAGTCTTCTCAACCCGTCATTATATATTTCCTGAATACCAGGTTACCCCCATCATTCAATGGTGAGAATCAAAGCAGGTGTACTGGATAGTGGTGGGTCTTATTTGTCAATCAAAGTAGCATCAACTTCTTTCTCAACTGCATTCTCCAAACTTTCTTCCTCTGATATTGATTCATCATTTTCCTCTTCCACTGTATCAGATATGATGTTTTCATTATCTTTATTATCATCACTACTATCTTTTTCAGACTAGTATTGGGTTTAGGGTGGTGATGTGTAGGGGTTCCTCTTTCTAGGCCCCTTGGGAGGTATTTTCTCAGGAGTAACAACCTTCTTTCCCCTCTTAGGTCTTTTGCCTCTTGGATCAATCCTTTTTACTGGAAATTCAACAAGGTCACCACTACTGCTGGATGACTCTATAGAATGGAACTTGAAATAGATGTCTTTTTATTTCCATTCTTTGCTACTTGTTTTGTAGAAGCATCTTTTAGAGGCATGGTACTTGGGTTCTAGATCATCTCCCAAGTCCTTACGACTCCTACTCATGAGTTTTTACCTTAAGATACGACTCGTGAAGATTTCATATGTCCTAATTTCTTGGAATTTTCTGGCTCTTTTCTGCAATCTTTAGTCCATCACATTGAAAAAACATATTACCCTATAAATAAATAAGTACCAAACATGAGTAGCCTTCCACGCAGCTCTTGATTTAACGTCGCGACACGACGTGGCTAAGTTGGTTACTAGATTTCACTACTAGCCTGATGGGTTGCCTTCTATGCAGTGCCTAATATAACATCGTATGACGTAATTGCCTTGGTTACTTAGACTTCACCAAGGTCCATCTCAAAAATCACATTAATTTCCTTAGTGTTACCCATATAATGCTTTACCCTTTGCCCATTCACCTTGAATGGGGCTTCACTATCCCGCTTCAATTCCAAAGCACCATATGAGAACACTCTTAGCACAATGAAAGGTCCATACCATCTATATTTCAACTTACCTTGAAACAAGTGAAACCTTGAGTTGTAGAGCAATATTGGTCACCTTTTTCAATGATCCTTTTCTCAATCTTGCGATCATGATACAGTTTTATCTTTTCTTTGTAAAGTGTAGATTTTTCATACGCTCAGAGTCGGAATTCATCCAACTTATTCATCTTGTTCATCCTTGACTTGGCTAAATATTGCCACTCAAAATTCAGCTTCTTTAAAGCCCATACTGATTTATGTTCAAGTTCAATAGGCAAGTAACATGACTTTCCATACACCAACTGATAAGGAGAAGCACCAATGGGGGTCTTGAAAGTTGTTCAGTAAGCCCATAATGCATCATCTAACTTATGTGACCAATCAGTCATAATGGCAGTTACTGTCTTTGCAAAAATAGACTTGATTTCTCTGTTGGACACGTGAACCTGTCCACTAGTCTTGCGGATGATAAGGTGCTGCCCCCTTGTGTTTCACTCCATACTTCTCAAGCATACTCTTGAATTGAAAAATGTGACCCACTATCACTAATAATAGCATATGATGTGCCAAATCAAGAAAAGATGTGATTTTTCAAGAATGCAGTGACACTACGTGCTTCATTGTTGGGGAGTGCAACCACTTCAAACCATTTAGAAACATAATCCATATCCACACAAATATACTTCATGCCAAACGAACTCACAAAAAGACCCATGAAATCTACACCCCATACATTAAACAATTCCAATTCTAAAATAGGAGTCATAGAAAGTTCATGGAGTCTAGAGATGTTACCTTGGCGTTGACATTGATCACAAGCTGAACCAAAATCATGTGCATCTTTGTATATTGTTGGCCAATAGTACCCACATTGTAAGATTTTGTGGGTTGTACGGGTTCCTCCATGATGACCCTCAACTTGTGAAGAGTGACAAGACTCAAGTATGCTTATCATCTCCACCTCAGGTATACATCTACGAATAATCCCATCCGCATAAATTTTGAATAGTTAAGGCTCATCCTAGAAAAATTTCCTTACCTCATGCATAAACTTCTTTCTCTGTTGAAAGGAAAGATCTTCTAGGACTAGATCACTTTCTAAATAATTTGCATAGTCTGTAAACCATGGAGTTAGATCTTAGAAAGCTGCTAATAGCTGCTCATCTAGAAAACTGTCATCAACCTTAAGCCCGTTTTCAACATTCTTCATAGCTTCCTCTTTAAGTCTAGACAAATGATCTGTAACTTAGTTCTCAGTGCTTTTTCTATCCTTGACCTTGAAATCAAATTCTTGCAGCAACAGCACCCACCTAATAAGCCTAGGCTTTGCATCCTTTTTTGTCATTATGTACCACAACGCTGCATGATCAGTGTGCACAATTACCTTTGTCCTAGTCAAATAAGACCTAAACTTCTTAAAGGCAAAAACCTATGCCAACAACTCTTGTTCAGAGACTGTGTAGTTCTTTTGAGCAGGATTTAGTATCTTGCAAGCATAGTAGGTGGGATGAAGGATCTTTTATTTTCTTTGGCCTAGACCATATCCTAAGGCTAATCCACTCACGTCATACATAATCTCAAATGGAAAGGACCAATCAAGGGACACAATGCTAGGAGCAGTCATCAGCTTCTCTTTAGGAAATTCAAAAGCCTTCAAGCATACTTCAGTAAACTCAAATTTCCTCTTTTTCTCAAGAAGCCTACAAAGAGGGTTGGCAATCTTGGATAAATCCTTGATGAATCGCCTATAAAACCCAGCACGTCCCAAAAAGTAATGAACACCCTTCATAGAAATTAGTGAAGGTAATTCTTGATTACTTCAATCTTCACTCTATCTACCTTAATACCCTTTTTGAAATCTTATGCCCAAGCACAAAACCTTCTTTAACCGTAAAATGGCACTTTTCCCAATTAAGTACCAAGTTTCATTCTTCACACCTTCTAAGAGAATTTGCCAAGTGCACTAGGAATTCATCAAAATAATCACCAACGATAGAGAAACCATCCATAAACACTTTGATGGTGTCTTATACCGTGTTAGAGAAGATTGATATCATACATCTCTAAAATGTGGCTGGAGCATTACATAACCCAAATAGCATACGTCTGAATGCCAACGTCCCATAAGGACATATGAAAGTCGTATTCTCTTGGTCCTCAGGCACAATAGTAATTTGGATGTAACCTGAGTACCCATCCAAAAAATAGTGCCATCATTCGGCCGCAAATTTATCTAGTATCTAGTCCATGAAGGGCATGGGAAAGTGATCCTTTTGAGTCCATGCATTTAATTTATCGTAATCCATGCATACTCTCCATATTGTGACTTGCCTTATTGGCACTAGTTTATTCTTCTTATTAGGTACAACAGTAATACTGCCTTTCTATGAAACACATTATATCAAACTGACCACTTGCTATCAGCAATGGGATACAATACACCAGCATCCAACCACTTAATTATCTTGTTCTTTACCACCGCCTTCATAGGAGGATTCAGTCGATAATAATGTTTTATACTTTGAACATAATTAGGTTCAAGTTGGATCTTATGAGTACAAAGACCAGGCTGGATACCCATAATATCTATAATGGACCAACCAACGGCCCTCTTGAACTTCTGTATCACTGATACTAAAGCTTCTAATTCTATCTCAACTAAGTCAGTTGCAATAATTACTGACAAAGTGTTGTTGGCCCCTAAAAATGCATATCGCAAATGAGAAGAAAGGGCCTCCAACTATAAGATTGTTGGCTCCTCAATAGATGGGCGAGCAGGTGGAGTGGTTCTATTCTTCAAATCCAAATCAAGCTTCTTTGGTGCATAAGTGTATTAACCGCTCCCATAAAATGCATAAACCATCTCATAATAGTCATCAATACCATCACTATTGAAGTTCATGATCACAGATACTAGAGCTTCAACACCCAACCTTTCCTCAATAGGAACAACATCAGAAGTATCATCCCTAGTTACTGCATCAACATCATGGAATGAGTCTATCTCCTTATCATACACATCAATCAGAGATATAACTCTTAACTCATCAGGATGTTTTATGGATTTGCATATATTGAATATCACCTACTCATCATTGAGCCTCAGTATCAAATTCCCTAACTCTAAATCATTCAATGTCCTACTTGTATCCAAGAACGTTCTTTCTAAAATAATTGGGACTTGAAATTCTACTTCATAATCAAATCACAAAATCAGCAAGAAAGATGAAAGAAGCCATCTTCACCAATACATTATATAGAATACCAACTGGCTTTTTCACTGTCCTATCTACCATCACTAATCTCATGGTAGTTGGTGTGGGAGATCCCAACCCCAACTATTTAAATACTGCTAAGGGCATAAGGTTAATACTATCACCTAAATAACTCAATTCCCGATTGAAGTTGAAAGATCCATTGGTGCAAGGTATGGTGAAAGCACCAAGATCCTCCTTCTCTCTATCAATGATCTAGTAGCTACAATGCTGCAGAGATAAATATTGTCAACTGGTTCATAACCATCTGACCTCTTCTTAGTGATTAGATCCTTCATAAATTTTTCATATCTTGGCATTTTCTCTAATGCCTCTACAAGTGGGATGTTGACTGACAACTCCTTCAACATAGATAAAAATTTCTGATACATACCCTCTTCTTATTTCTTTTTCAGCCTGTAAGGATAAGGAGGTTAAGGTATCAGGATTGGCTTCAAAATAGTCTCTTCAGCCTCATCTTTTCCTTTATCTTGCTTGCTACTTCTTTCCACATCAATAGAATTATCATTATTTTTTTGTTCATATACAGTGGGTACAGGCGGATCTATGGTGGTTTTACCACTCTGAGTGGTAATGGCATGGCAGTGACCATCATTCTTTGGATTTGTAACTGTGTTAATAGGAAGAGTGTCAGGTTTTCTTTGATTCAATGTGGCCGATATCTGACCATACTGCTGCTCTAGTTGCTTGATTGCAGTAGCATGTGACTCAACATTCTAATTCATCCCTGATAGGTCTTCCTTAATCTCCTTAAGATAGCTCTCTTGACTTTCTTAGCCTTTGATTAGTTTCAACAATATTGCTTCCATTCTAGACTCAGTATCTCGGCTCCCTAGTGGTACGTATCTGTCACTCTTCTCTTTGTAATCATCCTTGCATCTCCAATCACCATATCAGTCTCTACTCTTGTCTCTGTATCTATCATTGTAATTGTTCTAACCTTGATTTCCATGCCCTTGGGCTCAGAAACCAGCCAACTGATGATCAACATACTTCGCTTCCTCTTTAGATTCAGTCTCAAAATTCCTAGAAGTAGATCTCTGTTCCCCAACTGCATTCACTTTCTCAGCACACATTGTTGCAAATTATTTTGTAAAAAATCCAATATATGTACGAAGCTGTGCAACCTCTTGTGTTACCAAATCATGACCCACTTCATATGTAACCATACCACGTTCAGCATCTCTAGTATGCCAACCTTGATTGGTCATCGAAATATCATCTAGCATTTCTTGCGGAGCATCCCATCGAAGACGCGTAAATGCACCTCCCAAAATAGTATCTACCATTACTCTTGAACTGACATTCAGATATCTATCAAAGATTTCCAACAAATTAGATCTTATGATTCTATGATTAGGTACCATGCTCAACTTATTCTTGAATCTAAACCATGACTCATACTTGGATTCTGCAAGTAGTTGTCTGAAATTGTAGATTTCATCTTTCAACTATAGCTTCCTTGTAAGAGGGAAGAATCTGTTCAAAAACTGTCTACATGACATGACCAAACCCCGAGCCTTGTCGTAATAGGCATCACATGTCCAACCAGGACCGGGGACCGCCCTTGTTACCCAACACATCCACCTTTATCCAGCCTTTGATGAGCAAAATTTTAAACATATAACAAGATAGTGTAAATGTACTCATCAAGACTCTGGGATAGGGTCACAACCATGACTGACCCAACCGAGTCCAACTATATCACACAACTGCCCCACGCCAAACCAAACCACAGGCCATAACTAAATAAGTTAGACAAAATTTAATATAATTAATCCCAAAATGTAATATGACAGAACAGTGAGAAATCTTGTGAGATGGTGTCAGCCCACCAGCCTATTCCAATGCCAAGGCTGACACCAATACCGATACCACCCATACCAACCCCCAGGAGTACCACAAAGCCTCTATCCAAAAAGTAAACAAATTTGATTGGGATATGCCCCCAACCATGGCCAAAATCAATATCCAAAATAAAAGAAAAGTGTCTAAAGAAATACATAACATGAAATGATGTCTTCCGAAAGGCCGAAAGATCACCACTTCAGTCCAAATACTGATACCAAATCTGTATGCTAAATAGGAGGACTAGAATAGCAGGTTCCTGCATAGCATGGGTATACAACCACCAGTAGATGGGGTTAGCGAGTGACTGCTAGCATGAATCTCAGGATAAGGATAAAATAATGCCAGTTATAAAACCAAGTAAAACCATCCAGAATGCATACAACCAAACATATATAAGTACCGGGAAAAGGAATCGGGTTTAGCATGCATTGAAAACCATTACCTGGGTTGTGTAGCTTGGTTGTCCTAAACCACCCACGGGCAATATGGATTCAGCTCCCCCTACTAAAAAGGGCCCCAGTGTATGTAGCCTCACTACCAGGGAAGTATCCCATGGTATGACAAGTACATCCCCTATTAGTGTGACATCATACACATGGTCCACTAAGACCAATCCTCATATCAGCAAATACGAGTTTCCAGTTTTGGTCCCTTAGGACCGCCACCTTTCACGACTTTATTACACACCCCGCCATTAATGTCTAATTAAAACTATTTCCAAATAACTAACAAAATCCATTTACCATTTCATTAACCAAGGATAATATTAGTGGTATCATCATACCTCCCCTTACATGCAAGTAATATACATAGCTAAACCATTTAGGTTAAGGGGACTTTTAAGTGCCCTTCCATATACCACATTAAACTACTTGGGAGACTTACCTATTCTCCACAAGCATAACCATTTAGCCTTTAGCCTTTTCAAACTATTTAAACCATGCAAAGTTCCTTTACCAAGTTTAAAACATACAAGATTTCCATTAAAAGAAGTCAATGCAATGAACATATCTTTATAAGCATTTTATCAAACACCTTAGGGCATAATATAACCAAAACCAATCCAAACACCATTTAACCATTACCATGCAATCCAATTGTCCAAAAACACCACTAATGCATATAAAAGCATAATTAAAACCATAGGGAACCATAACCAAGAATTTAATATCAAAACCCCCAAATAATAGTTGAAAGCCATAATTATGAAATAGTAAAGCCATGAAAACAATCATATAAACCATGCCTTTAGTTTAAACTACAATGAGGGAAGAGAATCATGCATTATACCAAAGAATTGATGGAAAGAAATCACCAAGACAAGCCTTAAAGGAATCCTCAAGATGAAACACTAGCCTTCTTTCCCTAAAAGCTCTTGAGAGAATTATGAGATGTTTTGGAATAGTTTCTAAGTGTTAATGAATAGATAATATGGTAAATAGACTCCTAAGTGTATTAGAAGTCCTAGGTCCTAATTACGGTAAGTAGGAAAATGTTCAGAATACCCCTACTTAAGTCCCTTAAAAATCCCATCACAGAGATACGACTGACCCATACGAGTCATACCCTACCAATACAATTGATACCCACCACTCATATCCAAACGTCAACCTTGGATCAGACATTGTCCAGTTATGAGTCATCCAACCAAGCCGTAACCATAGCATACGATCTGTACCCATGACCCGCATCCCTAGTGGAATGAAATACCAAGTGAATCAAACACAGCCCACCCTAGGAGTCCCTGATATGACTCGTACCAAGCCCTTACGACTCATACCCCTATGTCCTACCCATTCCAGTGACCAAAACCATCCCACCAACTAATACTGGTCAGCATACGACAGGACCATACCACTCGTACCCTAATATACGGCTCATACCCATAAGTCATATTGGGTCAAAAAATGAAATTCAAGGATATTTTAGTCTCCCCCACTAGGAACATTCATCCCCGAATGACGGATAAGGAAGGGATAACCACACATAGAGTCATTTGTATTATCAAACATCCTTTTAACAAAGTTTGAAAACAAAGGGGAAAAGATGTTAATCTTTCCTTTAACAAACTCAAAAAAAAGATGTGTTGAATATAAATACCTTCCGCATAAATCCCAGGAGCAGAAAATAAATGCGGATATTTGGACTTGATCTCATTTTCTACTTCCCAAGTAGCTTCTTCCACCTTATGGTTCTGCCATAGAACCTTAACTGAAGCCACATCCTTGGTCTACAATCGAAGAACTTGCCTATCTAATATCTCAATTGGGACCTCTTCATTAGACAGAGAATCCGAAATACTCAATTCTTCCAAAGGAACAACCAAAGAAGGATCACCAATGCACTTCCTTAACATAGAAACATGAAAGACTGGATGAACCAAACTCACACTAGATGGCAACTCTAACTCATAAGAAACATTAGCAACTCTTTACAAAATTATATAAGGACCAACAAACCAAGGATTGAGTTTCCCCTTCTTCCCAAACCATACCACTCCCTTCATGGGAGATACTTTGAGGAATACCTTGTCCTCGATCTCAAATTCCAAGTATCTACTCCTAATATTCTCATAGGACTTTTGGCGCTTTGGGTAGATTTAAGCCTATCCTAAATAACCTTTACCTTCTCCATCGCTTGACAAACCAGATGAGGGCCAAACATATCCACCTTCCCGAACTCAAACCAACCAATATGAAATCTACACCTCCTACCATACAACTCTTCAAAATGAGCCATACCAATTCTAGAATGATAGCTATTATTGTAAGAAAACTCCACCAAAGGTAGATTCTCAACCCAATTGCCACCATAATCAATCCCACAGGCCCAAACTATGCCCTTCTATGTCTAAGTAGTTCTATCCGTTTGCCTATCCGACTGTGGATGAATAGCAGTACTCAAACTAACCTTAGTCCCCAACCCTTTCTGGAATGACCACCAAAAATGAAACATAAACTGCATACAGCGATCAGAAATAATTAAGAAAGGTACCCCATGCAGCTTCACAATCTCCTTAAGATACAGCTTCATATAATTCTCTGCCAAAAAGGTAGTCTATACTGTCAAGAAGTGTACAAACTTAGTTATCCTATCCATGATAACCCAAATTAAATTAAATTGGCTCCGAGAATGGGGAAGATCGGTAATGAAATCCATATTGATCATCTCCCACTTTGATTCGAGCAACTCTATTTCTTGATACAACCCACCAGGCCTCATGTGCTCAACCTTAACCTATTGACACACCATGCACTTAGCCAAAAAATCAATCGCATTCTTTTTTAGGCCATTCCAGCAATATAACTCCTTGAGATCATGATACATATTTGTTGAGCCAGGATGAACAACATAGCGCGACTCATGCGCCTCAGCCAAAATCCTTTGTCATAACCCATTGACATCAAGAACACATAACTTTCCTTGGTACCATAAAGTACCATCACCACTGATGTCAAACACCGCTACTATTTTCCCACCAATATCACTCTTGGTTTTCATCAAGACAGGATCCAGCGATTGTTTCTTCTTAATCTCTGCACCAAGAGATGATTGAACCACTTCTTGCACCATCACACTACCATTGTTAGAGACCAAAAGACAAACCCCATGATTAGCTAAGTGGTGAATATCCTTCACCAATTCTCATTTTCCTTCTTCCATATGAGCCAGACTACACATGGATTACCTGCTAAGAGCATCAACAACCACATTAGCCTTACCTAGGTAATAGTGAAGACTCATATTATAATTCTTAAGAAGCTCAAGCCATCTCCTTTGCCAAAGATTTAGCTCTTTTTGAGTGAACACGTATTGAAGACTCTTGTGATCAGAAAAGATATCCACGTGAACACCATACTTATAATGCCTCCATATTTTCAAAGCAAACACAATCGACAATAACTTCAAATCATGAGTAGGATAATTCCACTCATGTACCTTCAACTGCCTGGAATCATAGGTAATCACCTTCCCATGCTGCATCAAAACACAACCAAGCCCTACCCGAGATGCATCACAATAAACCACAAACCCATTATTTCCTTCTGATAAAGTCAAGATTGGAGCCGAGTTAACTTATTCTTCAACTTCTAAAAACACCCTTCACAAGCATCTGACCAATAAAACTTAACCCTCTTCTGAGTCAACTTAGTCAAAGAGAAGTTATCGAAGAAAAGCTTTCCACAAACCGCCTATAATACCCGACTAGACCCAAGAAACTCTGAATATTAGATGGAGTCATGGTCCTAGTCCACCTCTTACCACAGCAACTTTTGCGGATCCACCATGATCCCTTCAATAGAAATTATATGACCTAAGAAAGTCACAACGTTCAACCAAAACTCATACTTAGAAAACTTGGCATACAACTGTTGTTCCTTTAAGTTCAATAATACCACACAGAGGTGATTACCAGGATCCACCTTACTCTTTGAATAAACCAGAATGTCATCAGTAAACACAATGATGAAGAGATCCAAATACTGCCTGAACACTCTGTTCATCAAGTCAAAAAATACCATCGGAGTATTAGTCAATACAAATGACATCACCAAGAACTCAAAATGCCCATACCGAGTATGAAAAGTTGTCTTAGGGATATCCACCTCCCTAATATTAAGTTGATGGTACCCAGACCGAAGATCTATCTTAAAGAACAAATTGGCAACTTACAACTGGTCAAACAAGTCATCTATCTGGGGAAGAGGATACTTAATCTTAACCGTCACCTTGTTCAATAGCTTATAGTCAATGCATATCCAAAGGGAACCATCTTTCTTGTGCATAAACACCGGCGCACCCTAAGGAGATACACTAGGATAAATAAATCCCTTTTCCAAAAGATCATTAAGTTTCTCCTTGAGTTCTCTTAACTCGGTCAGAGCTATTCTATATGGAGGAATAGTCGAGTATCCAAAAGAAAATCAATACTAAACTCTATTTCCTTATCTGGAAGAACACCTGGAAGATCATCCAAAAAGACCTCTGGAAACTCATTAACCACAGGGACCGAAGACAAAGAAAGATCTTCCAAGTTAGATTCTTTAACCCGAACCAAGTGATAAAGACAACCCTTGGAGATTAACCTTCGATCTCTAAGATAAGAAATAAAACTCCCCCTAGGAGCTAAGGAAACACCCTCCCATTTAAGAACCGAATCACCAGGGAACCTAAAGATAAACCTATGGGTCCAATAATTCAAAGAGGCGTAATAAGAGTGTAACCAATCCATACCCAGAATAACATCAAAATACACCATATCCAACTCAAACAGATCCACCAAGTTATGCTTACTACCAACAAATACCACGCACTCCCTATAGACTCTCTTAGCAATAACCAAGTTAGTTACTGGGGTAGAAATAGAAAAATGATCTGAAATAACTTTCGAATCAAAACTAAAAGATACAGCCATGCATGGAGTCATATAAGAAAGAGTTGGCCCTGTATCACTTAAATAATATATGTCATATGAAAAACGTTATAACGTACTAGTGAAAATATCAAGTGATGCCTCAAATTCCTATCAGGATGCTAAAGCATACAACCTTTTTCGACCAACACTAGAACAAAAAGCAGTAACAAAAGTAGATACCCCACCACTAGGTGAAGGAGCAGAAGATGAAGCCATGGGAATCTTATTTAACCCTATAGGAACTCTTTTAATTGGATAATCCCTGAGTCGATGGCATACCTGGTCATACTTGAAGCATTTGCACCTTCTTTCCTTGCAATAAGACCGATAAAGAACACCACAAAATCGATAAAGAGGACATAAAAAAACTAACTGACCTCTGCTCGCCTGAGATTGGGTAACTTATGCCCTAGAATTATCACCACCTTGATGATACCTATCCCTCGACTGATAAGAAGCACTAGAACAAAAGTAGCCAGAACTCCCCCACTTCATTTTCTACCACTTATAACCATCTCTACCACTCTGAGACTGAGCACCTCCATGATTAGAAAACCTTCTCTACTTTTCCTGCCTATCCCCTAACTCTGCCTACCTTCTCTTCTCATCCCCAACTTACTGCATATGAATAGTCAATCAAAAAATGTTCATATCCTTAATCAGCAAAGCAGTCTTGCTCTCCAGAATCAAATCACTATTAAACCCAAAAGGGAACTTTCTCATTCACGACCTCATTTCATCCACCAAGTCAGAAGCATATCTTGATAGTTGATGGAACTTCAAAGCATATTCCTTAACTAACATCCTTCCCTACCTGAGGTTCATAAAATCCTCCATCTTAGCTTCCCTCAACTCTTGAAAAAAATAATCCAAGAAGGCATTAGAAAAAGCCTCCCACAACCCTTTCTCTTCCATATCACCTTTATCCCTGTCCTACTCCTCATACCACTAATAAGAAACATCCTTAAGCTGATAAGTTGTAAAGTTAACCCCCTCTATATTAGTAGCCTATATCACCCAAAATATTTTTTCCATCTCATCTAAAAAGTCTTATGGATCCTCTTCCACCTTTACCCCAGTAAAAGTTGGAGGACCCATCTTCATAAATTGACCAACCTTTGTAGCCTTAGAAGACAAACCACCATCTATACCCCGCTCAGCCTGAGCAGAAACCAGTTGCGCAATAACATGAATAGGCTGACAAAATTCTGCATTTGTCACGTTGCCTTGAGGGACCTGAGGAGAACTATCTAGAATAGAATAAAATCCAGCACCATCAGGAATAGGACCATGATAGCAAAGATGTAATCCAGATGTAGGGCGTACCCCTTCAGGATTATCCCCATATAGGACAGAAGAATTTCCTTATGTTCCAGATCTAGGAGGCATAATCTAAAAGATAAACAAACAAGGATTAAAGAGGATTCCACGATTGAGAACTCGAGGTTGAAGATAGAATACCAAGAAAGTGAAACATTCCTAAATGACTTGTAGCCTCTCTCTTATAAGTGTGGCGTGCTTTACAACCCTAAAAGAGGCTATACTTAACACAGCTTTATGGACTCCCAAGTGACCATTAACCTAGGAACTAATACCAACTTGAAATGACCTAACCCAGGGCTTTGTCGTAATGGCCATCCGAAGTCCAACCAGGATAGAGGACCGCCCCCTGTTACCCAACCCATTCACCATTATCCAACCTTTAATGGGATGAATTTTGAACATAGAACAAAATAGCATAAATTTTCTCATCAAGACACTGGGATAGGGTCACAACCGTGACTGACCCAACCGAGTCTAACCGTATCACACCAATCGCCCAACCATACCAAATCAAACCATATGCCATAAACAAGGCCATAACCAAATAAGTTAGACAAAATTAATATAATTAATCCTAAAATGTAATATGACAGAACAGTGAGAAATACTGTGATGTGGTGTCAACCTACCAGCCTATTCCAATGCTAAGGTCAACACCAATACTGATCCCACCCATACCAACCCCCAAAAGTGCCACAATCCTCTATCCTAAAGAGTGAATAAATTTGGTTGGGACATGCCCCCAACCATGGCCAAAACCAATACCCAAAATAAACAAGAAATGTCTAAAGAAATACATAACACAAAATGATGTCTTCCAAAAGGATGGAAGCTCACCACTTCAGTCCAAATACTGATACCAAATTTGTATGCTAAACAGAAGGAGTAGAATGGCCGATTCCTACATAGCGTAGGTATACAGTTGCCAGTAGATGGGGTTAGCGAATGATCGCTAGCATGAATCTTAGGATAAGGATAAAATAATGTGAGTTATAAAACCAAGTAGAACCATCCATAATGCATACAACCATACATATATAAGTGCCGGGAAAGGGAACTGGGCTTAGCATACATTAAAAAACCTTACCTTGGTTGTGTAGCCTGGCTATCCTAAACCACCCATGGGCGATAAGGGTTCAGCTCCCCCTGCTGAAAGGGCCCTAGTGCATGTAGTCACACGACCAGGGAAGTATCCCATAAGATGACTAGTACACCCCCTAGTAGTGTGACATCATGCACATGGTCTACTAAGACCAATCCTCATATCGGCGAAAATGAGATTCCATTTTTGGTCCCCTCGGGACCGCCACCTTCTATGGCTATGCTACACACCCCGCCATTAATGCCCAATTAAAATTATTTCCAAATAACCAACCAAATCCATTTACCATTTCATTAACCAAGGATAATATTAGTGGTATCATCATACCACCCCTTACATGCAAGTAATATATATAGCTAAACCATTTAGGTTAAGGGGACTTTTAAGTGACCTTCCATATACCACATTAAACCACTTGGGAGACTTACCTATTCTCCACAAGCATAACCATTTAGCCTTTAGCCTTTTCAAACTATTTAAACCATGCAAAGTTCCTTTACCAAGTTTAAAACATGCAAGATTTCCATTAAAAGAAGTCAATGCAATAAACATATCTTTATAAGCATTTTATCAAACACCTTAGGGCATAATATAACCAAAACCAATTCCAAACACCATTTAACCATTACCATGCAATCCAATTGTCCAAAAACACCACTAATGTATATAAAAGCATAATTAAAACCATAGGGAACCATAACCAAGCATTTAATATCAAAACCCTCAAATAATAATTGAAAGCCATAATTATGAAATAGTAAAGCCATGAAAACAATCATATAAACCATGCCTTTAGTTTAAATTACAATGAGGGAAGAGAATCATGCCTTATACCAAAGAACTGATAGAAATAAATCACCAAGACAAGCCCCAAAGCAATCCTCAAGATGAATTCCTAGCCTTCTTGCACCATAAGATCTTGAGAGAATTATGAGATGTTTTGGAATGGTTTCTAAGTGTTAATGAATAGAATAATAGGGTAAATAACCTCCTAAGTATATTAGAAGTCATGAGTCCTATTTATGGTAAGTAGGGAAATATCCAAAATACCCCACTTCAGTCCCTTAATAACTCCGTCATAGGGATACGACTGATCCATACGAGTTATACCCTCCCAATAAGATTGGTACCCACCACTTGTATCTAAGACTCAACCATGGATAAGACACTTTATAGTACACGAATCATCCAAGCAAGCTATAACTACAGCATACGATCCGTACCCATGACCCGTATCCCTGGCAGAATGAAATAACATAAGGATCAAACATTGCCCAACCTATGAGTCCCTGATATAACTTGTGCCGTGCCTTATGACTCATACCCCTAAGTCGTACCCATTAAAATAACCAAAACCATCCCACCAACTAAAACTACTCAGCATACCAAACGACCATACCACGTGTACCCCAAAATATGGTTCGTACCCATGAGTCGTATTGGGTCCAAAGAATCAAATTCTAGGAAATTTTCTAAGGGTCAAAACCTAGGATGTTTCTCTACACAACTCATGCCAAGTAGTGATTGAACCACTCGAAAGTTCCTCTAACCATAGTGTTGCTTCTCCTGTCAGTGAAAATGGGAACAACCTTAATTTCAAAGCTTCCTAGTCAACCCCTGGAATAGCATATGATAAACAAATCCTAGTCAAATTAGCAAGATGCATATTCGCACCATCAGCTATTTATCGAAAAAATATACCCTTCAAGTTTAGCAATTAGATCATAGTACTAATAATGTCAAATATAACATTAGGGGGTATAGCAGGAGGAACAATGACTTCTATCTCAACAGGTTCAAAATATCCCATGTCTTCATCATCGTCATATGGATGAAGTTGCTGATATGCAGGAATTATCATAGCTCTGACTCTTTGAACTCTACCTTGACTCTTGACCACTTGTCTTTTCCTGGATAGTGCTACTTGCTAGGATACCCTAGCTTCTTCAGCTAATTTTGCTTCCTCGGCCACTCTAGCTTAGACAGCTACTGCACTAATAGTTATTCAGTCTGTCTATCAGCAATATTTTATGGATCATTAGCTGGGGAGGTGGAACATTGTGAGGGTCTTGAACCCTAACAGAAACACCATCATAAACTTATCCTAACATCCTTCTCGATGTTTGAACAATTCTTTCAGGCTTTGGATCAAAGGGGAGTAAGGGATTTTCTCTTATCCTAGTGTTTGACATACACCAATATATGCCAAATCAAGAATAGAAAATAAAACCCACAAACTTCACTAACTTTAATTAACTACTCAAACTATCTTTCCTAGTAACGGTGCCAAAATTTGATGTCGCCCAAAACTAACCTCCAAAGAAGCATGCTATGGTTGTTGCCAAATATAGTAAACCAACTAAGTTAGGTTCAATCTTAATGGGAGTATGTTGAATAGTTGCTTAACCTTGATGTAATTCATGAGTAGTACAGAAAAATAAAGTGGGGAATTTGGAAATCAATTGTAACTAGTAACGAAATCTTGAATGCTTTGAGTTTATAAATAATAGAAGATGAACACTAGGACTGTGTTCCACCTGGCTTCCCAACTCCATAAATTTCTCTTGTTCAACCCACCTATTCTGTTGCTCTGTATGTAAAGTCGACAAGCTATGTATTATCAACCGTCTTATGAATGTATTGATAAATCTCACTCTTTACCTTGTGAGTCTTAGGGCGTCGCCTTATTGCTCCTTGCCTATGACTTCTGTTTAACTTTGACCTTTTGAGTCTCAAGTAGATTAGATGAGATGATGGAATAATAAGATGGATGTGAATCTTAAATTATTGTCTTAATCTTCTTTTTCCAATCTCAAACTCCTTTGTGAGGACGTTATCGAATACAGGAAATTCACAATCTTTTGTAGTAGCTCTGAGGTAAATTAATATAAAGAAGATTAAGATACATGTCGCTACAATAGAAAAGATGAATCTCCCATTTTTTTGCATAGTTAATCCACCCGGGTTCCTACAACCCTAGTCAGGGAAATTAGTCGTTGATTTTCATGCAAGAATCCATGATAATTAATAAAGAATACATGTAAATAATTGCACAAAATTATATGAATAAAATCTAAGTCTAGAATTAAATAGTAACCCAAGAATCTTAGAAATAATGTAAAGTATGTAAAAGAATGTAAGAATAATATTTTAGAGATCTAAGAGTGTAACCTAATAAAAGATAAACCATAGGGTATTTATAGTATCTCAAACTAACCTAGAAATCCCTATAAAAATGAAAAAGGAAAAGTCAATTGGCATAAGGTACGACTTCCTCATCCACTCGCAAGGTCGTATTATGAGTCGTACAGTGCCTCTTGTATGTTCTCCAGTGTCTGATCTTCAAGGGCTTTAACTTTCTATTCTTTTTACGACTCGTGCTCACATACGTACCTTGACCTTATGACCTGTGGCCTTCACTCAATACCACCTGGGCATTTTTTTTTCCATGATCTAGACGCTGGTCTACTTACGGTTGGTTAGTATAAGTCACACTCATACTTCTGACTCATCTTCTTTTGAGACTTCGACTCTGAATTACATCCTGAGTTTCTGTTCTCTTTATGATTTCCTGACACAACATGTATCATCATCTTATGACTCATATGACTGAGTTGTATTTTTTCTTTACTTAGCATTTCTTATTGGCCTTTGGTTCTATTATGTTTATGAGTCAACCTACGAGTCGTATGATGTGTTGATGACTTATAAGGATACTCGTATCATCTACAAACTTTATCCTTTTTAGGTTTTTTCTTCCAGTTTCAGTCTAAGGCTTTTATAGACCTGTTTCACCTACAACAAGCACAAAACCACCTTATATATACTAAAACAACCTAAGTCCAAGGATAAATTCATTGTTTTAAGCAACAAAAGTGTCGTATTTCTATGGTGCATCACTTAGCATCCAAAACATGATTTCTTGTATAACATACCAAAAATGCATCATATCTAGCAAAACAACCTCAAAAACTTTTATATTTTCCTCATTTTAAGCATTTGAAAGTGCCATATTGATAGAGACCATCAGGTCCATAGGTATTACCTACGGTTCGTAGGTGACCTAGTAAGTGGTCACCAACCTCAACTTTCCTGGATCAATCTAAAAATTATTTCTTAGGTTTCTATGTAACCTAAACCTCCTCCTATGATATTCTTAGTCATTATTATGTACGTTTAGTTAAGTTTTCCTCTTTTTTTAGGATTTAAATTCAAGGGTTTCTTTGTAATCTATAATTATCCTTTTTACATTCTTAGAGAGGAAATGCCTACAGAGAGGTCCATTGGGGCTAAGCTTACATCATTCAAAATATCTTTTGATTCTAAGATTGACTTGTGACCTTGGGATCTTACTATTTTTGGTTTGTTCTTGGTTTTTTATTCAATTTAAGACTTTGGGTTTTCTTATTTCCTTATTGTGAGATTGATTCTATGTTTTATCTGTGAATCTCAGGAATGATCTCATAACTATGAGCAGCTAATTCCCTTAGCTAGGGTTTTGGGAACCCTGGCGGATTAACAAAGTAGAGGAAGTGCCAAGTCATTCTAGATAAAGATTCTTGCATATATTAGGTATTCTTCATTATTATTGATTTCTTAATGGGTGCACACAATAATATCTCACCTGGAATCTCAATGCTTACTCCACAAGAGGAGTAGTGACTAGGAAAAGAATATCACAATAGTGATTTGGGGTTACCTGCCAAAATAAGCTTACCTATAATATCTCTTAAGACGATTAATTTTCATCTAATAACTTGATACTGAAAAGATAATATTTAAACTGAGATCCAGGATAAGGGTTAGTAAGGCGATACCTTGAGACTCAAAAGGTAAAGGGTGAGATCTGACAATAAGTCCATAAAATAGTTAACGGTACATAACTTATCAGATTCTGCAAGCAAGGTATAGAATAGTTTGACAGTGTACAATAAATATGTGGAGTTCAGAATCCAGGTGGGAACACAATCCTAGTGTTAGTCTTAGATTGTTTACAACCAAAAGCAGCTAATTCTTGTCCCTTTTACTAGTTCAGCAAATCCCCTATTTTTTAACTTTTTTGCACTATCTAGTGATTTTAACATATTTGAGAAGGATTTTTGATGTATTCCTTGTGGAATGGACCTCAACCTAGTTAGGTTACTATATTTTGACAGTGACTGCTTTATCCTTCTAAAGAGGGGTAGTTTGGGTGTTATCACATTATAGGTTCATCATACTTTGCAATTTATCTTGATGTTTGTATGGAGAATTAATAGGTTATGCATACCTAGAATAGCTTTATGCTCTAGTCTAGGCAATATCCTCAGGTAAGTTTTGTCTTCTCCTGAGCCTGCGTTACTAACCCTTATCCTATATTCTAGATAGCTATCATATATTATCACCTCATGCTATTAAGTGGAGGTTGAGAGCTTCAAGTTTCTTTTGTTTATTCCCATCTTTACACATACTTTTTTCCCAAATATAGGTTAGGTAAGTTTTAATACTGGACACCATCAAAAAGCATTCATAACCAAGGAAATTTTCAATACATGTGAACACTAATTAAAGATTACTTCGTACTCTAAGCCCTACTTTCGTAATCCATCATGGTTCCACAACCCTAATTAAGGTATTTAGCTACTCATAATTGCAAGAACATAAAAAGAATTTATAGAAAATAGAACAATTATGAACTTACAAGAATAATAAGAAAAACTCCAAAATCTACTTTGAATTAAACTATATAAACCAATGATTCCACCTGCAAAAATAATAATGTCTCGAAATGAATAATAGAATGCAACATTAAAAATAAAATGAATAAGAGTATTTATAGATACAACAAGACCTATCCTAAACAAAATATGAAATTTAGGTCGATCACAATCAGACAAGTGAAAGGTACAACCATGGTTAGATAGCACATCATTTGGTGCTCTTAGTTTCATCAGTGATTATGGAATCTTCGGGTATTACTTGGTATGATTATTAGTACAGTTTTGTGATATCAATATATAACTATATTATGTAGACATTTGATCATCCCCTACTTCAACTCTTGTAGATTCTACTTCTTCACTCCTATGATCTTTAGTTATGACTGTCACTTCAAGGTACGATCGTAGGATCCAATTGCCTGATCTCCTTACCTTAGCTTTTGTGTTCCTATTTCTAGAACATCTTTTCTATGATCAAATAGTATGATCCTATGAATCATGGGAGCTTTTGTCTGAGTGAAATCTGAGATTCACTTCTTCGCTTCTTCCCAAGTTCCCAAGTATGACTGTGATTAGATCCTACGGTCATGGAAATGTTTGTCTGATGCCCATTTTAGTCAAAAACTGAACAATCCATTCTTTGAGACCTATTTGACCTGCAAACACCCAAAAATCCATCATATCCATACAAAACTGCCCTTATACTCACAAATATTCATAGTTTTAAGTGTCATAAGTTCATGGCACATCACTTACCTACCAAAGTTGGGACAAGGTAGGAGCCATCATGACCTTAATTTTTTGGGCATGATAACAACTCATCAACGTTATTTTAAAATGCTCCTACACTATGGGTAAGTCTTTTCCTTCTTTCTATTTAAAATCCAAAATCTCACTCTCTAATTTCTCTATCTTTCTAGATGGAAAGAACCTTGTAATGAATTCCTAAGATAATTCAATCTATAAAGTAATAGAATTTGGTAGTTCAAATTTTAACCATCTCTTATCTTCCCCAAGCAGTGGAATGGAAATTGATTAAACCTCACATAGTCCAAGGAGATTCTATTTTGATGTGAATATCTGTGATCTCTAAGAAATTTTAGAGATACACCTGGGGGTCCTTATGTGATAGACCTTTAGATTGTCTACTTGAGTGTAAGAGTTACTCCATGTTTTGATTTAGCACCCATTTTTATGTGATTACCTATTTGATAATACTGGAGGTCACATTTTCAGTAAGTGGGAGTGCCACATTGCAAAGTGGTATTGGGGCTAGTGGTGTATTTGCTACAATGTAGTTCACCTATAGCCATCTAATTACATTATTGAGCAAGGATAGCAGAACTAATATAAATGCATTATTTACCTTTCTTTATTTGAGCCAAGAAGATCCATCTAGCTATGTTTCCATCCTAGTGAATGCTCCATCTACAGAAACATCTTTCACCCCTTAATTCACATTCTTCTATTCTTAGTTTCCATCCTCCGAGTCCACTTGCAATTATATCTTTTTCCTATTGGTCATAAAGAAATAGTAAAATGAGCACAATATTTTAGCCACTCATATTTTAATTATAAACCAACATTTCAAGTAAAGAATAAGAGATAATTATGTGAGTTAAGAAGTAACCCTAGAATAGTTGAGACTTTTATGTTGCTTTATTCTCATACTATAGTGAATTAATGACTAAAACTGAATAAGATTGGGTATTTGTAGATTTAAAAGTACCTAAGAGAACAATCCAAGTGAGACTGGGATAGAGGCATAAATGGCCACCATCTATGCTCATTCGTGATGTAAGGAAGGCCACCTCGATATGGTCATCGCACTATGATCCCTTTGTTTCACCTTTCCTTGTTTCATATAGGGTATAAAACTTCAAAGAGTTATGAAATCATATCCCCCATGCACACACACACTTTGGACTTTCCCTAGCGAGATCCTGGACTTTGCTTTGTGTTTTTCAATGCAAATTTTCTCACTTTTTGTCCCATACTTAGTAAAATCTTAGAGTATTTCACCTATAATTCATAAAACACACCACCTAAGCTCAAAATAATGGAATATATGTATTATCGTCAAAACAAAACATAAATAATTGAATAAAATAGTAAAATAGAGTTTATAAGAGCCCTACATCAATTGTATCATGTAGATTGTGAACCAACTTATGGTTACACCTCTAACTGGCGGACTACTTTGCACGTCTTTGGTAAAAAGGCAATAACTTTTTTATCTAAACTCAAAATGAATGGTTGGATGTGTTGGTTAGTGGACTCATATAGCATTAACTTGGTAGGTAGCACTCCCTCAAGTTCGTATCACATTAGGAGATATTTGATAAGCTCTAAATATTTTAAGTACTAAAGTCGGGACTGGATGGTGCTTCCATCACAAACATAAAGGATATAATGAAAGAAAGTTAGAGAAGATAACCAGTAAATACTATACAAAGAAATTATTATTTCAAGAGTAATATAATTTTGACTGTCCCTAGGATAGTGTAAGGATTAACTAGTCATACTCATAGTCCTTCTGATATACATAAATATGATACCATTTAATGGATCATAAAAACAACATGAAATTAATAATAACAATAGGAAAAAAATAAAAATTAAATAAGGAATGTAGAAAAAGAGAAAGAAGATGTAGTGTCTGTAGAAGAATCACAAGAAACCAAACCAAGAATTACGATTATTATAATAAAAATTATACTATTCATAAGATTTCATTATTAGACATATTTGTTGATTAAAATTGTATTATTGAAGAAATAACTCCTACTAAGTATGTCAAAAAAAAGTATAACACAATTGTTCTTTCAATAGGAGAAAGACTAAAAATAAAATATAAACTCCATAAGATCACATAAGCAATAATGGGGTCTATTTTATCAATTATTTTATAATAACCAAAGCTATAGATGAAGACATAAGATTAGGTACTTCCTTTATAGTTTAAATAAAATCATAAGTCACTAAGTTAGATGGCATCCACACCAAGAAATTATTCTTCCATATCTAAATAGTATGTCAAACAATAAGAAAGTGACTTTATAAAAAAATAAAACTATTTTAGAATAAATTTACTTTCACAATAAATAAAAAATTTAAAAGATTAAATAAAAATTAATAGAATTGAATCTTGTTTAACAATCACAGAGGAAGATGCTAAAATAAAGGCTTATAAGAATTTATCGAACAAGAAGTTTATTCAGACTTCTATAATTCCTTTTTGGAAAGGAAAATATTATATTATTGAATTACCATATATTGAGAAATTTAATGAAAAATTTATTTCCAATAAGTCAAAACCTATTCAAATTAACCATGACTTCATGGAATATTGTAAAGGGAAAAAATATTTACTTGATCAATAAATTATTAGACCTTTCAAATTATTTTGGAGTTATTCGGCCTTCTATGTCAATAATAATATTGTAAAAGAAAGAAGTATTCCAAGACTAATTATCAGTATTAAGCCTCTTAATAAAGTCTTAAAATGGTAAGTACCCAATAGCTAATAAGGGAGATCTTTTTAAAAGAACTTATAAAGCTAACATTTATATTAAGTTCTATATGAAATCAGCATTGGCAGATAGAACTAATAAAAAATGGAATCAAAACATCCTTCAGTGTCTCTTTTAGCCAATAAAAATATGTAAGTAATGTAATGTCATTCCAAGTTTAAAATGCCAAATTTTACTTTAGATTTAACTTTTAATTTTATATAGACCTTTACAACAAATAATAATGATAAACACCTCATAAAAAATTATGAATATAGTCTTATCTAATCATAAACATGTTGAGAAAAAAATCTTTGTGCCATCTCAAATTGTCTAACTTGGAGCAAGCTAGATTTGATAATATTTGTAAACTCCTATCATGGAAAACCTGAAGGTATCCTATTGTTATGACACAAAACATCGTTATGTCAAAAAGCATTCAGGAAATATTTTGTGATAAAGAAAGTCCTTTTTCAAACATGAGAGATATTATTTTGGTGTGAAAAGTGGGGCTCAACAAAAATTAGGTCAAAAAATTTTAAAGAAATAGGTTGGCCTCTTTCTTACCACTACAGTGGAAAATCAACTGTTGTAGAGGTACTCAGGAAATAGTTAGCCCAGTATATTTTAAAAATCACCTTTTTACTATAGCCTTCTTAGGTAATCTCCTTGCTCGAAAAAAACTAAATATATCCAACACCATGAACTATGAGGCCTTAAAGTACATAATTAATGAGCAATCTTGAGGTATATCCGATGAAAATCTAAAGTGGGAAGGAGCCTGGAATATGCGAGATAAGTCCCTCCTATAAGTAGCAGTGTAATTCATCTACGAGGTAGGTTACAATTTAACATGAAGTAGACTTGGTTTAGATGCATGTAATAATGATAGTAATGCAGGAATTTCATGTCTTAGACCTTTGAGCATGGTGTTAGATGGTTGGAATGTTAAATACCATTTTAGACTTTAAATATGTAATGAACTATTATTATTTTGAGATGGTGCAACCTTTGTGACTCATATTAATAGTTTTTGTGAAGAATGACGTGAGTTTGAAGAGTATAATGATGTTAAGAGTATAGGTGAGAGTAATTCCGACTGTCAAATGAGATAGGAGTAACTTATGATTAAGATAGGCTATTTTTGAAGCTCAAGAAATGTCCACAAATTGAAGTGGGGAATGAGAAGAAGGCATAAGTATGAGTGAAGAGTAAGTTAGTAGAATGAACAAAGTTAAGGAGTCATAGGAGAGCTTACTTAAGTAAAGAAGATGTATTGGATGGTAGATTAGGGATAATTTCCATATAGGTGTAAGTAAATTAGATAAAGTCATTAAGAATACTAAAGATGTAAGTTTGATAAGGCCTCATTTAGTAATTTGGGTTGTGGTTAGTTAAGGTTTAAGATAATAATCTAAGGGTATGAATATGTATCAGTAAGACAGTCTTGTCAATATTATCAATATGGGAACCTTATAGTTCTTTGAAATGTATGTTTTTATGAATCCCAACCAGATAGAAGTATAAGCTTGGGTGTAGATTAACATCTTGACATTGCGTGAATAGTTTATTATACTAATTAGACTTGATTGACTTTGGGCTTATATATAAATTGAGTGTTTGTAATTGTCATTGGGCATCATTTGTGATATTGACTTTTTTTATGTATTTAAAATATTGATGTTGATGGTATTGAGATCATTCTGATAAAGATGTGATTACTTTGATAATAGTGATGATGTGATTACATTAATAAAAATATTAATGATGATGATACTGAAATCATAATGATGATGATGATATGATAATATTATTATGATGTTGATAATGGTAATGATATGATGAGGAGGTGATTATGAGATGGTACGTACATATTGCATAGATACATTCTCTATATGCATTTGGATGCATATTACTACTGATGCATTGTGACTAAATTTGTTGATGTATTTGACTAGATGTAATGATTTGATTTTTGGTGAATTTTGTAAAATACTTATTTTTGTGTGATTTGACCATTTTATCCCTCCCTGTGGTTGCATTGTGGTATTTATATGGAATGATTGGCATGGTTCCCAATGTAGTTTGGTGTGATTTATGCGAGATTGTGGTTTTTTATGGTCTTAAAGGCTTATTAGTTTACTTAGATCAACATTTATCGATAAGTGCATTGGATGGCAAAACAGACTGAGCCAGTAGATTTGGCACATCAATTTTAGGTTGGTATAATTTTATGACTTTTATATCTCATTTCGACCCTCGGTTCAAAAAGTTATAAAATTAGATTTCGGGGGTCAACTTTGTGCAAGATGTGTTTTCCTCATAGAATCATTGTCTATCGATATATAACTCTATTTTCCATATTTTTCAAGAACTTTTATTTTATTTTTCATGATTTTCACCCAAGTTTAGAATCAATACCCCATTTCCACTATTTTGGGGGCTTAGGAGCTTGAATTTGGACAATTTCAAAGGAGTTTTCGAGATTTCTTCCATGAGTAAGATTTTAATCTTATAATTATCATTTTTTATTTCATCTTCAAACCAACTTCAAATTCTTGATTTTAAATTAGGTTTTGCAATTTTGTCGATAAAGCTTGAAAATAATTTTTCTTGGATTCGAACCTCATTTTTCACTCATTTTCACATAGATTTTCAGTTGTACACTCTTATTAATAAGGAAAACATGTTTCAAAAATAAAATTATGATTTTATCTTTTTTTAAAACCAATTTTGGGGATCCATTTTGATCCTAACTCAAAAAATAGGCAATATGGGTATCGTTGGCTTTCTTTTGATACATGAATTCTGTATTTGTATGTTTTAGTTAATTCTGAGTTCATTCGTAAGGGAAAAGCTTCGAATTGAAGGCTTTTTTGACCCATTTTTGGCATTCGAGGTAGGTTATGACTTAACTTTCTTCAGACTAGGTTGAGTAGTTAATAATAATATAAAAGTATGCTATGGCTATAGGGTTGTGTCATGGAAAATGTGTTTAGGAAATTTATGTGCCCGTGTGGGGGCCTATGTGAATAATATTTTATGGTTTTGAGATGTTATTTGCTATGTGTGACTGTGTGGGGTCTTATATAATGTTGTTGGCCTAGTATTGATACATGTATGTTTGGTTGCACTCTTTTGGTTGGAAAAGCCTAGATTTTGGGATTTATATGGTATTAATGATACTTTCATGAATGTTTCACTTGATGGTTTTTTAGATTATATTGGATCATGGATGGCTGGTTGATTTGAGTGGATTATTGACTCACATGGTTGGAATATCGATTGGATATTGGATTTTCTTATTTTTGTTGGTTGTGAGCATTACATCTTCATTTCATATTTATTAATGAAACATTTGTACCACCGTGGAATACTAGAAATAGTGGATTTTTCTGACAGAAAATGTGATATTTTTAAAACCCTCTACCGATGTATGGGTCAGAGAAGAGGTATGGATATTGGTTGTTTAGAGTTGAAGAATGGCTATGGGTCCTACGTTAGGAAGATTCAGATCCATAGGTGTATACAGAGTTGTGTGACCACCTTATGCATCACATCATTATCATCATCATCTTTATTGCACTTCATATATTGTGCTTATGTTGTCATTGTATTTCTGTCTTTGACTTGATATCAATCATCTATTCCATCTTTCTATACGTGTATTTGATGAAAATGTATATTTATTCTTCTTTTCTCTTCATGTATTTGTTATATGTTTGTATATTAGAACTGTTAGTAGAGACAGTGTGGGCTTCCATTTGGGATATTTTTTTACTGTAGGTGGCATGCCCATAGTTTGTGTTTATATGCTTTATTTTCTACTATAATTAGTGGACCTATGATACCTATTGAGTACAAGTGGACCGTACTCATCCCTACTATGCCTTTTTGATACAAATCCAGGTACGAATGCACCACACGGCAGCTGATTCAGGCGGTATCCACAGTATATTTGAGGTAGTGGTTGTTCCAGGTTTCTAATGTCGATCTACTACCTCTTCTGTAACACCCCAAATCTGGTACCCGGAACGTTACACGGTTCTCATGACCTCAAAGGACCACAAGCTAATCCATGACTAATATCTATGACTGAGAACTGGATAATATACTGTAAATATGTAGAATACAAGTTGTAAGGCCATAAGGTTCAAAATTAAACTAATACTGAATATAAAATAATATCTGTAATGGGGTATAACAATACCCAAAACTGAAATAAACTGTCTGAAACATGTTATAGTCTAAAAGCCTCTAAACTATCTAAAATTTGTGGAGTTGATAGGACATGTCCCCAAGTAACTCTGAACTACTGAAATAATAAAGTAATAAAATAATCATGCTATCCTCGAATGATGAGGACTCTCTGCTAATCTAGCTGCTGAACGTCTAATCTACTAAGGATGCTCGGGAGTTCGTGCTTCTAAACCTATGGTATAAAACACCATAGCACAAATACGTTAGTACGATTGAATATACTGGTATGCAAGTGAGGTAGGCAGAATGCAAGGGTTCATATGCATGAATAATAATAACTAACTAATGACATGAACATGAACGCGTGAGAAATACATACATAAATACATAAACTAGGACTGGGGTTGTGACAATACTAAATACTGATGTACTGACATCTGAGTTTACTAATATTGGGATACTGAATAGATGAGTCTGCTGATGATATGAATTATGGAGTTTATAGGTAATCGATATCTGAGGTTACTGGTACTATATTACTGATAACTGATAACTAAGTATACTGATACTGAAAGACAGTATCTGATAGTCCTGAATCTGAAGAACTATCTAAGTTCTAGACTGAGTTGGATGACTGTATCTGACAGTCCTAATTCTGATAGAACCAGCTGAGTTCTGTACTGAACTGAGCGATTGTATTTGACAGTCCTAATATCTGTAGAACTAAACTAAGTTCTATTACTGAGACTGAATCTGAAACTGAGACTATGGGTGGTAATCATCTAACTGACATGCCCCGAATCTGAACTGGTGGGGTCCAACCTGTAACCCCAACTGGAAGGGTGTCAGTATCGTACCACAGGTAAAGATAAGTTGTGGGTAAACCATCTCTGACAGGGAGCTCTTCCGTCAACCCCTGCTGTAAGGAAAACTCAAAGGAGATGTATAGTCCATAGACTCGTAGGGGTACATCTCAACCTACGCCAGCTACGTAGTTCTGGAACGTAGGGATTGCTACTAAGGATCACACCCTCTACTGGATGACAGTGTGTTTCCTCATCCTTGGGTTGACTCGGTGCTGAAACCTACTCCCAACTGAATAGACACATAACTGATTTCCTTGTTCATATTAGGCTAGATGATCTGTTACTGATTTTTATTGATTAACTAGATTGAACTGAGTTCACTGAATTTTCGTTGACTGAAGATATACTACTGAATCTGTTAACTAACAAAATGCTAGTGAATTCTGCTAGCTAACTGAGTTTAATAAGGCCTGAACTAAATACTACTGAGATATGATGATTGACTGAGATCACTGAGATTCCTGAGATTGCTGAGATTACTAAATAGGACTGTACTGAGACTGAGTTTACGATTGAATTCTACTGATCATGGATTGACTGAGAGAATCATGAAAACATAACACTGGCTCTAGGCACACAGCTTAATTGTCGGGTATTTAATACTCCCAGGACTCGATATCATAAAAGTAAATCATGGCACAAGCTTGAAAGCACAACAATGGCTATATATATCCATAATTCATTGACTAAGACATTTAATCAAACACTTCACATACACTAACTTGTACATGAATGGGGATTTCATAATAACATGCTATGAAGACACTATTTTCTTCACATAGGTATTTTATCAAACACATGGGGGGCATGCTTTGGTTATACAATAATTAATTAATCAAATTATCATGGCTACATAATTTAACTTGCAATTTGAAGGATTTATCAAGAATACAACGTAAATCATCACACACTAAGATCAAGTCTTGAAATTAATAGTCTATGACATGGATCAAAACCCAACAACAACATGAACATGAATTCCAATTCAAATAAATCATGAACATTCTTAAATATATAATCTTTGAATTGAAAAGGGATCATTGAGC
Organism: Capsicum pubescens; assembly: GCA_030864215.1. Lineage (NCBI taxonomy): Eukaryota > Viridiplantae > Streptophyta > Magnoliopsida > Solanales > Solanaceae > Capsicum > Capsicum pubescens. The sequence continues at coordinate 160,420,186 of CM061544.1, forward strand.
TTCATGGGTGAAAGGGACCCATGAATCAACACTTGACATACCTGGAAATCTAAATTCTTGAAGTTTTAGGAAAAATTCCTGGAATTGGCCTTGATTTCTTGAGCTAGGGTTTTTGCCTCTTGATGAAGAATGATTTTATTTTTGACAGAAAGTGAGGAAAAGTGATATAATAAGGTTTTTAGGGCATAATTTCGTGGTTAAAGGCTAATCTGAATCATGGAAAATACCCAATTACCCTTAGAAAGTTTTTAGTTTTCATCACTGAAAATCTGATTTGGGCATCTAGCGCGACGCGGCGCTATCGCGTCGTACCACTAGAAATTGCCAACTGGGAACTGGGTTGAAGGCGCGATACGGTGAAATAGCATTGTAATACTGGATGGGAACTGTAATCTTACCGCGACGCGGTGGTATCGCACTGAGACACTAAAAATTGATAACTCTGGATTTAAACCTTGACACGATGTGCCATAATTGCGGAGGCCCACTGTATTTTGACGATTTTCATTTTGGTATGCTCCGCGATGCATTGATGTCTCAGGTGGCACACTGTCTTACTAAAATGGCGCTAACTCTTCGCTCAAATGTCAGATTTTGGTGAATTTGGTATCAATGGAAAACTTATTCAATTTCCCATACAACAAAAAGTCAAAATATTGAAATTCCATATGTATAAAAGTGGATTCATCTTTTAAAGCAAGTCTTTAACATTTTTGGGATAATTGTAAGCTAGGTAGAAGTACAAGGTATTACAATATCTCCTCCTTGAAAACATTCATCCTTGAATGAGACTTACTGAAACAGTACATACTGAAAATGAGAAACTAGGACATAAGTACATGACTAACATTACTGAGATTCATACTAAGCATGCATATTTGATGCATGATTTTATTACTGAGCTTAGGCATGGCTGCATAACTGAGAGTACTGATAAGTTGATCATGCATATCTGATATGTGAATACATGACTAAACTGATACATGACTGCATGACTGAATATGCAATGGTAATTGATACCAGGTTTGTAATGGAAATTCCTGATACCAAGTTTCTGATGGAAATCTGAGCATGAAATTGAATAAGTTCAAGGAAGACTGTTTCCTTAAACTGAAAATGCAAATGAACCTGAGATTAATTACTAAATATGTATGAGCAGAAACATGAGAATGTAACTGAGTCTAGAACGTGATACATGAGCTAAATATCGTGATTTGAACTGAGTACCTTGAATACGTGGCTTACGACTGAGATCAGAGTCTGAGGGTCAACTCATGAGCACCCCTTACCCCAAACAGGATTCATTACAAGAAGAGATCAATATGTTTATGTCATAAAAGATTTGGGGAATTATAGTGTATCTCCCTCTTAGGACTCTATGCCTCCTTGAAGAATACTGGGCTGACTTTGCTGAGCTATGAGGAAAACTGAGGTGATGCACAAGGCATCTACAAACTAAATCGTGACTAAATATCAAATATCTGAAACTAACTTGATGCATGAACTGGGATGAACATGCAACTACCTGGTTAGTCCATCTTAGAATTATCACATTCATGAGACTTCGGATAGTGCGACTAGATGGAAAGATGGAAAACACGTCGTCTGAACTTATCTGTCTAGCTGCTAAACTGAATTACTAGCTGCTTAACTAGCTCATACTGGAAACTTCTACTCGATTGGATCATTCCTATGCCACTCTTTCTGTAGAGTTCTAGTGACTGGAGGGAGAAAGCAAATCTTGGCCTAATTTGAGCAGGACATCAAAATAGGAGATCGCTACATGGCTAGGATTCTTGTATTGGGAGACAAGGCCTATAAAATATCATCTAAGATAAAGTGACTAAGCCTTATGCACTACAATTGAGACTACTAAAAAGATTCACGTGGGTGTTGAGCATGAATGTATAAATATGCTAACTTACTGATTAATTGAACGACTGATTGCGGACTATTGGGCCTGTAAGGTTGAACTGTACTTAGCCTGAAAGGCTGGACTTAGACTATAGAGTATTAAACATAAAAGGTAATGATTGACTGGGTAACATAATGTAACTCAGCATAAATGAGTGAAAAACTATATTTCCTTAAGAACGCAAGACCAAGCATCCAACATGATTCGAAAACATTCTATAAACTGAGGTACTAAAATACCAACAACTTAATAATTGGTGGCCATATACTATGATTGGGTAATCCTCAAAATAAACTGAGTTTATGATCTAACTGGACTAGGGCTGGGACTGAGATTGTAGCTAAGATAGTAATTGATACTGTAATCATAACTAAGACTGTAACTGGGACTAAATGTGGGTTCCTGATAACTGAGGGTTAGACTAGTACTGAAGTACTGAATCTTGATGTCTAAATAACTGATAACTGAAGACTATAGTTCTGTAGGACTATCTGAGTCCTTTACAGAATACTGATTACTAATTGACGCTGTAACTGAGGGATGAGGGATGGAACATTAATATCACAGATTCACCAAGGTATCTAACATCTAATCTGACCTTAAAGTGGACTGGTATGTAAAGATTTGCAAAAGAAAAAATAAGTCCCTCAATCTGAAGAAGCGTGAACATGTAAATGAGGGATCTGTAACATACTAGTGGCTACTTTAGGAGGACTTTCCTGATTTTGTTGGGACTGAAGTGTATAGAGTCTATTTGGGTGTTGCCCACTGGCGGCACTGGAAATGGCACCCTGCTGATTCGGGTGACCGAATTGAGTTGATGGACGACCATACTGACTTCGTGGACCAGGTTTAGGATAGTCTCGGACCTTATGACCTGACCCACCACATCCAAAACACACATTACTATCAGCTCTACACACACCCTTATGATACTTACCACATTCTTCGCAAAGCGGATGATTATGAATAATGTTTTCCCTATTTTGAGATTTGGATCCTGGTGCCCTATCTTTACTACCATTTCTGAACTTAGGAACTGAAGCACTGGCTGAGGAAGGAGATAGAACTTAAAACTTCTGGATATGCTGAGAACGGTTACCACCCTGCAACCCTAGCTGAGAAAAAACTATAACTACCTATTATGTCTCTCTTATTCTCTCTCTTCTTTTTCTTAAGTTTCTGCTCTCCAATCTGTTAAGCATGGACCATAAGTATAGATATGTCTATTTCCTTAATCAACATTGCAATCCTACACTCCTTAACCACTCTACCTAAAACCCCATACACAAACTTGCTTATTTTCAATCTACTGTCTGCCACTACATGGGGAGCATACCTGGCTAACTGGGTGAACTTGACAGAGTATTCTTTTACTCTCATGCTACCTTATCTGAGATTGATGAACTCTAACACTTTGGCTTCTTTCTGCTCTAGGGGAAAGAATATATCTAAGAAGGTTGTAGCAAACTCTTTTCATTCTATGGGCTCTGCATCTGTACCCCTGTCTACTTTCCACTACTTAAACCCTGTATGGGCTACATCTTGTAGCTGATAAGCGGCTAACTCTGCTCTCTCACTGGAAGTCACTCCCATGATATCTGTGACTTTCTGAACCTGGTCGAGAAATTCTTGTAGATCTTCTTAGGACTTAGAACCTGAGAATAAGGGAGGATTTATTCAGGTGAAGTCCCGAATACTGGCTGCAGCTAAATTGGCCACTGGGTTGGCCAGAACAGCAGTTGGCTGTTCATTCTGAGTTGTGACTGAATTGGCTAGAGTAGTAAATGCAGTCCTGAATTCTGCATAGGAAATATGTTCGTCCAGGGGATCTGCTTGAACGGGTTGAGTTGTTGACTGATTACCGATTCTCCTTTTGCTAGCCCCTTTGGAAGGCATATTTTATAAGTGAGAGGAAGAAGTGGATTAGATTGAGAAAATAATAAGAGATTATGCTCACTGGCACGACATGAATACTGAAAGATGGAAAACTGTTCCTAAAACATCTCATAGCCTCCTGCACATAAGTGTGGTGAACAAATACCAATGCACAAGACTATACTCGATGCGGCTTTTTAGACTTCCTAGAACACTGTTGAACCTTAGACTCTGATACCAGGTTTGTAACTCCCCAAATATGGTACTCGGGATGTTACACGGTGCTCATGACCCCGAAGGACCACAAGCTAACCCATGACTGATATCTGTAATTGAGAACTGAATAATATACTATAAATATACAGTTGGAGCACAAGGACTGCTTGTAAGAATAACACCCTTTAATAACAGGTGAGTTCCCATCCTTGGGCTCACTCGGTGCTAAATCTTACTCCCATTTGAATAGACACTGAACATGATTAACTGAACTGAACTGGACTGAGTTCCTTGGGTTCCATGGCTGACATAATACTACTAAGATTTACTAAATTACAGAGCTTTCTGAGATTTCTAGGGTTACTGAGTTTTCCTGAGTGACATGACCGACTGAGTTCTATGGTCCATGGCTTGATTGAGAGTATAATAAAAACTGACACTGGCTGTAGGCCCATAGCTATATCATCGGGTAGAAGTACCCCCAGGACTCAACAGCATGAAACTGACAAGACTTGACACTTCTTGAACATATGACCAATATTAATAATTCATCATACAATAAGTTGGGGTTTTCATGAAGTACATGGTTATCATAATCTTGTACATGGTAGGAATGCATATAATCAATGTCATAATTCCATATTCTATCATCATGAGCAATTCAATAAACATCTACATTGTACATCAATAATAGCATGAGAGTAATTTGAACATAAGGGTAAAACATGAATCCATCACTTAAGTCACAATTAAGCTATATTACATAATCTCTAATCGCTTAGGCATTTTATCAAACACTTAGGTTGCATGACTTAGGGTATGGCATAATCATCAAATTAACATATCATAACCAACTAAAATTTATGATTTTGAACTCACATGCTAACATATTTTCATAAAAACACATAAAGGTTCCATCTTGGGAATCATACAACAACAACCACATGAACATAATCAACCCATAGCATAAATTCCAAAATTCATAGTTTTAAAACCTTGTTCTTGGACTTCATGGACGAAAGGAATCCATGAATGAACACTATGCATACCTTGGTTCTTGATTATATGAAGATTGACGGAGAGATTCTTGAATTTGAGTATTGAATTTGAATCCTTAATTGAAAATCCTAACTTGTTCTTGAGAGAAACTTGACAAAGACACTATATTTTGGTTGAATTGGGGCTAAATCCCATGTTTTAGACTTATATAGGGGTGGGAAATTGACCCTTTTGCCCGTAAAAATATGGACATTTAATGATTGACACTGGGCATCGACGCTATTATCGACATGGTACATCAATGGCATCGACGCAATAGTCGACATGGCGTACCATCATCGCGTCGAGTCTTAGTACTTTGACCCTGGAAACCTGTAACAATATTAACCAACACGATTGGTGATGCGGCGCGTCAAAATCGCATTGGTCCACTATTTTGGGCTTCCAAACGTGGTCTAAACGAGTTCCAAAAAATTTAAAACTTGTCCAGGAACACCTATTGACCTTTCTGGTCATGAACTATCAAGAATACGGACCATTAAAGAACATTAAAGTTATGAAATGAGACTGCAAACTTTCGAAGGCTAAAATAAACTAAGTCTGGAAACTTAGCTAGAACCTTCTATGGGGCCCGCTTAACAAGCATAAATGGACTGAATTAAGCTTAGGATTTTGTGGGGTCTTACAATATCGGCCCCTTGGGAACATTCATCCTCGAATGAGACTGACTGAGATGGGGGAAATGATAAGCTAAAGTACATGATGAACATGAACAACTGAAACATGAGTACATGACTGGCATCACTGATTTACTGAGCATGCATATCTGATACATGATTTCATGAATGGCATAACTGATAAGCTGAATATATTATACTGAACATACATATCTGATGCATGAATACATGACTGATCTGACACATAAATGCATGACTGAATATGCAATGGTAATTGATACCAAGTTTATCATGGAAATCTGAGTATGAAACTGGATAAGTTCAAGAGAGACTGTTTCCTTAAACTAAAAATGCTAATGAGCCTAAAATTAATTAATAGATATGCATGAGCGGAAACACGTGAACGTAACTGAGTCTGGAACATGATATTGAGCTTCATATCGTGAACTAAACTAAGTACCTTGAATACGTTGCTTACGGCTATGATCAAAGTTTAGGAGTCAACTCATAAGTACCCCTTACCTCAAATTGGATTCATTACGAAAAGAGAGAGCGACACATTTATGTCATGAAGGTTTGGGGAATTATAGTATATCTCACCCTTGTGGCACTATGTCCCTTGAAAAATACTGGGTTGACTTCGTTGAGCTATGAGAAAAACTGTGGCGATGTATGAGGCACCTTCTATTTGAATATCTGAGATCTAAAACTAAGACATGATACATGAACTGGGATGAACATGTAACTACCTAGTTAGTCCATCTTATAATGATCACTTTCATGAGACTCTGGATAGTGCGACTAGATGGAAAGATAGAAACCACACCATCTGAACTTGTCTGTCTGGCTGCTAAATTGAATTATTGGCAACTTAACTAAATCATACTAGAAACTTCTACTCGACTGGAGCATTCCTATGACACTCTTTCTGCAGAGTCCTAGTGACTGGAGAGAGACAGCGAATCTTGGCCTAATTTGAGCAAGAGATTAGAATAGGAGATCACTACATATCTGGGATTCTTGTATTAGGAGATAAGGCCTATGAAACATCATCTAAGATAAAGTGAATAAGTTTTATGGACTGCAACTGAGACTACTGAAAATATTCACATGGGTGTTAAGCAAGAATGCATAAATATACTAACTTATCTGATTAACTGAATGACTGATAGCTGACTACTGGGTCTGTAAGGCTGAACTGTACTTAGCCTGAAAGGCTGGACTTAGAATATTGAGTATTATACATAAAAGGCAATGACTACTGGGTAACGTGTGGTAACTGAGAATGAATGAGTGAAAAATTTTATTACCTTAAGAACACAAGACCAAGCATCCAACATGATTCAGAAACATTTTGTAAACTGAGGTACTAAATACCAATGAATGAATAACTGATGGCCATATACTATGGTCGGGTAATCCTGAAAGTGAACTGAGTTTATGATCTGACTAGACTAGGACAAGGAATGATATTTTAGCTAAGATGGTAATTAAGATTGTAACTGTAACTAAGACTGTAACTGAGGCCTGTAGGATGGAACATTAACACTACGGATTCACCGAGGGATCTAAACTGAGGGTATACGTGGCATAATCTGAGTTTGACTGAACACTAGGAGTGAAGTCAGGAATCGTGTGGGCTAAGCATACTGTAAACCATGACATGAGTGCATGAGTCATGAGCTGCATGACCTGAGATTGGAATTTTTGTGTTCATGGGACATGATTCGCAACATTGGATAAACTTGGATTTCTAATACGAGAAACTTAAAACACGCACTATTCTATGAAAATCACATGGATATAAGCTATATTCGTGGGACTTAAACGTAAAGCATGCGTAAGTATCGGGAGTGTTGAAGTACAAAACTTTGCAATAAGGTAGGAATGGTTCAGGAATCATCTTCCCTAATTGATTTTCTACACATACTGGCATTACTACTAGAATCTGAAGGCCTGACTTTCTGAGGTATCATATTCAAACAGTTTCTGAATACCTATCGGGTTGTGTTAGACTGTCTCACTGGGGTAGAGACTGGAAAAGGTCCTATTAACATTTGGTCTGACCTTAAAATTGACTGCTATGAAATGAGTTACAAAGAAAAAAAAGCTACTGAATCTAAAGAAACATGAACATGTAAATGAGGGATCTCCAACATACCAGTGGATGTACTAGGAGGACTTTCCTAATCCTGTTGGGACTGAAGTGCATAGATTTTATTTAGGTGTTGCCCACTGATAGCGCTGGAACTGGCACTCTGCAGATTCGGGCGATCGGACTGAGCTGAAGGATGATCGTTCTTGCATCTAGGGACAGGCCTAGGACAAGCTCGGACCTTTTGGCCTGACTCACCATATCCTAAATACACATCACTACCAGCTCTACATATAACCTTATGATGCTTACCACACTCTTAGCAAACTGGATGAGTAAAAAACCCTGCCCTCACTACCATGGGCCTTGGATTCTGGTACCCTATCTCTATGGTTATTTTTGAACTTTGGTACTATTGTACTAACTGAAGATGGAACTTGGGTTGGAAACTTCTGTCTATGCTAGGAACGGTTACCACTCTGCAACCCTGGATGAGAAAAACTAAACTACCAGTTCTGGCTCTCTTATTTTCCCTACCCTTCTTCTTAAGTTTGTGCTCCTCAATCTATTGAGCATGGACCATAAGCCTTGATATATCCATCTTATTAATCAACATCGCAGTCTTGCAATCCTTAACCACTTTACCTAATATCCCAGACACAAACTTACTCACTCTGGATCTACTATCTGCTACTATATGGGGAGCGTACCTGGCTAATTAGGTGAACTTGAGGGAGTATTCTTTTATGCTCATGCTACCTTGTCTGAGATTGATGAACTCTAACACTTTGGCTTCTTTCTACTCTAGGGGAAAGAATCTATCTAAGAAGGCCGTAGCAAACTCTTCCTATTCTATGGGCTCTATATCTGTACCCATGTCTACCTTCCACTATTTAAACAATGTATGGGCTACAGGCTAACTCTTCACTCTTACTAAAAGTCACTCCAATGATGTCTGTGACTTTTTAAAACTAGTCGAGGAATTCCTGTGGATCCTCTTTGGACTTAGAACCTGAGAATAAGGGAGGATTTATTCGGGTGAAGTCCCTAATCCTGGTTGCAGCTGAATTAGCCACTGGGTTGGTTGAAATAGCAGCTGGTCATTCATTTTGAGTTGCGACTAAAATGGCTAGAGTAATAAATGCAGTCCTAAATTTTGCATGGGAAATATGTTCGTCTAGCGGATTTGCCTGAACGGGATGAGGTGCTGACTGATTATTGATTCTCCTTTCGCTAGCCCCTTTGGAAGGCATATTCTATAAGCGAGAGAAAGAAGTGGATTAGACTGATAAAATATTTAGAGATTATGCTTACTGGCATGACATAAATACTGAAAGAAGGGAAACTGTTCCTAAAACATCCCAGAGCCTCCTGCGAGTGTGGTGTGCAATATACCCATGCACAAGACTCTACTCGATGCAGCATTTTAGACTTCCTAGGACACTGTTGAACCTTAGGCTCTGATACCAAGTTTATAATACCCCAAATCTGGTACCTAGAACGTTACACGGTGCTCATGACCACGAAGGACCAGAAGCTAACCCATGACTGATATCTGTAACTGAGCACTAAATAATATACTATAAATATGTGGAATATAAGTTGTAAGGCCATAAGGTTCAAAACTGAACTACTACTGAATATAAAACAATGTCTGTAATGGGGTATAACAATACCCAAAACTGAAATAAACTATCTGAAATATGTTGTAGTCTGAAAGCCTCTAAACTGTCTGAAATCTGTGGAGTTGATGGGACATGTCCCCAACTAAATCCAAACTACTGAAATAATAAAGTAATAAAATAAGCATGCTATACTCGAATGATGAGAACTCCCTGCTAGTCTGGCTACTGAACGTCTGATCTACTAAGGATGCTTAGGATCTCGTGCTTCTAAAGCTATGGTATAAACACCATAGTGCAAATGCGTTAGTATGATTGAATATACTGGTATGCAAGTGAGGTAGGCTGAATACAAGGGTTCATATGCATGAACAATAATAACTAAATGATGATATGAACAAAAATGTGTGATAAATACATGCATGAATACATAAACTAGGACTGGGGTCGTGAAAATACTAAATATTGTTGTACTGACATCTTTGTTTACTAATACAGGGATACTAAATAACTGATTCTATTGATGGTATGAATTACGGAGTTTATAGGTAAACGATATTTGAGGTTACTGGTACTATATAACTGATAACTGAGTATACTGATACAAAAAAAAACTATCAGAGTTCTTTACTGAACTGGGTGACTGTATCTGACAGTCCTGAATCTGAGGACTATCTGAGTTCTAGACTGAGCTGGATGACTATATCTTACAGTCCTAATTCTGATGGAACTAACTGAGTTCTCTACTGAGCTGAGCGACTGTATCTGCTAGTCCTTATATCTATAGAACTGAATTGACTTCTATTACTAAGACTGAATCTGAAATTGAGACTGTGGGAGGTAATCATCTAATCGACATGCCCCATATCTAAACTGGTGGGGTCCAACTGGTAACCCCAGCTGGAAGGGTATCAGTACCGTTCTATGAGTAAGGACAAGTTGTGAGTGATCCCTCATATAGCAGGTACTCAAAGGAGAATGGTGGAACACTGATATAACAGGTTAAGCCACCTCATCTACCCTTAAAATAGCAGGTTTGATGTCTCAACCTATGTTGGCTACGTAGTTCTGGAGTGAAAGGACTGCTTCTAAGTATCACACCCTCTAATAACAGGTGAGTTCCCATCCTTGGGCTCACTCAGTGCAGAATCTTACTCCCATCAAAATATATACTGAACATGATTAACTGAACTAAACTGTACTGAGTTCCTTGGGTTTTAAGGCTGACAGAATACTACTGAGATTTACTGAATTACTTAGTTTTTTTATATTTCTGAGGTTACTGAGTTTTCCCAAGTCACATGACTAATTGAGTTCTATGGTTCATGGCTTGATTGAGAGTATCGTGAAAACTGACACTGGCTCTAGGCACACAGCTATATTGTTAGGTACAAGTACCCCCAGGACTCAATAGCATGAAACTGACAAGACTTGACACATCTTAAACACATGACCAATATCAACAATTCATCATACAATAAGTTAGGGATTTCATGAAGTACATGGTTATCATAATCTTGTACATGGTAGGAATGCATATAATCAATGTCATAATTCCATATTCTAGCATCATGAGCATTTTAACAAACATCTACGTTGCACATCAATAGCATGGGAGTAATTTGAAAAAAAGGGTAAAACAGGAATCCATCACTTAAGTCACAATTGAGCTATATTACATAATTTCTAATCTCTTAGGCATTTTATCAAACACTTACATTGCATGACTTAGGGCATGTCATAATCATCAAATTAACATATCATAACCAACTAAACTTCATGATTTTGAACTCACATGCTAACATATTTTCATAAAAACAGATAAAGGTTCCAACTTGGGAATCATACAACTACAACCACATGAACATAATCAACCCATAGTTTTGGAACTTGTAGGGGTACATCTCAACCTACACTAGCTACGTAGTTCTAGAACGCAGGGATGGCTACTAAGGATCACACCCTCTACTGGCTAACAGTGTGTATCCTTATTTCTGGATTCACTCGGTGCTGAAACCTACTCCCAATTGAATAGATACATAACTGATTTCCTAGTTCATACTAGGCTGGACTGATCTATTACTTATTTTTACTGATTAACTAGATTGAACTGAGTTCACTGGATTTCTGTTGACTGACGAAATACTACAGAATTTTGTTAACTGACAGAATGCTACTGAGTTCTGCTAGCTGACTGAGTTTAATAAGGTCTAAACTGAATACTACTAAGACATGATGATTGACCGAGATCACTGATATTCCTGAGATTACTGAGATTATTGAATGGGACTGGACTAATACTGATTTTACTAATTTTTTCTGAGTCACATGACTGACTGAATTCTACTAATCATGGCTTGACTGAGAGTATCATAAAAACATGACACTGTCTCTAGGTACACAGCTAAATTTTTAGGTATTTAATACTCCCAGGACTCGATAGCATAAAAGTAAATCATGGCACAAGCTTGAAAGCACAATAATGGATATATATATCCATAATTCATTGACTAAGAATTTCATCCAACACTTTACATGCACTAACTTGTACATGATTAGGGATTTCATAATAACATGCTATGAAGGCATTATTTTCTTCATATAGGCATTTTATCAAACACATGGGGAGCATTCTTTGGTTATACAATAATTAATAAATCAAATTATCATGGCTACATAATTTAACTTACAATTTGAAGGGCTTATCAAGAATAGCACGTAAATCATCACACATTAAGATCAATTCTTGAAATTAATAGTCTATGACATGGATCAAAACCCAACAACAACATGAACATGAATTCCAATTCAAATAAATCATGAACATTCTTAAATATACAATCTTTGAATTGAAAAGGGATCCTTGAGCTTCATGGGTGAAAGGGACCTATGAATCAACACTTGACAAACCTAGAAATCTAAATTCTTGAAGTTCTTAGAAAAAATCCTGGAATTGGCCTTGATTTCTTGAGCTAGGGTTTTTGCCTCTTGAGGGAGAATGATTTTTTTCTTGAGAGAAAGTGAGGAATAGTGATATGATAGGGTTTTTAGGGCATAATTTCGTGGTTAAAGGCTAATCTGGGTCATGGAAAAAGACCTAATTTCCCTTAGAAATTTTTTATTTTTCATCATTGAAAATCCGATTTGGGCACCAAGCGCGACGCGGCGCTATCGCGTTGTGCCACTGGAAATTGCCAATTGGGAACTGGGTTGATGACGCAATGTAGGGAAATTGCGTTGCAATACTGGATGGGACCTGGAATCTTACTGCGATATGGTGGTATCATGCGGAGACACTGGAAATTGAAAACTCTAGATTTTTGCCTTAGCGCGATGCGCCATAATCGTGGAGGCCGACTGAATTTTGATGATTGCCATTTTGGCATGCTCCACCACGAATTGATGTCTCAGGTGGCACACTGTCTTACTAAAGTGGCTCTAACTCTTCGCCCGGGTGTTGGATTTGGGCGAATTTGGTATCGATGGAAAGCTTATTCAATTTCCCATACAATAAAAAGTCAAAATCTTGAAAATTCCATATGTATAAAATTGGATTCATCTTGTAAATCAAGTCTTTAATAATTTTTAGATGATTTTAATCTAGGTAGAAGTATGGGGTATTACATCTTCCTACCTATTACATGTCTTATTTTATATTCAGAAATAGAGTTTTGAACTTTTTGGACTATTATTGTATCTTTTGGCATTCGAGATATATTTAGTAGGTCTTACATTATGACACTAGGTTTTGGGAGTTGGGTTGGTATCTTTGATTATATTTTTGTTATTATCATATTTATGTGGCTTGGCTTTTCTCTAGAAGCCTTGTCTTGGATTTTGGAATTTGATTTCCCCTTTTATTTTAGTTTTGATTATAGGCTTACTTGTCAAGTCTTACCGCGACAAGTGCCATCATGACCCTTAGTCTTGGATCATGATAAATTGGTATCAAAGCAGCCAAGTTTTCATTTGTCTCATTAGTGTAAGAATAAGGTTATAGTAGAGTCTCACAGATTGATACATAGACGTTTGTATCTATATTCAAGAGGCTATATGATATCTTTAGGAAACTCCCCTTATTTTATCCTATATCATGTGAATCTTTCATACCTTGTGTTCTAAATAGTGTTTCACTCATTTCTACGCTGACATCTGAGTATGGTATTTTGAGATCTAAAGCTCAATGGTCTTCTATGTTGCCTCCTATTATTGCGAGTACCGTCATATTTTCTAAGAATCAGAAAAAGTTTGAGAGATTCACTAGTTTAGGTCCTCCTAGGTTCAATAGTTCTATAGGTACGGATACCTATGAGTTTTTGTCGGATTGTCATGAGAAATTGCATAAATTTGGTTTTCTTGGATTGTATGGGGTTATTAATACTATTTATCAATTGAGAGATGTAGCTAGAGATTGGTGGAGGTCACTTATTGGGTGCAAACCTCTTGGTTCACAAAAGATAACTTAGGATTAGTTTACACAGGCCTTTTTAGATAAGTTTGTTCCCTTCAATTTGAGGGATTAGATGAGTTTTATTATTGGAAGCAGGGCTCCATGACTGTTTTAGAGTATGAGGCATGTTTCCATACCTTTTGTAGATATTCCTATACTAGTATTGCCACCAAGTCTGGGAATATTCAGAATTTCATAAAGGTGTTGGATGTTTCTCTTCAACTAGCTATAACTCAGATAGTAGTGTTCGGAGCATAATTTTAAAGTATTATGGATCATGCTAAGATGAATGAATCTATTCTCCGAACGTCTTAGGGATACTCCAAGATGGTGCACTGTCAGGGTGAGTTTAGAGGTCACACTCCTTGAGGTAGATATTCTAAAGGCTTTTGTAGATATTATGGTACACCCGTGCAGGCAGCCTTGTAGAGTTCAGGTAGTGGGTATTCTAGTTCAGCAGCTTTGGGTGGTTGTCATAGTTCAGTCATACCTTATTTTTTTTAGCCAAGTCTCAAGGTTTGCTATATGTCTGATGAGATCATCCATGTGGCCAAGGATTGTCCCTACTGTGTTTTTAGAGCTACTCCTTTATCAACCGTGAGAGATAGAGGCTCCTCTAGGGGTGATAGAGACAGAGGTAGTGGTTCCTGAAGTTATGGTTAGGGGACTACCCAATCAGGTGGGGGATGGGGTTAGTGTTATATGCTATACCCTCTAGTCCATAGACAGAGGCTTTGGATGTTGTCATCCCAAGTATCATTCCTTTTTGGTTTAGATATGCATTTGTGTAATTTGATTCTGGGTCGACCTTCTCCTATGTGTCTACATATTTTTCTTTGGGTTTTGATTTTTCTTGTGAGCCTCTTGATATGTCTATCCATGTATCTACCCCTATATGAGGTTCTTTAGTAGTATATCTGGTGTACCAATCTTGTGTTGTGACTTATTTAGGGCATGAGACGTGATTAGATCTTATTGTCCTTGATATGATAGATTTTGATGTCATATTAGATATGGACTGTTTAGCTCTTTATCATGCTTTCCAAGATTGTTATGCTAAGACCATAACCTTAGCTTTGTCGGGTATGATGAGGATAGTTTGGAAGGGTGTGTTTTATTCGGGTCCCAAGAAAGTTCTATCTTTTCTTCAGGATCACTGCTTGGTAAAAAGGGGGTGTTTGACTTATTTAACTCATATTCATGATACAAGTGTTGCTTCACCTCCTTTCTTGGATTCTATTCCTATTGTCCATTAGTTCGTGGATGTTTTTCATACGGATTTGACTGGTATGCCTTCGGACCATGATACTGACTTTGCTATTGATGTTGAGTAGGGCAGTAAGCCCATTTCTATTCCTCTTTATAGGATGGCCCTAGCAGAATTAAAGGAATTGAAGGATCAATTGGAGGAGTTGTTGGATAAGGGATTTATCCGACCAAATGTATCACCTTGGAGTGTGCCTATTTTGTTTGTGAAGAAAAAGGATGGGTTTATACGTTTGTGTATTAATTATCAGCAATTGAACAAGGTGATGGTTAAGAATAAGTATCCTCTTCCTCATACTTATGATATATTTGACCAACTTCAGGGTGCTTTGGTGTTATTGAAGATTGATTTGAGGTCCGGGTATCAGGAATATAGGATTAGAGCTTCGGATATTTTAAAGATAGATTTGGGGACTTGGTATGTGACACAAGTTGAAACTAGGTCGTGTCATATGGGCATATCGAGCCCAACAAGGACCAGAGATCGCTTCATTAACCAACCTAACCATCACATCAATCCATAAGTGTCGGATGAACTCCGAACATATAACAAGATAGCGGAAACAAGACTAACAATCATCACTGAAGAAATGTCTAATCAATCCATTAATGTCAACATACTAAGCAACATACCTAAGTCCACAGTCATTTATATGCCTCTACCAATCTGATGTCTAAAATATATTAGGACATACCTCCGTCAATAGAAAAAAACCAAGTCTATTACATAAGATAGAAAGACCATGAAATATATATCTTCCGAAGTATGGAAGCTCACCACTTCAAAGTCAACACACGGCCCGCTCGAACACCTGGTCACTGTGCGGGAAGAGAAGAAGAAGCTCCAACCCCTGTGTCGCATGGAGACACAACGTCCGGAGATTATTAGTGGTTGGAGCGCTTGCATGTAACTCAAGGATAAGGATAAAATAGTGTCATCATTAAAAACCAAATCAAACCATCATATGAAACCATATTTATTTACTTAGGTATATATGTAGATATATAGATACATCGAGTGCCGGGAAAAGAAACAAGGCATTAGCATGCATTTCA
Organism: Capsicum pubescens; assembly: GCA_030864215.1. Taxonomy (NCBI): domain Eukaryota; kingdom Viridiplantae; phylum Streptophyta; class Magnoliopsida; order Solanales; family Solanaceae; genus Capsicum; species Capsicum pubescens. The sequence continues at coordinate 160,436,360 of CM061544.1, forward strand.
AAACATCCAATCATGATACATGAAGTGGAGGGCTCTAACCTTCCACTTACTTATAATAGGAAGTTTGAAATTCTCGATTATATCAAGCAAGAGGACTCTAACCTTAAGCTGCCTTATTAATCAAGTGGACTCTAACCACAATCCGTTTTATTAAGAAGGTTGACTCTAAACACAAGCCGTTTTATTCAAGACGTAGACTCTAACCACAAGCTATTTTATTAAGCAAGTGGACTCTAACCACAAGCCATCTTCTTAAGCAAGTGGACTCTAACCATAAGCCATCGCGTCTATTACTAGTCGGCATTGGGACTCTAACCCTTTGTCCATGCATTCACATCCACTTAGTTCAACGTTCGAGGACTCTAACCCATTTATCCAATTCAAGACTTCAAGGCTACACTTCAACGCCATACATGACCATAAGGTCATTATGAACCATTTATCAATCAATCACTTTAATACGCCAATGCCTTGGTTTCAATCACTATTCAATTCAAATAGGGGTCATCAAGCCTTTACCAAACCATTCATTCCTCATCAGCATTCTTACACCAAGCTTTAGTTCAAATATAATTCAATTTCATGTTTAGAGACTCAAACCCCTTTTAACCAATCAATGCACCAAGGTTACCAATTAACTCATTACATGGACAACCAGGTCTTTATAATGTCATTTACTAATCATTCTTACTCAATAAGCCATTGCCTTAGTTCAAAACACTATTAACATGTGACTAGTTATTTTTCTTAGAAATTTTCACAAAACCTTGGGGGCATACCTTTACCATGACCAAAATCAAAGTAAAAATCATCAATATTAGGGTTATTCATGAATCATTAGTTATACCATAATCAAAAATCACCCACATGTGCAAACTATCCCCAAATTATGTATAAACACAAGTTTAAATAAGAATAAACAATACTCATCACTATGCATCAAAACCCTCAATATTTGGTTTCAAAACACACCATTCAAGAATCAAAATCAATGTTTAAAATACATTATATTTGAGAAATAACAACGAGGGAAAAGTCACATGACTTATACAAGATGATTCACGGAAAAAACTTGATCCTCTTAACCTATAGATGAACACCTCTTGAAACCCTAGCCTCCAATCTTATTGAAGAAGTTTAAAGAGTGTTTTGGAATGTTTTGATCTTGTACAAGTGAATAATGAAGGGCCAAACAATGTTATAAGTCACGGGTCATAAGCGTTTAGGGGTGGGAAAAGTTTAAAATGTCTTCGTCTTAAAAGCTAAAAATTTGAACCCAGGAGGGTACGACTTCCACACCTAAATCATGTATGAGTGGTACCTTATCTCGTACCCTAGACCTCACCATGGACATATAAATTTTTCAACATATGACTTGTCAAGGTTCAATCGTACCCTAAGGTAGAAAAAATACCCTACAACTTGTACCCTGGGCAGAATGCACTAGGTTGACCTCTAAACACTATACGACTAGGCAGCTTATTACTCATACCCTAACATATGAGGTGTATGGTACCTAATCGTACCTTTGACAAAATGTAACCCCGCATACACTGATCATCATACAAGAGGAGAGTACTATATTGTACCTTAGGGTACGAAAAATATGCACCATGTCCAGAAACTCAAAACTTGGGGGAATTTTCTAAGGGTCCAAAGCCTAGGTGTTTCGATTCTCCCCTACTTGAATCATTCATCCTCGAATGACGGGTAAGGCAAGCACAAGCATGAGCTAACACATCATAGCACATCAATCTAATCTTAAACCAAGTTAGAAAACAACGACATACAACAACGATAAGACACATGCCATAATTATTATCAATCAAACATTCATTCAATTGACTTTGGGAATCCAACCCCATGCCTATCAAAATACTTGCTCAATTCAAAGTTTAGGGACTTGAACCCATTGCCTATCAAAGACATAAATCAAGTCAAGAAGAGTACACATACCTTAAGCATGAGTTTCCGAAATGAAAAACAAATGCGGATACTTGGACTTCATGTCCTTTTCTGCCTCCCAAGTAGCTTCCTCAGACTTTTGGTTCCTCTATAGAAACTTCACCGAAGCCACCTCTTTTGTTTGCAACCGGTAAATTTAACAATCTAAGATCCTCACCTGGACCTTCTCATAGGACAAAGAGTCCAAAATACCAAAATCCTACAAGGTAACAATCAATGAAGGATCACCTATATATTTCCGTAACATCAACACATGGAATACCGAGTGGATGGAGCTCAAACTAAAGGGCAACTCCAACTCATAGGCAACATTACCAACCCTATTCAAAATCAGATAAGGACTAACATACTAGGACTAAGCTTCCCCTTCTTACCAAACCTCATCACTCTCTTCTTGGGAGATACTTTAAAGAATACCCAATCGCCAACATTAAACTCCAAATCCCTACATCTTAAAACCGCATAGGACTTTTAGCAACTTTGATCGGCTTTCAACCTATCACGAATCACCTTCACCTTCTCTAAGGTTTGGTGAACCAATTCAAGTCCAAGCAACTTATCCTCACCAACTTCATACCACCCAATAGGAGAACGACACCTCCTACCATACAATGCCTCAAAATGAGTCATACCAATGCTAGAGTGGTAACTATTGTTATAGGCAAATTCAATCAAAGGAAAATAGTTGTACCAACAAGCACCATAATCAATCACATATGCACGGAGCATATCTTCCAAGGTCTGAATGGTCCTCTCTATTTGTCTATCCGTCTGCGGGTGGAAAGTGGCACTAAGGCATACCTTAGTTCCCAAACTTTTATGAAATGACTTCCAAAAATGAGATGAGAATGGAGTACCATGATCTGATATGATATAAACTAGAGCACCATGAAACTTTACAACCTCTGTAAGATACAACTTAGCATAACCCTCCATCGAATAACTAGTCCTCACCAGCAAGAAGTGAGCAGACTAGGTCATTCTATCGACATTGACCCAAATAGAATTATATTAATTCCGAGACCGGGGAAGACCGGTGATGAAATCCATATTGATTACCTCCCACTTGCATTCGGACAACTCAATCTCTTGGTACAAACCTCTAGGTCTCATGTGTTCAACTTTCACTTGTTGACACACTAGACATTTAGCGACAAAGCTGGCTATATTTCGTTTCATATATTCCACCAATAGAACTCCCTAAGGTCATGATACATCTTTATAGAACTGGGATGAGTACCATACCGAGATCCATGAGCGTCGACCATAATCCTTTCCCTTAATCTATCGACATTGGGAATGCATATCCTACCTTGGTACCTCAAGATACCATCACAATCCCAAAATCAACAACCTTTTGTTGACCCACACTACTCTTAATCTTCATCAAATCGGGATCCAACATTTTCTTTTCCTTTATCTCCACAACAAGAGATGACTGCAATACCTGATGCAGAAATACACCAGCACCCTTTAAATCCATGAGACGAACTCCAAGATTAGACAAATGGTGAATGTCCTTCACCAACTCCTGCTTATCCTCATCCACATGAGCTAAACTCCCCATGGATAACCTGCTAAGAGCATTAACAACTACGTTAGCTTTACATGGATGGTAATGGAGACTAATATCATAGTATTTTAGAAACTCAAGCCATCTCCTTTGTCTGAGTTTAACTTTTCTTGAGTAAACTTATACTGAAGGCTCTTACGATCAGAAAAGATGTCAACATAAATCCCATAGTGATAGTGTTGCTAAATTTTTAATGCAAATACAATGGCTACCAACTCTAAATCATGAGTGGGGTAGATCTTCTCTTGAATTTTCAATTTCCTAGAAACATAGGTCACCACCCTACTATGAAGTATCAATACACAACAAAGCCCAATGCGAGAAGCATCACAATATACCAAAAATCGATCATTACCCTCAGGCAAGGTCAAAATGGGAGCCAAAGTCAATTTATCTTTTAATTTCTCAAAACTACCCTCACACGTATCTGAACACAAGAACTTGACCTTTTTTGGGTCAATTTAGTCAATGGAACAGTTATCGTCAAAAAACTTTCCACAAATACCCTATAGTAACCGGCTAGACCCAAGAAGTTCTGAATATCGATTGGATTCGCAGGTCTAGGCCACTTCTTAACCACTGCAACCTTTTGTGGATCCACCATGATCTCCTCACTAGAGATAACATGACCAAGAAATGTCATAACCTTCAACCAAAACTCATACTTAGAGAACTTGACATATAAATGATGATCCTTTAAGGTTTGTAACATAATACAGAGGTGATCGACATGATCCACCTCACTCTTAGAATAGACCAAGATGTCATCAATGAAGGCAGTGACAAAAAAATCTAAAAATGAATGAAAGACATTATTCATCAAATCCATAAATGTCTCGGGGGAATTGGTCAACCCAAAAGACATAACTAGGAACTCATAGTGACCATACCAGGTCCTAAGGTATTCTTAGGTATATCCACTTCCCTAATATTAAGCTGATGATATCCTAACCTAAGGTCAATCTTAGAAAAACACTTTGCACCTTGAAGATGATCAAATAAGTCATCAATTTTAGAAAGAGGATACTTATTCTTTATGGTCCCACCTTGTTCAACTGATGATAATCAATGCTGATTCAAAGGGAACCATCCTTCTTACGCATAAACAAAATGAGAACACCCCAAGGAGACACACTAGGACAGATAAAACCTTTATCTAAGAGATCCTTCAATTTCTCCATAAGCTCTTTTAACTCTGCCAGAGCCATTCTATAAGGAGGGATTAAAATAGGATGAGCGCCTGGAACAAGATCAATCCCAAAATCAATTTCCTTATAGGGAGGAATACTAGGAAGGTCATCGGGAAAGACCACGCAAAACTCATTAATCACGAGAATGGATTCTAGAGAAGGACCTTTCGAGTTAGAATCTTTAACTCGAACCCAATGATATAAACACCCTTTAGAAATCAACTTTCGGGCTCTAAGATATGAGATAAACCTTCCCTTAGGCACTAAATAACCTCCTTCCCATATAATGACCAGCTCATTAGGGATTTTAAACATGACTTTTCGGGTACGACAATCTAAGGAAGCATAGCACAAATGCAACCAATCCATCTCCAAAATAATATCAATTGACTATGTTTAACTCTATCAAGTCCATCAAAGTTTCTTTACTACCAACAGCTACCGCACACCCCCTGTAGACTCTTTTAGTAACCACAGAGTCTCCTTCTATGGTAGAATCGGAAAAAGAAACCGACAAACACTCAGGACAAAAAACAAAATGCACAGCTACAAATAAGGTCACATAAGAGAGGGAGGACCCTGGATCAAGTAAAAAATATACGTCACTGGGGAAAAGTTACAACATTCCCATTATAAAATCTAGATATGCCTCAGACTCCTGATGAGTAGCAAGTCCATAAAAGCGATTCCAGCCAGTATCGGTACCATAAATAGAAGCAAAAGCAGAAATAGCACTCTTCAATGTAGAAGCAGATAAAGTAGAAATAGGCACCTTGTTGGCCCAAGAATCCACTAGAGAGGGGCAATCTCGTTGTATATGCTTAATCTAACCAAATCTAAAATATTTGTTCCTCCCCTACTCATATTTATGGTGATGATGTTGACCACAAAATCTACAAGGAGGGTAAGATGGAGCCGACTGAGCCTTACTAGCCTAGGATTAGGAACCCTATGACCAAAACCCACCATCAAACTGAGACTGACGATCACCCGATAGTCTCAGGTAAGGAGCATTAGCCAAGGAGAAAGAATCAAACTCTTTCACTTCTTTCTTGGCCACTTACCACTATCTCTACCACTTTGCTTAAAAGGCCTAAATTTATTCCCTTGCCTTTTACTAAACTCAACATGTTTTTTTTCTCTTCCTCCACTTGTTGCATATATACCACCAACGTAGAGATATCTATATCCTTGATCAATAAAGTACTCTTTCTCTTAAGGATCAACTCAAGAGACAGTCCCCAAGAAAATTTATGTATTCTATCCCTCATGTTAGAAACTATCTCAAAAGTATATCAAGATAAGTAATGAAACTTCAAGGCATACTCCTTGACTGACATCTTTCCTTTCCTCAAATTAACAAACTCCTCTATTTTTGCTTCCCTCAACGCTTGAGGAAAGAAGCGGTCCAAAAATACATTAGTGAAATCCTCCCACAAAAATGACTCACCAACATCACCCTTTTCCTGATCCCATTCTTCGTAACATTGGTACGCCATATCCTTCAGTTGATAGGCTGCAAACTCTACCTCTTCCATATTAGTGGAAGGTATAACTCTAAAAAAAAATTCCATCTTATCCAGAAAACCTTAAGGATCCTCTTCTACCTTAACACCGGTAAAGGTCGAATGACACTACCTCATGAATTGGCCAACCCTTGTGGCCTCGGAAGATGGAGTAACAGATATACCACGTTTAGCCTGATAAGACACCAACAATGCAATTATATGAATTGACTGAGAAAACTCAACATTCGGCATGTCAACCTAAGGAACTAGGGAGGACTAGAGGGAACTGGTGGAACTCCAGGACCATTAGGAACTGGAAACCTAAACCATGTCTGGACTCCATAAGTAGAGCGTGTCGCATCAATATTGTCCCCAGTCAGGATGAAAGGGTTTGCAGGAACTTTAGATCTTCTAGGAGGCATGATCTGAAAGATGACCAAACAGAAATTAGAAGGATCCAAGACTGTAAACACTATCGCACAGAGTATGACAACAAAAAGGTAAGAAATTTCTAAATGTCTTATAGCCTCTCTCTTATAAGTGTGGTAGGCTACATACCCATAAAAGAGACTCTACTTGACATGGCTTTGTGGACACCCAACTGACCATGAACCTAGGCTTTGAAACCAACTTGACACAATCCAAAATTAGGCCTTTTCTTATGGATATCTTGATCCCAACAAGGATCGAAGATCGCCCTGTTAACCTAACCTAACTATCACATTAATTTATAAGTGTCGAATGAACTCCTAACATATAACTAGATAGCAAAAATAAAACTAGCAATCCTCACAGAAGAAGTGACTAATTAATCCATTAATGTCAATATACTAAGATAAATACCTAAGTCCACAGTCATCCACAAGACTCTACCAATCTGATGTCTAAAATATATCAGGACATGCCCCCGATAATAGCCAAAAACTAAGTCTAAAATAAGTCTATGACATAAGATAGAAGGACAATTAAATGTATGCCTTCCGAAGTATGGAAGCTCACCACTTAAAAGTCGACAAGATATGCTTGAACACCTGGTCACTGTAAAGGAAGAGAAGAAGAAGCAACGGACCTTGTGTCACTATAATACCCTATGTTTTTCCTACTTAAATTTGTTCCTAGAACATTAAGGGATATCTTCCAAAATGAATAATATTTATTTCATGTGGAATTTTCAACATTTTAACTTTCCATTGTGTGGGAAAGTGAATAAACTTTCCATCGATATCAAATTCACCCAAATTCGACACTCGGTTGAGAAGTTAGAGCATTTTTAAGTTGACAGTGTGACACCTAGACTCTCAGCGCGTCGCGGAGAAGGCAAAAATTACAATCGTCGATTCCAGTAGACCTCCGCAATCTTGGTGCATCACAAAATGGTCCATTTTCCCATTTGTCAAAATCCAGTAGCTCAACGCGATCTTACCGCTGCGCATTGGTGGTCAAAATGATATTTCAAAAGGGCACCGTGATTTTGTCGCGTCGCACCAAGCCCTCAGTTCCTACTTGTCTATTTCCAGTGGCTCGATGCGATCACGGCGCATTGCGCCAGGTACCTATTTTGGAAAATTTCAGTGGAAATTAAGGGCCCGTTTGTCCATGGAAATTTTTCCCTTTTTTCGAAAAGTTTTTCCGGAGTTGAAAATTGTGGTGTTTGGCCATGAAAATTCAGAAAAAAATTCTGAAAAAAAATTCTGAAAAGGAAAAACAGGTTTTTGTTGTTTTCACAATTTTTCAACTCCAATTCCAACTTTTATTATTATTACATATAACCCCAATCTTTTAAATTTTTACATAAAACTCTCCTTATAACATTACTTTTTCAATATTACGTATATAGCAGTTTTAAGGAATAAGATAATTATAATTTCAAACTTAATGCTATCCTAATTAATCTATATCTCTTTTTCTCTCTCATCATTATTTTTATCCCTTATGTAATTTTCTTCCTTATTTAAGACATTATTTTACTGCTAATTTATATTTATACCCATAAATATATAAAGTATTATATTTATACCCATAAATATATAAAGTATTATATTTATAATAGAAATATACAAAGTATGTTATATATAAAGTTTATACCATGTATATACCATATACACACATATATAAACATACAAAGTATTAAGAAACATACTAAGCATATTTATAATATAAATATACAAAGTATGTTATATATGAAGTTTATACCATGTATATACCATATACACACATATATAAAAATACAAAGTATAAAGAAACATACTAAGCATATTTATATATTTATGGTATATGATATAATATACCATAAATATGCAAAGCATGTTTTACATAGAAATAATTTATTCACACACAGTAAAATCTTTCATGTATAAGAAAATTAAAGAAATAAATTAGCGGCACCCTAAAATTTAATAACAACTCATCATTTCCTATTTTTTAGGAACGAAAAATGAAGGAAATAAATAAATAAATTCCTAAAAAAAAAAAACTTGTTTGAAAGATAATATTTGTTACCTAAAAAATAGAAAGCGGTGATCTGTTAATATAACATCCATATTTAAAATTTTCAAATATGAGAAACGTCTATTAATGTAAATATTATATATGTCATAATTGAAATTCATTAAATATGGCCATGTATATATAATTATTTTTATAATAATGGCTAATTGTGTTCGTTTTCCATTAGTAGGTAAATTTTAGTTGGGTGATTTTGATAGTTTGTAAAAGTTAGGGCATAAAATAATATTTAAAAAAAAAAATTCAAAATTCAAAAAAAGGCATGGCCAAACAAAACTCCAAGTTCAACTCCAACTCCGGTAAATTTTAGTTTTCATGGCCAAACGGCTACTAAAAGCTTCGTCCAGGGTTAATTTGGCCTTTTTCCATAACTTTATTTTTTCCATATATGGGATTTAATCCTTAAAATCATTCTCAAGTCATTATTTATTGAATTTTCACCAAATAAAAGGATTCTCTATAGAGGAAAACAAAACCCTAGATCAGCAAAGCTTTCTCCCCAAGGAAATCCAATTATCCTTCATTAATTCTCCAAGGTAATTCAAGATTAAGAATTTTCAACTCAAGAACTCCAAGAATTCAACTTTAAAGCATCAATAGGGATCCAAGATTCAAGTCCTATCATCTAGTTCATCAATTGAGATATGTAGGGTTATGAACAAGGATACTCCTTTCATCCTTGTGCACAAAACTTATTTTTAATTATAAAAGTTATTTGATTTTATGTGATTTTTCATAAAATTGAAGTTAGGTTTTATATCCAATATTTCTATTCATAAGATTAAGAGATTTCCATTGATTTTCAAGTTGAATTACATAATTTTATTCATATTTTCATGCATATTACGAAAATTTCCAGATTTTATGATGAATTATAAATGTTTACATTATCTAGCATGAATTTTAAGATGTTTTAACATGAGTTTGATGCTTGGGTCATTAATCCCTAATGAGTATTGCTATTTCAAGATTATTTGTGCTATGAGCACCCTTAGATAAGATTCTTCTCAGATTTTGATAAAGATTTGACCTTTTTGGTCCTAAGCTAAGATAAAGAATCCACTTTGTTCATATGACTTGAGATTTAAAGAACAGAAAGAGCATAATTGGTTTTCTTGTAAACCCTTGTGCTATTTTTGAAGTGAATTTCTTAAGATTATGAGCATAAGAATAGGAGTAGTATTTAGAACTGAGATGGGTATGTTACCAAGGTTTCATGCCCCAGAACTACATGCCACCGTAGGATTAAGATTATTCCCACTTCTACGTGGATGACTAAGATTGTGATCACTTAAGATAAGAAGTTCTATTCTGATGGCAAGGGTAGAACAGCCCTACCTAACGGGGGCAAGTCGTGGGACTCTATGGATGCTCACATGGTGTATGTCAGTTAGAAGAACCTCCCAAAAAAAAGATGTCCCCTACTATTAAAATAGTTTATTGGCTTAAATCCTTAACATAAAAGCATATGTTTTGAAAGCTATAGTTTTAAGATTCTTAAAGTCTTCAGATGAAGTATTTCCTTTTTCAGAATAGTTTTTAAAGAGTTTCCTTTCAGACTACAGATCTTAGAACAGAAAGAGTAACAGAAAATCTTTTATAAAATTAAGTGTAAAGGCTCACAAGTTTTACTCAGATTATGTTTTAAAGAAAGATAGTAACTTCATAGTTTAACTTTTAGAATTCAGATTTTAGAGTGAGTCCTTTCTACACTTAGACAGAATGACTTAAAGAGAGAATACAAGCTCAACCTTTAGAACTAAATGTTATGGCTCATAGGATTTATAAAGTATGTTTTTCTTCCTATTGTTTCATAATTTAGTATTTCAGATATTCCATCTTATGTGAGTCATTTATATTTAGGATGCATCATTTTACAAATTATGATGATTGCTATTATGTTTTACTTATACATTTACCCCCATATACTCATTACATCCTCAAAGTACTGATCCACATATATGTCTATGTGCTACATTATCTCATAATATAGGTACGATTTGTAGCACACATACCATATTCAGACAGCTTGCAGGTTCCAGCCAGCAGATAACGATTTGTTTAAAAGATAATATTTGTTACCTAAAAAATAGAAAGCGGTGATCTGTTAATATAACATCCATATTTAAAATTTTCAAATATGAGAAAACGGCTATTAATGTAAATATTATATATGTCATAATTGAAATTCATTAAATATGGCCATGTATATGTAATTATTTTTATAATAATGGCTAATTGTGTTCGTTTTCCATTAGTAGGTAAATTTTAGTTGGGTGATTTTGATAGTTTGTAAAAGTTAGGGCATAAAATAATATTTAAAAAAGTTTTTTCAAAAGTCAAAAAAAAATTCAAAAAAAGGCATGGCCAAACACAACTCCAAGTTCAACTCCAACTCCGGTAAATTTTAGTTTTCATGACCAAACGGCTACTAAAAGCTTCGTCCAGGGTTAATTTGGCCTTTTTCCATAACTTTATTTTGTCCATATATGGGATTTAATCCTTAAAATCATTCTCAAGTCATTATTTATTGAATTTTCACCAAATAAAAGGATTCTCTCTAGAGAAAAACAAAACCCTAGATCGGCAAAGCTTTCTCCCCAAGGAAATCCCATTTTCCTTCATTAATTCTCCAAGGTAATTCAAGATTAAGAATTTTCAACTCAAGAACTCCAAGAATTCAACTTTAAAGCATCAATAGGAATCCAAGATTCAAGTCCTATCATCTAGTTCATCAATTGAGATATGTAGGGTTATGAACAAGGATACTCCTTTTATCCTTGTGCCCAAAACTTATTTTTAATTATAAAAGTTATTTGATTTTATGTGATTTTTCATAAAATTGAAGTTAGGTTTTATATCCAATATTGCTATTCATAAGATTAAGAGATTTCCATTGATTTACAAGTTGAATTACATGATTTTGTTCATATTTTCATGCATATTACGAAAATTTCCAGATTTTATGATGAATTATAAATGTTTACATTATCTAGCATGAATTTTAAGATATTTTAACATGAGTTTGATGCTTGGGTCATTAAGCCCTAATGAGTATTGCTATTTCAAGATTATTTGTGCTATGAGCACCCTTAGATAAGATTCTTCTCAGATTTTGATAAAGATTTGACCTTTTTGGTCCTAAGCTAAGATAAAGAATCCACTTTGTTCATATGACTTGAGATTTAAAGAACAGAAAGAGCATAATTGGTTTTCTTGTAAACCCTTGTGCTATTTTTGAAGTGAATTTCTTAAGATTATAAGCATAAGAATAGGAGTAGTATTTAGAACTGAGATGGGTATGTTACCAAGGTTTCATACCCCAGAACTACGTGCCACCGTAGGATTAAGATTATTCCTACTTCTACGTGGATGACTAAGATTGTGATCACTTAAGATAAGAAGTTCTATTCCGATGGCAAGGGTAGAACAGCCCTACCTAACGGGGGCAAGTCGTGGGACTCTATGGATACTCACATGGTGTATGTCAGCTAGAAGAACCTCCCAAAAAAAAGATGTCCCCTACTATTAAAATAGTTTATTGTCTTAAATCCTTAAGATAAAAGCATATGTTTTGAAAGCTATAGTTTTAAGATTCTTACAGTCTTCAGATAAAGTATTTCCTTTTTCAGAATAGTTTTTAAAGAGTTTCCTTTCAGACTACAGATCTTAGAACAGAAAGAGTAACAGAAAATCTTTTATAAAAGTAAGTGTAAAGGCTCACAAGTTTTACTCAGATTATGTTTTAAAGAAAGATAGTAACTTCATATTTTAACTTTTAGAATTCAGATTTTAGAGTGAGTCCTTTCTACACTTAGACAGAATGACTTAAAGAGAGAATACAAGCTCAACCTTTAGAACTAAATATTATGGATCATAGGATTTATAAAGTATGTTTTGCTTCCTATTGTTTCATATTTTAGTATTTCAGATATTCCATCTTATGTGAGTCATTTATATTTAGGATGCATCATTTTACAAATTATGATGATTGTTATTATGTTTTACTTATACATTCACCCCCATATACTCATTACATCCTCAAAGTACTGATCCACATATATGTCTATGTGATACATTATCTCATAATATAGGTACGATTTGTAGCATGCATACCATATTCAGACAGCTTGCAGGTTCCAGCCAGCAGATAACGATTCCTCCTACTTTGGGAACTTTAGTTCCTTACTCTCATGTATTGATTAGTGATAGTTGGGGTCGCGTCCTAGATATCTATAGTCAGTATAGTAGAGGCTTCACAGATGTTAGTTAGAGTCAGTTATGTATTTTCAGTCCCTCTTTCAGACCTTATTAGAATGTAAAAGTTGTATCAGTATTGTATTTTCATAGATTCCACCATTATTATGTTTCTGCGATGTAAACTCAGTCATTTTATACATATTATTCAGTTGCTTATAAGTTATGCTAGTAGAAGGGTTAGCTTGGTATCACTTATGGTCCTAAGCACATTGTGGCATCTCGGGATAGATTTTTGGGGCATTACAGTCGCGTGGGGACACAGCGTTCGAAGATAGTTAGCGGTTAGAGCACTAACATGTAACTCAAATAAGTATAAAATAGTGTCATAATTCAAAACCAAATCAAACCACCATATGCAACCATATTTATTTACATAGGAAAATATGTAGATATATAGATACATCGAGTGTCGGTAAAGGAAACAAGGACATAGCATGCATTTCAAAACATCCAATAATAATACATGAAGTGGAGAACTCTAACCTTCCACTTACATAGATTAGGAAGTTTGAACTTTCTGATTATATCAAGCAAGAGGACTCTAACCTCAAGTCATCTTACTAAGAAAGTGAACTCTAAACACAAGTTGTTTTATTAAGAAAGTGGACTGTAACCACAAGCCGTTTTATTAAGAAAGTGGACTCTAACCACTAGACGTTTTACTAAGCAAGTGGACTCTAAACGCAAGCCATCTTATTATGCAAGTGTATTATAACCATAAGCCATCGTGTCCATTACTAGTCGACTTTGGGACTCTAACCCTTTTTCCTTCCATTCACATCCATTTAGTTCTACATTCAAGGACTCTAACCTACTTAGCTAATTCAAGTCTTCAATGCTACACTTAAACGCCATATTTGACCATAAAATCTTCATGAACCATTTATCAATCAATCACTTTAATAAGACAATGTCTTCATTACAATCACTATTTAAGTCAAATTGGGGTCATCAAAACCTTTACGAAACCATTTGTTCTTCAATATCATTCTTACACCAAGCTTTAGTTCAAATACAATTCAATTTCTTGTTTAGGGACTCAAACCTTTTTGAGAAAATCAAACCACTAAGGTTACCAATTAAATCATTTCATGGCCAACCAGGACCTTACAAATTCATTTATCAATTATTCTTACTCATTAATCCATTTCCTTAGTTCAAAACACTATTAATATGTGACTATTTATTTCTCTTAGACATTTTCACAAACACCTTGAGGGCATACCATTACCATGACCAAAATCAAATTAAAAATTATCAATCTTAGGGATATTCATGACCCATTTAGTAAACTACAATCAGAAAGCACCTACATGTGCAAACTATCACCAAATCATGTATAAACACAAGAGTAAACAATACTCATCACTGTGCATCAAAATCCTCAATATTTGGTTTCAAAACCCACTATTCAAGAATCAAAATCAATGTTTAATAGTTATGATATTTGAGAAATTAAAATGAGGGAAGAGTCACATGGCTTACACAAAATGTCTCCATGGGTGTATACCTACGGAGGTATGATATTAAGTTAGATTTGTATGCACCTACTCTATCATGGATACCTGTCACCTTGACATAACCAAATTGTTTTTTGGAGTGATATTGACTTAGATGTTAGGTCAGGGTATTTTGATTAATCTCAGTCTCAATTTGCTCCTTTAGAACAAGTCTGACGACTAGGTCCTAAACTTTACTTTACTCATACTGCCTCAAGTTTCATCTCCTAAGATGAATTCATTTGGGACCAGGTCCCTTGAAATCATCTTTTTCATAGTGAAACACTTTTACTTTGAAGTGTCTTGAGTGAGAATCCAGTCAGGTCTTTCATCATTGAGCTTTGATCCCTTTCGCTCAACACGCTTTTCTTGACTACAATCCATTTCCCATGCCTGGAATCATGATCATAAGTTAGATTTGGGAACCCACTTAAGTTTGAGTTTCTAGTAGGAGGATAGTGGTGTGATCAAATTCTTCTTAGCCCATCTAGGCAGTGAAATGTTCCTCTTCACCCTTTTTAGAGACCCAAAGCCCTTAGGATGTGCATTCTCCTACTGAATGTATTCAGTATTCTTCAATTTATCCTTAAGCCAGGACTGACATTTTTCTCTCAAATGTCCATCTCATCTATAGTGAGTGCATAGGAGTTTGTTCCCTTTGCTTCCAACATAATGATCAACCTTTATTTTAGAATTAACAGGTTGGAGTTCTACTTGAAAGCCAAAACCTCTACCATCATTGACTTCTTAATAGGTCAGACTAAAGAGGATATGTGAAGAGGCCAGCCATTTAAGAGATTTGTTCAACTCTTTTCTTAAGCGGACCAGGTCCCTCTCTAACTCTTCTTTCCTGTGCAGTGCCGCCATAAGATGTTCTTGATAATCCTTCAACCTTTCTTCCAAATCAATTTGAAATCAAGAAGCCTCTCTCTTTTCTTTGTAATCTAAGTCACTTCCCTTCTTTGGGTGACTCATACAACTCAGATACTCAGATTTTAATTTAGAGAACATTTCTTCAGTTTCAGATATCTTAAACGTTAATGCAATCAAATCAAGCTCTTGATTCTCTACTTTCTCCTCTAATACATTCTTATCAATAATTAGTTCACATACAGAGTTTATCAACACACCACAAAGCCTTTTATCTTCTTAGTATAGTAGTTATATAGGTGATCCTTTAAGTCAAAAAGGGTTACCTCTTTTTCTTATTCTTCTTTTAAATTTGCCATGAATGCACACAAGGAATCAAAGATAACTGGATTGTTTTCCACTGCTAACCTAGATACATCTCCAATATTCCCATCTTTATCAAATTTATTGGAAAAATCTCCCCATGTTGTCAGAACTTATTTTACTACATACTCAGCTGTAGTTTTCCTTATTGACTTTCCATGAACCTGATCATTCTTTTGTATTTGGTAGTTTCTCATGAATGCTTCAGAGCTAACATTTTTGTGACAGCCTTCAATCTTATGATTTTATTTGCTAAGTTGATCACCCCTTTTTATAGATCTAGTGATTTTTATTGCTAAAAGTGCAACATTGGAGTTTTCTTCACCTGGGTCAGACTCTAAATCTTTCATGGTCAGGAATCTCTCCCATCTTGCTTCTTTTATTTCCACCCCTAGTTTAGTTATTACAGACATAATGACCAGACCACTCTAGGTATGAACCTTTTAGAGTTACTTTCTCTGAACCCAATTGTATAACCCTTGGGGGTGCACTACAAAGTGAGGGACCAGGTCCCTCAGAGTCAAACACAAGTGATAGAACAGTAAAGAAGCTATGAAGTGCTTTAAAAACAAAGACAATGTAGGAAAGTAAAAATATAGGATTTTTATGTGAAAACCCAAGAAGGGAAAAACCCGGTTTGCCCTCATAAGCACTACAGAAATCCATTATAATCAACCTCCTGATTACAGTCTAGATTTCAACCTACCTCTAGTCTCCTTTCTTTTATAGAAACACTACTACAAGCTCATCTTGGTAACTCTACCAAGGACTCTCTACACTAATTAACTCTAATCAGCCTCACCAACTTAGGTAACTCTACCTAAGCACCCACAAAAAATAACTACTCTTATAACATGAGTAGTTCAGTTATAATTTAACTCTCACTCAAGAACTATTTTGTTTAAGCACTCATAATTAGCTAAGAGCTTGAGCAGATTGGAAATTGGATTTTGATGCCTCTCTTCACTCTTTCTAATTTGTCCAAAACACATTTGATAAAGAGGTGTCTCTTATCTTTTATAGCTGAGTGATGATAGGGGATGAAGGATCATTGGACCAGCTATCTAAATTAGTACAAAATAGCACCTGCAAGTTTGTTACACAAGAGGAAAAAACTGTGCAGATGATGCATGCCAATTGTACTTTACCTTGCACGTTCAGGGACCTGGTCCCTTGCAGTTTAGCTGTTCATCATCAAAACTACATATAGCAGCTCTTTAAACCCTTTACCAGCTTAGCTAGCAATGTTTCCATTCTATAGTCAGTATCATAATTTCTCTATGGAACATACAAACCACTCTTCTCCTTATAATCATTCTTTATTCTCCAGTCACCATCCCGTTCTCTAATCCTATCCCTATACCTTTCCCCATAATAGTTTCAACCTTGATTTCCTTGCCTTGAGTTCCAAGAGTCCTGATTGGACCCTTGGACCTTGGCTCAAAAACCCACGATCTCCCTAATCAAGTACTTTGTTTCCTCCTCCGAGTCAGACTCGTTATGTCTAGTGGATTTACTTTATGCTCCCACTACATTTACCTTTTTTGATCCCATAGTTGCAAACTTATTGGTAAGCAACCCAATCTTGGTTCTCAATTATGCTACCTACTGAGCCACTGTCTCATCTAGGGATCTCTACTCAGTAGAAGCACCAATAGCTTAAGTATCGGCTCCCCCCTATTTTCCTTCCAAGTATGCCATCCTTGATTGGTCTTAGTGATCCAATTTAAGATTTCACAACTTGCTTCGAACGAAGACCCATGAAAGCCCTTCTAGTAATAGTGTTAGCCAAAACCTTGGTGTTAGCATTCAGGGATCTATAGAATATCTCAAGCAAATTCCTCCCTGAAATTTTGTGACTAGCATATTCATCAGCTTCTTCTTAAACATCAACCAAGTCTCGAACAGTGCCTATGAATGAAATTATCTAAAATTATAAATCTCAACCTTCACTACTATATTCTAGAAGGCGAGAAAAATTTATCCCAAAATTATGCTTGCAACTCATTCCAAGTGGTAATGGCCCCACGAGGTAGTTCCCCTAACCATAACTTTACTTCACCTGTAAGAGAGAATGGGAACAACCAAAGTAAAGCTTCTTGACTCACCCTTGGTAGATCGTACGAAGAGCAAATCCAAACAAATTTTATGATGTACATGTTTCCATCATCAGTAGGCAAACTAGCAAACTCACCTTTCATATTAAGCATGTGAATTATTGTACTCGTAATGTCAAATTTTGTTCCTTGGGGAAAAACTGGAGGAACAATATCTCCTATATTGATCGGTTTAACAAATCCCAAATATTTTTTTATATTATAATAAACTGGAAAGTAATGATAAGAAAGTAGTTAAAATCTATCTCTTCTAAGTTTATCACGGTCAAGTATTACTCAATAATCTATTTCCCTATGTCTAGCCTTTTCCTCAGCACGTCAGGCTAGTGCTAACCTCTCACTCCTCAGCTATTAACTAACTAGTAGTTTCCTTAACAGTTTTATGAACACCATCCGAAAGTGGTTGATTTAATGTATTTGGATCATCTTAAAGCCTTTCGTACTGGGCTTCATGCTCATACTTCTATCTTACAATTCTGTCGTAAGGTTCATTCAAGATCAGGATCAAAAGGAATCAGGTGATTGCCTTGACTCCTAGTATTAGGCATACACCAGTGTATACCCTAAAAATAGAAGAAAACAAAAAACCTACAACCTCAATCGATCAATCTGTAACCGTATTCTCCAATAATGGTGCCAAAATTTAATGTCGCCTAAATTACACCTCCTAAAAATTATAATGTGGTTGATTATCAAATATAGAAACCAACAAGGTTGGGGTCGATCCCACAGGAATATGATAAAAATCTGTCAAAATATTATTGATATAGCTAGAAAGTGCGGAAAGTAAAGGGGGATTTTGTAATAACAGTAGTAATAGTAACAATGCTGGCAAATAGGGTTGTTATCAGTATAAGACGATACTAGGAGTGTGTTCCCCTTACTTCTTAACCTCATAGACTTATCATGCTCGTCAAACTATCTTGGTGCATTGCATGCATAATCTAACAATTTATGTATCACCTAACTATCTCTCGTCGTAGGTTTGGGTGAATTTTACTCATATCCTCTGGATCTCAGAGTGTCGCATTACTAACCCTTGTTTTGGATCCCAGATAAACTATCTCCTGTCAATCTCAGAGTGTTGCATTACTAACCCTTGTTTTGGATCCCAGATAAACTATCTCCTGTCAATCTCAAATTAATTAGATGAAGGTTAGTAGCTTCAAATTATGGTTGTGATCTATTTTCCCAGTCTCAACCACTCTCTTGAGTTAGTATTGAATACATGTGAGTTCCTAATGTTTGCAATAATTAATAAAGAAATCACAATACATGCAAGAACACCAATCAAGAATGACTTTACACTCTCTCTACTTTGTTAATCTATCAGTGTTCCCACAACCTTAGTTATGCAGTTTAGCTGCTCATGATTGTAAGAACACACATAGAATTCATTATTCAAAGCATATGAATGATCTCATGAATAATTAAGAATGAAAACCAAAATATTAAATTAATATCAAACCCTAAAAACCAAGAACAAGAATTCCTAGATCAAAAGTGTATCTCAAAACTCAAAAAACATAACAAGTGTATAAAATACGTAAATTGTGTAACCTAATAATGAAACATTTAATGGATATTTATAGATACATCAAAAAACTAGAAAACCTATCCTAAACACAATAGGAAATCAAAGTCGACACCAACCTATGACCCCAAATAAAAATCGTAGGTAGTACCTACAGGCCATTGGTAGGTTCGTAGGAATCAAAGGAGTCTTCAAGTCTTCAGAAACCTACCTACAAGTTGTACCTATGCTTTCATAGGTATGGTCCGTAGGAGTCATAACAAAACTTTAGCTTGCATAACTATAAGACTACTACTTGTGTGGGCCATCTATGGGCCCGTAGGTAGTACTTATGGCCCATAGGTACCCCTCGTTGGTAGCTCTCTCAACTTATTTTCATCATTTTTTGCTCCTTTTTTGCTCCGGGCACTATTTTCCTACAAATCCAACATAAAAACGCATCATATCTAACAACTATACCTAAATACTTACATAATTTCCTTTTTTTAAGCATTAAAAGTGTCATGAAATCATGAAACATTATTGGTGCTTCTCGAAACATCAATATTATATTTTAGGTTTCCTAAGATGTGCGATTCAAAAGTTTATACTAATCATGTGTCTTTTCTAAGGTTTATCCACTAGTTGCTGAATAGAAAATAATCTTCATGTTAGGCTCAAGTGCCTCTATAAATATATGCACCAAAACCTCATTATTTTGATGGTGGTATGGTAAATCACAAAGCATGGACTTAAAACTCTTCCAGGCTTGATATAGATCTTCATCATCTTTCTATGTAAATCTTAATATCTCACTCCTTAATTTTGTGGTCTTTCTAGATGGAAAGAAATTGATTAAAAACTTTTTGGCTAAATTATACAAGTGGTGATAGAATTTGGTGGTTCTACCTTCAATAACCTCTTTGTTTCCCCTAATAAAGAGAAATAGAAGAGTGTGAGTCTCACAGAGTCAAATGAGATTCCTGCAGGGATATATGTGTCACTGATCTTAAGAAAGTTCTGCAAATGCTATAGTGGATTATTATGATATAGACTAGTGAACTGCTCATTGGTATGCATAGTTGCACCATATTTTGTTTAAGATCAAATCAAACTCCTACTTTCAGTCTGTGAATATTAGAGGTGACATTATTAGCGAGTGGGATTTCCACCTTGTGAACTATTTTTTCTGCCATTTCTATGGGGCAATGTCTTCCTACTAAGAAAGTTGAATCTGCTGAAGTGGATATTAAAGAGCAGCTACTCTTCTCCGCTGATGAAATACTCATTAAGGCTTCAAATACTCTTTCTCTTTCCAGCTTAAAGAATAGATTGTACCTACAAATGAAGCTGCTAAGATCAAGTTGTAAACACTCGTGCAATATTAGTAAAAATAAAAATTAAAAAAATACTAATTTTTAAAGTCCCCGACAACAGCGTTAAAAACTTATTAAGCTCTACCGCACACCCAAGTGCACAAGATCGTAGCAAGTAATATAGAAGCTATTTTAAGTTGGATATCAAACTCACACAAGATCTACGATTAGAGATTCATTTAATTTTATTTCAACTAATAATTTAGATAAGTGTTGTGATTTATCAAGGAAAACTTGGTAAAACTATATTATTCTAAGTGTTGTAAAATTAATAAAGTAAAACACGGATAATTTCAGCAAAGGTTGTAATCAATATTAAGGGAAATTCCAGGTCTATGTCCTTTACCACAATCATGTATAGCATTTATTTGTCTCAATGAACTTTATTTCTCTAATTGTTGATTTTAGGGTTAATTATTTATTTCGAGAATGGTCATCCTCTAAATCACCTATTTAAATTAGTTTCACAACTACATCGTTGAGTGGAAATGTGAGTTTCTAATTTGAATGAATTAATATTTTTATTTCGTTCATAACCAAATAAGGCAAACTAGGTATATTGCTATCCTAGTTGAAAATCAATCTTAACATTAAGGCAGAGCTGATCTTATCCCTCATGTTTGTCGTCCTATTCTTACGTTCCCATGGTCAGTTCACATAAAAATTGCACATTTATTCTAATGTTGGTTAGCTACTAAAATAGTAAGCATAAGAATATGAAATTAATTAAATGAGAAACAAGATTCATTGATGCAAATAAACTACTATAAAGTCATGTTCTAGCCGTAACCCTAGACCAAGTGTAATTAGCTACTCATAATTGGAAAGAAAATACAAGAATTAGTGTTAACCATATCAAAGTAATGAGTAGCGGAGTCTAAAGATGAAGTATCCTCATAAAAACTCTTGAGTCTAAAGATGAAGTACCCTCATAAAACCCTTGATCTCCCTATTTTGCTTTCAAAAATCATATATAATTGACTACAGGTCATCCTTCGGCTACTTATAGAGGGGGACCCCTCAAAATCCAAGCCTATTAGGACTTAGGAGGTTGCCAGGAGTTTGAAAAAATCCCATAAAAAACAAGCTTTGTGGTATGGAGGCGGTGCAGAGAAAAATGCATGGATTTGGCTTCACAACGCACCCTTCATAGCACATGTGCTCTAATGGATTGCTTGGTTGGGCTGTGCAGCACAGGGTTGGATCTGTGTTGCCCTGCTATATGGTTCAGAGGCTCCTTCAACTACAGAACTTTCCTTATATCCCATATCACGCTCGTTCTTGCTTCTCCTATCATTTTGGTTCCTTTCAAATCGCATTTTAGCTTGAAACATGATAATCACATTTTTAGTTCATCAATATTAATACATAAAGCACAAGAAAATATATGCATTTTTTCTCAAAATAAAGCTAAAATATGGATAAAGTATGGTACTTGAGTGTACAAATACACCTAAGATCATTATTCCATGAGTGTATAAATTCCTCAATTTATTCCTCCAATCAAATCAAGAGCAAATTATTCAAGCATCTAGGGTTCTATTTTCGGCTAGTCAAGTCAACTCTTTTCTTGTCAAAGTTTCTGTCTTAACAGATATGCAAGAATTCAGTAATGAACACTTTCCATCCTTACGACCAAGTATTTTAAGATTATCTCATATTATGTTAAAAGCTAGGGTATCCATGCCCAAATTCTTAAAGATAATTCCTTTATATATTTAGCCTAATTTTTGTGAAAGAGTTTCTATAATCTTATTAATATTATGTTAATTCCTTATTTATTCTTTGAAATTCATATTTTAGTAATATTTTACAAAATTATGAACCTTACATTGAAAAGATACATGTTCTAAATGTAAACTTCATCATGGGACTTATGATGTGAGATTGAACATAGACTCATAGCAGTACTATTGTAATAACTCATTCTATTGTTACTGAAAATATTTGCGGTAAGAATATGAGAACCTCTTTCACCCTAAGTTGTAGGACCGACCCACTTCGTTGTTACTAAAAATACCTACAATAAAAAAATGAGAACCTCTTTCACCCTAAGTTATAGGACTAATTCTTTAGTATGGGAGTGCATTGGACATGTACTAAGGTCATAAAATAACCCTAGGGTCAACTTCAAATGAGTATATCTCCTCAAATATAAAAGAGTTATTGGGCCTAATACCCACATAATGAAATATCTTTGAATTTTATTTCTAACACGTCTAATTGTTTATTAATCCATCTTCGGATTAAAATGTTATGACAATTTTATTAAACACTATCCGACTGATAAATTAACATCGGAACAGTAACTAGCAGTATATAAGCTTATTTTGATGGGTTTCAGTCCATAAATTCAAAAATTTCATTCCTAAGCCCTAAAAAGGCAATTTTCATATGGTTGGGGTATGAATCCTTTATTAAGGTAAGATTTTTACTCTCTTTTAACATCGATTAATTCGTTCTCTTCTAGAATCATTAAAATAGGAAATTATGGTAAAATTCTTGTAGTTTAGAAATCTAGGTTCATGAAACTGTGGGGAAAACCATTGGGTATGAGTACTTTCACCTAAAATTGATTTTAGATTCTGAGTTAACTCTTCCTAGTATGAAAATTATTGTTCAAAAATAAGAAATTTGATGGTTCAGTACATTAAATTCAATAAATGTGGGCCTTTAGATTCAAAACACCATTAATGGAGTTGTGTTAAGTTTGACAGAACTAATCGAATGATTAATTGATCCTTAGGTAACTTCATAGATCATGAATAAGGGTAAAATTAGTGGACTTGAATTCCTAAGGTATTTATTTGAAGAGCAGTTTAATTACTCTTATACTTGTTGTTTATTAGATGATTTAACCTTCGAGAATATAAAGAAGAAGTAAAATCATCCATAATATAGCTTACTAGTTGCAGCAGCTTAGTGCTTAGGTAGGTTGTGGTTTAATGTGTAATCGAATTGATTTTAATGCATGTAATAACTGTAGTTGAGGGGGGATTTCATGTCTAGGCCTAAGGGCATAGAGTCATGATGGAAAAAAAATTAGGTAGTGTAATAATGATATAATTGTATATTATTGTATTTTGTATAGATCCCGTGATGGGTGTTTGTGTTGTATGACTTACTTGATGATGAATAGCATTAATATATGAATGTGATTACTAATACAAAGGTTAGGTGACCTTTGAATCTATAAAACTAGTCTTTAATATCTTAAAAAGAGTGAACCCGATGTTGGGTATAATTGAAGTATGAGGTAATCCTGCTAGAAGATAGTTAGGAGGATTGATTATGATAAAGGAGGCGATGATATAACTTAAGAACCTAAAGATAAACTTTTCGAAGTGTTAGAAAGTAAGATGAGTAAAGTTACATGACTCTAGCTAAAATTATAAGTTAAATAAAGCTGAAAGATTGAGTAATCGATCAAAAAAGATAGTACCTTGTTAGTTATGACTTTAGTGTAAGGCTTATAATTGGTAGATGAATTTACCGATTTAGTATAAATAAAAGGGATTTAGATTGGTGAATGAATTAAAATTATGCATTAGAGTGTAGATATCAGTCCTAGTTGAATGTGCACTCCTAAAAGGGGTACTTGATTGATTGATTGATCTTCAAATATATTTGTGATTGATGATGGAGTTTAATAATGCTCAAATGAACAGGTGGTGGATTGGCATTTGGACATACTTGTGATTTCATGTGTTAGTGGCCATTCGTTGTAGTCTGAAATTATAAACTGATATTATTGATTGTATTTACTTGATTGTCATTAATTATAAATTTTGTTTTGATCATTATTTCTTGCATTTGATTTTAATTGGATTTTTGTGTCTTCTTTTAGGCATTGCTTATAATTATTGATTGCATTTTGCATTTGCACATTCATGCATATTTATGATCATGAGTTGATGATAATGATAATAATATCAAGATCATGATGTTCATGATGTTGATATTAAAATAATGATGAGAATGAGATAACAAGTACATCTTGCATTCATACGTTCATTCATATTTATATGTGGTTGATGGTTCTTTGAGTGGATCGAGTTATATTGATGATATGTCATGGTTGCTTGTGTAGACCAATTATTTGATGAGATATTATGGTTCCTGGGGTGGATGGATCATTTATGTTGATGGATACATTTTGGCATGGTAGCAAAGTCTGAATATAAGGTACATCCTGAATTATTTATTGCTCTCTGTGTTTAGAGTTGCAAACTTGATTTATATTGTAGTGTCCTTTCTTATAAAATTAGTGAGGCTAGTAATTTTCTTGGTTGTTGCAATTTCAATGATTAATGATAGTATAATAAAGAGTGAGAATTGTCATAAAAGAAGATTAATGGAAGAGAGAAAAGTATATCGAGTTGTTATAATAAGGTAAGTGCATAAGAATTGAGGGTTAGATTATTTCATGGAAGATAGTTACGTAGAAATATGTGTGGTTGTACTGATATTAAACTTACTAGTTCTCCATTTAGGGATATAATCATGTTGTAGGTCCGTTGGAGTTTCTATAGGTACAGCGGCGTCTACTCTACAGCAGCTTTTGTCATCTTACTCCTGCATAGATATTGTGTCTCGGGTCATTCCTCCATTTGTTTAGTGCTCTTGCACCAGTTTAGACTAGGATTTGAAAAGTTGTTTAGTAGAATTAAGCATTTTATATTTTTGTAATAAAGTTTTATTTTTTACAAAGAAAGGTTATTTCTTCATGAATTTATTTATGCTTAAGGTTTAATAATGTCTTCCGCAATATTGAATGGTTGGATGATAAGGTTCTCCTATCTAGGGTAGAGTTGCATATGTGCTCGCACGATCCATGATTTGAATCGTGACAACCATCTAACAGGAATGTAGTGCAAAGACTCGTATTATGATTACAATCTATATTACATGATACCATATAAGCATATATAGTTTTGGAAGCATTATTTAGCACCGAGAGGGTATGGATTCAGATAACACATATCTCATAACTACGTTGCCACCATAGATTTAAACCAAGAGGCTTAGTTTTGAATCCGCATGTTTGTGATCCTATATTTTGGCAGGTTGAGACAACTTTTTCAATATGGTCGTAAGACAAAGGACATCATGAGCTCACATGATGTTTATTGGTTATAAGAAACTCTCCTCACGTATAAACCTTATGAGATTACTATCTATGTACTATGAAGAACCTTTTAGACTTTATCTATCATAATTTAATTTCCCTCAGATTTTCAACTGTTAGAGTTAATTGTAATGATCTTCTCATGGCTCATCTTTCAATTTAAACTCGTGTTTAAGCAAGTGTACCTATACATTCAGTTGTATTGACAACATTTTGCACAATGTCCTTTCATGATGTAGATCCAAGTACTTGTATTGACCCTCCTGATCATTTTCTCTATTTCATACATTTTCTACATTTCGAGGCTTCGATCACCGTTCTGTGAGTTTGTACAATAATTACAACTAGAATCATCTCTTTCTTTTCCTAAACAATAAAGGATGGAGGAGCAGAACTTTACCTTAATCTTACTGAAAAACTCAATCCAACACAACACCTCTTCAATGTCAAAATTTTCTCTTCACAGAAATGCCTTAAAACAACAAGAAAAGAAGTCAAAAACACAACTATGTCAAAAGGGGCGATCATGGAGTTTCTTGCTCAAAGGGATGCCCAAACTCAATCTACATGTGGATCTTCTATCCATGTAATGCCCCAAAATCGGATCTCGAGATGTCACACGGTGCTTAAGGTCACAAGTGACCCCAAGCTAACCCTTCATCTGGCATAACCCAAAGCAACTGAATAAAATACATAAAATAGAAGGAATAATGCGAAAACAACCCATAACTTGGTCTGACCAACATGAAAGTAAATTTACACGGTCACAATTCTGCTCATATATATACAAATATGAAACTGAATACACTGAATACACTGACTACTAGTGACTGTCTATGAAGCCTCTACTAGCATTGACCAAAGATAACCGGATCATGACTCCCAACTACCCCTACTCAATACGACTGAATACAGAAAATACAATACACCTCAAATCTGAACAACTCAAGTCCCTGAATCAAAAGGACTAATCACCTGCCGATCGAGAGCTGCGACCCAGCTGAACATGATATGTGCGCTACAGCTTGTACCTACATTTTGGTAAGAATGTAGCCCATGAAAATATGTGGGTCAGCACTTTGAAAAGTATTGAGTATGTGGGGGTGCATGCAACAATATAAATAGTATAATCAATTTCATGAAAACATGCATACGGACAATGATGACTCACTTGGCTTGAGTTATATCAAATTATACTTTTCGTAATTTCATAATAAACAGTTCATATGATAAAATCTCGTAATCCACGTAAATCATTATAAATCATAAATTATGATAAATCATCCTAAATCATCATAAATTATCATATCGTCAAAAATCATCATAGGTAATTATAAATCATCATAAATGACCATAAAGCATCATAAACATCTCAACTCTTTGACTCAAATCTCGGAGTGACTCGGTAATTTAAGAAACTTAATCTTATGGACACGGGAGTTTCCTATAACCGATAACCCCACGTGAGCTACGTGGAATACCAACATTTGAAACCCCCGTTGGCGGGAGCGTCATACTCTTTGCCAGGGAGTACGACCTTAAAACTGCAATAATCACAATCGGGCTCTCTGGCCAATAATATCATCATCAAACAACCCTATGGTGGCACATAGGTTTGGGGAAATACCAAATTTCCCTCTCGGTGCTAAGTACTACTCCCCGACAAGCTCAGAACGCGTTAGGAAATCCACCATAACATCACAAGGGTCTATCATAAAGACCAAATCAAATCTCTTTCTCATTTATCAAATCATATCAATTTGTGGATTCCTAACTCAACACATTTTAGCTCAAAACATTTTAATCTTCCTCAACATCAACAAGGTATCAATGCATTGAACCATAACCGACTCGACATTTGGACAAGGATATGAAGACTCAATACGTAATATTTTCAACAATTTAACTCATCAAAACCATTCGAAAAATACCAAGACTCATTGCAACTTCGATATCAATATACCCAATAACTCAAATCGTCATAAGGAAGCTCAAAATTTGACACATGGCTCGAAAATACTTGAAAATACCAATAATTCATTCTTGAACTTAAAACGTGGATACATGTTCAAAATATATCAATTCTTGATAGAAACACCACGAATCCCAATATTAAATCTCAATTCATAGAACGAAAATAGTCAAATACTCATGTGATTCAAAACTTACAATTCAAATCTTTATAAGTTCATAATCGAATTTTTTAGACATAATTCAACTTATAGAACCATATGAATCCATTAAATAATTATAATTGGCAAGCTTGAACAATTTACATATATACATAATCAAAATATCATGGTAGGATATCTTGAAAATAAATTCATTTGCCAAACTCATAATAATTCATAATAAAAATTAAAGATACGGGCACAAGAACGTAAGAATTATTCTTGTTCAAACCCCACATACCTTAAAATTAAAGAATGGAATGAATTCTTGTCTCAGAACACTATTCACGAAATTGATTGATGCATCTCAAAGAGCTCGGAACGGGGACTTCATTTATCGGATTAATTTAGAATTTTCATGGTGGAATTGGAAGATTTAGGAAGGGGAATTTAGAGGTTTAGGGTTTCTTTCTTGAAATTTTTTTTTAAAATAACAGACTTTGATGCCCAAAATCAGTTTTTATGCTTATTTCCACGAAATGGGGCAAGGGTGAAATGACTGGATTGCCCCTAAGGAAATTGAAAAATGGCAAAAAAATCTTGCGTACCTTGGCCACGAAAAACTAAATAACTCCTCGTTCGGGTATTGGATTTTTGCGAAATTTATATCGTTGGAAATATAACTCAAAGATATTTAATTTTATATATGGTAGGACACCCAGTTCGTCATATATAAGGAGTTATGATCGACCGAAGTTGACCCAAATCAAATCCGTCCCTCAGTTACTGATTTGACATGCTGACATAAATTGATCGTAACTTATTGCTCTGATGTTGGAATGGGGTGAAACCAATTGCATTGGAAAGAAGACTCAAATATCGTTCGTTTGATATATAGCAGATCTCCCAGTTCCTTATATTCAGGAAGTGATGA
Organism: Capsicum pubescens; assembly: GCA_030864215.1. Classification (NCBI taxonomy): domain Eukaryota; kingdom Viridiplantae; phylum Streptophyta; class Magnoliopsida; order Solanales; family Solanaceae; genus Capsicum; species Capsicum pubescens. The sequence continues at coordinate 160,465,272 of CM061544.1, forward strand.
TCGTTTGAAGTTGGCCCTGAAATGCTGAAAATTTCTGGAGCATGCTAATCGCATGGTGCCACTGTTTTGGGCACCCAAACGTGCCCTTATGCTACTCCAAAAATTTTGAAACTCACTCGGGATGTATTACGACCTTTCCCCATAGCAACGCAACTTGAAAATCAAAAAACGAATGTCAGAAAGGTCATCAAATAAATACCCGAAGATCAGAGGTCTAAATGAGAAAGTTTCAACACTTAGCAAATTTTTTTTTTGAGTGCTAATCTTCTCTTGGCAAGATATAAAGGCTTTAACGACTCGACACATTTGGGAACGAAATATTTAACGGAAAAATCTCGAGGTATCACAATCCACCAGCTTTTCTATTTTAAAACCATAATGAAATATAGCCAACACTTACCTTTAGTCCATGGAAAAACTTAAACACTTACTTTTTATCCTTGAAATAACTTGATAAACACATAATGCCTGACAATGGAAAAGGGACGGCTCTTTTTATCTTCAAAGAGAAAGAGTTTTGTCTGTTATTTAACTTATTAAAAAAATCAGGAATATCAGCTGACTATATGTATATATCACAGCCAATTTCATACGGGTCTTGACGTTGACCCTTGATCCAACTTTTACATTTAGTTACAACTTTGAATCAAACACATTTGTATCTATTACGCAAAAGTCATTTTTCTTTCATTCATTTTATCCATGATCACTTAACTTTGCATCTATTACGCAAAAGTCATTTTTCTTTTATTCATTTCATTCATGGTCATTTAACTTTACTCCGACCATCACAAAACTCACTATGATCGAATTTTACAATAATTCCATCGAAAAAATAATGTGGCAACCTTAATTACTATGGCCGAAGTTTACAATAATTGCATCGAAAAAATGATGTGGCAACCTTAATTAGCTCTTAATTTTAATTTAAGTGAATATATAATATATTACTCATATCTTGATTTTTTTTATATGTGCATAACTTAATTTTCCTTATGAATTATTTAATGAAAGAATATCAATTTCTTAATAGATTAGATTACCTAATAAGACTATTTTCATTAAAAAAAAAAAAAAATTGGTTGATATTTTTATGAAATAAAATTATACTTATATATTCTTAAAATCCCGAAGGGGAGCCTTGGAGTAACTGGTAAAGTCGTTGCCATGTGACCAGGAGGTCACGGGTTCAAGCCTTGGAAACAGCCTCTGGCAGAAATGCAAGGTAAGGCTGCGTACGATACACCTTTGTGGTGGGGCCCTTCCCCGAACACCGCGCATAGTTGTAACTTTAGTGCATCGGGCTGCCCTTTTTTTTATTATTCTTAAAATCTCCTAAAGTTGAGACATGTGTTTGTACATTATTTTTTTCCTCTAATTTTATGGCATATAGTTGATAAAATTATTTTTCTCCCTCTAAAATTATGACATGTAGTTGATAAAATTATTTTTTTCATACATTCTTTTTCTTGCCACTTGAGTCTTTGCATTCGGTATATCATAATAATATGATAAACTACTCTATTTATTGAGTTTGTCTTTGTATTTTTAATTGTTTGACTAATCGATTAATTCTCTTAAAAGTTTTTATTATAATATTCAATTTCTGATAAATTACATATTGTTTAATTAATTTAATTGATAAATATAAAAATTAGATATCCTATAATTTTTTTATCTATTAAATTACTTATATTTTGTAACTTTTATTAACAAAACTGTACGTTAATATGACATTATTTGTACAAATTTTGACAATACTTATTCAATGCCACAATTAAAATGATTTTATTTTAAAACTATCTTTAGCATGTTGATTTATCTTCAAAGAATTAAAATAATTTTTTTAAAAAAAATAATATCATACATGTATTTCTATTTTATGTGTTTTGAAGAATTTATCTTGTTTATCACTCTTTTTCGGTGCATCTTTTTGGCAGATGAATGCAATATTATGAAATGTTTCATAAAAATATCAACCAGATTTTTTTTATGAAAATAGTCTTCATTAGGTAATCTAATCTATTAAGAAATTGGTATTCTTTCATTAAATAATCCATAAGGAAAATTGGGTTGTACACATATAAAAAAGGTCAAGATATGAGTAATATATTATATATTCACTTAAATTAGAATTAAGAACTAATTAAGGTTGCCACATCATTTTTTCGATGGAATTATTGTAAATCCGATCATAGTGACTTTTGTGATGGTCGGAGTAAAGTTAAATGACCATGGATGAAATGAATGAAAGAAAAGTGATTTTTGCGTAATAGATACAAAGTTAAGTGACCATGGATGAAATGAAGGAAAGAAAAATGACTTTTGCGTAATAGATACAAAGTTAAGTGACCATAGATGAAATTTATCTTTCACCTAATTGATAACTTCAAGTTTTCGCCTAGCAAATAGGTGACTTATCTTTTCCAATATTCTCATGTACTTTCTAGTCTCATTCTCTTGAACTATATTTCCCATTTTACTATAGTCGGATACTTAGACATTGGATTAGATTTAGCCTTATATGTTAAAAGATAGGTGGTATTACAAAAAAAAATTATGTAGTGCAAAAGCACTGGATAACTGATGACAATCTTTAATTAGTGTTAGATGGTTACTAAGGCAAGTGGGAGAATGATAGACTTCTTAAAACTGTATATTTTATGCATGTTGATTTTAAACGAGTGTAAACCTATACTGCCAATTTTTGAGATGTCTTTACACCATTTTACACAAATGGCCTCGTTGCACGCAACATATTCTGATCTAATGATGCACGATATGATTATTTTTGGTCATGCTTGATTCGAGCTCAACTTGTATCCTATGCGCGAATAGAGGCGGAGTCAGGATTTCAAGTAAGGGGGTTTAATATTCAAAGAAAACTAAATTGAAGGGAGTTCAACACCTACTATAACCACATAAAAAATAATTTTAATCATATATAAATAGTATATTTTCCCGTCGAAAGGAGGATTGGTTCCGCCTCTGTGCGCGAAGGTGGTAAATTGACAGATTTGATTGAACTTTCCACTTGAACGGGTCAAATGGATTGAGTTAATAATTGGCTGGGCTATTGATCCGCCAAAAAGTTACTTATTAAAAAGCGGATCAAAATTCAACTCATCCAATTCATACTAAGTTTTAGTTATATAATTTTTTATTCTTTTTCTTAGTAACTAGTAGAAAAATTGGTATGCTTCTATAACATATCAAATAAAAAATGTCTCTTTGAAAATATTTGAAAAAATTTCTCATGAATGAATTTGAGCTAGATATCAACCCAATCATTGATGGGATAGAAATAGTTGGGATTGACAAATGGATTGGTCAATAATCAGTCCAAATTTGAACGAATTTAGCAAATTATAATTTTATGGACTAAATTAGCACCTCTAGAACCCTGTACCAGCCACAAAATATAGTAGTACGTATTTGGGTTTGATCATTTATGGTGGATACCTAGGCACCTAGAGACGAGGAAGGGCGTAGTAATCGACGAAATGCTTCGGGGAGTTGAAAATAAGCATAGATCCGGAGATTTCTGAATAGGGCAACCTTTCGAACTGCTGCTGAATCCATGGGCAGGCAAGAGACAACCTGGCGAACGGAAACATCTTAGTGGCCAAAGGAAAAGAAAGCAAAAGTGATTCCCGTAGTAGCAGCAAGCGAAATGGGAGCAGCCTAAACCGTGAAAATGGGGTTGTGGGAGAGCAATACAAGCGTCGTGTTGCTAGGTGAAGCAACCTGAATGTTGCACCCTAGATGGCGAAAGTCCAGTAGCCGAAAGCATCACTAGCTTACGCTTTGACCCGAGTAGCATGGGGCACGTGGAATCTCGTGTGAATCGGCAACGACCACGTTGCAAGGCTAAATACTCCTGGGTGACTGATAGCGAAGTAGTACCGTAAGGGAAGGGTGAAAAGAACTCCCATCGGCTTTAGAAAATTGGGCTAAGTTCATAAATGATCCTAAAATGAGTTGGTCTTGATATTTTATCCCCATAAAAAAGGAAAAAATTGTATAAATATACTCCCTATGTTTCTAGTATTATATAAAACTCCAACCACCAAAAGTAATTACAAATATCTTATTTTTTTATATCTTTTCTCTCCAAACACCATATACATATCACAATTTTCCTTTTATTAGGGTTAATGTTCCACAATTTGTGCCTAAAATAAAGCAACCATAACCAGACGATTTCAAGATTTGAATTTACAAATATTATCTTTTCAAATTGCTCAACATCATCCTCTTCTTCAATTTCTTTTGGAGTTTAGTTTAATTTTTCAATCTTTTCAACTTTACTGAATCAAAAATCGACGAGTTACTTTGTTGAGGTAAGTTGTTCTTACAGAAATAGATCAAAACACCAAAACAAACCCATCAAAACAAAGAAGTTGAGGGAAGTTGCTTGTACAAGCTCTAAAAAGCTCATTGCTAAATCTTCAAGTAAGAAAAAAGTGAAGATACATCACGACCGCATCTTTCAAAGGTATAGTATTTTTGTTGCTGAATCTGTATTTTTTTGTTAATTTATGTATTCTTATACATTATTATATAAGTGTGAGTTGTTGTTATTCCAACCCTATACATAGCTTAATTATGTAGATCGTTGGAGACGCCTTTTTGAGAATTGTTGCTATTTCACATCCTTATGTACTACTGTGTAATGATAGTAATATTTATAGACTGATTTCTTCTAATATGATACATACCATAATTATTTATAAGGGTTGGGGTTCACTGTTTTCATGTTTTTGAGATCTGTTGTTATTTCACCTCTTATACATCACTATGTAATGTATATGAATTTATTTCATCTAATCTAATACATAGTATAGTTATGTATAAGGGTTGGGGTTCACTATTGCCATGTTTTTTAGATCTGTTGTTATTTCACCCTTATACATCATTATGTAATGTATATGGATTTATTGCATCTAATCTGATACATAGCATAGTTATCTATAAGGGTTGGGGTTCATTGTTGCCATGTTCTTCAAATCTTATAGGAGTCCATTTTTTTTGTTTCAATTTTTTTCATACTTACGTAGTAAAATTTTCTTTATGTGTAGACTAGGTAGTAAAAATTTTCGTAGACTTACGTTGTAAAATTTCCTTTATACGAGTCTTTTTTTTGTTTTAAAATTTTCTATGTCCTTTTATTTTATAAGGGTCTTTTTTCTTTGATTCTAAAATTTTTTAGGTGATTTATGTAGTAAATTTCCTTTTAGGAGTATACTTTTTGAAAAATTTACATAATAAAGGGATTCATTAATTACACATTGATAAGGTACAATCTTGAATAATTATTAGACTTGATTTATTTCCTTAAATATCGTTAAGGAAGTTAGATATGACATAAGATACTTATGTATTATAATGTTCAGTTATGTATATGAACAATTAAAATATGAGAGAGAAAAATGTATTTTAAAACATAAGGAGAGGGTAATTAAGAAACAAACTAGTGGGATTTATGAAAATTACCCATAAAAAGTCAAACAAAATCCTCCAAGGGATGATTTTAATTTTTTGACCCCTGTTAATAAATCTTGCCTATAAAACACACGTTCTAACTCTTGCCCATAAGACAAACATTTATGACATTTCAAGATAATGAACCTGCATAAATTTACCAGAAGTTTTGCTTTATGGGCAAACATTAAAACTTAGATATATTACCCCCGAAGGCATATATTTTAATTCTTACCCATAAGACACACGTTCAAGACATTTTAATACATGCACAATTGACCAGAAGTTTTTGTCTTTCAGGCAAACTTTAAAACTTAGTATATTGGCACATGTTCTAACTCTTGCTCATAAGACACACTCGAAATATTTAAAAATAGTGAACCTGCCCAATTGACCGGAAGTTTTGCATTATAGGCAAATATTAGAACTGATTTAGGGGAGACAAAAATTTAAGACCACATACTTGGGGGATAAATATTCAAGACCGAACACTTTGAGGAACACTAGATGTAATTTTCACTAGAAATATCTCTGTCTATTAATGTTTTATTCATCCATTTACTTTGATGAAGTTAGAATACTGAGCCAAAATCTGACTTTTCCATCGACAACAATTAATTGGAATGCTACCATAGTGTATGGTTTAGGATTATACCTTTGAACATCTTAAGCTGACAATCTAATAGTCTACTCGACAACTACACTACACAATTAAATCCGTATAAACAACCCACATTGACCAACAAGTGACTGATCAAAGAAAAATAATTAGGTTTCTTCAAAATTAGTTTTAAAATGCATGCTCAAGCTTATACCTAGTTTTGATCATGTTCTCAAGTAAAAACAAGTATTCTCTTCTTTTATTCCTAAGGCCACCAGGTCTCCTTCCTGTAAATAAGGGAGCAATATGATTTACCCACTACTCACATGATGCAAAATCAAGAATATATTACCCACTTGATCGCGGACTTATTTATACGCCCACTTTACCTATTTTACTTATATTTAACCGAGTTTTGAGAATAATAATGACATGTATTTACTTGCATTGATTGAATATTTTGACTAGCAAACTAACAAATGCAATCAGGTGTTCTGTAGGAAATCATGGTGGAAATAGATCCATGATAGCATAAAGAAAGGTTGCAACTTTGGATAAGTGAACGCACAAAATCGAGTTGGGACTCTTTGGGTGGTGCATGGCCCCAGGACCAAAACTTCAAAACATCAAAGTAGGGACTATGGCTGGCACCCTGCACCTACACTCAAACTTCAGTCAGAACAAGTTGGCACTATGAAAGTCACAACGAACCAAAGGTTGTCCAAACCCAAACTTTCACTTATTTTTAGTTTGAAATCCAACAGGATTAGGGGTATTTTTCATACTACTATATATATCCCTTTTTCATGTTTTTGTAATAACTATTCATTATCTTTGGAGGTGAAAAAATAGAAAACAAAGTTCGCCATTAGGTTTTGTTTCTCTTTAATTTCTTAGTATCTTCTTTTAATGAAAGCATCAAATTATTGTGTTTTTGTTATTAGCTTGAGTGTCTAAGAACCCTAATTCTAGTGTTGGGACTACGAACATGATTTTGTAGCTTAATTTTGAGTTGGTTTATTTTTTTATCACATTTGATTGTTATTACATTCTTGAAACTACTATTTTAATGATTTGCAGTCATTAAAACACATATTTAATCCTTGTGTGATCTCGGAAGGAGAAACATTAGGATTGAACGAAGAATGTAAGGGATGAGTTCTTATGTTTAAAAGTAAAGATTTGATAAGAAACTATGATAGTTATATACTTAGAACGTCTCGTTAGTCCCAATACAAGATGATATATAAATACATTTGCATTAGAATGTCATATCGCCGCTCAATGATGTAGTTGTGAGGCTAGTTTAAATAGACGATTAGACGCTCAGAAAATCATAATTATATTATCAAATCCATGAATCAACTCCGTGAATCAACAATCAAGATAGACAACTTAGCCAATAGAAATTAAAGTTATACATAATTGTGAATTTTATGTTTTCACCCTCGAATCCTCTTCAATATTATTTACAACACTTTCAACTACGTATTAGCTTTCATTGTTACTTTTAAAATTAAAAAAACCAACTTCTTTGGTTACAAATTGCACTTGTCTAATTTTACAGTATTACTTGAATTAGAAATTTTCTAAGTCCAAACGTCCCTATGGATTCGACTTCTGGCTCGCAAAATTCACTTTATTACTTGTACAATCACATACACTTATGTTTGCATTTGGACGCAATAAATTTTTAACATTATTGTCGGAGACTTGAAAAATTAGCAATTGTAATACCCCATACTAATCTTAGCTCAATTCAGCTATTAGTTGCATGCTTAAGGGGCGTAAGGCTTGAAATTTTCACTAAGTGTTGGGGACTAAGCCATTTTCAAGACCCCTAAACTTTGAGAATTTTTATTATGGTATTCCCTACCCCGAGACGTTAGTTTTTGAGTTAATTCATGTTCAGGAATGTAAGAAGTATGTCTTAGGGGAGTTTTGGATTTTTCAAACAAGGTTTGGGTCATGTTTGGATCACGAATCCAGTAAGCCACCGGGATAGCCCCGCGTCACGGTGCTATTCCCGTTGGCACATATACCGTATCGCGATGAGGGTGTTGTGTCCAGTTCTTGATTTATAATTTTAATTCATGTGTCATAATCTTTATCCTAGCATGTGAAGTTCTTATGAGGTAAAAAATGTTCATAGAAATCACCTAAAATAAAGTTGAGCTAAGAGACTTTGATTCGTTCAAAGTTTGGTGTTCGATCCTACAAGGGTCAACTTTGAACATGTATAACTTTTGACATATATGAAATTTTTCATCTCAAAACCACCAAATTGTAGATAATTGAATTATCTTTCCAACGATATGAAATTCGCCTTAATCTTATGCCCAAGCAAAAAGTTATGATCATTTTCATTAGAACCAGTAAGCCACTGTGATAAAACCGTGTGGCGGTGACATAGTTGCGTCCAGTATTTTTGTTTTAAATGATTGAGGGGCAATTGTGTCTTTTCTCTCCTCAACCCAATCGTTCATAACACTATTGGGGCATCAGTTAAGGCATAATTTTGCCCTTCTTCTCAAATTTTTTTCCAAAGAAAACCATTCCCTTTCCCCAAGAACAAATTCAATTCCTTTTTTCCCCAAGAAATCAAGACTCCAAGTTTTCCCAAGTTAAGAAGTTTAAGGTATGTAGGAGTTCATCCAGGGGTCCCCTTTCACCCGTGGAACCCAAAAACCCTTTTCTTTCAATTAAAATAAATTTTTTATCATTGTGGTATTTTGTATGTTCAAGAAAGACTGAATTTCATGTTTCAAGGTGATTTAAATTCAATTCAGCCCATGTATGATCTCATGCAAGATTTTATTTCCTCATGCTATGAAGTTCAATTTCCCATGTCCTATTTTAAGTAAATTCCATGTTAAATCCTCAATTTACGATTTTAGTTATGTAATCATACTATTTCCTCATGCTTAAAGCATTTCCATGTTCAAGTTCATGATTCTTACATGTTAGGTGGAAAGTTCATGTTTTGGGTCTTTGAACCATGATTCCCATACTACAATTGTAAGTGTCGATATCGTGCTTTATGGTCATTCAATGCTAGCAGGTTATGAACACCTGATACCTATGTGTTTTTACATATTACCATTTTTCAAGTAACAAGTCAGTCAAACCATGGTTTTATTATCATATTCAGAACACCATGATCATATTGAGCACTATCTGTTTGCATGTTTATAATTACTTCAGAATCTGTATGCAATGTTGTTTTCTAAATTCCATAACCTGATCTTATCAGTTAACAGTGCATGCACCAGTTAGTATTCTAGTGTCATTCAGTTGGGAGTAGGATTTAGCACCGAGTGAACCCGGGGATGGGGGCATTCCTTCCAGTATAGGGTGTGACCCTTAGTAGCAATTCCTAAGTTACAGAACTGCATAGCCAGCGTAGGTTTGAGATATCTTTCTACCAGTTTAGGGTTGACACATCTCATGAGAGCACTTGCCAGTATAGGGTGACTCCTCAGTCCTCTACTATACTGACTATAGATAGCTGGGACATGCCTCCAACTAACACTAATCAATACATATGAATCTACAGTCAGATTCAGTCATGGAATTTTACTTCTCTCTTAAGTTTTATCAGATTGTAAATTATATCAGTATTATATTTTTCCAAGATTTTGTCATGATTATATTTTCGTACAGCAAAACTAGATATTTAATATATTATAAATCAGTTGCTCAATAGTATGTGGTGTATGGGTTAGTTTGGATCACTTGTAGTTCCAAGAACCATGTTACAACTAGGTGTAGTCTAGGAACGTGACAAATTTGGTATCAGAGCAGAGAGTTCAAGTGTCCTAGCATATTTATGAAGACATGTCTAGTAGAGTCTTGCAAAATGGTATAGAGATATCTGTACTTTTCTTCGAGAGGCTACAAGGCATTTAAGAAATGTCTCCCGTCTTTTATGTCTCAGACCGTGTAGTAGAAGTGTTCTCTAAGGAACTTATTTAGATTCTCATGTTAATCTATTCGTACCAACTCTACCTTGTTGTTGAGGCAACAGAAATAGCCAAGCTTAAATCCTTACAGATAGAACTTTCTCAAGAAGTCCTCACAGACAGTTATGTGATTGCATGCGGCATTAAAAGGATCCCATCAGTTCCCTTATGTTCTAAAGTTTGAAATTTTTTATTCATATTCATGAAAATCATGAACTAAGTCAAAGTCAGATATGCTTTCAGATCTCTTCTCAGAATCCTATGACCGCATATGATCTAGAGTTAGAAGCATGAACCCAAAAGCTTAGCAGCAGTAAAGTGGGGATAGTGTTTATCTGGATTTAGTAGATTTTGTATCGATGGGTCTAGTTGTATGAAAGGTGAATCAGTAGGCTTGAAACAGTGTATGGAAGAATTTAAGTTTGTTGATTCAAAATTATAGGTTGTTGATGTCAGATGTTCAGATGTAATGGTAGTTCTCATGGTTTAGGAAAAAATATAATTTTAGAGATGTGATGTTAGTAGGCAATGGTGGAAGTATTATGGTTCATTAAAGGTTTGGGAATATCCATGTTAAGTGTTAGATTCTAAGTTTGAATCTTTGAAGATTAAGCTTATAGAAAGAAGGGTTAAAATTCTAAATGGTGTGAACTCATGGTATGGTGATACTCCTAAAAATTCTAAGTTAGTTAGTGTTTGAGTTATTGTATCATGACTATTGGGGCTATATAAAGTTAAGAGTTCTATCTCAAAAGGAAGTATTAGAAGTGGGTTTTACACTTTCAAGTGTAGTCTTTTAGGGTGAAATTATTTATGTGTGTTGATACATCTCGAGCTCTAGAGTAAAGTCGTTGCAGTTCAGTTTAAGTTTATTAAAGGGGCCTACAAACTTAGAGTGATAGCTTAAAGCTAAGGGGGAGATGATAGAACGAGTAACCAAGTCAGTCTCTCAGATTCTAGTAGTAATGACAGTGTATTGTAAAACAGCTGTAAGGAAGAATAATGCCCAACCCATTCTTATCTCAGTGTAAGTTTTGTACTTCAGTCATCACAATATCTACTTATGCCATACATGTCAGCTCCATGATCACAGCTCATATTCATGCACTTTTCATAGAATCATTATGCTTATAGTTCTTAGTATGAGGAGTTCCTATTCACTCAGCAGTACGAATCATACTCCATGAAATTTATGAACTCCAAACTCAGGTCATGTAGCTCATGACTCATGTACTCATGCTTTATGATATACTTACTTTCAGGTACTCATGCAACACTCTATATGATCAGTGAAATTCAGATTATGTCAAGTATGTCCTCAGTTTAGATCTTTTTAATGAATTCATGCTTTTGATACTCTATTCCTCAAGCCTCAGTTACGTGTCCAAGTTATGCATAGTATTCTTTCATACTTCAGGTCCTCATGTTCTAACCTTTTAGTGACCTCTCCTTAGGTCAAGATTGTAACACCCCATATTTTCCTAGCATAATCTAATCCCAATACATGAGTATTCGTCTATGAAATTTTGAAGCACTCATTATTTTTCAAATTAGAGTCTGTCATTCGTAGGAAATTTAATTAGCTTTCCAGCGATATAAAATTCACCCAAATCCGATAACCGGGTAAGAAGTTATGGAGATTTTAAGCTTCAGTCATTAAACACTGTCATTTTAACCTTCAGCGCATCGCGTAGATAGTCCAAATGACAATTTTCGATTTCTAGTATCACTCCGCGATTATGACGCATCGCGGAGCAAGAAAATTTCTCGTTTGTCAATTTCCAGTGGGCCTCCGCGATCATGGCGCATCGCGGAGGTGGAAAAAATGGCATCCACAGCCTTACCGCGATGGTGGTGCATTGCGCTGTCTATCTAGATCCTAGTTGTCCCTTTTCCAGTGGCTTGGCGCGATAGTGGCGCGTCGTGCCAAGGCCAAAAATTGGGATGGTCAGTTTTCAGCTTTCATTTTTAAATTCGTTTAAGGGTATTTGAGTCTTTTTCCATGGCCCTAATTAACCTAAAAAATGAAATTTAACCCCTAAACACCCCAAGTAGTCATCATTATTTCAATTTCTCTCACATTCAAAAATCCCTCTTTAAAGAACAAGAAACCCTAGCTCTCAAATTCAAGGCAATTTCTCAAGAACTCTCCATTTTTCTCTTCAAATTCATTAACCCAGGTATGTTAGATGTTCATCCATGGATTCCTTTCATCCTTGGAGTCCATCAACCTTTTTAAATTATAAAATTGTGATCTTTTCAAGTTATCATGTTTTAAATTATGATTTCATCCATGAATCTCCATGAACTATGATTTTATACCATGTTACCATAAAATTATTGTTATTATTCAATCATCCATGTTTTAATATTAAGATTTACTGAATTAAACCATGATTTAATGCTATTATGATGAATTCATGTTATTTCTAAAAGTTCCATGGCATTCCTATGATTATTTTAAAACCATGAACTACAAGTGTTTGATAAAATACCTACAAGAGTGATTTATTTATTAAGAGCCTTCATGTTTTGGCCTTCAAGCTTTAGTGTCCTTTCAGTATTGTTGATTTGAGTCCTGGGGTATTGAATACCCAAAAACCATAGTTTCTTATTTATTCTAGCCTCAGTACATTACAGAATAGTCTTTAGATTATATTATGAGCATTATCAGAATAGTCAGATATCAGTTATTCAACTCAGAATAGTCTAGTACCTCAGTGTCTTTCAGTTGGGAGTAGGATTTAGCACCGAGCGAGTGTAAGGATAGAGGATTCCCCGTCAGATTGGCAGAGTCGTTAGTAGAAGTCCCTATACTCCAGAACTACATAGCCAGCGTAGGATATGAGTAGTCACCCGTCATATTAGGCTTCACTATCTTTCAAGGGTCACCCTTCAGTTCAGGAGTGACACCCTTAGTCCTTTGGACATTATATCAGTTTAGAGGATCCACACAGCCATTGTTAGTACCCGTGGCATGGTATTAACACCCTTCCATTTGGGGTTACAGGTTGGACCCCGATTAGCTCAAATTGGGAAATATCGGTTAGATGATACCTCTCATAGTATCAGGTATGCTCTCAGTTACAGTACCAGTTCATGTATTCAGCCTTAGTGTTGCTTGAACAAAGCATACAGATTTTAGTTATCTCAGTATTTTAGTTTACAGATTTTACTCAGTTATGTTATATGCTTGGTCATGCATCCTCAGTATTTATAGATTTCCATGCATTATCAGTATCTATAGATTCCATGTTCTCTACTCATTACTCCATGCTTTACATGCATATCCTGTAAATCATTAGTTCTATTCATGAAACCATACATATTAGCCTACCTCATTTAGCATACCAGTATATTTAAAGTACCGACCATATACTTTTTCTTTTGCGCTATGATGTATTATATCATAGGTTCTGATGCTCAGTTCTTGACTTATGAGTAGACTCATCAGATTCTCAATAGTATCTGTGGTGAGTCCTCATATTTTGAGGATAGGATTACTTTATTTCATGTCTCAGTTAGTATTTAGTTGGAGTTAGTTGGGGCCTTTCTCATCAACTCATATTCAGTCAGTCAGTTATAGAGGCTTTTCAGACATCAGAGTCAGTTATTCAGTATTTAGATATTGCAGTTAGTGATCCAGTTTATCTTTATTTTATCAGATTCAGTCAGTTGTTTTTATAGACTCATATTTCAGTTTTAAATTCAGTTATTAAAATCTTATGGCATGTCAGTATTCTTCCGCATTTATGATCATATTATTCAGTGCTCACAGCAGGTACCAGCCCATGGGTTAGCTTGTGGTCTCTCGGGATCGTAAGCACCGTGTAACGACTAGGGGGTAGTCTCGGGTCGTTACAAACTTGGTATTAGAGCCTAAGGTTTTAAAGTGTCCTGGGAAGTCTGAAAGCCGCGTCAAGTAGAGTCTTGTGCATGGGTGCGTAGCGTGCCACACTTATGGATGAGAGGCTACAAGGCATTTAGGAAAAGTTTCCCTTCTTTCAAGTATTCATGTCATGAGATTGAGCATGAGCTTAAGTTAAACTCTTAGTCTAATCCAATTCCTCCTTCCATTTATAGAATGCCTCCCAAGAAGAACGGAAGAAGAACAGGAACTCAGCCAACCCCTCAGCTCATCCAGGCAGATCCTCTGGATGAGCATGTCTCTCATGTAGAATTCAGGGTGACGTTCATTACTCTAGAAAACTCCGTAGCAGCACAGAATGAATGGCTAGCCGATATTTTGGTGAACCTAGTGTCCAATACTGCTGCAACTAGAATTCGGGATTTCACCCGGATGAATCCTCTTTCTTTCATGGGATCCAAGTCTAAAGAGGATCCATAGGAATTCTTAGATATAGTTCAGAAGGTCACGGATGCTTGGTGGTGTCATCTAGTCAAAGTTTCGAGTTGGATACATTTGCAGGATGTAGACCATACTTGGTTTACGCAGTGAAAAGCTGATAGAGGTGTTGATGCAGAGCCTATAGAATGGAAAGAGTTTGTCACAGCTTTCTTAGATAGATTTCTTCCATTGGAGTTGAGAGAAGCCAAAGTATTGGAGTTTATTAATTTGAGGCAAGGCAGCATGAGTGTGAGGGAGTATTCTTTCAGGTTCACTCAGTTAGCTAGATATGCCCCTCATGTGGTGGCTGGCAATAGATCCAAGATGAGTAAGTTTATGTCTGGCGTGTCTGATAGTGTGGTCAAGGAGTGTAGGATTGTAATGCTGATTATGAGATAGACTTACCTAGGCTGATGGTTCATGCTCAACAGATAGAGGAGCAGAAGATTAAGGAGAGGGAGAAAGGAAACAAAAGAGCTAGGATGGGTAGTTTTAATTTCAATCAGCCAAAGTCAGAAGGTGGTAACCATCCTTAATTTCATCAGAGGTCTTCAGCCCCAGTACCTTCTTAAGCCAGTGCCCTAATGGCCAAATTCAAAAATGACAATAGGGATAGGGCACCAGGCTCTAAGTCCCAGGTCATTGTTAGCATTGCTCATACAAATCCTCTATGCCATAAATATAGCAGACACCATCAGGGTGAGTGTAGAGCAGGTAGTGATGTGTGCTTCGGGTGTGGCAAGCTAGGCCATCGGATTCGGGAGCGTCGAGTAGTTGCTCAGAAGGGTAAAGAAGTACGCCAACAGGGCCAGTCCCATCAGTCGTCAGTTCAATTCGGTCGCCCAACTCAACAGGGTGCCGCTTCCAGTTCTACCAGTGGTCAGCGTCCAAACATATTATATGCTCTTCAGTCCCGCCAAGATCAGGAAAATTCACCTAACGTAGTTACTGGTACGTTTCAGGTCTTTCACTTACATGTTTATGCTTTACTAGACCTTGAAGCTTCTCTTTCTTTTGTAACTCTATATATAGCTATCAATTTTGGAGTCAGTCCCGAAACTCTAGCAGAGCCCTTTTCAGTGTCTACCCCAGTAGGCATTTTTATTGTAGCCAGACAGGTATACAGGAACTGTGCGATCACAAAATCTCAAAAAATTACTTCAGTTGATCTCGTGGAGTTAGAGATGGTGGATATTAACGTCATTCTCGGCATGGATTGGGTCCACTCATGCTATGCCTCAGTTGATTGTATAAATAGAATAGTTTATTTTCAGTTTCCAAATAAACCAGTCCTTGAATGGAGGGGTAGTACTACAACTCTTAGGGGTCAGTTGATTTCGTACCTTAGAGAAAGAAAGATGATATCGAAGGGGTGTATTTACCATCTCGTGGGAGTCAAAGACTCTAACTCAGAAACCCCTACTCTTGAGTCAGTTCCAGTGGCAAAAGAATTCTCAGATGTATTTCCTGAAGATCTTCCCGGAGTTCCTCCCGAAAGGGAAATTGACTTCGGAATAGACCTTCTCACAGATACTCAGCCTATATCTATTCCGTCATACAGAATGGCTCCAGCTGAACTCAAAGAACTAAAAGAATAGTTGAAGGATCTCTTAGATAAGGGATTCATCAGACCCAGCGTCTCCCCGTGGGTAGCACCTGTTCTATTCATGAGTAAGAAAAATGGTTATCTCAGAATGTGCATAGACTATCGTCAGTTGAACAATGTCACAGTCAAGAATAAATATCCACTTCCTAGAATCGATGACTTGTTCGACCAACTTCAGGGTGCCTGTTACTTTTCCAAGATAAACCTCAGATCAGGCTATCATCAGCTTAGAGTTAGAGAACGTGACATTCCAAAAATAACTTTTTGAACTCAGTATGATCTTTTCAAATTTCTAGTCTTTTCCTTTGGTCTTACAAATGCCCCAGCAGCCTTCATGGACTTGATGAACTGAGTGTTCAAGCAGTACTTGGACATGTTTGTCATATTCTTCATTGATGACATTCTTGTTTATTCTCATAGCAAAAGCAATTATGCAGACCATCTCAGCATAGTGCTTCAGACTCTTAGAGCCCATCAGTTATTTTCTAGATTCAGTAAGTATGAGTTCTGGCGAAGATCAGTTGCATTCCTTGGTCATATTATTTTCGGTGATGGAATTAGAGTCGATCCTCAAAAGACCAAAGCGGTGAGAAACTGGCCTAGACCCATCTCTTCATCAGATATCAGGGGTTTCTTGGGTTTAGCTGGCTATTATCGTTGGTTTGTTGAAGGGTTTTCTTCTATTGCTTTCCCCATGTCCAGATTGACTCAGAAGAACGTTAAGTTTCAGTGGTCAGATTCATGCTAGAAAAGTTTTCAAAAGTTGAAGACTCGGCTCACCTCAGCCCCAGTCTTGACTCTACCAAATGGTTCAGATGGTTTTGTTGTGTACTGTGATGTATATAGGGTAGGTTTGGGTTGTGTCCTCATGCAGAGAGGTAAGGTCATATCCTACGCCTCAAGACAGCTTAAGCCTCATGAGAAGAATTATCCGACTCATGATCTTGAGCTAGCAGCTGTAGTTTTTGCATTAAAGATTTGGAGGCATTACTTGTATAAGGTGCATGTGGATGTGTTCACAGATCACAAAATCCTTCGGTATGTGTTCTCTCAGAAAGATTTTAATTTGCGTCAGAGAAGATGGTTAGAGTTATTGAAGGATTATGACATGAGTGTTCTGTATCATCCGGGCAAGGCCAATATAGTGGTTGATGCTCTCAGTAGAATGTCTATGGGTAGTGTAGCTCATGTTGAGGATGGTAAGAAGAAGTTAGCTCAGAAAGTTCATCATTTTACCTGACTAGGTGTCTGTTTACTCGATTCAGTAGAAGGTAGTATATGGGTGCAGAGTAGCTCAGAGTCATCTCTAGTTTCCAGGGTAAAGGAAAAGTGGGATAGTGATCCCAGTCTAGGTAAGTTGAAAGATTCAGTCAGAGATCAAAAAGTGGAGGTTTTCTCCCAAGGGGAAGAAAGTGTTTTGTGTTGTCAGGGTAGATTGTGTGTGCCTGGTGTAGATGAGTTGAGGAAATGAATTCTTGCAGAAGTGCATGGTGCGCGTTACTCTATTCATCCAGGGGCCACTAAGATGTACTGTAATTTACGGGAGATCTATTAGTGGAGTGGGATAAAGAGAGAATTGCAGAGTTTGTAGCTAAGTGCTCCACATGCCAGCAAGTTAAGGTTGAGCACCAGAAACCTAGTGGGTCCGTGCAGGATTTTAGTATTCCCATATGGAAATGGGAGAAAGTGAACATGGACTTTGTGACAGGTTTGCCTCATACCCATCGTCAGCATGACTCTATTTGGATTATCGTAGACAGGATGACCAAATCAGCTCATTTTTTGTCATTCCATACCTCTTAATCAACAGAGGACTATGCCAATCTCTATCTCAGAGAGTTAGTTAGGTTGCACGGTGTTCCCTTATCTATTATCTATGATAGAGGTACTCAGTTTACCTCTCACTTCTGGAAAGCATGTCAAAAAGGTCTTGGTACCCAATTCCACCTCAGTACAGCTTTCCACCCTCAAACAGATGATCAAGCAGAAAGGACCATTCAGACTCTTGAGGATATGCTGAGAGCGTGCGTTGTTGATTTCAAGGGTAGTTGGGATGACCATTTGCCTTTGATTGAATTCGCATACAATAACAGCTATCATTCCAGTATTTGTATGGCTCCATTTGAGGCTCTTTATGGTAGGAGATGTAGATCTCTAATTAGTTGGTTTAAAGTAGGTGAGGCTGCAGTAGTAGGTCCTGACTTGGTGTTTGATGCGTTAGAAAAGGTTCAGTTAATTAGAGAAAGGCTTAGGGTTGCCCAGTGCTGATAGAAATTGTATGCTGATGTGAGGAGAAAGGTTCTCGAGTTTGAGGTCGGTGACTTCGTGTAGTTGAAAATCTCTCCCATGAAAAAAGTGAAGAGATTCGGCAAAAAAAAGGAAACTCAGTCCCCAATATGTCGGTCCTTTCAGAATTCTCAGTCGTTTCGAAAAGGTAGCTTACGAGCTTGAGTTGCCTTCAGATTTAGCCTCAGTACACCCATTGTTCCATGTCTCATTGTTAAAAAAGTTTATTGGTGATCCATCTGTAATTGTTCCCTTAGAAAGTGTAGATATTCAGAACAGTCTTTCCTTTGAGGAAGTTCCTATCAAAATTCTTGATCATCAAGTTTGTAGACTAAGGAACAAAGAAGTTCCACTAGTCAAAGTTCTTTGGCAAAATCATTCCGTTGAGGGAGCCACTTTGGAAGCAGAAGCAGATATGCGGACCAAGTACCCTCATTTTTTGTCTGCGAATCCAGATTCATTATAAGGTACTAATCTTCTTAAGATTTTCTTTTCTCTGTCATGCTTAGTTTCAGCCGTATATCATGTTCCTGTCACTCTTGCATTCATGAATTAGTTCAGTCATGCATTCCATGTATCAAACATGGATATTCAATGTGTAAGCTCAGTCCATCAGTTCCCTTAGCTTAACCAGTTTCATTTGGGGATGAATGATCCCAAGAGGGAAATATTGTAACACCCAATATTTCCCTAGCATAATCTAAGTCCCAATACATGAGTATTTGTATATAAAATTTTTGAAACACTCATTATTTTTTAGTTTAGAACCTGTCATTGCGTAGGAAATTCAATTAGCTTTCCAATGATATAAATTTGCCCAAATCTGATAACCGGGTAAGAAGTTATGGTGATTTTAAGTTTCAGTCATTAAACACCGTCATTTTAACCCTCAACGTGTCACGTAGACAGTCCAAATGATAATTGTCGATTTCCAGTATGACTCTGCGATCATGGTGCATCGCAGAGCAGGCCAATTTCCCGTTTGTTAATTTCTAGTGGGCCTCCGCGATCATAGCGCGTCGCGGAGGTGGACAAAATAGCATCCACAGGGTTACCGCGATGGTGGCGCATCACACCGTCTGTCCAGGTCCCAGTTGTCCCTTTTTCAGTGTCCTAGCGTGATAGTGGCGCGTCGCGTCGCGCTAAGGCCAAAAATAGGGATGGTCAATTTTCAGCTTCCGCTTTTAGATTCGTTTAAGGGTATTTGGGTCTTTTTCCACGGCCCTAATTAACCTAAAACACGAAATTTAACCCCTAAACGTCCTAAGTAGTCATCATTATTTCAATTTCTCTCACAATTAAAAATCCTTCTTTCAGGAACAAGAAACCCTAGCTCCCAAATTTAAGGCAATTTCTCAAGAACTCTCCATTCATCTCTTTAAATTCATTAAACCAGGTATGTTAGATGTTCATCCATGGATTCCTTTCATCCATGGAGTCCAAGCAACCTTTTTAAATTATAAAATTCTAATTTTTTCAAGTTATCATGTTTTAAATAATGATTTCATCCATGAATCTCCATAAACTATGATTCTATACCATGTTACTATGAAATTATTGTTATTATTCAATCTTCCATGTTTTAATATTATAATTTACTGAATTAAACAATGATTTAATGCTATTATGATGAATTCATGCTATTTCTACAAGTTCCATGACATCCCTATGATTGTTTTAAAACCATGAACTACAAGTGTTTTATAAAATGCCTACAAGAGTGATTTATTTATTAAGAGACTTCATTTTTTGGCCTTCAAGCTTTAGTGTCCTTTCAGTATTATTGTTTTGAGTCCTGAGGGTATTGAATACTCGAAAACCATAGTTGTTTATTTAGTTTAGCCTCAGTACATTACAGAATAGTCTTCAGATTATATTATGAGAATTATCAGAATAGTCAGATATCAGTTATTCAACTCAGAACAATCTAGTACCTCAGTGTCTTTCAGTTGGAAGTAGGATTCAGTACCGAGTGAGTATAGGGATGGTGGATTCCCCGTTCGATAGGAAAAGTCTTTAGTAGCAGTCCCTATACTCTAGAACTATGTAGCCAGCGTAGGATATGAGTAGTCACCTGTCAGATTAGGCTTGACTATCTCGCAGGGGTCACCCGTCAGTTCAGGCTTGACACCCTTAGTCCTTTGGACATTATATCAGTTCAGTAGATCCACACAGCCATTGTTAGTACCCGTGGCATGGTATTAACACCCTTCTAGTTGGGTTATAGGTTGGACTCCGATTAGCTCAAATTGGGGAATATCGGTTAAATGATACCTCCCACAGTCTCAGATATGGTCTCAGTTACAGTCCCAGTTCATGTATTCAGCCTTAGTTTTACTTGACCAAAGCATACAGATTTCAGTTATCTCAGTATTTCAGTTTATAGATTTTACTCAGTTATGTTATATGCTTAGCCATGCATCCTCAGTATTTATAGATTTTCATGCATTATCAGTATCTACATATTCCATGTTCTCTACTCAGTACTCCATGCTTTACATGCATATCCAGTAAATCATTAGTTCTATTCATCAAACCATGCATATCAGTCTACCTCATTTAGCATACCAGTATATTCAAAGTACTGACCGTATACTTTTTCTTTTGCACTATGATGTATTATATCATAGGTTCTAACGCGCAGTTTCTGGCTCATGAGTAGACTCATCAGATTCTCAGCAGTAGCAGTGTGCATTCTTATATTTCGAGGACAGGCTTTCTTTATTTCAAGTCTCAGTTAGTAGTTAGTTGGAGTTAGTTAGAGCCTATCTCATCAACTCATATTCAGTCAGTCAGTTATAGAGGCTTTTCAGACATCAAGAGTCAGTTATTCAATATTTAGATATTACAGTTAGTGATCCAGTTTATCTTTATTTTATCAAATTCAGTCAGTTGTTTCTATAGACTCATATTTTAGTTTAAAATTCAGTTATTAAAACCTTATGGCATGTCAGTATTCTTCCACATTTATGATCATGTTATTCAGTGCTCACAGCAGGTACTAGCTAATGGGTTAGCTTATGGTCTCTCGGGACCGTAAGCACCGTGTAATAACTAGGGGGTAGTCTCGGGTCGTTACAAAGATAGTAATGATGAATAATTGTTTAGATAGGAGAGAGTAAGTTATTCTTGTTTTCATGATTCAAACTAGTATTACAGTGTTATGTGTGCACTTGGTATATTCAAGTAGGCTTAAACATAGTGAGAGAATTGAGTCCAACTTAAACTTTAATAGATAGAGTTATCAGTGCCCATGTGGAGATTTTAAGTAGCCTCAAGTGAAGTGCAGTATTGAAGCGGAAAGTATAGTTGAGTATAACCTTTCAGCATAATTCAGTTTGTATAGCCAACAATTCAGTTTAGCAGTCAGACAAGCAAATTCCTATGGATTTTCCATCTTTCCATCTAGTCTTACTATCTGAAATCTCATGAATATCCCTATTCCATGAGGTAACTTATCCGTAATCATGCAAATTACAAATTCAGTTCAGTCCTTACTTCTAGTCAAAATCAGTCTTAACCATAAAGGATATCTAGATTCAAAAATTATATCGTGTTGGTTATCCAACTTCAGAATCTGGATAAATAGTACTAATGGATTCCCAGATTTTAAAACTACCACAACATGTATTCATAAATACATCTGAGTCCATGCATCATACATCTATTTCAGAATACAGATATTCAGTCATGATTTAGTTCGTAAGTGTTTCATGCATCATCTCAATCTTTCTTTAGTATTTCAGACAAGTCAGTATCATTCGGGGGACGAACAATCCCAAGGGGGAGATGTTGTAGTACCTCGAGTTTTTATGTCCTAAAGCTCTCATCTATTCTTCACAAAATCAGATTTAGCCTAAAGTAATGGTTACTCATATGTTGACTCTCTTATTTCTATCTCAACCTTGTAACCATTCTCATGTCATTGCATATATTCTAGAAATCAATTCAGTTCGTGATATTTAGTTTATGTATCATGTTTCAGACTCAGTTATACAATCATGTTCCAAGTTATGCATGTCCAGTATATGATCTCAGTTACCATAGTACAGTACTATCAGTCTAACTAGCCTCATTCGATAATGAATGATTCCAAGGGGAAGATATTTTAATGCCCCGTACTAATCGTAGCTCGATTCATCTCTTAGTTGCATTCTTAATGGGCTTAAGGCTTGAAATTTTCAGTAAGTGTTGGGGACTTAGACATTTTCAAGACCCCTAAACTTTGAGGATTTTCATTCTAGTCTTCCCTACCCTGAGATGTTAGTTTTTGAGTTAATTCATGTTCAGAGATGTAAAAAGTATATCTCGGGGAGTTTCAGATTTTTCAAACAAGGTTTGGGTCATGTTTGGATCACGAATCCAGCAAGTCACTGGGATAGCCCTGCGTCGCGGTGCTATTCCTGTTGGCATATATACCACATTGCGGTGAGGGTGTTGTGTCCAGTTCTTGATTTATAATTTAAATTCATGTGTCATAATCTTTATCCTAGCATGTGAAGTTCTTATGAGGTGAAAAATGTTCACAGAAATCACCTAAAACAAAGTTGAGCTAAGAGCCTTTGATTCGTCCAAAGTTTGGTGTTCGATCCTACAAGGGTCAATTTTGAACATGTATAACTTTTGACATATATGAAATTTTTCATCTCAAAACCCACCAAATTGTAGATAATTGAATTATATTTCCAACGATATGAATTTTGCCTTAATCCTATACCCAAGAGAAAAGTTATGATCATTTTCGTCAGAACCAGTAAGCCACCGCGATAAGACCGCATCACGGATACATAGTTGTGTTCGGTATTTTTGGTTTAAATTATTGAGGAGAAATTGGGTCTTTTTCCCCCTTAAACCAATCGTTCATTACATGATTTGGGCATCAGTTAGGGCATAATTTTGCCCTGTTTCTCCAATTTTCTCCAAAGAATACCATTACCTTTCCCCAAAAACAAATTCAATTCCTTTTTTTCCCCAAGAAATCAAGACTCCAAGTTTCCCCAAGTTCAAGAATCTTCAATAATGCTTCAAGAATGGTGTTTCTTTCCCAATTTAAGAAGTTTAGGTTATGTGGGAGTTCATCCATAGGTCCCCTTTCACCCATGGAGCCCAAAAACCCTTTTCTTTCAATTAAAGAATGAATTTTTTATCATTATGGTATTTTGTATGTTCAAGAAAGATTGAATTTCATGTTTTCATGATGATTTAAATTTAATTCACCCATGTATGATCCCATACAAGATTTGACTTCCTCATGCTATGAATTTTAGTTTCTCATGTCCTATTTCAAGTGAATTCCATGTTAAATACCCAATTTATGATTTTAGTTATGTAATTATGTTATTTCCTCATGTTTCAAGCATTCCCATGTTCAAGTTCATGATTCTCACATGTTTGATGGAATGTTCATGTTTTGGGTCTTTGAACCATGATTTCCAAACTACAGTTTAAGTGTCGATATCGTGCTTTATGGTTATTTAGTGATGGTGGGTTATGAACACCTGATACCTATGTATTTTTACATATTTCCATTTTTTGAAGTAACAAGTCAGTCAGACCATGGTTTTATTATCATATTCAGAATACCATGATCATGTTAAGCACTATCAATTTACATGTTTATAATTACTTCAGAATCTGTATGCAATATTGTTTTCAAAATACCATGACCTGAGCTTATCAGTTAACAGTGCATGCACTAGTTAGTATTCCACTCTCATTCAGTTGGGAGAAGGATTTAGCACCGAGTGAACCCAGGGATGGGGGAATTTCTGCCAGTATAGGGTGTGACCCTCAGTAGCAATCCCTGAGTTACAGAACTACGTAGCCAGCGTAGTTTTGAGATATCTTCTTATCAGTTTAGGGTTGACACATATCTCATGAGAGCATCTGCCAGTATAGGGTGACTCCTTAGTCCTTCAGGACATCAGTTAGTGATCACTACAGTTCAAGTTTTATTCCGATGGCAAGGATAGAACAGTCTTCCTCAATATGGGTCAAACGCTGGACTCCATGATAGCTCACATAGTTTATGTTGGTTACATGATAGCTCCCACAGTCTCAGTATAGTATTCAGTGTAGTTTCAGTTCAGGTTTGCTTGACCAAAGCATATAAATTCTCAGTTATTTTGTTATCATATTTCAGTCTTTTAGTTTACAAATTATTTCAGATATATGCTTATGCTTGGTCTTGCATTCTCAAATATTATAGTTTTCATTCATTCCTACTCAGTTATCTCATGTTGTTTAGTTAGTCCATATCTCATATGCACATTACCCCACAGTTTCAATCCAGTTATTCAAACTAAGTACAGTTCAGTATTACATGGTCAATATTCAGTCATCAGCTATTTAGTGTTCGAATATCAATAGTCCATATTCATATATCAGCTACTTAGTGTATAGGTGCTAGTTATCCCTTTTCTTAGATTTCAATCATTTCATCACCCAGGCATCAGTTATTTCGTTAAGCAGATCAGATCAGTGCATGTATGTTTGGTTTTGTATGTTCATGTATTAATGTTTTACCATATCCCAGCTTCAGTTTTACTTACAATTTTAAGAAATTAATTGTAGTGATTCACTAGTTTATCAGATTATGTTTGTTACTCATAATTTATGCTACTTCAGATTTCAGTTGATTTCAGTCTCTTGGTGAGTCTACTTGCACTTAGGATGGATATTTTAAGATTATGTACCTACTTAATTTTACTTATTGTATTCACCCCCGCTTACTCAGTATATTCCAAAAGTACTGATCCATATATACGTCTTTGTTGATATATTATTTCATAATGTAGTTACCAATTATAGCCCACACATCATGAATAGATAGTTGTAGTTTCCAGCCAATAGGTGATGAGTTCTATTTTGGGGACTCCAGTCAGATATTGTTCATGTACTTTATTTTTATAATTCATATGTATTGATTATTGGTAGTTGAAGGCATGTCCTAGCTATCTATAGTCAGTATAGTAGAGGCTTCATAAATACCAGTCAGAGTCAATCAATGTAATTTCAGTTCTCTCTTCAGTTTTATCAGATATTAAATTGTATCAGTATTATATTTTTCCTATATTTTGTCATGAATATATTTCCGCACAGCAAAACCAGTTATTTAATACATTATAAATCAGTTGCCCAATAGTATGCTAGTTCATGGGTTAGTTTGGGATCACTTGTTGTTCCAAGCATCGTGTTACGACTAGGGAGTAGTCTCGGGTCATGATAATTTCTAATTTTATTTATACTATTTTGTTTTATAAGTGTTGACAACTTGGTCTTAGCTACTGATATTGTACATTCGGTTTGAAACTATAGCAGCTAGCAAGCGAAAGATTTTTGGTTGGACCACATCCTAAACCTGAGCGATGCTTGCATCAGTTGAGAAGAATCAAATACTGCAGTTTCAGCAAGGTAACAATATTTTTGCCAATATAGGCGATGAGCAAACAGCCCAAAGGGCAGTGCATGAAATAGCAATCCCACTTACAACCAATGCTACCTCTAGTATCCACAAACTAAAATAGGGAGGTAGATTTAAATTATAGCAAAATATAGCGCAGTTGTTGTACACCAGCGGGCAGTTTACAAGCTTGTCACATGAGGATTCACAGTAGCATTTGCAAAAATTCTTAGAGATCAGTGAAACATTCATTCCTTTCATGAGTCTCTACTGATTATGCGAGGCTCACTCTTTTTCATCCTCACTTTTGGGAGATGTAAAGAGATGGATGAAGGTAGAACGTTTTAAGTCAATCATAACTTGGGACCATCTAGTGTGGAAGTTCTTTACTCAATAATCCCGTCTGGAAAAACTATAAAGTTAAGGAGTGAAATCTTAAGCTTCAACCAAAATCCTAAATAAAATTTATATCAGGCATGGGAGAGATTCAAGGGTTTTCACAAATATTGCCTGCATCACCAATAGATGAATGATGTGTTGGCCCATACTTTTTTTGAAAGTCTAGACCCTATACAAAGATTTTGTTAGATTCAGTAGCAAGTGCTCAAGCTTTGGATAAAAAATATGATGAGCTTTACACTCTTTTGAACTATATTGCATGGGGTAATCCAGAGTGGCATGGCGATGAATCTAAAGGTATGTTAAAGAAGAATGCGGGTATTATTAAAGTGGATAGCATCACAGTATTGGTTGCACACTTGTCCTCTTTTTAAAACCAAATGATGAACCAATTTAACAAATTGAGTGTGGCTCAACCTCAGTCCCCATTAAATATAGTTCAACGGGTGCAAACTTGGTGTGAAATTTATGAATGTAGTGGTCCTTTTGTAGATTTATGTAGAGCAAATCTAGAGTCAATCAATTTTATGGATAATACACAAAAATAAAATTAGAACTTTTGTATTGCCTACAGTCGTAGCTGCTAGAGTCAAACCAACTACTCATGGGATGGCCATTAGGGCCAAACTCAACAATTCAGCAAGAAAATCAAGCCAATACTTAGGCTAACAACATATAAAAGATGTTGAGAAAGATCATGGCCAACCAAGAACAAATGAATGCAGAAATAAAAAATCAGCAAATGGCTTAAGAGAATCTAGAGAAGCAGATGGGCCAGTTAACTAAAGATCAGAATACAAGACTTCAATAGGGTTTGCATAGTGATACAGATCCCAATCCTAGAGAAAAAAATGGTAATCTCACTGAGGAGAGGCAAAGAATTGGATAAAGTACCACACAAGTAGAAAAATCATGAGGTACAAGATAAATTGACTAGACTGAGCTTGGCTATAAAGAAGGTTTTATAGAATTATAAAAAATGTGGTCAATCTAATAAAAATAAAAGAATGTCACCACCATTCTCTCAAAGGCTCCAAAAAAGCAAAGAGGGTGCAGGTTTCAAAAAGTTCTTTGACATATTCTCAGAACTACACGTAAATCTTTCTCTACTTGATGTTTTGCAGGGAATGCCCAATTATGCTAAGTACTTGAATAAGGTGATGACAAATAAGAAGTAACTTGTAGGATTGTAGACAGTGGCACTCACGTAGTGTAGTTCGAGGGTAATGAGCAAGCTTTCCAATAAGTTAAAAGACCTCAGGAGTTTCACCCTCCCCGTATAAATTGGTGAAAGTGAGTTGATACAGGATTTGCGTGACTTGAGGGCAAGTATTAATTTGATGTCCCTATCTGTGTTCAATACTCTAGGCTTAGTGAAACCTAGTCCTTCTAAAGTAGTTCTACAGCTTACGGATAGATCGAGAGTAGCTCTTGAGAGAGTCATTGGGGACGTTCTCATTAAAGTTGGTAATTTTATAATTCCTATTGATTTTATCATTCTTTGACTATGAAGCCAATGACAAGGTGAGAATTATTTTTCAATGTCCATTTTTAGCCACTGGTGGAGCTTTAATTGATATGATAGAGGGAAACTTAAAGATGTAAGTGAATGATGTACATGTTACTTTTAGAGTGTACAAATCACTTAACACACCTACGTACTACAGACATCTATGTACGATTATCGAGGTAAAAGAGTATGATTATAGGATGGAGGAGTATGAGCTTATGAATGTTCATCGCTCAAACTCCTTCATCGAATGGTCTAAACTACAACAAAAAGAGCTTGAGTGTGATCTTGACTATGATGTGTTGATATGAAAGAGGCTAAAATTTTGATGGTCCTCTGGGTAGAGTGAAGAAGAGAAGAAAGATGTGTGCAAAAGGGAAGAAGAGTTTGAGAGAGTCTTGAGTTTAGTTACTTCATGAGTCGTGTCATGATATTAAATTAGGTGTTGCTTGGGAGGCAACCCAAGTTGTAATAGAGGTAGTTTTTCATTTATTTTTATAATGTCACCTTTGTTTTTGTTCGTATGTTTGGTAGATTACGAAAATTCTGAGTACTCGAAATCTAAGCAAATGAGCATGGTGAAAGCATAAGTGTGGGTCCTCTGGCCCCTATGATGGAAATTTTAGAGAATGACATGTGTCTATCTAGGCCTAAAGGTCTCAAGGAGTATTTCCAACCCTTGTTCTTAATTTTGATTTATGCTTTCATGACATAACATCATTTCCAAGTGTGGGGTGGGACTCTTCCTATTGTTTAGGGTAAAGTGTTCTATAGAATTTTATTTTACATCTTTAGCTACATGCATAAAAAATTAAAAATATTCAAAAATACAAAAAAAAGAATAGTGTTAGTTTTAGTCGTTTATTTAGTCTTTAATAGAGGCATACTTCACCCACTCCTTGATTTTTCTTTTTAATTCTTTTTCAAGGGTACCCTTTAAACCGTCTATCATTTTTTAATTTTAGGAGTAAATTTAATTTGTTTTAGTCATAGTTAGGGACTTTTTCCAACAATGAATAGATGATCATCTTAAGGGACAATTCATCATTAGGAATAAATATAGGTGCTCTTGTTGGGTGCTACACATAACTGATTGGTGCAAATTGATTTTTAAATTCAAAATTATGCTATAAAAATTGAATATAAAAATTGAATGAGTTCTTTTGAGACATTTAAGCTCATTAAGTTGACTCTTATTGATTTTGGCTTAAAGTTGAACTTTTGTGTTTGCTTGATTGAGTGTTTGTATGAATCTTTCTTGAATTGAATGTGTGCTGTGAGTGTTAGTAATTTGTGATATTTGATGCTCTCATATTTATGTCTAGAATTTTTTTGGTGTGTATGCAAAGCGAAATGAAGAATATTAAGAGTGGGTTATGATGTAGGCATTTCTTTGATTGGAATTATTTTTATGCTTTGATTTACCTACGCACAATGAATGATCCTAGTTAGCCTTATTGATCCTTTAGCATATTCTTTTACAGCCAATATGAAGCTTATTTCTCTTCTTTCAATTGATTATAATTTAACTCAAAACTCCTAAGTGCTTTAACTAAAAAAGAAATAAGAGTTACAAGGAGTGAGAATTATAAAAAGAAGATAGTTGAGTGGGAAGCTTGTAGAAAAGGTTAAGGGTGCAAGTGATTACAAATTCATGTGTTATTGAAAGGGAGTAGAAAAAGTAAAAAAACCAAAAAAAGTGAAAAAGTATTTGACCGTTGGGTACTCCCTATTAGTGAATGTGAACTTGCTTAAAAAAATAAAGAAAGCTTATGAAAAGAGTAGAGGAAGAAGTTAGTTGATGAAGAAGGTGATTAATGAGAAAAGTGGTGTATTAAAGTGCTTAGGAAAGATCATCACTAATATTAGTCAGAATAGTACCTGTCATCCCTTAGCCTGCATTACAACCGAAAAAGTTCAGTAATTTTATTCAAATGCCCCTTCTTGTGATAAATTGTGTGCTTGTGAGTGAATATGAGTAATTCTCTTATCGTGATGGCATATGATTGATGAAAGAAAGGTGACATATTTGATTTCTTGGTTAAGCAATGAGTTTGTCAATATTAAAGAGTTAGTTTTGAAGTTAGGAGATCTCAAAGTAATTGTTCATGACTTTGAATTTGTTGAATAAAATATGTGTGATAAGAACTTGTCATTATGCTAGTTGTTGGAGCCTTAGCTTGAGTGATCTAGTGTTGATTGGTGATGTTAAAGCTTTCCGTGTAGCATGAGATATAAAAGAATTGTTCGAGGATGAACAAGGCTTTAAGTGTAGGGTGATGATCTTAACTATATTTATATGTTCGGCTGTCATGTTTTACCCGCATTTGATCAAGTTTCGAGAATGATAATGACATGTATTTACTTTTGATTGAATATTCTGAATAGCAAATTAACCAATGTGATTAGGTATTTTCTAGGAAATCATGGTGGAAAGAGATCCATGTCAGCATAAAGGAAGGTTCAAAGCTTTTGGAGTAGCTTTGAATAAGTTTCCAGCAAAATGAGTTGGGGATTTGGGTGGCACGTGGCCCTAGGACCAAAACTTCATAACACCAAAGTAGGGGCTATGGCTGGTGCCCTGTGCCTAAACTCAAACTTCAGTCAAGACAAGTTGGCGCTATGAGGCGCGACACGCCAAGGGTTGTCCAGACCCAAACTTTTACTTGTTATTATATACATACATGCATACATACATATACATATACATACATACATACATATACATATACATACATACATATATATATATATATATATATATATATATATATTTATATATTATTCCTTTTCCAATTTTTTATAAGGGTTGTTCATTATTTTTGAAAGTGAAAAACAGAGAACATATACATTAGCTTATTTATTAAATGAGAAATTTGACATAAATTTATATATATATATATATATATATATATATATATAAATTCCTTTTCCACGTTTTTATAAGGGTTGTTCATTATTTTTGAAAGTGAAAAACAGAGAACAGAGTTCATCATTAGATTTCTTTGCTTTTTAATTTCTTAATCTCTTCTTTTGATGAAAACATCAAATTCTTGTGTTATTGTTATTAACATAAGTGGTTGGGACCACAAACATGATTGTATAGCTTTATTTCGACTTGGTTTATGTTGTTTATTATATTTGGTTATTATTACATTCTTGAAGCCACTATTTTAATGATTCGCAACCATTAAAATACATCTTTAATTCTAGTATGAGCTCGAAAGGAGAACACTAGGATAGAACAAAAAATGTGAGGGGTGAGTTCTTATCTTTAAAAGTAAAGATTTGGTTAATGTCCAGATAGGAATATACTTAGAACGCGTCATTTGATTCCAATACAAGAATATATATAAATGCATTTAAATTAGAACCTCACATTCCCACTTTACGATGTAATTGTGAGGCTAATTTAGGTACACAATTTAAAGGCTCGAAAGACCATAATCATGTTATCAACCGCTTAAATCAACAATCAAGATAGGCAACTTAGATGATATACATGATTGTGAATTACGTCTTGACCCTGAAATCCATCTCAATATTGTTTACAATACTTTTAATTACGATTTAGCTTTCAATGCTCCTTTTAAAATTACAATAACCAACTTCTTTGGTTACAAATCATACTTGTCTAAAGTCCACAAGTTCCTATGGATTAGACATTCAGCTTACAAGAGTCATTTATCACTTGTACGACCGCGTACACTTTCATGTGCGCTTGGACGCAAAATCACTCCAGGGTTGAACAACAGGAGAGGGGAGGAGGTGGTAGTTAAGGTTAGTGTAAATTGAGGAATACACCTAAAAGATGTGCTACAAATTAAGCAGACAACAAACTGAACTATAAATTGAAGTATTTTTTAGGCAAACAACACAATGAAATATACAACACGATACAGAGGAAACCCAGAGGTTAAGAAGCAAGCAGAAGCAATTACATGTTAAAGATGCCAAGACCTTGGTATTACGTCTTGAGGAATAATCACAGAGGCAGGGCAAGAAACCAAAGCCTATAACTTCTAAAATAAGCCAACCTCCATTGAAACCTACCAGGCTCATAGGGTGACACAATAAGCTATCATCAGGATATCTTTGCTATTCCTTTATGCCCGTTAGGCTGGGAGTTCCAGCAGCAGCCCCTTGCAGATCCGATAAGGAGAAAGACCTCCATGCACTAAGCTTCTGTTCAGGAGGTGATGACGAGGGCTCAATGCTATATCTTCTTGATTGTGGAGGCAGAGGAGGAAGAGAGAAACGAGGTGATGATGCATTTGAGTTAAAAGACTCGGAACTATTATTGCTGTCAGAGCAGCTTGAGGTTGCACCAAAAGCTAATGAGCTTCTAGAGTTTATCGGTCTCTTGTGTAACCCACTGCCATTATTTCTTGGGAAGTGATTCCGGTTCTTGTCAAAGAAATTGCTATGAGCAAGCAGGTTCTTGCGTTTCCTAGTGTATGCATTCTCCGGCTTGGCCACATCTTTAAGTGAGGAACATGATGCCGCATCAGCTAGACTAGTATAAGATTTTGATTTACCAGCATAGAATCTTGATATGCCCCTCCTGAAACATGGCAGCCAAGCACAAATAGAACATTTAGAATAAGACTAAAAAACTGCTCCATTAAACAATAAACATTAAACATGTATAATAAGCTACAAATCTGTCTAATTTGACTTCTGCGCCATCCTTTCTCCAGAAGATCCGCCATGTTAGAGACTTGATTAAAACAAAAATATTAACAAAAGAAAACAAAATTCTTCATTTCTTTTACTATCTAAGACTTCCATCCACTCGAAAAAAATACTTCTCAACTTCAGTAATAATAGGTAAATCAATATAAACTTTTATTTACTGCTTATCTTCTTTCTTTTGAAATGCTAACACTACCGCCGTTGGGTGGCTTGTAAACTCAAAATATTCCATTAGTGGTTAATACACCCAGGCTAGTTGAGCTTGAAAGATACCACATTGGTGGTCCTTTTTTTTGAAAAAAAAATAATAATTAAATGCTCAGTATTGAATATGCAGAAGAGATGTTCCAAGATTCAACAAGCATCTCAGGAGAATATGAGGCTGCTTTACTTTTGGTATAGTGGTCCCACAACCTCCATCCTAAAAAGCTTACAAGCCGACATGCCTCCATGATGAAACCATGATTCTGGACAAAGTAAAAGTCGGAACATTTCACTCATAAGCCTCAAAAAATCAATTGGAAAAAAAAAAATGATTGTGACACCTCATCTCGTCTACCTATTTAAATCTATCACAATAAAGGAGTAGCGAGACCACATATTAGACTCATTTGTCACAGGTATGACAAGAATTGTGGACAAATTCGGTGGAGAAACTTTAGGACATCCTTGGGGTAATGCAGTAGATGTCGCAACTAATCAAGTAGCTCCAGAAGCATGTGTACAAGCTCGTATGAAGGACGTGATGGGAAGGCAATGAGATTATTAGCGAGATAATTGAGATTTTCAAATTTGAACTCAATTATGGTTCGCTACCAAATTCATTGATTAAAGTTCAAAACTCGTCAATTTCTGTTGATGATGGCTTTTTTATCAACCGTATCCACTTTTTATACAAATTCTTGGGTTATATATTCAGAAGAAAGATAGTATGAAACATCAATCACATTCATAACAACTTCACCTTTTACTATAAATAGTTTTCTCAAATTACTTGTCAATCCACCAAATCAAGAAAAAATTAATTAAATATTTCCTATTTTATCAATACCATTAATATTTTTTGAAAGCCTAAACAAGTTTATAAGTTTCAAATACTTACTTCATCAAAGAAGTGTGTCGGACAATAAAATTTTCGTTACCGAAAATAAATAAATAATTGGGATAAAAAAAAAATATTGCAACAATCGTTTTATTGATTTCAACATGTGAATGTGGAGTGTTACAATCACTATGAATCCTCTGATTCGTCTTTTCAAATATAAATAAGAAAAGACATCATTTCCCCCTGAACTTGTCCGCTCAACTTACTTTAGCACTCTAACTTGACTTATAATTATTTACGGCCCCACCCTGTCCTCCTCCTCCTCCTGTCCCCCATCCAGCCATGGCTACCATGGCCATCGCCATTAAATTGAGAAGTTATAATTTCTGGGCAAAGAAATATGGTTGGACGAAGAGAGCTCAATGCGATGGCTGCCATATCTCTCTTCGTATTCTTTTTCTTCATCGTCGTATATGGCAGGATTTCTGGGCAATCCCTAAACTTTGCTTTGGTTTTTTTTTTTTTTTGGTCAAGGTAACTTGTTGTGGTTGATATTGTTGTTGTTGTTGTTCATTGTAAAAAAAAAATTATTGTTGTTTTACTTTTGAAAAAAAAAAATTATTCACTTCCTCAATTTAAATTTTTCATTTTGTTTAGGACTAATTTTGTAACTTTTACAAATTGTTAAAGATATTTAAATAAAAATTGAAAATTCATTATGTTTGTTTGTGTATGTGAATTTATAGTTAAAACTACAAATTAATTGGAGAGAAATTTCAATTATTTGAAATAAATTTGATGTTTAATTAAATTTATTGTGTGTGTATTAGAATTTATAGTTAAAAATTTAAATTAATTTAAATTAAAAATTTATTATGTTTGTGTATTAGAATTTCTACGATTTATAAAAATAAATTATTTAATTAAATTTATTTTAATATTTAATTCAAATCTTTTCATTTTTTTGAATTAAAATTTAAATTTGAAATCCTTTCATATTTTTTGGGATTAAATTTTAAATTTGAAATCTTTTCATATTTTTTGAGGAATAAAATTTAAATTTGAATTGAAAGTGAGTGATAGTGGATATTGAAAAATTAGTGAATTTCATGAATTAAGCTTGAAAAAACTAATGTTTTTGTGAATTTGTAATAGATATTCAAATTTAAAAATCGAAAATTCATTATGTTTGTATATGTATGAATTTATAGTTAAAAATTTAAATTAGTTGGAGAAGAATTTTAATTATTTGGAATGAATTTGATATTTAATTTGTGAGCAAAAAATAAAAACATGATTATTTAATTTTTTTCTACAATTTATAAAAAAAAATATTTAATTAAATTTATTTTAATATTTAATTTCTTATGTATCATTTTTAAAATGACATGGAATTTAATGTAATACCTGAAAATGACATGGAAGCTGACGTGGCGAGAGTGTGTTACACTCACCAAAAAGTGTTTAAAATGTTGCTTTTTCGTGGGTTCTTCAGGGGTCCAGATGACAAACATGTAAGTAGAAGTTTCCAACTTACAAAACCGACATAGTACAGGGGTCCATCGAACCATTTTGCCATTATTTACCCCCTTAACAGCTTTCAAGTGAATTAAATACAACCTCAAAATCACAATTCCAGTCTCACAACGGAAAGTGCACTACACGCGCGTCATGTCATTGCCACGTAAGAAATTATAATTTTTTAAAGAAAGTAATCCCACACGTACTATTTTTATATATTTTTTCTAAAAAGTAAAAAACATTATGTAGTATTCATATATATATATATATATATATATATACACACACATATATATATATGAAATAAAATATATATATATATATTTTTAAATAATATTTTTTTTTTATATATATATATAAATTAACTAAAAAATGCCCGCCAACCCCCCTCCCTTCTCCTCTTTCATCCCTAACCCCTGCAAACACGAACTTCAGATCATCCACCCCCACCCCCCAAGCGCCCCCCTCCCTCTTTCTCTCATTCCAGTACACGAGAACACGAAAAATGCCCCCCCAACCCAATTTCTTTCTTCTTCAAACACGAAAATACCCCCACCAAGTCAAAAATAATTTTTTTCATGTTTTACAACTCAAAAATTGTCTTATTAACAAAAAAATTCAAAAGAAATTTCATGATAAGAGGTTTAAAGATATAATCATCAATTTAATTCATTTTTGGTTCAAATTTTGAGGGAGTGGATTGAAGGTTGAGATGGTGTTCAATGTGTGTGGGGGGGGGGGGGGTTTAATTTAGTGTCTTTGTGGTTGTTCTTTGGTGGTGTTAATGAAGAAAAATGAAAAAAATTGAAGGAGAGTGTTGGTGGAGAAAATGTATTTGAGGTTGTTAATGAAGGAATTTATGGTTGGACAAAATGAGTGTTGTTGTTGATGTTTTGGAGAAGAAAAAAGAAAAAAGTGTCCAATTTTTTGTTTTTTTTTCTATTATATTTAAAATATAATATTAGTGAAATTAATTTTTTTTACAAAATATACGCGCCTTATTTTTCTTGAAAATGTCACGTCAACATTAGGAGTGAAACTAATACACTTTAAAGATGTTAAAGGAGGTAAATTAATGAAAGTTTAGTTTTAGTGCTAAAGTAAATTGCGCTAATAAGTTCAAGGGGGAAATGATGTCACGACTCAATATAAATTCAAGGGCTTCGAGCTTGATCTTGAATTTGAATTTGATTTGCGGACTTGATGGATTTGATCTTGACTTGTGCTTGAATTCAAGGGCTTTTGGGCTTGTTCTTGAATCTTGCGGTCTTAATCTTGAATATCAATGAACTTGATTTGAATGCTTGAGCTTTTCAGAGAAATTGCGGCGTATGATCCACAAGTTATCTCTTGCTTCTTGCTAGAATTCTTGATCCTCTTTTCTGAATTATGAGATCCTTACTTATAATTGTAGAGAGGAAAGAGTCATGGTGAAGGTGAATTTCCCTTGAACAATCAAATTTGAGTGACATGGCGCCTTTTATGGACTTTTTATTTCACTAGATCTGTTGCATCATTTTGACATGTGACATGGTCCTATTAGTTCCTGCACCTGACTTAACATGCACGTCATTTGACACGTGACGCTCACTTGGGCCTCTAGAATATGACAATATCCTGGACTTAACAAAGTGGGTTTATCATTTGTAGCCCAAATTAATATAAGCTAGGAATTTAATTAAATTCATACATGTTTGGACTTAAATAATTAATTCAATTATATTAA
Organism: Capsicum pubescens; assembly: GCA_030864215.1. Lineage (NCBI taxonomy): Eukaryota > Viridiplantae > Streptophyta > Magnoliopsida > Solanales > Solanaceae > Capsicum > Capsicum pubescens. The sequence goes on from CM061544.1 coordinate 160,501,857, forward strand.
TCCACAATATTTATTTGAAACTAATATATTTTGAATTTAATATAATCCGAATTTTATACGAATTTTAAAAAAAAAAAGGACAGCCCGATGCACTAAAGCTATCGCTATGCGCAGTGTCCGGACCCATACTTAAAGAAGACCATTGCACTAAAGCTATCACCTTGTTATCAAATGGCTTGTCGTTGTCGGTTATAATGTATAGAGGGATTTCGAAGTGGTAGATGATATTTACTCGAATGAAGTTTGAAATATTTTCTTTCTTTATTTCCTTGAGAGCAATAGTTTCGACCCATTTTAAGAAGTAATCAGTCATAACCAAGATGTACAGATGCCTACCAGAAGATTTTGCCAATAGTTTGACAACATCTAATCCCCAAGTGTTGAATGGCCAAGACATTATAGTTGGGTGTAGTACCTCGGGAGGTTTATGTATGAAATTTGCATGGAATTGACAAGCTTTACATCTTCTAGCATAGTCCAAGCAATCTTTCACCATTGTTGGCCAATAATATCCCATTCTTTTAATGTGAAAATGGAGCTTCAGTCCAAACTGATGAGATCCACAAATTCCAAAAAACGCTTCTTGCAAAGCTTGAATTGCTCCTTCCTTTCCCAAATACCGTAAGAGTACTCCTTCAAAAGATCTTCTGTATAGTGTCTTTATAGTAAAGAAAGCGAGGTGCACAATGACGAATGTCAGTCCTCCTTCTTGGATCCTCTAGAGGTATCCCATAACACAAGTAGTCAATGATAGGTTGTCGTCAATTTTCTTTTACGGCTTCAGACACAGCAACAAAATGCTCAACCTTATTTTCAACGTTTTCATCCTCATTCGACGATGGTACTACCCATTCTTAGCGAATAGTAACTCGTGTCTGATTAGGAAGAGTTAGGGTTGAGGCCAAAGCAACTAGGGCATCAGCTTGCTTGTTTTCTTTTTGGTAAAAGCTGGAGGGTTACACGTCTCCGAGCGGAAGATCGTTATTTGTAAATGTGATTTATGTATCACATATATGTGCCTCTTAGCTAAGTGGCTCAGTAGGCTTGTCAAAAGACAGAGGAACTTCCACGGGTGGGTTTTCACCCTTTGCCCCCTCTTTGCCAGTATTAAAACATGATGCCTCAAGGTTGACTTGAGCATTCTTTGCACGAAACCAACTTGATAAGAATTCTTCCAAAGTCATTGGACGTCATGGTTTTCGGTGGTGAAGCTCCAATACCCTCGTCTTCTTCGAATGCTCAACCAGCCTCTGTTTCCTCAGTTTCTTCACCATCTTCATTTTAGTTGGCTGCTCGGATGACTCCTTACGTAGACTCATCTTCTTGTGTCTGTGCCAAGTCACCAGAGTCCAAACTTCATCATCACTTTCGTCAACCGAAGACTTATCATGCACTAATGGTTCCTTCTAATGTTCTCTGAAGCATATTTGAACTAGATCAAATGAGCCAAAAGTGATAGCGATTTGATGTGAACTGGTTGTCTCATCATCAAAGAAGATCTTCTCATTTATCAATTGCATGACTTTGTTCTTAAAGACAAAACACTTTTTCGGAGGGTGACTCACAAGCCTATGATACTTGCAATAATTCGGGCCATTGATTCCACTAGGCGTGCCAGTTTGTTTCCAATAGATTTTCACGGTGACGGAAATAAAGTGTAATCACAAGCAAAAATATGAAGAAACATGATTTTTTATTGATAAACGAAGTGGGTCCAAATCTGTTGCTTCCTTGATTCTTCTCTTTTGATTCTCCGTAATTCGAGGGTCATCGGTAGTGTATTTCTCGAACAAAAACGTATTTGAACTTGATATGAATTTCTCCATAATTCGAGGGTCGTTAGTGGCGTATTTCTCGAACGTAGAAATATTTGAATTTGATATGTATTTCTCCGTAATTCAAGGGTCGTCAGTAGCGTATTTTTCGAACGTAAGAATTTTTTGAATTATCTCCATGAAAGGAGGATTTGTGGATCTTGATGTATTTGATTATCAAGAAAAGAGGATTTTGATCCTTTTGTGATATTCCATGAGTTTATGGAATTATCTAGAGATATTTGAGATATTTGAATTCTTTATGAATATCTCAGGAATTTGTGATTTTGTGGGATCTTAGAGATACCTCTTTAAAGAGATATTTTCCCCCTTTATATAGGCGAAATTTAGGGTTTAAGGCAGAGTAGCCATCAAGTTAGATTTAGGGTAAAGTAACCACAAGAACTCTTAACAAAAATTGAACTCTTCTTATAGAGTCCACAAAATTTCAATGTCCACAAATGCACCCTAATTCAAGGTTTGTCAGAGTGTAGACTTGATAAAACTCAAAGACGAGTCTTGAAGTACCATGAAGCTTCCATCTTTACGATCTTGCGGCTACAGATTTGCATATTGATTTATGAGATAAGAGATAACGGACAGATTTGGTACCACTGGGCGTATTTTGTTTCCAACAAATTTTTTACAGTGACGAAAATGAATTACAATCACAAATAAAAATATGAAGGAACATGAATTTTCATTGATAAACGATATGGGTACAAATAGATTCCTCCCTTGATTCTTCTCTCTTGATTTTCTCCGTAATTCAAGGATCGTCGGTAGTGTATTTATCGAATGCAAACATATTTGAACTTGATATGAATTTCTCCATAATTCGAGGACCGTTAATGGCGCAGTTCTCAAACGTAGAAATATTTGAATTTGATATAGATTTCTCCGTAATTCGAGGGCCGTCAATAACGTACTTCCCGAATGTAGGAATTTTTGAATTTGATCTCCATGAAGGAGGATTTGTAGATCTTCTTGATATATTTGATTATCAAGAAGAGAGGATTTTGATCCTTTTGTGATATTACATGAGTTTATGAAATTATGTAGAGATATTCGAGATATTTGATTTCTTTATTAATATCTCATGAATTTGTGAATTTGTGGAATCTTGGAGATGCCACTTTAAGGGGATATTTGCCCCTTTATGTAGAGATAATTTAGGATTTAAGGTAGAGTAGTCACCAAGCTAGATTTAGTGTAAAGTAGGCCCAAGAACCCTAACAAAACTTGAACTCTCCTTGTAGAGTTTCAAAATTTCAATGTCTACAAAGTGAATAAGATGTAAATTAGTAAAACTATCCATTTTATTTATGATTTCTTGACGACCATGTAAAGGCAAAGTGGACAACTAATGCGGGACAGAGGGAGTACCAAGATACGCCTTAATTGTTAATATTATAAATCAGTTAACAAACACCGAGAGAACCTAATCTCCATACTAAGGAACCAAAGTCAGCATCGTAATTTCATTAAATAAATTAACCAAAAACCAACAGAGAAATTAAAAATAAAAGTAAGAAAACCACATACTTTATTGGCAAAACCTCCTCCAAAGACTCCAAATTATCCAGAGCAACACCAGGTTTGAAAGCACTCTGAACCTCTTCACTCTCACCGCCATCGCCGTCCGATGAAGACCCTCCCGCCGGCGGTGAATCATCACTATTCCTGCCAATGGAAGAAGACGAAGAAGAAGTCCGATCATCCTCATCTTCTTCTCCGACGCATAGATCCGGCGACTTATAGATCGGAACAAACGCCATTCCGTGCACAAATTCTGGCCGTTCGATCTGATCAGTCGTATTGTTCCTCTCCAAAGCAATCGACATAGCTTTCACTTTATGTTAAAAAAGTAGATACAAATGGAGAAACCTAAAGAGTATATATACCACACAAAGAAGAGAGAGAAAGGAAGTCTTTTATTAGAGAGAGAGAAATAGAGAGCGAATATACAAAGAAGATGAAAGCCTTATCCTTATCCGGACAGAGTAATATAGAATATATTATCTTTTTCTATTTTTTTATTCTGAAAAATTGGTGATTTGCCATTATGCATCCGGTTTAAATGAAACCAACTGTTCATCCAGTCAGGTTCTATCTAAGCCGTTGGTTTTTTGAGATCTTGAATATGGAATAGCAAAGTCGGTAGATTTTTTAGCCATCCACTACCATTTCCAAGTAGGATTTTTAAAATTAAGGAAATAAGAAAAGAAAACTTGGAATTTCAGTTTCTTTTATTTTTGGATTCCAAATTAGTCTGCCCGGGAAAACAATCTCTCTGACCATTTTACGTACTTCAATTTCCACAGACCATTAGGTGGGTCGTTTGATAGAGTGTATAAAATTAATATTGAATAAGATGTATTAATAATATTTATATTATTAATGTAAGTATTAGTAACGTTGGCACTTGATATTAATTATATATTTATTATTTCTTAAGCAGTGTTTGATTTGATGTATTAAAAATATTATATATTTAAATAAATTTTATAAAAAATACTTATTTACTAAATTATCCTTCTTTATACACTCTCTTTGCAAGTAGCATCAGCTACTGTTGTAGAAACAAAAAAACCCAAATTTTTCAAGGCTGCTGCTATTGTTTGTAGAAACAAAAATCCGATTTCAACTTTTCTCTAAACTTCAAAATCCTTGCAACAAATTCGACGGTATTTCGATCGAAATAAAGATGGAGAACAGTCTCACGCCTTATGAACCTCATGATAAGATAGATGGTTGTAATGCAACTACAAATCTACATATGTGTGAATATTGCAAATGCAAAGATGTTGTACTTAGAAAACAATAGATAACCAAGAAACTCATAAAAAATAGATGTCCTCACCTAAATTTTATCATCAATTTGTTGACTTTGAAAGACTTATTTTTCTGCAATTAGTTGCTAAATAATTAAACTTAGCAAAAGACTTTGATGGTATTCCAAATCAGTCTCTTCTTTTCATGGAAAGTAATAGAAGGAGAAGAGAAAGAAGCTTTTTACAACCAAAAATAGTGGGAAAATGAAATTGAGAAATGCAATTACAGTGGAAAAAAGAATTGTAAGATATTTTGAGGGGTAAATTTGTCATTTAAGAAATTAATACATATATCAAATGTTTTGTATTGCTAATACATGAAAAATGGTGTGTATTATTAATACACAGCTCAATACACAATAGAGTGTATAAGTAATCCTTGTATTAGTTATACACGGACTAAAAGATTGTATCAAACAAGGTATCTATAATACACATTAACTAACACATGCATTATTTTTTCAATAAACTCTACCAAACTGCCCCTAAGTGATAAATAAAAGGGGATCTCAATAGCGGTACTTTGCTAGAAAATTTTCCTTTATAGCCATATTTTATATAATTATTATTTATATTTATTGTATTCAATTTTCAGCTATTGTATTCACTTTTACTCAATGTTTTGTATTTATAAAAAACATAAATACACTATATATTTAGTCTTTCCAAAAATACTATCATTATTTTTTTCATTTTTTCATTTTTTTTTTGTTTCGTGTTTTTTTCATTTTTTCTTCATTCTTTTTTCTATTTTTTCCTATTTTTATTTTTTTTGTTTCTTTCTTTTTCTTCTTTTTTGTCTCTTTAATCTCCAACTTCTATTTCTCTTTCTTCTTTTCTTTTCTTGTTTGTTTTTTTTTACTTATTTTCTTTATTGTTTTTTTGTTCTATTTTATATTTTTTTGTATTTTCAAAAAATGTGATTAGTCGAGCACAAGTCATGGATGATAATGTAAATATCACAATTATTTATCGTATTTGTAGTCACACCATTTTTTATATTTTTGTATTCATTGATACAACTGTATTTGTATTTGTATTTATATTATACAGTACGCATTTGTATTTGTATTTTATAGTTCGCACTTGTATTTGTTAGTTTGCACCATCATTTATATTTTATATAATTCACACTTGTATTTTAAAGAATTGTTTTGTATTTGTATTTTATAATTGACTGCATATTATATTGAATTATATTTATATTATGATTTTGTTATATTTGTATATTTAGATTATACTAGTTTAGTGTACGTGCGATGCACGTGTATATAACATCAATATTATTAATTTGAATACTATAATAAATATTTAAAAATTCTAAATATTGTTGTATGCCTACACAATTTTATTTTATTTTTAGTTTCTCAATCGATGTCTAAAATCCATATTAAAATTCAACTAATTCAGATTCTCTTTGAGTGAACTTAGCCAAATACAGCTTCTATAGCCCTTTAATATTAGGAAGCAAAATCATACTTACATAACCATCCTTGAAACAACACTTGCGCAGAAAACTTAACAATATGCACTACTGCACTTATGCACACTTTGTTGCAACAAACCCATGCGCAACGACATGCAATTAATACAAGATTTCTTAAACCCTATGCGCAGCGACATTTAATTAATACAAGACTTCTTGAACCTCATGTGCAGCGACACACAAAGACATTTTTTAATGATCGTGATATGTCGGATCAGCTTGCACACACCTTGAATAACTCTACAAAATATCTGATCTTCGAACACTCTTATCAGTTAAATAAACATTTTTCTGGTCAAACAAAAACTCAACAGTCAAGCTTTAAGTTGGGTATATATATATAAAGCGATTGGATATGTTTATTAGGTCTGCCATGCATGAATATACCCTATAATAAAATGGAATCAATCTCTCCCAACAAGAATTTGCCTAGCCAAATGTCACATATGCAATAACCAGAATCTGGACCTCTTAATTGGTTGTCACTTTGAAATATGACACAACCATGAAGTCGTAAATTTTGTTTCACTATAAATACAATGTCTTTCTCCAGTCCTTTTACCCTAAGAAAAATAACAATAAAATCAAGACAATTTTTTGTTCATAAATGGCTTACTTTAGGTGGATCTACATTATTTTAAATTCAAATCGAATAAAATGATATCTAAAAAAAGTACACAGTAACCATTCTGAAGAAAACTAAAGAAACATTTTTAAAAAACAACTTAAAAACAGATAAACAAAGAAATCAATCGGTATATATCTAATAGGAAAAACTTATCAGAAGTTGCATAGATGTGGAATTAATGTTTTGAATGACTGCTATCGCAGTTAATTTAAAATTACTAAATATATGATAATTGAGATATTAAAACAATATGATTAAACCTAACTTTTGCATGAGAGTTCCTTAAAATTCGACGGAACATTCATCTACTACCTTTATTAAGCAGAATATAGCCATTAGATACACATTATGTTGTAGCACTAACCAAAAAAAAAATGAAACATGTGGTATAGTTGTATAACAGAAAAATCATACTAAAAACACACACAAAACAAAGAATAAATTTAAGTGAAAAAAAGACATAACTATAATAGATCACATATAAGGCTCATGATCAAACAAGCAATGAAACTTGGATTGAAATGTAATTAGCAAAATAACTTTATCGAGTTAAAAAAAAAAGCTTAAATTTTCAAAGGGAGATTTTAGCTGCACCAAAGAAATAAGAAAAAAGGTAGAAGTAGAAGAAGCCTTAAAGTTTGATTCAAAATATCCTTTTAAATAGAATTGTAAAATTTTTATTTTTTATATAAGTTAGAATTTGAATTGATTTAGAAGTGTTAAATATAATGATTTCTTACATAAGTCAAATACGAATTTTAATTATTTTCAAATCTATTAAAATATTAATTAAATGACCTTATAGGCTTTTATATATTGTAAAGGATAGAGTCCTTTAAAAAAATCATAAAAGTCAGGGAAAGAAGCAAAGTTCGAAGAGGAATTTGACAATTCAAGAAATTTAATAGTATTTTATTTTTTTAACAAATATACAATAGGACAATTATATTTATCGTTGACAAATTTAGCTAATTTTGTTGAAATAAGAAGTAGAATCCCTTTTAAGGTAAAAAGTTACTTATTTTGAAAGTTCTACCTATTCAAAATTACCATAAACTTAGGAATTTGGTTATAATAAGAAGAAAAAAATCATTTATTTTTTTTACTATATTAATTTTTATATAGCTTATTGACTGTATGGGAGCTTAAAGCTTTTTACCCAAGCAAAGGGCCTATCAGAATTTAATACATACTTGAGTTGAGCCCATGTGTCTAGCGGTTCTAACCGTGAAGAGGGACGCCCTTTTTCTCATCTTTTAACAGGCTTAATAGTCACAGCTTACTAGGCGTAGTTACTAAGACAAAGTCAACCCAACTAGTACTACCACCATCTCGGAACCAAGTCAAAAAACTATAGAAAAATTTCTTTATATTTTGATAAAGTCTGAATCTTTCAAGGTTATTATACAAAAAAAAATTAGATTTCCAGCATAAATATGAAAATTATCTAGCTAGACATAGTCACGGCCAGAGAGAGAGAGAGAGAATATATAACTTAAAATAAAACAAATGAAATACCTTTGATGGTCGGATGCAAGGCCGGAATAGTTATTAACTACAAGTTTTTATTCCATACTTGAAATTATGTTACAAGAGAGAAGAGAGAGCACTTCAAGCTAGAGAGAGAAATGAAAAAGGAAATATGAAAGTTTTGCCTTCCCTAACAAATGAAGGCATCTATTTATAAAGAAAATTACAAATAATACTATGGGTCCTGCATCCGGGTCCTATGCACAATGTATCTACTGTGTATGAATAGTAAGGGTTCCACATACGGATCCCATATACAGTAAAAGATATTGTGTGTATCACACCTTGTTTTTTTCTTTTAGTTTTCTGAGAAATTCCTCAGTTCTTGCAATAGCAGCATCATTCAGTGGTTGATCTGAGGAAATAGGTTGGGAATCTTGAACATTTTCATCTGTGATATCATCGCTTGTTATACTCTTCATTGAGGTATCTGGACTATCGTGTGGTTCCACTGATTTCATCAAGTTCTTTCTGACTTCTTTCAGATATTTCTCTATCATCTCAATCCTATCTTCGTCATGTATAGAGATTCGTCAAGCAATATGTTTTAATGATTTATCCTCAATAATATCCTTTCGAGGAGCGGTGGCATACTCTCTGACCTTATTTTTAATAGAGTCTAAGAGTTCTTGTCCATTTAATAATTTTGCTTTTGGGTCTTTCCTCATGAGTTTGTCCCAAAAATTATTGTAGAATACTCGGTATAAACAAGGGACTTGTTCTTTAGTGAACCCAAACTCCAGAGCCCATTTATGGATCCATGGAATAGAAAATTTGATAAAGAAATACATTTGATTAATTTTATCTAGGTTGCAAATATGATCTGCGTGATATAATTTATTTAGAAAAAGGGACACTTTGGTTCATTGCTTATATAATTTGAGGAATGCATAGGTAATATCTGGACGGTCGGACCATGATAAGACCACCAATGTATAAACCAATTAGGAATTGACTCGTCAAAGATCTTTGCACAAACTTTTATGAACTAAGTATGTTTGTGTTTATCATTGTTATAATAGAGGGCTTTAGTGAAAGCCTGAATGTAGCCCCAATAAGTGAAATTAATTTTGAAACCTTTAAGCAGCATCTGTCTTTCAGTCATTGAGGTCATACCCCAATCTTCAGCGGATATAATCTGTTTAATTACAACTTTAGAGAATCCATAAACACCAGGCTCTGCGTTATACGAAAAAATATTTGAAATCTGTGCATCCTGTGGTCATAAGAATGGTCTCATAATAAGCACGGTTCTTGTATGACTCACCTGGGTACTATAAAGTATTTATTAAATATTTGTGGAGTATCTTTCATGGTTCATTTTGTCTCTGAATCTCAGAATTTTCGACGAGAAATATCATTTCTCTATTTTCAAGTTGCTCGTAGGGCTTGATATCATCATTTTCTCTAGCGATAGAGGCAAATGTATCACCTTGCCTTTATGCTGATAAGTATGATTGCAATTGTCCGTATAACGGATAATCTTCTGGAATATCTTCCAGATGAATTGATTGAGAAGATGAACGTTCGCTTTTCTACAAAACCTTAGAGTTTATCAAACTCCTATTTCCCATTTGTATTACTGGAGAATTTGATGATCCTTGAGAATATGATTGTCCTGGGGATGATCTTCCCCTTCTACCGGAGGCTGATCTTCCTCCTGATCTACCTTGTCCTTTTTCTCTGGCTATTTTCCATGGTGGGTTAGAAGCCATACTGCAAAAAGGGCAATCAATCAGATAGTTCCAAATCATACCAGTCAATATCTCTAATTTCTTTATAATGAAATACTGAAAATTCTTCTTCAACCATATCATGGATGATCTTATCAATTATGATATTTTGAATGTCTCTGTATAACGGTATTACCTTTAAAATGGCAATCATAATCTTTTCAGTAAGCAACGATGTATAAAAAATCATTTTAACTGAGAAATTTCCTAGATAAAAAATCGGGGAGAGAATTATCAATTTCTTTTTTATATTGAATTTTAAAATCAAAAGGGGCCAATTGAGCTTGCCACCTTGCAAATATTAATTTTGAAGCATTATGTTTAAAATCTTTATCGAATATGTACTTTACAGATTGAGCGTCATTTTTTATCAAAAACTTTTGATTATAAAGATCATCCTGAAATTTTAGAACACATTTAACAATGATTAGCATTTCATGAGCTACCGTAGCATATTTCTTCTGACTATCAGTCCATTTGCCTGAATGGAACCTTATCTATTCTTCAGTTTTATTATGGGGATTAACTTTTTTTAGAATTTCACCATAACCAATATTTAAAGCATCAATCTCAATAATTTTTTGCCAAGCTGGTTTGCTAAAGTTAAATAGGGTAAAAACTTAATACTCTGGTTAATATGTTTAACAAGATTAGTGTGACTATCTGTCCAAGAATCTTTATAATTCTTTTTTAACTTATCGTACAACGGGGCTAAATCACGAGCTAAATTCTCATAGAAAGGGGAAGAATAGTTCAGACTTCCCAAGAATCTCTGTAATTGAGTTCTATCAGTTATAACATCAGCAAATTTATCAGGAAAATTAATAGATCGTTGGATAGGAATAATCTTTCCTTGACAGATGTTGTGTCCTAAAAATCGAACGTTAGTTTGAAACAAACTCATTTTTGGTTTAGATATCACCAAACCATTTTGTATCACAATTTTCTTGAAAATATCAAGATGCTTAATATGTAATTCAAATGTTTTTGAAAATACTAAAATATCATCAATGTAAACGATGATGAAATCCATATAAGGATTGAATATATCATTCATTATTTTCTAGAATTCTAATGGGGCATTTTTCAACCCAAATGGCATGACATTCCATTCATATTGCTCAAAGGAACATTAAAAGCAGTTCTATAAGTATGCTCCTTAAATATTTGAATCTGCCAATATCCAGATTTTAAATCAAATTTAGAAAATATATTGGCATCGTATAACCGAGATAGTAAGTCTTTTTTATTGGTAATAGGATACCTAATCCATTTTAAATTTTTATTCAAAGGTTTGTAATTTATTACCAACCTGGGAACACCTCATTCTTTTTCTGTTGCGTTATTAACATAAAAGGTGGTACAAAACCATGGAGATTTTGAAGGTTTTATCAAACCTTTCTGTAACAGATTATCAATCTCTTTTTTTAGAATTCAACTAATTCAGCATTCATCTGACAAGGTCGAGATTTTGTTGGGATATTATCCTCAGAGAAATTTTCTTCATATGGAAGAATAACAATATGCTTTTTGCGATTCCAGAAAGCACTCAGGTGATCAACACAAATATCAACAACCATTTATTCGGAAATTAATTTAATTTTTTTATGTATCTTAGAAGATTTCATTGTATCACAAATATTCATGTTAAGTAATTCAAGCTGTAAGAAATTAACATGTCTTTGCTTTATATTAATTAAAACATTAATATCTCTAGTTACTGGATCTGTAACAAAGGAATAAGATGTCGCTTTATTCTTGTAAGCAACAGTAAATCCTTTTGTATCAAGATGAGTATAAAGATAAATAGCATTTATGAAATGAGTTCCAAGTATAATTGGAGGGTATAACTAATTTTTTACCAAAAAGAAGATACGGTATGCATACTTTATTCTGGCAAATATGAGTATTAGACAATTTGTACTCTATATCAAGAGCATGTCCAGATGCAGATTTGACTATATGAGTAGTTTTTTGAAAATATTTTGTGGGAATCAATCCCTCCTGTATGCAACTAACGTCTACGCCACTATCAATCATAGCAATATTGGTTACAGAGAAGTGATTATCAATTAAAATAGTATATTTAATATACCATTTATGGGCAGTTACAATTTGCATCATACCCAAAAAGTAATCATTTTTCAAATCAAGGGAATTTTGAAAAATATCATTTGTATCACCTTTTTTGGAAAATTTTTCTTTTCCTTTAGAAATTTGTATGGAAGAAATATCTTTCTCAATTTGTGAAATCCTGTGATCACAAATTATTTGATTTTGTTTAAGAGATTCAATCTCCTTTTTTAAGTTTTCAACTTCGATTTTTAAATCATCAAAAGAAGTATCTTTACCAGGAGTATAACTCATAGCAAAACGTCTATTAAACTCTGATATAGAATAAGGCATAAAATAATTGCTATCAGTAGTTTTAGGCGTAAAGGTACGACTATCCGTAGTTTTAAAAGTACTAGGTTTCGAACTAGTAGACAAATTTATAATCTTTTCACGTAGTTTCTCATCCGAAACTTCTTTAAAACGTTCTAACACATTATTAGAAGTAATGGTTTGAATATTTAAATCTAAATCTTCAAACTGAGACTGCAATTTATAAAATGCATCTTCACAAGTGCAGGTATCACCTTGACAATCAGAACAAGCATTAGCATTTCCACTAATAGATGAATCAGGCAATTCAATATTATTTTCTGAGTCAGATTCAGTATTATAATCAGATTCCGACCCTGAGGTGTATAACAAATCATAAACTTGATCATGCATATCACCAGCAAGACCTAAAGATTTAAGCTTCTGAAGCTTACAATTTGGAGCGATATGCCTAAAGTTACCACATCTGTAACACTTAATTTTAGCAAGATCTTGCTTAGACCTATTTTTGAAAAATCTAGTGGATTTTCTATAGGCTTTTCTAGTTTCACGTTCTTCTTTGGATCTATATCTAGATTTCTTTTTCCGATAAGACTGCTCATCTTTAGAATCTCTATTTCCTTTCTTCCTAGAAGTGGAAGCTGGTTCAGGTATACCAAACTGGGCATAGAAATCTCCTATCTGAGATTTTTCTCTAAGCCTATCAATCTTAAGTTGTCTGGACATTTTTAACTCGTTACACAAGGTTAACCCTTCTTGTGTACAAACTGCTATCAAATGACCATAGGTATAATCTTCCCAAGAAATTTCACCCGCGGAGCCTCTAAGGGCCTTTTTAACCCTTTCAACAAATAATAGAGGAAGTCCGCCTATGAACTTGGTCTTCTAACGTACATATCTATTTTCGGGTAATTCCATAACCCGACTTAAATGTGTCCTTACACCACCTAAATTCTCCTAGGGTCTTACATCTAAGCCCATTCAAGAGGGTAAGAATATTTCCATATTGATTGGTGAATCTACATTAAAATGTTCTAAAATCGTAAGAACAAGAATGTACACAACATCTTCTCTATTGGCAGGAAGGGCTCCTCCCAGGTTATCAATCCCTGGACTAGTAGCTACAACATTAAAGATTTTCTCTCTTTATTCATTAGTTAAAAAATTATCCCACCAGCCACGAAGTTGGCCAGTAAAACCAACAACTATTATTTTACATATAACTTTATCAGTTCTATTTTCTCTATCACTAGTGGCTTTGCACACCGTTGAATACATCATAATGCGGTGTACGAGGATAGTTAATTGCCTCTCGATTAAGCCATCAAGATTTCATTCATAAATATTATCTCCGCTATAAGACGTATTAGTATGATTCTGATCCCTTTCCTCTATTAGAACATCTTGAGGAGTGGGTCGCGGATAGTAATAAGTTTGCATTTGGGGCGAATCGACATATCTGGGATTTCTACCCGACTGTTTTGTAATCATTTCTATGAGCTTATTAAGCTCTAATTTGGTCTGATTTTTCAAATCAGGAGTGCTATCAGCAAAGGCAGATTCTAAGCTATCAACAAGGGCATTAGACAAATCAATGGGTCGAATATTTAAACCAAAAAGCTTCTTATCCAGAAGCTGTTCTAAGTTATGCAAGGGTGATTTAGAGAAATAAAAACCCTCAATATCAGGGGGCTCTGAATACTAGTTTTAGTCGTTAAATCTTCTGTCTTGCTCTTGGAAGAGGAAGCAATATCAACAGAGTTTGGTCTAATACTCAGTTTTTTTATCAAATCAATTAATTCATCGAGTTTCTTATCAAGGGAAGAAATATGTTCTCCCAAAACCTTCATGTATAAGCTCAAATAATTATTTTGAAAAATCAAATTATTAATTCTGCAACAGTTACCTTAGCAACTTCATTATTAATGAATTTTTGAAATGCAAAAAATGTGATACCCGTATTATTTGGTAAAATGAAAGGTGCTTGGGGAGGGTATACAATTGTGATTATATTACCACTTACACCTTGATATGATCTTTCCAACACCTTAAAATATAGAGGCAGATAAGTGGTTATAAATCACGGTACAAAATACATAATTTGATTATGCAATGCACAAGTTTCATAGAATTCTTGAGAAATATTATTCATCTCATCAGGACTATAAGTCTCAAAGAACCAAGTTCTAAACTGGTTCTATTTTTTATGAAAAAATTCCTTTTTAATATAATTCATGTCTGGGATCCAGGACTAAAATTTATTTGGTGAGGAATCATTTAAATATTATTTACATCAAAGTCCATTTCTGAAGCAGTAGGAACATCCCTATTAGAGACATTATCATTATCTTGAACAATTTTTGTTCGAGGATCAATTTTTACCTTTTCTACAAATCTTGTTTACTAATAGTATGTAAAGATGCTACACGACTCCTAGCTGAACCGTATGATAGTTCTAAAAGAGAAATATGATGCATGACAGATAATAATTTAGGCATGAAAAATGATTGTCTGTTATAAACAATAGAGTTATCATCAAACTGAATGCAAATCCTATCATCCGAATTTTGAGTAATATGTGACAATTCATTATTTGTCATGTTATCAGTAACCTGACTAGGTGATATAACCGAATTTAAGGTCCGAATGGATGGAAATTAAATTTCAGCCCATTTAATTGGTCTCCTAGTGGTGACCTTAGACCTTGCAAAATTAGTTTCGGCTAATATAGTCTGATCCGATGTATCGTATAACTTGCATCGAGGATTTAAAGTGAATAACAATCTATAGTAAATTCTATATGACAAACATATCAATTCAGATCCAGGCGCATAATTATAATCATTCATTTTTACATTTAATGTTAAAGAATCAAGAATATTTACGTCAGTCAAAGATAATTGCAAATTTGGCTGAGTATTGAAGTAAACTGGGCCATATGCCACTGTGGATTCAATGGATCCCATTAGAGACTGCCCGAAATTCAGATTTCTAGCATCTCATAGAGCTGCTAAAAATGTCTCTGGTAACCCTTTAAGGGTCAAAGGCTTAAAGACAATTTGAACCAAACCAATATGCAAAAAATTATAATTATTTTTATATAAATCAATATCACATTTATTTAATAAATGAATCGTCTGTTCTGATGAATTTAATGCCAAAACCTGTCCAGTAATCTTTATTTTCTGTTTAGAAAGAACTTTATCAAACTAACCATAATCGTAAATGATTTTAATATCAACTTTTGGAATAGTCCAATTGTTTAACAAGTCAAAATTTTGAGGTATATCTATCTCTTCAAGTCGAGTACTCTTAGTACTCATATTCCCATTTCCATTTGCATAGGATTAGGTCTGCCATGCATGAATATACCCTATAATAAAATGGAATCAATCTCTCCCAACAAGAATTTGACTGGCCAAATGTCACATATGCAATAAACAAAATCTGGACCTCTTAATTGGTTGTCAATTTGAAATATGACCCAACCATAAAGTCGTAATTTTGTTTCACTATAAATACAATGTCTCTCTCCAGTCCTTTTACCCTAAGAAAAATAACAATAAAATTAAGACAATTTTTTTGTCATAAATGGCATACTTTAGGTGGATCTACATTATTTTAAATCCAAATCGAATAAAATGATATCTATAAAAAATGTACAGTAACCATTCAGAAGAGAACTAAAGAAACATTTAACAACAACAACTTAAAAGCAGATAAATAAAGAAATCAATCGGTATATATCTAATAGGAAAAACTTATCATAAGCTGCATAGATGTGGAATTAATGGTTTGAATGACTGCTATCGCAGTTAATTTTAAATTACCAAATATTTGATAATTGAGATATTAAAATAATATGATTAAACCTAACTTTTGCATGAGAGTTCCTTAAAATTCGACGGAACATTCATCTAGCACCTGTATTAAGCAGAATATAACCATTAGATACACATTATGTTATAGCACCAACCGAAATAAAAGAAACATGTGGTACAGTTGTATAGCAGAAAAATCATACTAAAAAACACACAAAACAAAAGAATAAATTTAAGTGAAAAAAGACGTAACTACAATAGACCACATATAAGGCTCATGATCAAACAAGCAATGAAACTTGGATTGGAATGTAATTAGCAAAATAACTTTATTGAGTTAAAAAAAAAGCTTAAATTTTCAAAGGGAGATTTTATTTGCACCAAAGAAATAAGAAGAAAATGTAGAAGTAGAAGAAACCTTAAAGTTTGATTCAAAATATCCTTTTAAATAGAATTGTAAAAATTTTATTTTTTACATAAGTTAGAATTTGAATTGATTTAGAAGTGTTAAATATAATGATTTCTTACATAAGTCAAATACGAATTTTAATTATTTTCAATATCTGTTAAAATATTAATTAAATGACCTTATAGGCTTTTATATATTGTAAAGGATAGAGTCCTTTAAAAAAATCGTAAAAGTCAGAGAAAGAAGCAAAGTTTGAAGAGGAATTTGCCAATTCAAGAAAATTAATAGTATTTTTTTTTTTTTTTACAAATATACAATAGGACAATTATATTTATTGTTGACAAATTTAGCTAATTTTGTTGAAATAAGAAGTAGAATCCCTTTTAAGGTTAAAAGTTACTTATTTTGAAAGTTCTACCTATTCAAAATTACCATAAACTTAGGAATTTGGTTATAATAAGAAAACCTTTTTCATTTATTTTTTTACTATCTTTAATATAGTCAATATTTAATATTTTAAAAATTATAATATATTTATTAAAGAAAAAAGTGAAAAGATGATTTTGTCTAAAGCGGAGTGAAAGATTAAAAAGTTCAAATCACTTTTTTAAGGGTTTTCACACTTTTAATATATTATAGATATAAATTTGGATTATACTTGTATTTATATTCTATTTTCGTCGACACCTTTTTATTTTTAGAGAAATAATTTGTATTTGTATTTGTAAGTTGATTGCATGTTGTATTTAGTCGTGGCTATGTATAATTTATCATTTGTATTTGTATACAAATAAGTAAATGCATTAATTGTATTTCCTTGATTCTAAAATATATAAATATATAACATATTATTTGATACAAATGTACCGTCTTGTATTTGTATATCAAATTTATCATTCATATTTGTAAATAAATAAATATCACTTGATACAAATACAATTATACAAATGAAATAAATGATTTACAAATACAAATACAATATGTATTTGTATATATTGTATTTGTATAAAAATTTAAATTATATTTATTTGTATAAAAAAAATACAACTCGTATCAATAAATACAAACAAGTATTCGTAGAAAAAATCAATCGTTCCTTTTCAATAATTAAAAAATACAAATGATAGTTCGCACTTATATTTGTATGTTATAGTTCATATTTATAGTTGTATTTTATAGTGCGCACTTGTATTTGTGTTTGCTAGTTCGCACAAACAAAAAGAAGGAAAAAAATGAAAAGGAAAAAAAAGGAGAAAAAATGACGGAAAAAGAAGGAGAAAAAAAAAGAGAGTAATAGAAAATAAAGAAAAATTACAAAAAAAAAAGTAAAAAAAGGAGAAAAATGAAAAGGGAAAAAAGAAAAAAGTGAAAAAAGAAAGAGAAAACAACAAAAAAAAGAAAAAAGTGAAGAAAAAAAAATAAAAAAGGAGAATAATAGAAAATAGAAAAAGACAAAAAATACATGAGAGTGGCTATGAATTGTAATTAGGAACAATTAATAGGCAGAGGGGCTATGAATTGTAATTAATTGAAACTTAGGCTAAATAGGAGTCTATGTTTGTTAGGATATGTAGTTATCCCTAAATAAAATACTCTCCCCGTTTAAAAAAAAATGTCCTACTTTCTGTAGACACCTAATTTTGTCCCTCCCAAGTTCAATTTTATTCATTTTTAGCTCACCTTACCACACACCCTCACCCATGTGATTCTACTCCACAAAAATAACATCCCTAATAAATTTTATCTTGTTTTAATTTATCCCAACAAATTTTATCCTAATCACCTACTCCCAACCAGACCCTACCTCTACCCTACCTACCTTACCCCACATCACCTTTTATTTTATTTTTTAATGAATTCAAAAAACAACAAAAATATAAAAGGGCCCACAGGGAATATTGAGGGAACATAATATACACCATCATCTTCATTCTCTGGGAATTAACACAGAATATTGGAGAGAGAACAAAATTTTTCTATTCACCATTAATCCACACAAATAGCAACGATACAAGAAAAATCACATTCATTCTCACCAAGATACTCTCACCGACCTCACCATTAATCTCACATACACACACAAAAACTCACGCACGCACAAACAATGAACGGAAAATTGGTCGGAGTAAGCAAAATAGAGAGATGGAGAGTGAGAAAAAGAGTAACGAAGAGAGAGAGAGTAACAGAGAGAGAAGGAACAGACGAAGCTGACTATTTTCCGGTGAGTTTTTCACCGGAATACCCCGCGAAATCAGTTTGTTCGTAGCCTAAAATCACCATTCTACTGTTCCTAGTTCTTTCCGGTGAAATCTAGCCGGGAAACATCCTGTCGTTGACCACTTGGTCTATCAGGGCTCCGGTATAATTAGAAACAACAATCTGGCCCCGATTTTGATGAAGCCGTAGAAGTTTCTGTACTGGTTTTGATTTTTCTTCGAGTTGTGGGTTCGGGTTGATGGAAAATAATGAAAAGCTATACTGAGGTTGGGTTGCTCTGTTGTTTGAGGTTCGATTCGAGGTTTCGGACACGGATTCTACAGAATTTAATTGGAATAATACATCAATTTTGAAAAGCGACATTGAGGTCCAATTCCATCTTCTCTCCTTTTAATTTTTACGTAATTATGAATGATTCATGTTGTTTGACATATTTGAATCTTCGTTGCGTGTTGGTTGATGTTTGGATTTGGATGTAAAAACTTGATTGGTGGATTGCGTATTGAATTGGTTTAATTATATTGAGGATGAATTTGGGGTGGAATTGAAAAATTGATAAAAAGGGTTGAATTAGATTAATTTTGGTTCATTGCGGATTTTGTTTAATTTGGAATAAAGCCTGAATATTGTTGGAACGTGATACAATTATGATGTGTTGAAATTGATAGTCAAATGTAGGTTCGGGTAGGCAGATTTTAGGATTGGTGACTTGTTGAATGTGCGAATATTTGTTGAATGGTTCTTTCTATTTCAAACGCATAAAATTGAGAAAATGTATTCATTTTTCGGGGAATGCCCCGAAGTCTGATGTATTTATTCACCGGAGAATGCCCCGAGGTATCTTGTATTTGGAGGACGTTCGTGATCAAGGCCCAAGGCATTGGGTAAAGCAACGGAGTTTAGCCTAGGACTAGTTTAGAATAAGATTTATATTTTTGCATTTTTCTATTTCAGTTTGTAATAATTAGACTGGACATTATGATTTTGGATTTATTTTATTTTGTTGATTTGATTGATTGTTTTGTGTGTTTTATGTGCTTTATACATTCGTAGTGTCAAATTAGCCAATATTCTCCACCAAGCGACCGTGGTTGAACCACAGGATCGAGGGGTGCCTAACACCTTCCCCTCGGTCAACAGAATTCCTTAGCCGAAATCTCTGTTCGCAAATCAATTTTAAAGAGTCAAATTGTTTTGAAAAGGATTGTCCAAAGATGACTTGGCACATCGGATTATGCCAAGTGACGACTCTGAGTTTTGAATATAAATAATCCTTTTCGAAACAAATTTTCATCTTTTGTCATTTTGATAATAAAAAACCCTTTCAGACTTAAAATATGATCTTTTGGTTAAAAAAGGAGTGTGACAGCTCTGGCGACTCTGCTGGGGACTTTTCAGAATTCGAGCTTATTTTGGAGTTGTATCGACTTAGTTTGGCACTATAGATGTATAAATATTTTGTTTGTGTTGTTTTGTGTTATTGTATTATCACTGTTGAGTGCATACGTGCTCTTTGCTTACAGTTTTTATCTTATGTGTTATTGTTTTATATCTGGCATCATGTGCATAACCCGAGTCATTCTTTCTGCAACAAGTCCATAGTACACGTATTGTACATGACCTCTAGTTGAGTCACCCTTATTTTGGGGGGGAGCCGTCGGTGTTATGGAGTAGGTGGAAAGCAAAACAGCCATTATCGACCATACGCTCCCCCGAACAGCCTTGTTAGTGAACCCCAACGTAAGTCATCCTTTAGGTCATTCTTATGTGCATCATATTGAAGACCTAGCGGGGCCCACTTGGTCCTTTATAGGAAACTCACCTCTAAAGCATCCCTACGTGCTAAATGTTACATCTTTGAGAGTAACAAGGTCATTTGACAGATTGATTTGGGCAAAAGCATGAGTTAGAAGCAAAGTGTGTAGGAAGGAAATTATTGAAAAAAGGAAGAAAAAAAGTGAAAAAAAAGATTTGGTAGTTTTTAGGGTTCTTTATGGCTTTTGTTTTTCATAATTCAAAAATTCAAAAATAAATATTTTTTTTTTTACTTTTTGCACTTATTTCCCAAAAAATAAAAAATGTTAAAAAATTTCCTTTTATTTCATTAGTAAGTATTCACAATTTGAAAACTCAAAAAAAATTTTCCTTTCAATAGGAGCTTTGTACATTTTTATATAACGAAAATATCAAAAAGATTTTTTCTTTCATAGTTGTTGGTGTTAGTTTCTAATTAAAAACCCAAAAAAGATTTTATTTTCATCGTCTGGTTTTAGTTGTGTCTCTCAATTCAGGGTTTAGTTTGTCATTTAATCCTTAATTGTTCAATCTGGACGAACTACGCATCCCTGATTCTCCTCTTTCGGGATGTGAGATACGTAGGCAGCCTATTGTTGGTTCGAGGATCTTATTAAAAAAAATCCAAAAAAAAATTTTCTTCACTTTTTATTTAGAGTAGGTGTTTCATATACATCTTTAAAAGAAAACTACAAAAGATTTTCCTTTAATAGGTTCAACTTTCATTTTCTTATGAAATGCAAAATTGAAAACCCAAAAAGAGTTTCTTTGGTAATCATATGTTTCATTTTGTATAGGTTATTAAAGCCAAAAAATTTAAAAAGATTTTCGTCTATTCTTTTGACAATTTGTCATTTTTCTTTTTTCTCTTAAAATTTTAAGAAAAAAAAGAGTTTATTTGGCCATTTTGGCAAGACTTCACGAACTACGCACACCTGATTCTCCTCTCTTGGGAGTGAGATACGTAGGCGCCCTTCTTGGGTTCGGTGATTTTTTTTCAAAGAAAAAGGTTTTGAGAAAGTGTTGAACTCTAACGCATTTGCTATCCCTTGCCCAGTTAGTTTAAGGTGGTTGGTTTGTGGCATTTTGGCTAGTCTTCCATATTGCACCAAGTCGAAGAGAAAGTCATGGCCAACAGGAATACTGATGTTGTGGTCACTAATCAGATAAGGAGTTCGGAGAATGAGAATTTAGAAGCTAATGAAGAGATTCAGAAATTAAGGTAACAAATGATAGAAATGCATCGAGCTTGGGCTAATAGGTTGCCACCTCCTCTATTTCCCGCTGATAATCTGGAATATCTTTCTAGCTTACCTCTAGTGTCATACATAATTTTTTATTTTTGTTGACACATCACAATATGCATCAGGACCTTCTCCGAGGCAGCAATATCCAAACACTTCCAATATTCATCGCCTCACTCCTCAACAAAAAACTACCACATACTCGACTCCACCTGTTGTCCATGCTTTTGCGGTGCAACCCCCGTCTGAAGCTCTTGCTTTTAATGTCAATCCAACAGTTGTGATTCTTCACTCTACAAGTGACCCTGTATTAAATATTTCTAGTGATCAACATTATGCTCCCTAATCCACATTTAAGTTGAGTGGTTCTTACGACAACACTTAACTGCCTGAAGTTTCTCTTAACAATGAGAAGTCTGTTATGACAGTAGAACAAGAGAAAATAACCAAAAAATTGAGAAGTTTGGAACTGACTATGAAAAACTTGCAAGGACTTGGGGTGTACAAAAATGTCTCATATAAAGATCTGTGCGTGTTTCCAGATGTTCATCTTTCTCTTGGTTTTAAAATGCCAAAGTTTGAGAAGTATGATGGACGTGGCGATCCTGTAGCACATTTGAGACGCTATTGCAACCAACTAAGGGGCTCTGGAGGAAAGAAAGAATTACTCATGGAATATTTCGGTGAGAGTCTTTCAGGTCTAACTTCAGAATGGTTTGTTGACCAAAACATCGACAAGTGGAATAGTTGGGATGACCTGGCTAATGAATTCGTGCAACAATTCCAATACAATATGGAGTTGATTCCTGATGAGAAGTCCCTAACTAATATGAAGAAAAAGAGTACTTAACTTTCAGAGAGTATGCGATTAGATGGCGTGAACAAGCTGCTAGAGTGAAACCGCCAATAAAAAAAAGTAAGATAGTGGAGGTGTTTATTTAAGCACAGGATGAAATATATTATCAACACTTGTTACCTGTATTAGGTAAGCCATTTATTGAGGTCCTCAAAATGAGAGAGATAGTAGAGGATGGAATTAATACCGGTCGCATTATGAGTTTTGCAATATTGAAAACGACTACTCAAACAATTCAAAAAGGTTCGGGAAGTGTCAGAGGAAAGAAGTATGAGGAAGATGCATCTACCATTGTAGTTAGACAACACGCACGGGCAAAAGGACCACACCATCATTACCCACAGGCTCAACCCCAAGCTTATGCCCAAGCTCCACAAAATCTTTCCTAAAATCCATTATACTCTATTCCCCTATCTCCATATCCAATATACAATTCACAACCCTATGGTCAATTCCCTTCTTACCCACAATGGCGTGTACCAACTCTTCAGAGTCATCCTCAAACTCCACAAACATACCAAAGTCCTTCTTGTCCAGATTTTTGGTCCAAGCCAAACAATGAAATGAGGCAGAAGTTGTGGGATAGCTTCACGCTAATTGGAGAGTCGTATGTAAGTTTATTCTAGAGATTAGTACAGCAGGGCATGATCACTCCTCTCCTTGGGTATACTCTTGACCCACATTCAAGAAGTTTTGATCCTAATGTACGATGTGCATATCATTTTGATGTTCAGGGTCACAGTATTGAAAAATATCATGCTTTGAAAAGAGAAATTAAAAAGATGATTCAAGATAAATCAATTATGGTGCAGAACATTGACAGTGATGAAAGCTCTAGTCATGCTGATATGCAAACCAGTGGCTAAGATGTCAGGCTGAGCAATTGAGAAGTCACCCTTTTCCTTACTAGAAAGAGGTCTGGTAGCTTGTTTTGTTTTATTTTCTGTTGTTTGAATTATTTCAGGGTTATAGTTCGGGATATATCTTGTTTTGTCCTTTTGTCGTTTGTGTTCAAACCCTTCTATCTTTTGTTTCAACTAAATGAAGTGTCCCATTTTTCTTTGTGTTTTAAATATGTGTTGTTTGTTTGTTTTCTTTACATAGTACATTTTATGTTGACTCTAGTGATATGACATGCTAGTGAAATTTTCAGCCAAATCTTAAAATTCAGTTTAAGCATAAACATTGAATCAGAGGGTCAAAGTTAGAAAAAGAGAGCATCTGAGAAAATAAATAGAGTGCTGGGGTATTTGGTGATCAAGTTGAAGCCTTCTTTAAAAATTAAGACAATTATTTTGAGAATCGTGAGAATAACTTGGTTATCAATTGAAAGATATATCTCAATTAGGTCAAGTAGTGAATGTGCGATCCTATGTCAAAAGGAACAGAAAGAAAATCAGTTCCACAAAGTCATGAGTTCTTCAGCATGAGGAATGTACAACGAAAGTGGAGTTGTATGTTTGACAAGGGTAGAAGAAGAATTGGCACACATGCTCAGTTGAAGTTAGTGTTGTTAAAGTGTCACAAATGATCTTCATTTTTTATTTCATGTTGCATGATGTGTACTTGCATTTTCAAGGATTGATATGACGAAGGCATTTCATTCTGTTATCCAAACAGCGTGTCATCCTTTGTTTACCTCATTTGAGATTTAGTCTTATTTTCTTTCATACCCCTCTTTTGGAATCAAGATAGAGTCAACAAAGCTCAAAAGAAAAGTGTCGAGCAAAGCAATATAGTCAGAAAAAATTCAAAAAAAGAAAAAAAGAAAAAAGAGAAG
Organism: Capsicum pubescens; assembly: GCA_030864215.1. Classification (NCBI taxonomy): domain Eukaryota; kingdom Viridiplantae; phylum Streptophyta; class Magnoliopsida; order Solanales; family Solanaceae; genus Capsicum; species Capsicum pubescens. Next base: position 160,526,388 of record CM061544.1, read on the forward strand.
AAAATATGTCCAAAAAATAAAAAATAAAGAAAAGAGTAAAAAACAAACAAACAAAAAAAAATCAGAATCAAGCAAAAGAACAAGCTGCCAGAACTACGCGTGATTTTAGGGGCGAGATACGTAGGCTGCCCTACTTTGGGCTCGATCCAACCAAATAAACAATTTAGAATTGCCCAGTCAAAAGAAACTAGGCTTGAGTTAATCCTCATTGTTTGAGTCGATTCCAAAAGTTGTAAGTACCACCCCACTTCAAGTGTCGTTTGGGCCCCATGCTATCTTTTCTTTCTAACCCTATCCAAAAGCCAAGTTACAACCAAAGAAAGACCTTCAGATCAATATTTGAAAATGCTAAGGCTAAGCATGCAATGGATGTGATGACACATTTTGAGAACTACTTGTCTTTCTTGGCATAAGGAATCAGGAGAGAAATGAAAATGAGAGAGTCTTATCAGTGAAAACCCTCACGGGCACCGTAAGATGATGGTAAGTTGAGAGAGATAACAATGAGAGAGTCTTATCGGTAAAAACCCTCACAGGCACTGTAAGACGACGGTGAGTTGAGACAAATAAAAATAAGAGTCTCATTGGTGAAAATCCCTCACGAACACCATAAGGCAATGGTGAGATGGGAAAAAGAAAATGAGAAAGGCTTGTTGGAAAAAACCCTTCAAGGCGCCACTAGCTGAATGAGGTATTAAATGCAATTGACCTGAGGAAACAACTCAATTTCGAGGTCATTAACTCAACAACAATTGGTAGAAAATTTTGGATGGAAAGATCAGGCAGTTTAATTTGATGTGCATGTCATAATCATTAGAGTTGACTATCATTTTCGGATAAACTTCTTTTTCAATTTTTTCAATGGGGACATTCATTGTCGTTTTTTTCTTCTCTTTAGTTATATTTTTATTTTCTTGAGCCAGTTATCCAAATAAAGCAAAAGTTGTTATTTTTCTCGTCTTTGAGTCAAGTTCATGTAAAAACAAGTGAGAAAATATTTCAAAACTGGCTTTCAACTTCTTCAATTGCACAACGCAAGACAGAAAGGCCAGCACATGAAAGAGACATGATTGTGAGCCGAAAAAAGGGCATGCAGAAAGTTTATCATGAAAATACCAAGGTTTAAAGAGTTTATCTGAGAAGCATGGCAAAGTAGAGATACTGTGTTTATTTCAGAGTCACTCTTAATAATCTGAGTTTGGATCAATGACATGACAAAGAAGGGGCAAGTGCCAACAATCCAAAACAAAATAAAGAAAATGGACACTAGAGCAGGTGTCGGGACAGTCAAGTGCTGCAAACTACCACTATGTTTTTAACTGACAAATTTACTTTGTTGAAACAGAGGCAAATTTGCTTCACTTAATTTAGCTACCATTGGAAATGCACATCCATGGGAATTTACTTTCTGTTCAGGACCCTCCTGAAAAATAGGACTGTACTTTCTGTTTAGGACCCTTCTGAAAAATGGGATTTTACTTCATGTTCAGGACCCTCCTGAAAAATGAGACTTTACTTTCTGCTTAGGACCCTCCTAAAAAATAGGACTTTACTTTCTGTTCAGGACCCTCCTGGAAAATGGGATTTTACTTTATGTTCAGGGCCTTCCTAAAAAAGGGGACTTTACTTTTTGTTCAAGACCCTCCGAAAAAATGAGACTTTACTTTCTATTTCGGATCCTCCTGGAAAATGGGATTTTACTTTCTATTCAAGACCCTCCTGGAAAACGGGATTTTACTTTATGTTCAGGACCTTTCTGGAAAATGGGATTTTACTTTCTGTTCAGGACCCTCCTGGAAAATGGGATTTTACTTTCTGTTCAGGACCCTCCTGAAAAATGGGACTTTACTTTCTGTTCAGGACCTTCCTGAAAAATGGTACTTTACTTTTTGTTCAGGACCCTCCTGAAAAATAGGACTTTACTTTCTGTTCAGGATCCTCCTGAAAAATGGGACTTTACTTTCTGTTCAGGAGCCTCCTGAAAAATGGGACTTTACTTGCTGTTCAGGACCCTCTTGAAAAATGGAACTTTACTTTCTGTTCAGGACCCTCCTGAAAAATGAGACTTTACTTCATGTTCAGGACCCTCCTGAAAAATGAGATTTTACTTCATGTTCAGGACCCTTCTGAAAAATGGGTCTTTAATTTCTGTTCTGGACCCTCCTAAAAAATGGGACTTTACTTTCTGTTCAAGACCCTCCTGAAAAATGGGAATTTACTTTATGTTCAGGACCCTCCTAAAAAATGAGACTTTACTTTCTTCCCAGGACCTTCCTGAAAAATGAGACTTTACTTTCTGTTTAGGGCCCTCCTGAAAAATGGGATTTTACCTCATGTTCAGGACCCTACTGAAAAATGGGACTTTACTTTCTGTTCAGGACCTTCCTGAAAAATGAGATTTTACCTTCTGTTCAGGACCCTCCTGAAAAATGGGACTTTACTTTCTGTTCAGGACCCTCCTGAAAAATGAGACTTTAATTCATGTTCAGGACCCTCTTGAAAAATGGGACTTTACTTTCTGTTCAGGACCCTCTAGAAAAATGGGATTTTACTTCATGTTCAGGACCCTCCTGAAAAATGGGACTTTACTTTCTGTTCAGGACCCTCCTGGAAAATGGGATTTTACTTTATGTTCAGGACCCTCTTGATAAATGGGACTTTACTTTCTGTTCAGGACCCTCCGGAAAAATGGAACTTTACTTTCTGTTCAGGCCCCTCCTGAAAAATAGGACTTTACTTTCTGTTCAGGACCCTTCTGAAAAATGGGAATTTACCTTATGTTCAGGACCCTCCTGGAAAATGGGATCGTAATTTCAAACAATGAAATCTTTCTTTATCATGATCTTTGTTTAGGATAATTCTCCTTCTAGTTTTATTGTGATTTCAGGAGCTCACCTGAAGACCATGGTGATGAAATTAGAAGTCGTAGAAATCGAAAGTCAAAAATAGCAAGTTAGGAGCCCGCCTGAAGAACAGGGTGAATAAATGACTGTCGAGCAATGAAGCGAAGCAATTAGAAGCCAAGCAACAAGTTAGAAGAAATTGCAAGTCAGGAGCCCGCTTGAAGAATTGGGTGATGAAATGGAAAATTGAAGAAATTGCAAGTCAGGAACCCGCCTGAAGAGCAGGGCAAATAAATGACAATCGAGCAACAAAGTAAAGCAATTAGAAGCCAAGCAACAAGTTTGAAGAAATTGCAAGTCAGGAGCCCGCCTGAAGAATAGGGTGATGAAATGGCAAGACAGGAGCCCGCCTGAAGAATAATGTGATGAAATTGAAAGTCAAGTAACAAGGTTCAGAGATTGAAATTCAAGCAATAAGATCAAAAAGTTGAAAGTCAAACAACAAGGTAAAGAAGTTGAAAACCAAGCAACAAGTTGAAGAAATTGCAAGTCAGGAGCCCGCCTGAAGAACAGGGTGATGAAATTGAAAACCAAGCAAAAGTTGAAGAAATTGCAAGTCAGGAGCCTGCCTGAAGAATAGGGTGATGGAACTTAAGTCCAAAAGAAGCTGCATAGATAGGATTTTTGTAATTCCATTTATGTGTTAACTTGTTATTTCCATTTTGATGTAATGATAGAGCCGCGAACCAGAATCTCGATGGAACCTCACTCGAATCTCCAACTCGGTATAGTTCCTCTCATTGCAACCCTTTGAGATACCTGTGACTTGATTTTCTCATAATCAGGGATGAGTATGATGTCCAAAGTCAAGACTTGGTTTTCCTCCTTCTTTCTGTTTCATTCTTTTAAATAATGATTGGGACAAAATTCTGTCTCGTTGTCTACTTCTTTATCTGAAAATACTTCATGTTTAAATTCAAAGGGGATATGCTGTAGATACCTAATTTTGTCCCTCGCAAGTTCAATTTTATTCATTTTCAGCTCACCTTACCACGCACCCTCACCCATGTGATTATACCCCCACAAAAATACAAAAATAACATCCCTAACAAATTTTATCTTGTTTTAATTTATCCTAACAAATTTTATCCTAATCACCTACTCCCAACCAGACCCTACCTTACCCCACATCACCCTTTATTTTATTTTTTAATGAATTCAAAAAACAACAAAAATATCAAAGGGCCCACAGAGAATATTGAGGGAGCAGAATATACACCATCTTCATTCTCTGGGAATTAACACAGAATATTGGAGAGAGAACAAAATTTCTCCATTCACCATTCATCCACACAGATAGCAACAATACAAGAAAAATCACATTCATCCTCACCAAATACTCTCACCGACCTCACCATTAATCTTACATACACACACAAAAACTCACGCACGCACATACAGTGAATGAAAATCTGGTCGGAGTGAGCGAAATAGAGAGATGGAGGGTGAGAAAAAGAGTAACGAAGAGAGAGAGAGTAACGAAAAGAGAGGGAACGGACGGAGCTGACTATTTTTCGGTGAGTTTTTTGCCGGAATTGGAATACCCCACAAAATTAGTTTGTTTGTAGCCAAAAATCGCCATTCTACTGTTCCCGGTTCTTTCCGGTGAAATCTAGTCAGGAAATGTCCTGTCGTTGACCACTTGGTCTATCGAGGCTCCGACATAATTAGAAACAATAATCCGACCCCGATTCCGGCGAAGCCGTAGAAGTTTCTGTACTGGTTTTGATTTTTCTTGGAGTTGCGGGTTCGAGTTGATGAAAAATAATGAAAAGCTATACTAAGGTTGGGTTGTTCTGTTGTTTGAGGTTTGATTCGAGGTTTCGGACATGGATTCTACAGAATTTAATCGGAATAATACATCAAATTTGAAAAGCGGCATTGAGGCCCAATTCCATCTTCTCTCCTTTTAATTTTTACGTAATTATGAATGATTCATATTGTTTGACATGTTTGAATCTTCGTTGCGTGTTGGTTGATGTTTGGATTTGGATGTGAAAACTTAATTGGTGGATTGCGTATTGAATTGGTTTAATTATGTTGAGGATGAATTTGGGGTGGAATTGAAAAATTGATAAAAAAGGTTGAATTAGATTAATTTTGGTTCATTGCGGATTTTGTTTAATTTGGAATAAAGCTTGAATATTGTTGGAACGTGATATAATTTTGATGTGTTGAAATGGATAGGAAAATGTAGGTTCGGGTAGGCATATTTTAGGATTGGTGACTTGTTGAATGTGTGAATATTTGTTGAATGGTTCTTTCTATTTCAAACGCACAAAATTGAGAAATGTATTCATTTTATCGGGGAATGCCCCGAAGTCTGATGTAATATTCACCGGGGAATGCCCCGAGGTATCTTGTATTTGGAGGACGTTCGTGATCAAGGCCCGAGGCATTGGGTAAATCAACGGAGTTTAACCTAGGACTAGTTTAGAATAGAATTTATATTTTCGCATTTTTCTGTTATGGTTTGTAATAATTGGACTGGACATTATGATTTTGGATTTGTTTTGTTTTGTTGGTTTTATTGACTGTTTTGTGTGTTTTATGTGGTTTATACATTCGTAGTGTCAAATTAGCCGATATTCTCCACCAAGCGACCGTGGTTGAACCACGGGACCGAGGGGTGCCTAACACCTTCCCCTCGGTCAACAGAATTTCTTAGCCGGAATCTCTGTTCGTAAACCAGTTTTAAAGAGTCAAATTATTTTGAAAAGGATTGTCCAAAAGTGACTTGGCACATCGGATTATTTCAAGTGACGACTCAGAGTTTTGAATATAAATAAGCCTTTTCGAAATAAATTTTCATCTTTTGTCATTTTGATAATAAAAACCCTTTCAAACTTAAACTATGATCTTTTGGTTAAAAAAGGGGTGTGGCACTTTCCTTTTTAGTCTGTTTAAAAAAGAATGACCCTTTTCTTTTTTTGCAATACTTTTAATTCAACGTTACACATGACATGTTTAAGACCACAAGATTAAAGGGCATTTTGGTACATTTGACATAACTTTAATTTAGGACCACAAGATTCAAAAGTCTTTTTTATTTCTTAAACTCCATGCCAAGTCAAACTAGGTCATTCTTTTTTAAACGGAGGGAGTAATTTTATTATATTTTCTAAATATAATAAATTTAATATTTTTAAAAATAATTATATCAATAATAAATATATATTTGAAAATAATTGGTTATTTGGTATGAGGAATGGAAAGCACAAAGTTATCCAATGAGATTAGTTATTTCATATATATATTATTGGACAGTAAAATTCTAGTCGTCAAAATAATAATCGAGATAAGAAAAATATTTCAATAATTATTTTATTGATTTCAGTATGTAAATGTTACAATCTCTATAAATACTCTGATTCGCCTTTTCAAATATAAATTCGAGGTTTTCGAGTTTGATCATGAATTTGGACTTGATTTGTGAATTTGATAGATTTGATCTTGACTTGTACTTGAAGTCAAGGGCTTCTATACTTTTTGTTGAATCTCGTGGTCTTGATCTTGAATCTTGACTTGCGGATTTGATGAACTTGAACTTGACTTGTACTTGAATTCACAGGTCTATGAGTCTCAAATCTTGTGGTCTTGATTTTGGATCTTGATGAACTGATCTTGCATGCTTGAATCTGTAGAGAAATCTACGACGTTTGATCCACGAGCTCTCTCTTGCTTCTTCTCAGAATTGTTTATTTTTTTTTCTGACTTATGAGACCCTTATTTATAGTTGTAGCAAGTAAAGAGTCATGGTGAATATGAACATCTTTTGACCAATCATATTCAAGTGACATGACGTCTTTTATGGCTTTTGATTTCACTAGGCCATCTGCATCATTTTGAAATGTGCTATGGTTCTATTGTCTCCTTTACTTGACTTGACATGCCATGTCATTCGACACGTGACACTTGTTTGGGACTCTAGAATATGATAATATCTTGGGCTTCGTAAAGTGGGCTCATCATTTGTAGCCCAAATCAATGGGCTAGCTCAATAAAAATTGAACTTTAATTAAATTCATACATGTTTGGACTTAAATAATTAATTCAATTATATTAATCCGCAACATTTATTCAAGACTAATATATTTTGAATTTAATATAATCTGAATTTCGTACGAATTTTTTAATTTAATAAAATTTCGTTTCCTACAAAATGTCCCTACTTCAAGGTTGGTTGAGTGTTACTTTAGAGACTAGACTTGAAGTATGATTATTTAAACATGCTTCATTCGTGCTTCGAAAATTTTCATATATATGAACACCCATTTCATTAGTTGGGAAAATTTAAAGTTGAACCATGCAATTTGCATATTGATATTGCCTCTAAAAAATTCTCCTTTTTTAGTCCTGATTTATTTCATGAATTTCTACACATAAGATTCATTGATGAGACATGATATCCAACTCCAATAATGAATTTCTTAATGATGTCCACTTCTACTAGGATATCTTGACTTTGTCCAACTCCAAATAGATTTTGGAATTTTTTAAACTTAATCAGGAATAAATTCCTTTCAATTTGAATTTATATTGGAGATGGAAACAACCTTAAATTTGAATTTATATTGAAGAAGGAAACAACCAACATTTGAATTTATATTGAAGATGAAAACTCTTTCAATGTGAATTTATATTGGAGAAGGAAACAATTTTTAATTTGAATTTATACTGAAAAAGGAAACAACCTGCAATTTGAATTTATATTGAAACTGAAAACTCTTTCAATTTGAATTTATATTGGAGAAGAAAACAACCACCCTACAATAGGGGTGTGCATTGATGATAGGCGGATTTACACGCCTATATCAATATATTTTGCCCATATTTTAGCCTAGTTTTGAGAACAAATTATATATTTCATGCACTTTTAGTCCTTTTTCCCGTAAATGAGCTAACGAACATGACTAGGAAAGTTTCAGGTATAAATGATGCAAAATACAGCATTTTATGGCTAACTTGACGCAAAAGAAAGCTCACGAACGAAGGAGAAGGAAGTGGGACTCCTAAAGGACCAAAACTGCTGCATGGAAAAACTGTCCCGGGCTAAATCAACAATTCTGAAGACTTTGGGGACTTACAGACACAAAGCTGGATTTTGACAATGATACATTAACCTAGTACAATTAGGTTATGTATTTCATTATTTTATGTGGATTATGATAATGTTACCTTAACCTAGTACATTTGGGTTAAGGATTTCATTAGTCTAGTAGGATTTGGTTATTTATTTCATTAGCTTAGTAGGAGTAGGATATGAGTATTATAAATACCCTATCATGCTAGAGATTTTTAATTAATCTTACATTCATCATTCAACAATTAATTTTCTTCCATCCCTCTCATCTTCCACTACAAACACTTCTAATCTACTCTTCTATTCTTAAACTCCACAACAAGAGAATCGTTACTTGCTAAGGAATCACGCCTCACGCCTATCACTTGATCTACACGCCATTACTCAATATCGTGATATAATAACAATGTCAATCATGATTTCCTTCGCATTCATGGGTAACTAAACTTCTCTGTTGGGGTTATGGAAGCCGAATGAGTTACTATCTATTGCTGTGAGTTTGTGAGTTCGAGGCACGTATATTGCTTATATCATTATTCTCTTCATCTTAATCTACATTCTCTGCGGTTGCAAACGCAAGAATATGCCAGTCTAACATTTAACTTGTTTGAGAGAAAAGTTATTTGTCTGGAAAAGAGATAATGTCAAGGTAGTAGGACATCCTTTCCTATTAAAAAGCTAGTGCCGTAACTGGACTAACCTCTTGGAGAATTCGTACCGTTAGACACGCTTTAAGCTCGAGAGAGTTAAAGTGAAATAATCCTTGTTTAGGTCGAGAGACGCTTGGAGTTACCATCGACTACAATCCTCTATAAGCAATTGCATGTCAGAATTCTACACACTCATAGCCAATAGAGACGTATACCTCAGAAGGTGGACATAACCCCAACGCTTCAATTCTCATTGTTTACAACCAACGTAATAATCTCTCTCTTTTTACTTTATTATCTTCAGCTTTTGTTTAAATTACTTGCAAAACAAGAATCCCCCCTTCTTACGAGACTTGCACCAAAAGTTTAGTAATTTTACTTACTTGTTGGCAAAGCTATTCCCTGTGGGATCGACACCCAACCCAGGTTGGGTTCTATATTTGCTAACGACCGCTTTACACTCAAACGAGAGCTGTAGATTGAGCGTTATCAAAAATTGGCGCCGTTGCCGGGGAATACAAGTGTCAATTAAGTTCGTAATAATTACTAGACCCTTTGGTCAAAGACTCTCGTACTTTTACTTTTAGTTTTCGATTTTGTTTACTGCAGGTTTTTTGTTCAGTACATCAATGGATGCACAACGTGAAATACCATTCGATGATGATGATGATGATCTTGATGGAGCTGGTGCCACTGGAGCCATTATTCTTCCGCCATTAGCCCCCGGAGCCAAGTTCAACATCACGAGCACCATGATTCAGTTATTGCAACTCAAGGGATTATTTGGTGGACTAGCAGGCGATGATCCGAATATGCATCTCATCAACTTTATTTCTACATGCAAGTCGTTTGACAATCCTGGAGTTGGTCAGAATGCAATTCGGTTACGCTTATTTCCATTGTCTCTGTCTGGGGAGGCAACTCTATGGTTGAATGGGCTGACTCTTGATTCTATTACAAATTGGAGGCAATTGAGAGACGCTTTCCTAGAAAGATTCTTTCCGCCTTCCAAAATGGCACAATTGAGAGATGAAATCAGCAACTTTCGTCAGCTTCCCACTGAAGCTCTTCATGAAACATGGGAGAGGTTCAAGACAAAGCTAGCGAGATGCCCAAACCATCACATGACTAATGTTCACCTCATGGAGTTATTGTATAGAGCCTTGAATTCAATAACTAAGCCAGTGGTGGATAACGCAGCTGGAGGATCTTTTATGGACCTCACCTTTGGTCAAGCAAGCAATATGCTAGATCGCATGACGAAACAAAGTAGAGCTTGGCATACCAGGGATTCCGAGGTAGCAAGCCCCACTTTATCTATAGGCATGACTGCAGACCAAAGAAGAAGACAAGAAGAACGTGATCAAGATATGGCGCATATGAAAACACAGATGGATCTTCTTACAAAGCATTTATTATCAGGGAAGACCGAAAAAGTGAAAGCTGTGGTGCTAAAAGGAAGAGACGAATCTGATTCGGAAGAAGAGGCCAACTACTTGAACAATCAGGGGGGTTTCCGAGGGAATACCCAAGGAAACCAAGGTCGAAACTATTATGATAAATCTGGAAGCATAGACCAAGGTAGTTGGAAGAAAAACAATGAAAGAGTGGTTTGTACGTTCCCCCTGGTAGACGTGATACCACCACATCTAATTCTGGAAGTATGGAAGACATGATGGCTAAATTATTGAAAGGAGTGGAAGCAACGAGCGCGGGAGTTACTGAGGTAATTAATGATTTGTCCTCCATGAAACAACTAGTTGATTCTCATTCCACTTCAATCAAGCAAATAGAGCAGCAATTGAGCCAACTTTCAGCAGCACTCAATCAAAGAAAGGCTGGCACTTTACCTAGCGATACTGTGCAAAACCCAAGGAATGATGGGTCATGCATGGCCATCACTACCCGAAGTGGTAAGGTGCTGGAAACTTCAGAAAAAGGCAAGCAAGTGGTTGACGAAGAAGTGGAAATTGATGACAAGGCGAAAGAGGAGGATGCCGCAGCAGCCTCACCTAACGTTCTTAACGACGTGCAGCCTGAAAAAGCTGGAAAACGGAAGCAAGAAGAGAAGAAAACTGTGGAGAGAACACTTCCATACCCACCACCACCTTTTCCCCAAAGATTGAAGAAGGTGGCGGATGATACAAAGTTCAGCAAATTTATGAATATGTTAAAGCAGCTGACCATTAATGTTCCATTAGTGGAGGCACTTGAAAAAATGCCTGGGTATGCAAAATTTATGAAAGACCTATTGACAAAGAAGCGGGCAGCAAGTTATGAGTTAGCGGATAATGTTCATCATTGTAGTGCAATCGCTACAAGGTCGCTAGTTCAAAAGAAGGCAGATCCTGGAGCTTTCACTATTCCCTGCACAATTGGATCGTTGAATTTTGCCAAGGCATTGTGCGATCTAGGAGATAGCATCAATGTGATGCCACTATCCATCTACAAGAAGTTGGGGCTAGGAGATCTAACACCAACCAATATGAGGCTCGTGATGGCTGATAGGTCGGTAAAACAACCTGTGGGTATCTTGAATGATGTGTTGGTGAAGGTATCTTCATTTATCTTTCCTGCAGACTTCGTTATTCTGGATTGTGAGGTGGATTCTGACGTTCCCATAATCTTGGGATGCCCCTTCCTCGCAACTGGAAGTGTGCTTATTGACATGAAAGATAATGAGCTTTTGTTTCGAATTAATGACGAAGTGGTCCGCTTTGATATATGCAAAGCCATGAAGCAGCCCAGCGATATGAATGAGTTATCTGTAGTTGATGTTCATCATGAGGATATGAAAGCATTATCTATAGAGAAACAACCTACTGTTGAGCCATTGTCTGCTGCGCCACTGAAAGTTGAGCATGAGGATAATGAAGATTATGAAGAACTTATGGGTGCTCTAACAGAAATAGAGTCTTATACTCCTAAGCAACCGGATTGTGATCTCAAGAAGCAACCAACAACGAAGACTCCCATTGACGAGACACCAACACTAGAATCGCAAGAGCTCCCCGATTATCTAAGGTATGTGTTCTTGGAAAGTAGAAATATACTTCCGGAGAGTGCAGATGATTTAAGTAAACAGCACGTAGAAGCTCTCATCTCTGCTCTGAAGAGATACAAGAGAGCTATGGGTTGGACTATTGATGATATAATTGGTGACTCTCTGGGGAAATGTATGAGCCATCTCGAAGAAGATCGCATGCCCACAGGTAAGCCTCATTGTCGTCTAAATCCTTTTAGAAAACGATCCTCCATTTACCTCGACGAAGTCTGAGTACTCGAGGTAACCATGTCGTGCTACGACAATAAATAAGGCACTATATGGGAGGCAACCCATCATTTATCATTTTTCATTTATCGTTTATCGTTTTCTTTCATTCTAGTACTTGATTTGTTTTTAATTAATGAAAATCCAAATATAAGAGTCGTGCCACGACCAAAACTAAGGCGCTTGGTGGGAGGCAACCCATCGTACTAATCATTTTTATTGTTTTGAGCAAATATAAGTGCAAGAGGTATTCAACGAGGAGATTGGTTTCAAATGACGATTTGGATGTATTGAATGGTAAAGGTGGTAAGTTAGGCATAAGGATGCATAAGGCTACGGATTGAGCATTACTCATGCCAAAATAGGCATCAAGGAAGGCTAGGCCTAGGTAAAAATAGGCCACGAACATTGCAAAACCTATCCTATATCCTAAGGCCTCGGAATCTAGTATGCTATACACTATGCGCCGCCCATTCTTAAGTGTGCTATACAATATGCGCCGCCTATGCTATAGCATTAGGTCTCAGTATCTCAAATGCTATACACTATGCGCCGCATATGTCCCTAAATGCCATAGACAATGCGCCGCATAGTGTATGGCATTCTTAAATAAATGCATGGCATATGCTATGGCATTCTGCTCAACTAGGCAAAGCATTAGGCACCACCTATGGGCCAAAACTCGACCCAACCTTTTCTTATAAATATGAGACTTAGTCTTGAACCAAAAACACATTGGAAACCTAGCTTATGCACCACCTATAGTCTCCAAAACCTATCAAAAAGTTTCCTTTTGCTCTTTTTCGTCACAAGAACATCATCCAAAGGCTTCAACCAAGTAAGTACTACTTTGTTCTTCATTTATATTTTGTAAGTACTACTTTACTACACCTATTATGAATTGCTAAATCTTGAAAAAGTATTGGTGATGTGAACGTGTTTGAATTGTTGATACAAAACCAAGTGAGTGAACATGTACGTTAGGATGCTCTTAACTTATGTCCGACTTGAATTTGATTTTAATGCATTGTTATACTACTTGCAGAATTGCTATAGTAATGAACATTGCATAATCTTGTCACTTGAATACTTACATGTTAGAATATCCCGTTCATCGGAATAAGACTTATAACTGCCTACCGACATAGGAGGTTGAGTTTATTGATAGAAACGATACCATGATGTAATCCCTATGTAGTAGTCTTGTTATACCTAACATGAAAGTATTGCAAAGGTTGCAAGAAGTGATATATCTTTGATTTTCTCGTTGGAATATAGTTCCTAAAACGCATGTCGATGAAGTCTAAGTAATCGACCACTTTCACTTCACTAATTTGTAGCAACAAACTAAGTGTGGGGTGGTACCCCTACTGCTTGTGTATAGATTGTATCCATTGGTATTGTGCTACCATTAATACTATTTCAAGTCTCAGGTACAATGACACCCAAAGCAAGACAAGGCAAAGAAAAGGCTACCACTTCCCAAAAGAGCAAGAAAAGAGGCCGCAAGGAGCAAGGAGAACCCTCCTCGCTGCAAATACCTCGACTCACACTTGGAATTAAGTGGGATACTTATGAGGAACTTCTAAGGATGACGACTCTGATGATGATTCCAATGCAAGGGGTATGACCCCAGACATAGAGGATGAGTCCGACTAACCAGGTTCTTCTTATTTATTTTCCACTGAGGACAGTGTACCGACTAAGTATGGGGTGGTGGTATTGCATGCTATACTTCTCTACTCGCATCTATGTTTGTTTGCTTTTGTTTTATTTTTGTTTCATTTTTTAGTTAAGATTTTTTTAGTAGTTAATATTTTTTTTTAACTTGGCTTCGCATGAGATTATTCTAATAGGCAGCATGAGATTATAACAAGAGTATGTTCTACAATTGTGACCATTGAGACGTTTAGGCTCCAGTTGTGACTCATTATGTGATATTGTGTGGTTAAATTCCTTCACTTGTTGGGTCGAGAGTCTATATTACTTCCAAGCAAGTCGACCATGTGCCTTGTGTGTGTGAGATAATCATATATTCTATGTGTGTGGCTGATGCTAGAACTTGCCTGGTATGTATGCAAAGTGAAAATAAGGAGTGTAAGTTTAGGATATGATTTAGGCATTTCTTTGGCAACCTATATTTGTTTACCTTCAGTTTTACCTACCCATGGACATCATCCTAGTTAAACCCTTTTGAGCCTTTAGCCTATTTTCTTTGACAACCTTGTATGTAAGCCTAATCCATTTTTTCAAGACCGTAATTTGATCCAAACTCCTAAGTGCTTTAAAGTGAAAAAGTCATGTGACAACATAAGAGGAAATTGGGTGAGTATGATGCTATAAATTGTAATGGTGCTTGAATGTGTTATGAAAAAGAAAGTGCTATCATAAGAGGTATGTTGTGAAAAGAAAAAGGAAAAGAAAGCTGAAAAGCGAGTTGTGCTTAAAATTGAAAAACAAAAGAGGAGAACAAGGGTGGTAGAATAAAAGAAAGAAAGGTTGAAAGAAAAAAAAGTGTCAATGATACAAAGTGATGTATTAAAGCGCTTAGGAACTTAGTCACTATTCCTGGCCAAAATAGTCCTACCCGTCCCTTAGCCTACATTACAACCATCAAAAGACCTACTTGATCCTAAGCTTAGCATTCTGACATTTAGTAGAGTATTACATTAAGGGCAAGCCTATGGTCATCAGTTGCTACATAAGAATTCTTTGTGAGAGTGAGAGCAAGGATATTTTGATACCCATGTTTGAAAAATATGCTATATTTGTGAGTGATTATGGGTACTATATGGTGAGACACACATGGTTGATGAGTTTTGAATAGTTGAATATGATTCTATGCACTTTAACATTTGCATGCGAGTTGATCACCATCACGAGTCTATACTTGAGGTTAAATTGTTTCTACTTATAATCGGAAAGCTACTCTTGGTTGATAATCGTTGTGCTTGTCTTATTAAATGTTTTGTGTTGTTACTGTAAAAACCTTAAGTTGATGCTTAGAAGGACATGATATGTTGTTCGAGGACGAACAAAGCTCTAAGTGTGGGGTGTTGATGATAGGCGGATTTACACGCCTATATCAATATATTTTGCCCATATTTTAGCCTAGTTTTGAGAACAAATTATATATTTCATGCACTTTTAGTCCTTTTTCCCGTAAATGAGCTAACGAACATGACTAGGAAAGTTTCAGGTATAAATGATGCAAAATACAGCATTTTATGGCTAACTTGACGCAAAAGAAAGCTCACGAACGAAGAAGAAGGAAGTGGGACGCCTAAAGGACTAAAACTGTTGCATGGAAAAACTGTCCCGGGCTAAAACAACAATTCTGAAGACTTTGGGGACTTACAGACACAAAACTGGATTTTGACAATGATACATTAACCTAGTACAATTAGGTTATGTATTTCATTATTTTATGTGGATTATGATAATGTTACCTTAACCTAGTACATTTGGGTTAAGGATTTCATTAGTCTAGTAGGATTTGGTTATTTATTTCATTAGCTTAGTAGGAGTAGGATATGGGTATTATAAATACCCTATCATGCTAGAGATTTTTAATTAATCTTACATTCATCATTCAACAATTAATTTTCTTCCATCCCTCTCATCTTCCACTACAAACACTTCTAATCTACTCTTCTATTCTTAAACTCCACAACAAGAGAATCGTTACTTTCTAAGGAATCACGCCTCACGCCTATCACTTGATCTACACGCCATTACTCAATATCGTGATATAATAACAATGTCAATCGTGATTTCCTTCGCATTCATGGGTAACTAAACTTCTCTGTTGGGGTTATGGAAGCCGAATGAGTTACTATCTATTGCTGTGAGTTTGTCAGTTCGAGGCACGTATGTTGCTTATATCATTATTCTCTTCATCTTAATCTACATTCTCTGCGGTTGCAAACGCAAGAATACGCCAGTCTAACATTTAACTTGTTCGAGAGAAAAGTTATTTGTCTGGAAAAGAGATAATGTCAAGGTAGTAGGACACCTTTTCCTATTAAAAAGCTAGTGCCGTAACTGGACTAACCTCTTGGAGAATTCGTACCGTTAGACACACTTTAAGCTCGAGAGAGTTAAAGTGAAATAGTCCTTGTTTAGGTCGAGAAACGCTTGGAGTTACCATCGACTACAATCCTCTATAAGCAATTGCATGTCAGAATTCAACACACTCATAGCCAATAGAGACGTATACCTCAGAAGGTGGACATAACCCCAACGTTTCAATTCTCATTGTTTACAACCAACGTAACAATCTCTCTCTTTTTACTTTATTATCTTCAGCTTTTGTTAACATTACTTGCAAAACAAGAATCCCCCCTTCTTACGAGACTTGCACCAAAAGTTTAGTAATTTTACTTACTTGTTGGCCAAGCTATTCCCTGTGGGATCGACACCCAACCCAGGTTGGGTTCTATATTTGCTAACGACCACTTTACACTCAAACGAGAGCTGTAGATTGAGCGTTATCATGCATCGGTCAGTTCGATTTTATGTGTTATTGGTTAGGTTTAGCGGTTTTCGGTTTTTAAATATGTAAAACCAATAACCAACCAGTAAGATATTTTCTTATTGGTTTCAGTTTATCGGTTTTTCGTCCTTAACGGTTCGGTTTTCGATTTAACCAATAAGAAAATACTCATAAAATAGAAATAGTAACAACTAACATAAAAAAATAAAATCTTAGTTACCGCCAAAATCCTACGCAATGGATTTTTGTTTACAAGAATCTTCAAACTTGAACTGAATGTTAGTTCATAAAAAAACTGAATCCTAATTGTCGAAAATTACTAAATGCATTTATGATTTCCAATACGATAATACCCGAGCTTTATATTGTGCCTTTGTTTCCCTAAATAGGTTAATACTTTGTGAATCACTGAATTGTGAATAAGTAGTGCATATAATATATATAACATAAATAGGGATAAAACAATAACTTAGTGTATCCTTATTGGGTTATCGATTTAACCGATAACCCAATAAGCTAAAACTAAAATCGAACCATTTACCCAATAATTTTTTTTATAAAACCAATAAAAAATCCTTAACCCAATAACCCAATAGCATTTTTATCGTCTTGGTTTATCGGTCGGTTCGATTTTTCCACATCTCTACCCTACAACTTATTAAAGAATATATGTTCCCCACTTTTTCAATATCAATTTTGGAGTTTCCAAGCCATGAATAATGTTGAGGTAATTTCTTTCTCTTCTACATTTCTTTTATTTTTCGTCACTTTTTTTCAATCCAGCATGTTAGCGGTAGAAAATTCAAATCTCATTGTAGGAATATCAAAATCATGAACTGTTTGATATTTTAGAAACTAGACTTCGAGATCTATAACATATCCACAATTCAGATTTAAAATCCTTCAATATAATTCTCGATAATTTTTTGAAGTTATCCCTATATTTTATCATGCTAAAAATTTCAGATCTGCACGTCTTTGCTAAAACTTTCATATCTTGAAGTAGGAAGGACGAAATCATAAGCCGCTTGATTCTTATAAAACTAGACACAAATATATATAACATATTCAAAATTTATAATTTAATACCTTTGATATCTTTTCAGGTGTTATCCCAAAATCAACAGTGAATTTTAATGCACCAGCAGTCTCAGATTTATGCGATGGCACCAAAAAAGTTATATCTCAATGTGAGAGTATCAAAATCATGATCCGCTTGATTTTATAGATGCCACAGACATGAATGTATAACATATCTAAGATTTGAAATTTATAACCTTTAAAATTGTTCTCAATAATTTTTTGAAGTTGATCCTAGATTCTATCCAGTAGAGAATTTTATATTTGGGTCGCCTCACCAAATAATTTATATCTTGATGCAGAAACATCACCATCAAAGGGTATTTTAATTATTGCAAACTAGATTTTGAGGATCTCATTCTCATCAATTTTTTTTATCTCAATCCAAGTTGGTGATACATGACTTTCAAGTTTGAAACTTTCTGTCTGGTACCAATCTCTCTCGTACTTGTGTTTTCTTTATTTTATTTTATTTTTGTTTCGTAGAATCGAAGCAGATGATAATATGCAATAATTTTCTTAAGGGGCGAGAGTTTAATTTTGCCTCCGTACACCTTAAGATCGACCAATTTGGATTTAAGTTGGTGACTATGCAACAATCAACTTAAGGTGCGAGAGTTTAACTTTGCCTCCGTACACCTTAAAACCGACCAATTTGGCTTCAAGATTGGTGATTATGCAACAATCTGCTTAGGGTGCGATAGTTTAACTTCACCTCCATACACCTTAGGATCGGCCAATTTGACTTCAAGATTGGTGATTATGCAACAATCGGCTTAGGGTAAGAGAGTTTAACTTTGCCTCCGTACACTTTAAGACCAACCAATTTGACTTCAAGATGGGTGATTATGCAACAATTGACTTAGGGTGCGAGAGTTTAACTTCACCTCCGTACACCTTAAGGCCTACCAATTTGGCTTCAAGTTTGGTGTCTTTTCTTCAAGCCAGTCCTTTTCACCTGTGCACTTATGCAGTTGTTATCTTTAAATATGGGTGCTTTCACTGACGCACTTGTGCAATGGTCTTATTTAAGTATGGTCCCTTTCACCGATGTAATATGCAATCGTCTTTTTTAAGTATGGACCCTTTCTCTGATGCACTTATGCAATGGTCTTCTTTAAGTATGGACTCTTTCACCGATGCACTTATGCAATGGTCTTTTTTAAGTGTGAGCCCTTTCGCCGGTGAATTTATGCAATAATCGGCTTAAGGTGCAAGAGTTTAAATTTTCCTCCGTACACCTTAAGACTGACCAATTTAGCTTCAAGATGGTGACCATGCAACAATCGGCTTAAGGTGTGAGAGTTTAACTTCGCCTCTATACACCTTAAGGCCGACCAATTTGGCCTTAAGATGGTGACTGTACAACAATCGACTTAAGGTGCGAGAGTCTAACTTCACCTCCGTACACCTTAAGATTGACTAATTTGGCTTCAATATGGTGATCGTGCAACAACCGGCTTAAGGTGCAAGAGTTTAACTTTGCCTTCGTACATCTTAAGACCGACCAATTTGGCTTTAAGATGGTGATCGTGCAATAATCAACTTAAGGTATGGGAGTTTAACTTTGCCTTCATACACCTTAAGACCAACCAATTTGTCTTCAAGATGGTGCCCATGCAATAATAGGCTTAAGTGCGGGAGTTTAACTTCGCCTTTGTACACCTTAAGACTGGCCAATTTGGCTTCAAGATGGTGACTTCACATAATAAATCCATCAAAATGTCAACTTAAGGTGCAAATGGGGAAAATATTATCCACCTTAAGGCATAAAAAATTTAGGATCCTAATAAGGATAAATCCTCAAAAGAGACCAGCTTAAGGTGCAAAGGGACAAATCTTGTCCACCTTAAGACATGGAAATTTATTTAAGGATAAACCTATGAGAGGCCAACATAAGGTGCAAAGGTACAAGTCTTGTATATCTTAAGACATGGAAATTTTGATATCCTTTTACGGATAAACCCGTGAGAGGACAACTTAAGGTGTAAAGGGACAAGTTTCGTCCACCTTAAGGCATGGAAATTTTGAAATTCTTTTAAAGATAAACCCGTAAGAGTGACCAACTTAAGGTGCAAAGGAACAAATCTTGTCCACCTTAAGGCATGGAAATTTTGATATACTTTTAAGGATAAACCTGTGAACGTCCAGGCTTCAATATGGTGAATTTGAAAGTTCCAAAATGCAAACTCTGAAGACTTCAACTTATAGACATAGGTCATCTAAGATTTCAGCTATTAGACTTTGAAGGCTTTGATGTGGTAGATTTGCAACTTCTAACTTCCAACTTGAAGACTTGGTGAATTTTAAAACTTTAACTTATGTGAACAAAACTCATTTTCCATTGGAGTTTTCCCCCATTGATCCACCAATACTTGGTGTAAGTCCAAAATTTGATGAGTATACTTACATACTTAACTTTTATATGACGGATCAAGAGGGAACATATTTTTTTGACACTTAAGAAACTGAACTTAGAATAAAATTATAAGCACCCACATACCTTGATAAAGAGGATCAAGTCATAATGTAGTTCTGGGGTGAGTGCTTTTTTTACATCCTAACTTTTGCCTGGGCCACCATTTTTAAGATTTCCAACCTAGCAGACTCCTCTTTTTTTAGTCGTACATTGTTTATACTCTTGCGGGCCAGGAGTGAACATGCAGTTTATACTTATGCCTTAAGGAGGGTCATCTTCCATCAATGATAGTACTTCTTCAAGAACTTGGCGTTGATAGGACCAATTTTTATGCCATCTGGGTCAATAATCTTGTAAGAACTATTTGAATATACTTCTTGTACAATATATGGTTCATTCCACTTTGAGGTAAATTTGCCCCCTGACTTATAAAAAGTAATAATAGGCCTCCTTACTGCAAGGATTTGATCTCCAACCTGAGAGCATCTTTAGAAAACTCTTTTATTGAAAGAACGAGATAGACGTGCTTGGTAATATTCAAGATTTTACTGAGCCCCTAGCCTCTTCTCATCAAGATCTTCCAACTCCGCAAGACGCAACTTAGAATTTTCTTCTTCAGTGAGTCCTTCTTGAATAACCACCCTTAAAGAAGATATTTGACGCATAAGTGATAGGACTGCTTTGACTCTAAAAGCAAGTGAGTATGGGGTTGGTTGCGTCGGTGTATGGTATGTTTTCCTATATTCCTACAAAGCTTCTTCCATTCATTCGTGTCAGTCTCACTTGGATTTGGACACCATTTTCTTTAACAGGTTGTGTAAAGTCTTATTAAATACTTCGGTTAGACCATTGGCAAAAACATGCTACATAGAATACTTACGCTGCTTGAAACCATAGAGATCACAAATCTTGTTCATCAACTTGTTATCAAATGTCTTTCCATTTTCAGTTATTATGTACTGAGGAATTCTAAAATGGTAGATAATATTCTCCCGAATGAAGTTTGCAACATTTTCCTTCTTCACTTCTTTAAGAGAAACAACATCAACCTATTTTAAGAAGTAATCTGTTGCAGCCAAGATGTATAAGTGTCTACCAGAAGATTTTAGAAGTGGTCCAATAATATCCAATCCTCAAGCATTCAATGGCCAGGATGCTATAGTTGGGTGTAATATTTTAGGAGGTTGATGTATGAAATTCACATAGAATTGACAAGTTTTACATCTTCTAGCATAGTCCAAGCAATCTTTCACCATCGTTGGCCAATAATACCCCTTCATTTTAATGTGAAAATGAAGCTTCGATCCAAACTGATAAGATCCACGAACTCCTGAGTGTGATTCTTGCAAAGATTGAACTGTTTCTTTCTTTCCCAAACATTGCAAGAGTACTTCTTTAAACGATATTCTATATAGCCTATCTTTATAGTAAAGGAAGTGAGGTGCACGACGACGGATGTCATTCTTTCTCCTTGGACCCTTTAGAAGTATACCATAACACAAGTAGTCAGTGATAGGTCATCGACAATCTTCCTTTACAGCTTCAGACATAGTGACTAGGTTCTTAACTTTATTTTCTACATCTCCATCCTCATTCGGTAGCTGTACTACCCATTCTTGGCGGATAGTAACTCGTGTCTAATTTGGAAGAGTTATGTTTAAGGCCAAAGTAGCTAGGGCATCAACTTACTTATTTTCTTTTCTTGGGACATGCTGACGGGTTACTTCTTCAAGACATTCCATTAACTTTTGAGCATAATCATGATATGGTTGTAGCTCAGGCTTTCTAACTTCATAACTTCACAAAAGCTGTTTAATCACTAATAGAAAGTCATTAAAGACTTATAATTATAGTTGTTTTATATCGACATCCATCTCAAGTTTGAGTATAAGCGCTTGATATTCAACAACATTTTTGGAGCAACAATTTGTTAGGGTAAAAAAGTATGGGATGACCTCTCCTTGTGGAGTGACAAACACCACACCAGTACCAGCTCCACCTCAATGTGCGGCTCCGTCAAAGTACTTTTTCCATAGGGGTATGGCTTTAATGACCATTGCATCTTTGTCAGGAAGTTTATCGATTAGTTCCCAATCATCGGGTTTTGAGTGGTCTACCAAGAAGTCGGCCAATGCTTGTCTCTTTACAACCTTTTGAGGAATGCCCACGATCTCAAATTATTGAAATTAAGGATACCACCTTGCTAGTCGATCATTAAGGACTGGTTTTGACATCACAAACTTGATTGGATTTGCCCTAGACACAAGACAGATGTCATGAGCTTAATAGTAGTGTTTTATCTTTTGTATTGAGAAGGCCAACGCCAAGCATAAATTTTTGATCAGAGAATAATTCAGGTCATTTGGTTTCATCATTCTACTTAGATAGTAAAGAGAGTTTTCTTTGTCTTCAGAATTTTCTTCTACCAGTAGGGTCCCAGCTAACATTTCTTGTCTCGTGATGTAAAGTATCAATGGTTTTCCAGGTATAAGTACCGCAAGAAATGAAGGCTTCATCTAGTATGGTTTGATACTTTGAAAGGCCTTACCACAAGCTTGGTCCCATTCGAAAGGAATATTCTTCTTTATGAGATGGCTAAATGGATAAGATTTTCCAATCAGGTTCGAGATGAACCTCCTTAAATATGCTAGCCTTCCTTAAAGGCTTTTTAACTCGTGATTGTTTCGAGGCTCAAGCATCTTTAAAATTATATCGACCTTGACCTAATCAATTTTAATTCCTCGGTGTCATACAATGAAAACAAAAAACTTTCCAAAAGTAATTCCGAAGGCACATTTTAATGGATTCATCCTAAGTTAATATCTTTAGAGCAACTCAAATACCATTCTTAGATCTTTAAAGTGGTCATTTCTCTTTTTTAACTTCACTACTAAGTCACCCACATAACATTAAACATCTTTAAGGAGTAGGCTATCAAAGATGTTTTGCATAACCTTTTGATAAGTGGTACCAATGTTCTTGAAACCAAAAGGTATCACATTGTAGCAATAAATACCTTTGGGCTTACGAAATGCAGTGAGTTCTTCATCCTTTGGTGCCATGTAGATTTGGTTATAGCCGGATGAATCCTCTATGAAGGACATTACTTCATAATCAGTAGTAGCATCAATCATCAACTCTGGAATAAGAATTGGAAAATAATTCTTAGGAAAAGCATTATTGGGATCCCTAAAGTCGACACAAACTCGAATTCGCCCATTCTTTTTCCTCACAGGAACAATACTTAAGATCTATGTGGGGAATTTAATTTAATGAATATAGTCAGTTTCGATAAGTTTGTTAACTTTATTTTCAATCAATGGAACCAACTCTAGCCTAAAATGCCTTTGGGCTTGCTTAATAGGGTGAGCACCATTCTTGACTGCTACTTTTGGATCTAAGCTAGGCATCACCTTTAACTCCAAGCAAAGACATCCCTATATTATTTGAGTATATCCATATAAGCATTTTCTTCATCTATTTCTAGAAAAGCACTCAGGTAAGTTGGTCTAGGGTCTTAACCGATTCCAAGATTGATTTACTTCAAGGGATCTATTGTGGTATTCACTCCTTCAAGTTCTGACGGAGCATGCCCAATATCTTTCTTCTCTAATGGATCATTTCCATTGATAGATATATAGTGACACTATAAAGTATCTTTTGTTTCTTCATCAAACTTGATTTGAGATGAGACATCATTTTTATTTTGGGTTGAAACATAATATAAGGAGCAACACTTTCTTCATCTTTTTAATGTTTCTCGGTATAAACCACAGTATGAGACTTTGCTTGTAGAACCTCCTTGTATTAAACCATAAGTTCCATCTGTCTCCTCATTCTAAAAGGAATTAAACTTTGGAAATCCCTCTAGATCCTAGGTGAAGAGTGTCTTATCGTGTTTAGACAACTTCTCTAGTGCTTGTTACTTTTCATTGTATTAAGTGAACCCAACAACTCAAATATAGAGGTTATTGTAGTTTATTCTCTTATCGATCAAATATAGAAGGTCTTTTATTGGAAGTAATAGACTCTTCTTCTATAGTGATGTAGTTGCTAACCGCTTTTCTTATGAAGATGCAGACTGAAGGTGGTGGTGTGTACCCTAGGCCTTCACATAACTGCCTAGTTGTACTTTTTGAATGAAGTTTACCCAACCTTTATGTATTATTAGTATTATATCTATCCATTGCAAATAGCTTGTATGCATTTGGATCGAAGCTTTTTTTGTACGTTTCATAAGGAGTGTTATCTCTTATGGCATATTTTGAGCCACAAATTCTCCTAACATCCTTGAGGACAGGTTCATTCTGTCAATCCACTTGATAGGTAGTGTTATCACTCCTTGTATATTATCTTGGTGATTGGACAAATAATCTTCTTCTTTCTTTATCTTTGGTATGTAACAGAGTACAAGAGTTGGCTTCTTCTTCAAGGATGTGACACTTTCTTTATTTGAAGTAGAGAGAGGCTTTTATAGTGGCGGCTTTTTCGATAGCTGCCATGACCTTCTTAGCTGCAAAATCATCACACTTGGTCTTTGGGATATCATCAACCCTTTTCTTATTCACAACATAGTTCTTCAAGTAGAATTTTACATCGGCAAAGCGTAACTCAGCTTCAGTGAATGACTTATCATTGACAACTATTTTTATTTCCACTCCGTCTTCAAGATACTTCAAGCATCGATAGCAAGAGGAAGCAACAATTTTGTTCTCATGCACCCAAGGCCTATCAAGCAATATGTTTTATGAAGTCTTGGTATCGATCATATGCATCAATGCATTTGACCATAAATCATCCATACCAATCTCTAATTTTATAGATCCTATGAGGATCTTACCCCCTTAGTTGAAACCTTGGATCATCAAATGAATTTCAACAAGTTTATTAGTAGCGATGCTATGTTCCTTTATTGTGCGAATAGGCAGGATGTTGACTCTTGATCCCTCGTCTATCAAGATTCTGTTTACCTTTTTTTCTAGAACACCCACTATATATAAGGGACGGTTTTGTAGGGTCTCACCAAGAAAAAAATCATTATTTGTAAGTGCAATTTTTGTATCACATATATGTGTCTCTTGGCTAAGAGGTTCAATAGGCTTTTTAGAAGATGAAGAAACTTCCATCGATGTGTTTTCACCCTTTGCTCCTTCTTTTCCAGTGTTAATGTAAGATGCCTCAAGGTTGACTTGAGAAGTCTTTGCATGGAACCAACTTTTCAAGAATTCTTCTAAAATCACAGGACACCGTGGTTTTTGGTGGTGATGCTCCACTACCCCCTCCCTCTTTGAAAGCTCAAATAACCTCTATTTTCTTGGTTTATTCACCATCCTCCTTTTATTTGGATGCTTGGATGACTCTTTTTGTAGATTTGTCTTCTTATGTTTGCGCCTGGTCAGCAGAGTCCAACCTTCATCATTACCTTCATCAACCGAAGACTTGTTATGCTCTAATAGTTCCTCTTTCTACTCTTCAAAACATATTTAGATCGGATCGAGTAAGCTAAAAATATAGAGATTTTATGAGAATTGGCCTTTTCATCATCGAAGAAGATCTTCTTCGCATTTTCAATTACATGACTTTTTTCTAGAAGACAAAATATTTTTCCAGAAGGTGACTCACAAGCCTATGATACTTACAATAATTTGGGTCATTAGTCCTTCCAGCTTTATCAGCCCACTTTATCTCTGGTAGATCAATAAGCTTATGCTCAAGAAACTTATTGAAAATTTCAAAAACATCAAAATCAAGGAAGGGGTATTTTTTTTCTTACATTTCTTTCAAGGTCAACTTCTGATTTGGTAGTGTTCGAGAAGTCGTTTTTATACTTTGATTTTTGCTCACGTTTGTGGTGAACTTTACAGGAGACATATCGATATTCATGCATTTCTTATTATCGCCTTTACGGATAAACTTGCTCCATCTTTGGGTTTCTATTTATCATTTACCTTATGAGGGTCATGGATAAGCGCTACTTATTTTTCGATAGAAGATATGCTCGAACCCATATCGTGAGCATGAGTAGATAACTTCTCAAAGGATTTGGATTTAATACCTTTCAAGATATAGAGAAGTTCCCAATGCATACCTTGGATGCACATCTCTATTGTACAAGTTTTGTTGAGCCTATTTTTATAGTTTAGGCTCGCATTTCTCCATCGATTAATGAAGTCAATGATGGGCTTATCCTTTCTTTGATGAGTATTTGTGAGCCCTACCATGCTCATTGTATGCCTTATGCTATAGAAATAATTCAAGAACTCATGCTCCAACTGCTCCCAGCTATCGATGGAGATAGGCTCAAGGTCCATGTACTAATCAAAGTTTTTTCCCTTTAGGAAATTGATAAATTCTTTTACAAGATAGTCACCATGGGTTCCAGTATTATTACATGTCTCTACAAAGTGTGTGACATGTCGCTTTGGATTCCCCTTGCCCTTAAATTATTAGAATTTGGGGGTTAATAGCTGGTACATATTTTGAGGCTATCAATTCTTTGCAGTATAGGGCTTGGCGTATGTCAGGGAAAATTTTGTGATGATATCATACTTGTCTTTGAGGGTACATTTTATGAACTCTTTCAATTGATCAATCGAGATCATTCCCTCATAAGAAACTTATACCTTTTTAGCTGGTGGTGTTTGCTTTGCAGGATGTTATGTCTTTTGAACCTCTGGATCTTTTCTAGGTGCATGTATAGACTCTCCATCTATTAAGCCATCGATCCTATCCACTAACTTATCAATTCGAGTGTCTTGATTTTGCACATATTTAGTCTGACCCTCAATTGCCTTTGTCAGGTTTGCAAGCCGCTCCTCCATAGATGAGGCATTAGTTACCATTACTTGCATGATCACTGGAGATGTTGGAGAGTAACATAGATTGTCACATAGGTTGATATTTGAAGTGTTCAACTTATACGGTGCAAGTGGAGATGATGCGTTGGTTGAATGACCATCTTTCTTTGTGCCAGAGTATTTAAGTAGAGCTAGAGTCTTCTTTATTGTCTCTGCCACATTGATTTCTTCTTCTAAAACAATTGCATGGGACCTCACACCTTTTAGGGTTGAAGATCTAAAGATTGGAGTTGTCACAGACCACACTTGATGTGTTTGTTATTGTAGCCTGCTGGCCTTTCTCCTTATGACAGCTCCAAAGATTTCGAAAGTAACACCAAGGATGCTTTCTACTTTAGCAGAGAGTTTGGAATTAGCATCCTTGGAGGCACTTTATTGAGAATTGATCTTCTTGGAAGTCATTTCGTTGTTCTTAGACTTTGATATTGGAAAAGTTGAGATACGAGGTAGAGTTCATCCCACTAAGCGTGCTAAAAATTATTGGACGGTAAAATTCTAGTAGGCAAATAATAATCGAGACAAGAAAAATACTGCAACAATTGTTTTATTGATTTAGTATACGAGTGTTACAATCTCTCTGAATCCTATAATTTGCCTTTTAAAATATAAATTCTAAGGCTCCGAGCTTGATCTTGAATTTGGACTTGATTTGTGAACTTGATGAATATGATCTTGACTTGTACTTGAATTCAAGGGCTTTTGGGTTTGTTCTCAAAACTTGACTTGCGGATTTGATGAACTTGATCTTGATTTGTACTTGAATTCAAGGGCCTTTGAGCATGTTCTTGAATCTTGTGGTCTTGATCTTGGATCTTGATGAACTGATCTTGAATGCTTGAATCTGTAGAGAAATCTTTGGCATTTGATTCACGAGCTCTCTCTTGCTTTTTATTAGAATTGTTTTTTTTTGAATTATGAGACCCCTAGTTATAGTTGTAGGAAGTAAAGAGTAATGGTGAATATGAACTTCTTTTGACCAATTAGATTTAAATGGCATGGCGTATTTTATGAGCTTTGATTTCACTAGGCATGCTACATTATTTTGACACATGGCACGGTCCTATTGGCTACTTGACTTAAGTTGGAATGCCACATTATTCGACATATGAGATTCAATTTGGGCCTCTAAAATATGATGACATCTTGGGCTCAACAAACTGGACACATCATTTGTGTCTCAAATCAATGGACTAGCCCAATAAAAATTGGACTTTTATTAAATTCATATTTATTTGAATTTAAACAGTTATCAAATTATATTAATCCATAATATTTAGTTCTAATTTAATACAACTTGGATTTCTTATGGATTTAAATTCGACAAAATTTTGTTACTTACAAATGCCCCTGCTTTAAGGTTTGCTGAATTGGAGATTGATAATGCTCACCTATACCATTTAAAATGGTGGAGGACGGTCGTTGTCAATATCCCAACTCGCGTTGAGGTTGAAGCCACAAGGGGTGAAAGATAGAGTTCTAATCTTATGGGTAATTAAGTCCTACTAAGTTAATACCCAAAGTGTTAGTAAATTAAACGATATGATTAAAAATTGGGGGGGGGGGGGGGCGGGAGGGGTTTAGTTGAGGAAGGATGTATGTCACTAGTAATTTGATTCCACAAACTAAGCAACAAATTTTAATCTAACTTTGATATTTGGAAAATCTTGGGATTATGTCTACCTAAAGGAAAATTACGTGTGGGTATGTGAGATTTTATGCACATGCTAGTAGGTTAAGAATGTGGTAGGATAGGTCTAGGAACCTTAAGGCTAATTTCTTAAGAAAACCTCAAAAATTTCACTTGTTGACCCTTTTGGGTACCTAACAAGTGTGACAATCATATTCACCTACTACCTAATTTGGGCATTCCTATTTCTAAGATGATACCCAAGGTATAGTCAACTACAAAATCACCCTTATGTATAAGATAGTGAAAATGAGTAAACTAAACCTAATAATTGTATACTATTACCTTGGTTCCCACATCTCTTTTTTAAGGATAATGAGGTTCCTAAAGTTTACCCAAATCCCTCTTTCAAGGATGGTTTGAGATTTTAAGAGCATAGGGTTTTCACCCATAAACCTATGTGGGTATTTGGGGTTTTCACCCACAAATCCCAACCAATTTAATCAAATAATAGTATAAACCATTATCATCTAACTAGCATATGAACAACTACATCACAACCCACAACTAATTTGCACCTTAGTTTAACATAATCCCAAGACTAAAAGATTTAGCTTATCATGAAGACAAGAAAGAAACATGTACCAAATGGGTTGTTCAAGGTATCCATTCTTCACAAATGCCAAAATTTAAATTTCCAAATCAAAATACAATTCTTCCCCAATTTAGGGTTTTAATTTCAAATTTGAAGTATTGCTAGTCTCAAGAATGCCCAAAATGGTAAAGGGTTTTAAGCTTTTAAAAGATTTGGGGTCGTCTGCTAAAAATTACAAAAATGCCCCTGGGCTAAATCTCGTGTGTTCAATGCGATCGCGGTTGCTGGCTTCCTTGACTGGCTGTGATCGCGGTACTGAGGACCATTTTTGCTCCAGGTCTTCTAGCTGCATTTCCTTTCTCTTCTTTTGATCCTTTTTAGTTCAAGTCCACATCTTTCCATCTCATAACCTGTATCCTACAAAATATGGATATTAGTGCATTTAATCATAAATATGTCTTATGGCAATGTGCACGAATATCTAGTGCAAATGAGTGGTAAATTCACCGCTCATCAATACCACCAACTTAAAGCTTTGCTTGTGCTTAAGCAACACTACCTCTTACCATGAGACTATGCATATTTATGCCCACATTTAATGACCTAAATGATCATAATGACTTCAAGCTTAGTTAATACCACAATTTAGATCTTCAAACATGGGCAAAACTATTTTCACAACACCCTTCAACATAAAATGTGATTTTTCAAGGATGAAAGAGAATTTAAAGAGCAACTATGCAACAATCACTAATACTCTAATATTGACTCATATTTGACCCCAATATTAAACTCCTTTTTGCCCCATTTTTGGGAAATGACAAAATTACCCACCTCAACTTATTTACATGCCTCCTTACACGAAAGAAAATTTCACACACTAAGTCATCAATCATGTAACAAGGAATTTAAATATAAAACATACACTCTCTCTCAAGAACTCTCGATGCTAACAAGTACCATGCCATAGGCTTGCCCTATTTTCAATTTCCACTACAATGGAGATACTTGGTTGGAAATCACGAAAGACTTTTTGAGCTTGTAATGTAGGTTTGGGGTATGGCAGGATATCTCTTAGGAACAACATGGCTAAACCCTCTTTAAACATCTATATCACACTATTCCTTCCAACTTTTGATCATGTGCTACTTTTTTTTTTCACTCTTTACAAATGTGCCTACTTTTTATTTCCTTGTTTTACCCATTTTTTTCTTGCACCCTTTGTGCTTCTCTTTCCTTTGTTGGATCCTTTTCTTTTTTTATTCATTTGTACTTAATACTTAAGCTCATAGGCACTTACTTACAACTTCGTGGTCCAAATTTAACTCTTTCAATCATCACCACCCCCAACTTAGTCTTTTAGCCTCAAGTTGCAATTTTAAGTTCAAGTAGGGTAGGGTTCAAAAGAGGGATAAAGGTTAAAAGTCTCACGGCTTGCAATGTGTTTGCCTAAGAAAGGTATAAAGGCTCAAAGTGGGTGATTAGGGATAACATCTATGAAAAGGTAGGCTTTTTAGGCTAAAGTGGACTTCCAATGTCGCAAAGATGGCCTAAGATCATCTCCCCAACTAAGTATAATCAAAATTAATCTTGAGAGACTAATCGAGCAAGTTCTAGATGGTATAAGTACACATGAGATTGGGACAAATAAGCTCATCACACACAGCATGCAAAATTTTCCAAGGAGGTTTAATTGTCCCTTCCACTAAGGATAAAAATGGGTTATCTCTCAATTTTCACGAGTTAAAATTTCAGTGTCACAAAGAGAGAAAAAGATTTGTTACAATGTTGCTCACGCCAATGCCCTTAATTTTTGAAAATTTTTAGAAGGAAGAGGGTGTTTACTTTACATGTATACCACACATGATTTGTTAATTATGGCACCAACCCAAGCGTTGATCTCACATTATGGTTTTTGTACGGGCCAACCAACCATATGGCTACTCGATATTCACCATAGGTATACATGCGATCTCGAAATCCAAAATGCTATAGGTACACAGATTTTCCTTACATTTTGTGACTTTGATGTCATGGGTACTCATACTTCCCCTGTATCCATGGCTCTAAACACAAACACAACGCTTTCCCCTTAAGAATGTCATTACTTAATCTATCATAGGAAAAATCTCGTCTGATATTTCCATAAGTAAACTAAAGAAAAAGTAGAAATCTAAGGACAAAATAACTAATCCATGCAGATGTGGGCACCATCAGAGTGCCCAAATATTGCAACCCAAATAAAAATAAAAATCATAAAAAAACAACAACAAATATCCAGAAATATCAACAATACAGGTCTAGATCAAATAAATACGGAGACAAGCACCCCCAACTAAAAAGGTAGTAGTGTCCTCACTGCATAAATAATCAAACATAAAGAGAGATAAAGGTGCTCCCTAAAACCGCATTAAGAGTTGTTGTTACTCTCAGATTCTGCATTATCACCAGCCTCCTCAGGATCGGACCACTCGGCTAGGGCCTCATTATCACCTTCACTTGGGATTAAGAAAGTTGATCACGGAGTTTTAGTACCTTCCAAAGGTCCTTCACTCCTTCCATATCTTATTGAAGAACTTATCTCTCTTCTTCTCTATTATGACCATTTTTTTATGTGTAACCCAGAGATCATGATGTGACGTTGCTAAGGAGGAGTAAGCTTTCTAAAGCCTAGGAATGGTAGATCCCTATTTTTTTGGTCCTCCAGATACTTTGTATAATCAACCTGTGACACATATGAATGCCAAGTGGTGGAGGGCTCTCTCGATACCTGGGGTAAACTTGACAAGAGCTCCTTTATAGCCTCAATACAACTCCAATATCCTCAAGAGGCCCATTGGTAAATGGAATATAAGACTCAGGATCCTCACATATTGACTTCCTCAAGTCGATCTTTCTCTTCTTGCTTTTACCTGGTGCGCTCTCTTCTCAAATTCTCAAAGGATAGATGGGGTACCAGGGCGCACCCTAGTGTCTCCAGAGTATTCTTCATCCCCAGCTCTCCTACAAAACTCAGTAATCAAAGAGGGGAATAAGAGATATGTACCACCTTGGTTCTTAAAGAATTTTATATCAGAAACTATAAGCTGACCAATCTCTAAAAGAATGTCGTCTAGAATGCAAACGACCATCTGGGCCCACAAATTTGGGACTGATGTCATATGGGTGCAAGGGGAGACTCGACTACATATTATATTCACCTAAATCTGAGCTTTAAAAGAAAATTTATTCATGTGGATATTACTCTTGGTTTCTGCCCACGAGACTTACTTTTTGGGACATAATTTTTCCGCCAACCAGCTTCCCGGCTCATACCTCTTTTCTTTAAACTTGCTGATGTTTGCATTTGGGAGCTCTTAAATATTATTAATTTGCTTCGCCCCAAATTTCACCGTTTTTCCCCGAATCTTGATAGTCATGTTGGATGAGTTCGAGAAAGATGCTACGCTAAGGTTGATGTAGAATTAATGAACCCATTGCTCATTTGCCTTGCACGGATCCAGGGCAAAACACCACCACCCTGTAGCCTCAAGCCTATTATGAAATATCAGAAGCTTGTCCATCATATTATCCAAACATATGCCTCTCTTCGGGAACAACTTACTCCTTGAAAGATCAACATAGTAGTGAATGTGGCACTTATATGCCATGAATCAGATATGGTTGTATTTGTCCATAAGATTATCGAAAAAAACAACATACAACACAACACATCAATCATTGACATTTTCATTCACAAACTATGCAATATTGTCCACTAAAGCTCATTAGATTGTTACTTGGTGGTGTTTGGACAAAAATTTGAAGTGAAGGATTTTTGGCACAGGCAAAATATCAGCCTCAGTTACCGCGCTCATGGGACATAGAGCCGCGATCGCAATCACGGAATCTGAGACCAGTTTTGATCCAAAGTTTTCAATGTCCAAAAATTCAAATTTGAAGGTCAAAACATGTTCTACAATAAGGATTTGCACTATACATGTTGAACAAAACTAGTAGGTACCCGATTGTGCCTTAAGAATACAAAACCCATTTGTGAAAATTCATTCGGGCAACCTATCGAGTACTTGATATGCACCCTTTATGTGGCTTACTTTCACACATCATTTGGGTACTCAAGACTTCCCCACTCATGAGCACACCATATTCTAGCAGTTAAACACCACACAAGTCCAATGTATGAAGCATTAAAACATAATAAACATTATTTTAGGCCTTCCCTATAACATGCATTCTAAGGACTGTTTTCCATAATTAAGGCATAAGTTCAAGGCACTTACCAGATAAGTGATGCAAGAAAAATGCAAAAATGTTGTTGGCGTGCTCACAATTTGGCCAAAGCTAAGTCCAATTAAAGAGAAGAGTTGAGAAGGGAGTGTTTAGAGAAAGTAGGGTTTGGGTGCTTATAAAACTGATTCAACCGAAATCACGATTAAGGTTTTCAAATTGCAAAAACGTGGGGATACGCGATCACAGCCAATGTTTAGCGATCGAGGTAACTGAGGTCATTTCTGCTCCCCTATTTTCTCTATTCAGTTCATTTTACAATTTGACAGACTTTTCCTTGTTCAGTTAAGCATGCAAAATTTTCACACTTTCCCCTTCTCAAACTCATCCAGCATACTCTATAGCACCACAAATGCATGGGTTATTTAATTGCCAAAGATAAAATCTACACTACAACAAATAGAAATAAATGATACGAGCAACTTTCATGGGATTTGTGGTCTGCCTCCCACATAGTGCCTTAGTTTACATCGCGGCATGACATCTTCCTTTGTTATCATGTAGGGTCCTTAAGAGCCCCTTTATTCACCTTTTCGACTTTAATATCAACCACCGATATCACTTGAAGTTCCATGGGTTGTTTCTTTATCGCATAACCAAAAGTAAACCTCATCTTCATGCACTCTAAACCTTATATCACCCAAATCCAAGTCAATAATGGCCCTTCTGGTGGATAAGAAAGGTCGACCAAGAATGATGGGCACCTTTAGGTCTATTTCACAATCTGAATCACCTTGGGTTTCTGGCCTTAGAAAAATTTTCTGGATTTCTAGTCTTTAGATAGGGTACAACTAGGTAAAATGACCCGTACATTGGGAAACAAGTGGTATGGGTTAGTCATATGTTGACTAGTATTTGTTGGTTAGTTGGATTTAGTTTCTAGAATGGATACGACGAGTGGTATGAGTTGTATTGGTGGATATGGGTTATTT
This sequence comes from Capsicum pubescens, assembly GCA_030864215.1. NCBI lineage: Eukaryota > Viridiplantae > Streptophyta > Magnoliopsida > Solanales > Solanaceae > Capsicum > Capsicum pubescens. The sequence goes on from CM061544.1 coordinate 160,560,587, forward strand.
GGTTACTTTACGTAATCTTAGACTTAGTAGAATAAGTTGGATTTGTGTATGAGTGGCTCACTATGAGCCGTAAGGCAGGGTACAAGTCGTTCTATGGACTCGTATAGTATGCAGTGTTTACTCCTCTTTAGATTCTATTCTGCCATAGGTACGGGTCATGGGTACTAGTCATATGCTAGGGTACGACTTTGGCTTAGGTGAATCATACCTTGGATAGTGTTGGGTCCAAGGAAGCAACCTAGTCTACGAGTGATGGGTACCACTCGTACAGGGAGGGTACGAGTCGTATGGGTCAATCGTACCCTATGATGGGAATTTTATACAGTTTAAGTGGAGGTAATCTGGATATTTCCCTACTTAACCTAATAAGGCCCCACAACTTTTAACTCACTTGTAAGGTTATTTGCCCTATTATTCCATTTACTAACATTTAGAAAACACTCTTAAATCCTCTTTAAAGCTCTTAGGCATGGAAATCTAGGATTTCATCTTAAGGATTAATTTGGAGCTTGTGTTGGTTATTTCTCTCCATCATCTTCTTGGTTTAAGGTGTGTTCTTTTCCTTCATTATTAGTTCCACTAAAGGAATGGGTTTATATAATGTTTTCATGGTTTGATCATTGTATGGTTTTGGGTTTTCAAATATAATATGAGGGTTTTGGTTATGGTTTTCTCATGTTTTAATTATGTTTTTACATGCTTTATTGGTGGTTTGGATAATTGAATTGCATGGGAATGGTTATTGGTAATTGAAATTGGTTTTGGAAGTACTATGCCCCCAATGTGTTTGATAAAATGCCTATAACAATGCTTTCACTATAATATTAGATTTTTAATGGACCTTATGCATGTTCTAAACTTGGTAATGAAACCCTAAATGGTTAAATAATTTGGAATGGTTTTGGATTTAACAATCATCCTTGTGGGGTACAATGGAATCCCCCAAGTGATCATAATAGTAGAACACTTGTGGAGTACATGGGACTTCCCCAAGTTAATTAGATAATGTGATCTATGGGTACATGGGAATCCCTTAAACTCCAAAAGGTTTGACTAAGAATAATACTTGCAAGTTATAGCCGGTATGATGATACAACTATGTATAGCCTCAGTTAATAACAATGGTTTGATTGGTTGAAAATGGTTTTAATTGGGCAATAATGTTAGGGTGTGATAGCTAATCGTGAAGGTGGGAGTTCAATGAATGAAAATTGGAAACTTATATTTGCCGACATGAGGGGTAAGGCATGGTGACCCTTTTATGATACTATGAGGTATGCGGGAATTCTCTAAGTACATTGTACATATGCATCATGGAGAGTGAGGGTACCTGGAAATCCCTTACTCTTATGGTATCTCTAGTTTATATGTCTATATGCATCGAGGCTCGTTTAAGGGGTTACACTGGACCTATATAGCCCATGGAAGGTTAAGGATGGTTAAGATACATATGCTCAGGTTAATGGTTTCAAATGCATTCTAAACCCGGTTCCCTTCCCCGGCATGTTTATATATATATGTATGGTTTGTATGCAAATACATGGTTTACTTAGTTATTAAATGACTTTATTTTATCCTTATCCTGAGTTCATGCTAGAGTTCACCCGCTAACCCATCTTCAAGTGGTTGTATCCCCATGCGATGTAGGAACCCGCTGTTCTACTCCTCCTACTTAGCGATCAAACTCGAAATTAACTTTTAGATTGAAATGGTGAGCGTCCATCTTTATGAAAGGCTCTATTTCATGGATGTTATTTCATACTTTTGTTTATTTTATGGATATTAGTTTTGGCTATTGTTTGGAGCATATCCCAATCGAATATTGGTTATATTTTGGTTAGAGGCTTTTGTGGAACTACTATAGGTTGGTATGGGCGAGATCGGTATTGGTGCCAGCCTTGTTATTAGCATTAGTATTGGGGTTGATACTGTAGGACTAACTCTTTTATTTTAGGATTATATATAATTATTATGGAACTTATATGATTATGATTTGGATTATGGTTGGTTGGTATTAGTTATCGGTTGGGTATCGAACGATTAAACTCATTTGGGTGGTCATATATATAGACCTATCCCAGCGTCTTGGATTATGCAATAGCGTTATCTTGTTATATGTTTGAAATTCATTAGACTCAGGATATGCGTAGGCTGGTTAGGTTGGGTAATGGGGGCATTCCCCGATCCTAGATGTTCTTGGGATGCCCATTATGACAAGTACCTAGTTTGGGTCATGTCAAGTTGCTATCAGATCTTTAGGTTCATGGTCAATTAGGAGTCCACAAAATCGTGTCTAGTAGAGTCTCTTTTAGGGGTGTGTAGCGTGCCAAACTCATAAGAGAGAGGCTATGGGGCATTTAGGAATGTTTTACTTTCTTGACATTCTATTTTCAAGCTTGGAGTCTAAGTCTTGGAATTTTCTCTAATCCTTGTTTGTTCGCTTTTCAGATCATGCCTCGATGATTTAGAATGCAAGGAAATTCTTTTGTCCTATCTGGAGATGATGTTGATAGGGTGTGTCGTACACCTGGAGTTCACACTCGATCTCAAGGTCCTATCCCTGATTGTTCTAGAGTTCTCCCTGGTTGCTACTAGTCCTACTCAGGGTGAGGTGACTAATGCGGAATTTTATCAATTAATTCATGTTATTGCCCAATTGGTTGATACTCAGGCTGAGCAGGATGCGTCTGGTGTGGTATTTGCTGAAACCACAAGGGTTGGCCTATTTATGAAGATGAATCCTCTTACTTTTACTGATATGAAGGTGGAGGAGGATCCTCTGGCTTTCTTGGATGAAATAGAGAAAATATTTAGGGTAATGCAGGCCATAAATATGAAAGGTGTAAACTTTGCAGCTTATCAGCTCAAGGATGTGGTGTACTAATGGTATGCGGAATGGGATAGGGATAGAGATGATGTTGATGAGTTGTCCCTATGAGAGCCCTTTTCTAATGCTTTTCTGAATTATTTCTTTCATCAGGAGCTGACGGAAGCGAAGATGGAGGTGTTTGTGAATCTTAAGTAGGGAAGAATGTCTGTCAAGGAATAGGCCTTGAATTTCCTCCAGTTGTCAATGTATACTCTAGATTTGCTGGCTGATATGAGAGCGACGATGAGAGAGTTTATTTTTGGGCTATCTCGAGATTTGATCCTTGAAAGCGAGACTGCTTTGCTGATTAAGGATATGGATATTTCGAGGCTGGTTATTCATATGAAACAGGTGGAGGATGAAAAGAGAAAATTGGTTGAGTTTCGGGAAAGGCAAGGTAAGATGAGCAGGTTTTTTGAGCAGGGTGGTGCTCAGAAGCAGGGTGGTTGGGATAGCGGCAAATCGCTGAAAAAGAAGTGGGAGAGTTTTAGTTCATTTTCTACTGCTAGCACTCTTTATCTGAAGCAGTCGGGTGATAGGGTCTGAAAAATGGTGATAATGTTTGGGCACAAGGTGCCCAATCTTAGGTGAGTGGGGCACAGTTGGCTTTTTCGCGTCCTCTTTTTCGGTTCTGTGGTCGTCTTTATCAGGGATATTGCGTTGAAGGGTGGGAAAAGTGTTTTAAATATAGCTAGCCTAGCTATTTGCTCAGAAATTTTCTGGCTGGTAAGGGTGCTTCGAGAGCGGTCAAAGCTTCAGTTGCTTCATCTTCTTCTCCTGCACCTAGTGGTGTGGCTTCTGCGTCTGCTCCTGCTTCTAGTACTGGCACTGGTCGGAATAGGTTGTATGCTCTTGCATATTGCTATGAATCTGAGGCATCACCTGATGTCGTACTAGTACGTTACAAATCTTTTCTCGTGACGTGTATTGTTTGCTTGATTTGGGGTCCACTCTTTCTTATGTGACCCCATGTGTGGCTGTATGTTTAGTTTTTTTATCTCGAGGTTATCTCAAATCTTTTTTCTATTTCTACCCAGGTAGGTGACTCTATTATTGCTTAAAGGGTCTATATGAGGTGTGTGGTATCTGTTGGTAGTAGGCAGACCTTGGTAGACCTGTTTAAGCTGGATATGGTAGATTTTGATGTTATCCTAGGGCTGGATTGGTTACACTCTTGTTACGCATCCTTAGGTTGTCAGACCCGTAAGGTTGTCCTTAGGTTCCCTGGTGAACCGGTTATAGAATGGGAGGTAGTGGTTCCCTAGCTCCTGGGGGAGGTTTATTTCTTATCTTAGATCTCGGAGATTAATCTCCAAAGGGTGTCTTTATCACTTGGTCCGGGTTACAAATTCTAACTCAGAGGGTCCTTCTTTACATTTAGTTCCGGTGGTAAGTGAGTTTCCTAAAGTCTTTTCGGATGATCTTCCTGGTGTTCCACCAGATAGGGAAATTGAATATAGTATTGATTTGGTTCTAGACACTTGTCTAATATCTATTACTTCTTACAGAATGGCTTCGGCTGAGTTGAGAAAACTCAAGGAGCAACTTAAGGATCTTCTTGAGAAGGGGTTTATTCATCCTAGTATATCCCCATGGGGTGCATCAGTGTTGTTCGTGTGCAAGAAGGATGGTTTCTTTCGGATGTGAATTGATTATCGACAGTTGAATAAGGTAACAGTCAAGACTAAGTATCCTCTTCCGAGGATAGATTACTTATTTGATCAATTATAATGCGCCAAGTTCTTTTCTAAGATAGATCTTCAGTCTGGATAGCATCAGCTTAATATTAGGGAGGATGATATCCCTAAGACGTCTTTTCGTACTCGGTATAGGCACTTTGAATTCTTGGTGATGTCATTTGGTTTAACTAATGCCTCGATAGCATTTATGGATTTGATGAATAGGGTTTTCAGACAGTTCTTAGATCTTTTTGTTATTGTGTTCATTGATGACATTCTGGATTATTCTAAGCATGAGGTGGATCATGCTAATCACTTCCGTGTAGTATTGCAAACCTTGAAAGAACAACAGTTATATGCCAAGTTCTCCAAGTGTGAGTTTAGGTTGAACGTTATGACTTTTCATGGTCATATTATTTCTAATGAGGGGATCATAGTGGATCCTCAAAAGGTGTCTGTGGTTAAAAGGTTGCCTAGACCTACAACTACAATCACGGTCATGGTCCAACCTTGATTCCCACCTTGTCTTTGATAGGCGGGGTAGGACCCCCCCGAGTAATTTTCCAAGTACCGAATCTCCTACTCTAGCATTTTAGCCTCCTCCTTATCTACATAGGCTTTTGATGCCATGGCATTCACCGCTTTCGCGGGTGCACCCATCACATGTTTTATCAAAAGCTCTTATTGCGTCATCATCTTAGCCATATTCTCCTCTCTTTCTTCATGTCGTTTCCTTTGTTCCTTGTCAACCAAGGATGTATTGAGAGAACTCTTAGGAACCTCGGCATCTCAGGTATACCATCCCCAGTTTTGCTTGGTGACCTCCTCAAGCAAATTCATTGTTGCATGATAGTGCAACTTCACTAGAGAGCCTCCTACTACATTATCTACCACGGTTTTGTTGAGTGGATCAAGAGCACGGTAGAAGATTTGGAGAAGCATCTTCTTCGAGACCTCGTGATTTGGACATTGCGTTAGTTTTTCATTAAATCTTTCCCACACTTCATACAAAGACTCTTTATTTAATTGGCTAAAGTTGATGATCTCATACCTCAATTGGAGCATTTTGGATGGTGGAAAATACCGATCAAGTAAGGCCATGGTGAGTTCATCCCATGAAGTGATAGACCCGGCTAAAAGAGATCAAAGCCATAATACCGCCTCTCTTGTTAGAGAAAATGGGTAGAGACAAAGCCAAATGGACTCTTGGGTTACGTGTGCGATATCAAAGGGTACACATACCTCTACAAAATTATTCAAATGAAGGTTGGGGTCCTCATAAGCTTACCCCCCCAAAAGTCCCTTCATTTACAACATATGCAACATGACACTTGTGACATGAAAGGCACTAATCCCATGACTAGGTGGGATCCGGATGACACTTCAATGACCAACGTCATTGAGTTTCCCTTCATCATCAATAAGGCCTTCAAAAGACCCGACTTAACTAGCATTGTCACTCATGGTTCCGTGTATGCTACGTATATCACCTATAAAGAAACAAAAACAACAACCAAAATAAATACATACCACTACGGGTATACCCTAAGTAAGAATCAACACCGCACAAGTGAAAACTAAATTTTACTCCCCGACAATGGTGCCATATTAATAACGTTCAACTATACCATTTAAAATGGTAAAGGATGGTCGTTGTCAATATCTCAACTCACGTTGAGGTAGAATCCACAAGGAGTGAAATCTTGAGTTCTAATCTTATGGGTAATTAAGTCCTACTAAAATAATATCTGAAGTGTTAGTAAATTAAATGACATGATTAAAAATTGGGGAGGGGGGTTGATGAAGGATGTACGTGACTAGTAATTTGATTCCACAAACTAAGCAACAAATTTTAATTTAACTTTGATATTTGGAAAATCTTGGGATTATGTCTACCTAAGGGAAACTTAGGTGAGGGTATGTGATATTCTATTCACATGCTAGTAAGTTACTAATAAGGTAGGCTAAGTCTAGGACCCTTAAGGCTAACTTCTCAATAAAACCTCAAAGATTTCACTTGTTGACCCTCTCAGGTTCCTAACAAGTCTGACAATCATATTCACCCACTACCTCAATTTGAGCATCCCTATTTCTAGGATGATACCCAAGGCATAGTCAACTACAAAATCACCCTTATGTCTCAGATAGTGAAAATGAGTAAACTAAGCCTAATAATTGTATACTATTGCCTTGGTTCCCACATCCCTTTTTCAAGGATGATGAGGGTTCCTAAAGTTCACCCAAACCCCTCTTTCAAGGATGGTTTGAGATTTCAAGAGCATGGGGTTTTGACCCACAAACCCATGTGGGTATTTGGGGCTTTCATCCATAAATCCCAACAAATTTAATCAAGCAATAGTATAACCCATTATCATCTAAGTAGCATATGCACAACTACATCACAACCCATAACTAATTTACACATTAGTTCAACATAATCCCAAGACTAGAAGATTTAGCTAATCATGAAGAAAATAAAGAAACATATACCAAACGGATTGTTCAAGGCATCCATTCTTCACAACTACCAAAATCCAAATATCCAAATCAAAATACAATTCTTCCCCAATTTAGGGTTTCAATTTCAAATTTGAAGTATTGCTAGTCTCAAGAATGCCCAAAATGGGTAAGGGTTTTAAGATTTTAAAGGATTTGGGGTCAGCTGCTGAAAATTAGAAAACTGCTCCTGGTCTAAATTCCGCATGACTGTAATTGCGGTACCGTGACCGTAGGTAGATCAACGCGATCATGGTTGCTGACTTTCTTGACTAGCCACGATCGCGGCCCTCAGACCATGATCGTGGTTACTGAGGCCTGTTTCTGCTCTAGGTCTTCCAGCTGCACTTTCTTTCTCTTCTTTTGATCCTTTTTAGCTCAAGTCCACATCTTTCCATCTCATAACCTATATGCCTACAAAATGTGGATATTAGTGTATTTAATTATACATATGTATCATTTATACCTTTAAATCATATCAATGTGCATGAATATCAAGTGTAAATAAGTGGTAAATTCACCGCTCATCAGAGATGTATTGAAAATCGAAGACAAGACATGAAGCACTCGTACTTATCTTACTTATCTTCTGAAATTTTTTTTAGTTGAAAATATGTATATATTCTTAAGATCTCTCTCTCCCCTTTTTGACATTTATTCAAGAAAATGAATAGCATCTATCTTGATATGGTATGCATGAATATAATATGTGACGTTACTTCTTTGTTTCCAACAATAAAACAATTAAGTAGTCTCCAAGTCACATTTTTTTGGTAAAAATTATACTGCACGTTGCCTAATCTCATTGGAATCTTAATTCCATGCACTAATCTAATTAGGATTTGTACCAATCATCATGTTTCTTTTTTATTTAGGACAACCCACATGCTTTAATTTTAATTAGCAAGGACTATTTATTTCACTTCTTAAACTAGAGAGCAACAATTTAACTTCAAGTAGGAGACTACTTGTACAAACCCATTTGTCATAGAACGTTAATTTGCAACTCCTAAAACGCTTCACAAAATCTACAAATAGATCAGATATGCTTCATGTATGAGCTATAATACCTAGATCTTGTAAGGCCGATGAATCCATCTTCACGGCTAAGAAGTGTTCATTTTTAGGTATTTCTTTTCCTTTTTTGTTCCTTTGTTCTCTTAACTTCAGTCATCCCTTTTTTAGCCTAATATATTGATGGAGAAAAATTCTTATCTCATTATACAAATGTCAAAATCATAAATGATTTAAAATTCCAGAAACTAGACTTCTTAATTTATAACATATCCAAAATTCAGCATCGAAATCCTTCAAAATCATTTTAGACAAATCTTTGAATCTAGCTTTAAATTCTGCCATGCTTAAAATTTCAGATTTGTGCGCCTTTATAAAAAATTTCATATCTTGAAGTTGGAACGACGAAATCATGAGCCACTTAATTTTTCCAAAACTAGACTAAAAATATATAACATATCAAAAATTCAAAATTTATGGAACACCCCTAACTTTGGCCTTGCAAAATTTCCCGAGTTTTGGACATTCTGTGCATCATACGACTCATTATACTACTCGTATGATGTGTGTACGGGTCAAGGACCCTAGTCGTATATTGGTCAGTGTCACATTGACCAAGTTTTGTTATTGGTATGAAAAGGCATCACACGAGTCGTATTCACATGATACGAGAAGTATAGTGCCAACGTAAGTTTTTCAGTGTCTGGCCTTGACATTCTACCTAGGGTATGACTTGAATGGGTACTAGTCGTATGGTAGGGTACGACTCATGCTAAGGAGTCGTATGTTGGACATATTATGGTGTCCAACATTATGATCAATGTACGAGTGGGAGGTACCACTCGCATGATGGGGTACGAATGGAGAGGCCAAATCGTACCCTCCTGCGAGTCTTTTATAGTTCTTAAGCCGAGGGTATTTTAGACATTTCCCACCCCAAGCCCTTAAGACCCCATGTCTTATAACACTATTTTGTCCCTCATTCCTCACTTTGTAAGATCAAAACACTCTCATAAACTCTTTAGAAACCTCTTAAGAAGATTAGGCTAGGGTTTCATCAAGGAGGTCACCTAGAGGCTTAAAGATCAAAATATCTCCGTAAATCTTTGAAATTCAAGCTTGTGATTCTTCCTTCATTGTTTATGAAATGATCCGACCCCGGGCCTTGTCGTAATGGGCACCCCAAGTCCAATTAGGACCGGGGACCGCCCCCTGTTACCCAACCCAACCACTTATGTTGAGCCTTAGATGTGCTGAATTTCAAACATATAATAAGATAACATTATTGTTCTCATTAAGACTCTGGGATAGGGACACAACCGTGACCAATCCAACCTAGTCCAACCATACCGCACCAACTTCCCAACCGCACCACACCAAACCGTAGGCCATAAACCAAAGGGAATACAAAAGGAATTCCAAAACAAAATATGAAAGTCAATCAAAAAATATGATATGATGGAACAATGAGAAATTATGTCCGATGATGACAACCTCAATATCAATACCAATTCTAAGGTTGTCACCTCTATCGATCACGACCATACCAACCCTCAGAAGTACCACAAAGCCTTTATCCAAAAGAGTAAACAAATCCGATTAGGACATGTCCCCAACCATGGCCAAAACCTATATCCAAAATAAAAAAAAAAGTCTAAAGAAATCCATAACAAGAAATGATGCCTTCCGAAAGGATGGAAGCTCACTACTTCAGTCCAAATGCTGATACCAAGTCCGTATACTAAACAGGAGAAGTAGAATGACTGGTTCTTGCATAGCGTGGGTATACAACCACTAGTAGATGGAGTTAGCGAGTGACCACTAGCATGAATCTCATGATAAGGATAAAATAATGTGAATCATAAAACCAAGTAAAACCATCCATAATGCATACAACCATACATATATAAGTGCCGGGAAAAAGGACCGGGTTTAGTAAAAACTTTACCTGGGTTGTGTAGCTTTACCGTCTTAACCACCCACGGGCCATATGGGTTCAGCTCTCCCTACTGAAAGAGCCCCAATGCGTGTAGCCGCACGACCAGGGAATATCCCATGGGATGACTAGTACATCCCCCAATATAAAATGTGATGCACGTGTATGGTCATCAAGACCCCTCATATCGGTAAATATGAGGTTCCGAATTTTATCCTCCCGGGACCGCCAATTTCCATGTCTTAGCAACACACCCTGCCATTAATGTCCAATTAAAACCATGTCCAAACAATCTATTTACCATTAATTAACCAAGGCCAATATTGGTGGTATCGTCATACCAATGCTTACTTGCAAGTAATATCCATAGCCAAACCATTTAGGTTAAAGGGACCCTTGGTGCCCTTCATATTACTATATTAAATCAACTTGGGAGATTTCCATGTTCTCCACAAGCATAACCATTTAGACATTAGCCTTTTCAAACCATTTAAGCCATGCATAAATCCTTTGTCCAGTTTAAAACAGGCAAGAGTTCCATTAAAAGAAGTTAATGCAATAAACATATCTTTATTAGCATTTTATCAAACACCTTAGGGGCATAATATAACCAAAACCAACTCCAAAGACCAATAAACCAATACCATGAAATCCAATTGTCCAAAACCACCATTAATACATATAAAAGCATAATTAAAACCATAACAAAAATTTAATATCAAACCCCTCAAATAATAGTTGAAAACCATAATCATGAAATAGTAAAACTATGAAATCAATCATATAAACAATGCCTTTAGTTGAAATTACAATGAGGGAAGAGAATCATGCTTTATACCGAAGAATAGATGGAAAGAATTCACCAAGACAAGCCCTAAAGCAATCCGTAAGATGAAACGTTAGCCTTCTTGCCCCAAAAGCTCTTGAGAGAATTATAGAGTGTTTTGATATAGTTTCTAAGTGTTAATGAATAGAGTAATAGGTTAAATAACCTCCTAAGTGTATTATAAGTAGTGGGTTCTAGTTAGGGTAAGTAGGGAAATATCTAAAATACCCCCACTTTAATCCCTTATAAACCCATCACAGGGATACGACTGACCCATACGAGTCTTACCCTCCTATACGATCGGTATTAACCACTCGTATCCAAGCCTCAATCCTCGGATTAAACACTGTCTAGTATACGCTCATCCAACCAAGTCATAACCACAACATACAATCTATACCCATAACTCTTATCCCTGGCAGGATAAAATACTAGGAGAATCAAACACTGCCCACCATATGAGTCTCTGCTACGACTCGTACCAAACCATTATGACTCACACCTCTAAGTCGTACCCATTCCAGTGACCAAAACCATCACACCAACTAACATTGGTCATTATATGATAGGACCATATCACTTGTAACCCAGCATACGGATCGTACTCTTGAGTCATATTGGGTCCAGAGAATGGATTTCCAGGAAATTTTCTAAAGGTCAAAACCAAGGATGTTTCAGTCTCCCTCACTAGGAACATTAGTACCCGAATGACGGACAAGGTAGGGGTAACCACACAAAGAGTCATTTGCATTATCAAACATTTAATCAATAAAGTTTGAAAACTAAGAGGCAAAGATGTTAATCTTTTCTTTAAAAAACTTAGAAAAAAAAATATGTTCGAGACACATACCTTCCACACGAATCCCAGGAGTAGAAAACAAATGCATATACTTGGACTTCATGTCCTCTTCCGCCTCTCAAGTAGCTTCTTCCACCTTATGGTTCACCATGGAACCTTAATCGAAGACACATCCTTGGTTCACAACTGACGAACTTGCCTATCTAATATCTCAACCGGGACATCTTTATAAGACAAAGAATAAAAAATATCCAATCCTTCCAAAGGAAAAATCAAAGAAGGATCACGAAGACAGTTCCTTAATATAGAAACATGTAAGACCGGATGAACCAAACTTAAGCTAGATGGCAACTCCAACTCATAAGCAATATTGCCAACTCTCCGCAAAATCATCTAAGGACCAATGAACCGAGGACTGAGTTTCCCCTTTTTGACAAATCGCACCACTCCCTTCATGTGATACACCTTGAGGAACACTCTATCCCCAACCTCAAACTCCAAGTCTCTACGCCTAACATCTGCATAGGACTTTTGGCGACTTTGGACAGCTTTAAGCCTATCCCAAATCACCTTGACCTTCTCCATCGCCTGATAAACCAAATTTGGACCAAACATGTCGGCTTCTCCAAGCTCAAACTACCCAATAAGAGATCTATACCTCCTACCATACAATGCCTCAAAAGGAGACATACCAATACAGGAATGATAGCTATTATTATAAGCAAACTTCACCAATATAGATACTTAACCCAATTGCCTTCATAGTCAATCACACACGCCTGGAGCATAGCTTTCAATATCTGAATAGTTCTCTCTACGTGCCTATCCGACTGAGGATGAAAAATAATACTCAGAGTAACCTTATTCCCCAACTCTTTATGAAAAGACCACTAGAAATAAGATGCAAACTGTGTACCACGATTAGAGATAATCAAAACAGGTACCCCATGCAGCTTCACAATCTCCACAAGATACAATCGCACATAATTCATTGCCAAAAATGTAGTCCGCACTGGCAAGAAATGCAAAGACTTGGTTATCCAATCCACAATGACCCAAATCAAATCATACTGATTCTGAGACCGAGGAAGACCTGTAACGAAGTCCATATGGATCACTTCCCACTTCCATTCAACTAAATCAATTTTTTATTACAACCCTTCTGGCCTTATTTGCTCAACCTTAACCTGTGATACACCATGCACTTGGTCACGTAATCAGCCACATCCCTCTTCATGCCATTCCACTAGTAGATCTCCTTGAGATCATGGTACATCTTATTTGAGTTGGGATGAAAAACATAGCGCGACTCATGTGCCTCAGCCAAAACCCTTTCTCGCAGCCCATCGACATCAGGAACACACAACCTCCCTTGGTACCGTAAAGTACCATTACCACTGATCTCAAACACCACTACCTTTTGCCCAATGATGTCACTCTTGATTTTCATCAAGATAATATCCAACACTTGTTTTTCTTTAATCTCCGCACCAAGAGATGACCGAACCACTTCTTGCACCATCATACCACTATCCTTAGAGTCCACGAGATGAACTCTAAGATTAGCCAAGCTGTAAATATGCTTCACTAATTCCCACTTGCATTCCTCGATGTGAGCAATACTCCTTATGGATAACCTGCTAAGAGCATCAATAACCATATTAGGCTTACCTGGGTGGTAGTGAAGACTCATATCATTATTCTTGAGAAGCTCAAGCCACCTCCTCTACATGAGATTAAGCTCTTTCTGAGTGAACACATATTGAAAACTCTTAGGATCAGAAAAGCTATCCATGTTAACACCATACAAATAATGCTACCATATTTTCAAAGCAAACACAACCGCCAAAAACTCCAAATCATGAGTAGGATAATTTCTCTCATGTACCTTCAACTACGTGGAAGCACAGGCAATCACCTTCCTATGCTGCATCAAAACATGAACAAGCCCTACCCGAGTTGCATCACAATAAACTACAAACCCATCATTACTTTTCGACAAGGTTAGGATTGAAGCCGAAGTCAACTTATCCTTCAACTTCTCAAAACTTCCTTCACAAGCATCTGACTAAGAAAACTTAACCTTCTTTTGAGTCATCTTAGTCAAATGACTACCTATCAAAGAAAAGCTTTCTAGAAACCATCTATAATACTCAGCTAAACCCAAGAAGCTCTGAATATTGGATGTAGTCGTAGGCCTAGGCCGCCTCTTCACCACAACAAACTTCTGTGGATCCACAATGATCCCTTCACTAGAAATAATATGGCCCATAAAAGTCACAGCATTCAACAAGAATTCACATTTAGAGAACTTAGCATACAACTATTATTTCTTTAAGGTCTGCAACACCACACGAAGGTGATTAACATGATTCACCCCACTCTTTGAATAAACCAGAATGTCATCAATAAACACAATGACAAAGAGATCCAAATATTGCCTGGATACCCTGTTCTTCAAGTCTATAAATGCTGCCGGAGCATTAGTCAACCCAAATAACATCACCAAGAACTCAAAATTCCCATAATGAGTATGAAAAGTCATCTTAGGGATATCCACCTCCCTAATCTTTAGCTGATGGTACCCAGACCAAAGATTTATCTTAGAGAAGAACTTCGCACCCTATAACTGGTCAAGCAAATCATCTATCCGGGAAAGCAGATACTTATTCTTGGCCATCACCTTGTTCAACTGCCTATGTCGATGCATATCCAAAGGGAACCATCCTTCTTGTGCACAAATAACATTAGTGGACCCCATGGAGAAATATTAGAATGAATAAACCCTTTATCCAGAAGATCCTTAAGTTGCTCCTTGAGTTTCCTCAATTTAGCTAGAGCAATTCAATATAGAGGAATAGAAATTAGACGAGTGTCCGAAAGCAAATCAATATCAAACTCTATTTACCTATCCTGAGAAATACTTGGAAGATCACCCGAAAGGACCTCTGGAAACTCATTAACGAAAGGGACTAAAGACAAAGAAGGACCTTCCGAGTTAGAATCTTTAACCCGGACCAAGTGATAAAGACAACCCTTAGATATTAGCCTCCAAGATCTAAGATAAGAAATAAACCTCCCCCTAGAAGATATAGAACTACCTTTCCATTCTATAATTGGTTCACCAAGAAACTTAAAGATAACCCTACGGGTCCGACAATCCATAGACGCATAGCAAAAATGCAACTAATCCAGACCTAAAATTATATTAAAACCTACCATATCTAACTCAAACAGATCCACCAAGGTCTACTTGCCACCAACAACTACCCCCTATAGACTCTCTTAGCAATAACGAGTCACTTATTGGGTCAGAAATAGAAAAAGGATTCGAGATAAATTTTGAATCAAAACCAAAAGACACAGCCACATATGGATTCACATAAAAAAGAGTGGACCCCGAATCAAGCAAACAATATAAGTCACAAAAGAAAAACTACAACGTACCAGTGATGACATCAGGTGATGCCTCAGATTTATGTCAGGATGCCAAAACATACAACTTGTTCTGACCAATACTAGAACCAGGAGCATTAATAGAAGCATATGCCACACCACCAGGTGTAGGAGCAAAAGATGAAGCCACAAGAATCTTATTTTCCTCCATAGTAACCTTATTAACCGGATAATCCCCGAGCTAATGGCCTACCTGTCCATACTTGAAGAGATTATCCTTTTTTTCCTCATAATAACCCAGATGAAGATGACCGCAGAATAGATAAAATAGAAATAAAAAAACTGACTGACCTCTGCTCTCTTAAGATTGGACAACCTGTGCCCAAGAATTATCACCACCTTGATGACACCTGTCTTCCAACTGATAAGGAGCACTAGCAGAAAAGGAGCTCGAACTCCCCCATATTTTTTTACCATTTGCCACCATCTTTACCATCCTGATATTGAGCACCTCCCTAATTAGATAACTTACTCTTCTTTCCCTGCCTATCCCTAAACTCTGCGTGCTTTCCCATCTCATTCTCAACCTGCTACATATGAATAGTCAACCTCGAGATATCTATATCTTTAATTGGAAAGATGGTCTTTCTCTCCAGAATCAAATCTCTATTCAACCCAGAAGCGAACTTCCTCATTCTCAATCTCATATTAGCCACCAAATCAGGAGCATACCTTGATAGCTGATGAAACTTCAAAGCATATTCTTTTATAGATATCTTCCCCTTCCTGAGGTTCACAAACTCCTCATATTTACTTCCCTCAACTCCTGAGGAAAGAACCAATACAAGAAGGTATTAGAGAAAGCCTTCCACAAAACTATTTATTTTTTATATCACCTCTATCTCTATCCCACTCATCATACCACTGATAAGAAATATCTTTGAGCTGATAAGCTGCCAAGTTAACCCCCTCTACATTAGTAGCCTGCATCATCTGAAAGGTTTTTTCCATCTCATCCAAGAAGCCCTGTGGATCCTCCTTTACCTTCACCCTAGTAAAAGTTGGAGGACCCATCTTCATAAATTGACCAATCCTTATAGCCACAGCAGACAAAGCACCAGCCGTACCCCGTTTAGCTTGAGCAACAACTAATTAGGCAATTGCATAAATAGACTGACAAAATTCTGCGTTTGTCACGTTGCCTTGAGAGACCTGAGGAGAACTATTTGGAATAAGAGGAAATCTAGTACCATTAGGAATAAGACCATGAGATTGAAGATGTACTCTAGACATAGGGCATACCTCTTTAGCATTATCCCTAAATGGGATGAAAGAATTTCCTTGTGTTTCTGATCTATGAGGCATGATCTGAAAGACTAACAAATAAGGATTAGAGGAGATTCCAGGATTGAGAACTCAAGTTAGAAGATAGAATAATTAGAAATTGAAACATTCCTAAGTGTCTTGCAGCCTCTCTCTTATGAGTGTGGCACACTTCACACCCCTAAAAGAGACTCTACTCGACACTGCTTTGTGGACTTCCCAATTGACCATGAACCTTGGCTCTGATACTAACTTGACATGACCTGACCCCGGGACTTATCGTAATGGGCATCCCAAGTCCAACCAGTATCAAGGACCGCCCCCTGTTACCCAACCTAACCACCTATGTCCAGCCTTAGATGGGCTAAATTTCTAACATATAACAAGCTAGCGTTATTGTTCTTATTAAGACTCTGGGATAGGGCCACAACCACGATCGACAAAATTGATTACAACCATACCGCACCAACCTCCCAACCATACCAAACAAAACCGTAGGCCATAAACCAAAGGGAATACCAAAACATAATATGAAAATCAATTCTAAAATGTAATAGGATAGAACAGTGAGAAATCATGTCCAATGATGCCAGCCTCAATATCAATACCAATGCTAAGGCTGACACCTCTACCGATCCCGCCCATACCAACCCCCAGAAGTACCACAAAGCCTCTATCCAAAAGATTAAACAAATCTAGTTGGAATGTCCCCCAAACCATGGCCAAAACCAATATCCAAAATAAAAGAAAAATGTCTAAAGAAATCCATAATGTGAAATAATGCCTTTCAAAAGGATGAAAGCTTACCACTTTAGTACAAATGCTGATACGAAGTTCGTGTGCTAAACAGGAGGATTAAAATGGCTGGTTCCTGCATAATGTGGGTATACAACTGCCAGTAGACGGGGGAAATGAATAACCGCTAGCATGAATCTCAGGATAAGGATAAAATAATGCCAGTCATAAATCCAAGTAAAACCATCCATAATGCACACAACCATACATATATAAGTGTTGGGAAAAAGAACCTGGTTTACTATGCACTTAAAACCTTTACCTGGGTTGTGTAGCTTTGTCGTCCTAACCACCCACGAGTCATATGAGTTCAGTTCCCCCTACTAAAAGGGCCCCAGTGTGTATAGCCGCATGACCAGGGAATATCCCATGGGATGACTAGTTCATCCCTCAATATAAAATGAGACACACGTACGTGGTCATCAAGACTTCTCATATCGGCAAATATGAGTTTCCGAATTTTGTTCCCCCGGGACCGCCACCTTTCACGGCTTAGCTACACACCCCGCCATTAATACCTATTTAAAACCATGTCCAAATAATCCATTTACCATTAATTAACCAAGGCCAATATTGGTGGTATTGTCACACCAATCCTTACTTGCAAGTAATATCCATAGCCAAATTATTTAGGTTAAGGGGATCTTTGGTGCACTTACAATTACCATATTAAATCCACTTAGGAGACTTCCATTTTTTCCACAAGCATAACCATTTAGCCATTAGCTTTTTCAAACCATTTAAGCCATGCAAAAATTCTTTGTCTAGTTTAAAACATGCAAGAATTCCATTAAAAGAAGTCAATGCAATGAGCATATCTTTATAAGCATTTTATCAAACATCTTAGGGGCATAATATAACCAAAACCAATTCCCAAGAACATTAAACCATTACCATGAAATCCAATTGTCCTAAACCACCATTAATTCATATAAAAGCATAATTAAAACCATAGAAAACCATAACCAAGCATTTAATATCAAAACCCCCAAATAATAATTGAAAACCATAATCATGAAATAGTAAAATCATGAAATCAATCATATTAACCATGCCATTAGTTGAAATTACAATGAGGGAAGATAATCATGCCTTATACTGAAGAATTGATGGAAAAAATTCACCAAGACAAGCCCCAAATCAATCTGTAAGATGAAACCTTAGCCTTCTTAACCCAAAAACTCTTAAGAGAATTATGGAGTGATTTGGAATAGTTTCTAAGTGTTAATGAATAGAATAATAGGTTTTTGGAATAGTTTCTAAGTGTTACTAAATAGAATAATCTAGTAAATAACCTCCTAAGTATATTATAAGTCATGGATCCTAGTTAGGTTAAGTAGGAAAATGTCCAGAATACCCCTACTTGAATCTCTTAAAAATTCATCATAGGGATACGACTGACCCATACGAGTCGTACCCTCCTATACTATCGGTATACACCACTCGTATCCAACCTTCAACCCTTGGATCAAATATTTTCTATTATACAACTTATCCAACCAAGTCATAACCACAGTATTCAATTCATACCCATAACCCGTAACCCTGGCAGAGTAAAAAACCAGGAGAATCAAATACTGCCCACCATACGAGTCCCTTCTATGACTCATACCAAACCCTTACGACTCACATCTCTAAGTTGTACCCATTCCAGTGACCAAAACCATCCCACCAACTAACACTGGTCAGCATACAACAAGACCATACCACTCGTACCCCAGCATATGGCTCGTACCCATGAGTCATATTGGGTTCGGAGAATGGATTTCCAAGAAATTTTCTAAGGGTTAAAACCCAGGATTTTTCAGTTAGTTCATAAAAATCATGTGTTTTAAACATTATTTTTGAATAAAAAATGGTGGTTTTGAAATCCATGGTTGAGGGTTTTGTTGCATATTGTTGAGCATTGTTTACTCTTGGGTTAAATTGTGAATATACATGTGTTAATGATTGTTTTGCACATGTGGGTGCTTGGTAATTATGGTTTAAAAATTGGGTCATGGTTAACCCTAAACTTGATGGTTTTTACTTTGGTTTTGATCTTGGTAATAGTATACCCTCAACCTGTTTCTTAAAATATCTATGAGAAGAATTTTGTCACATGCTGAATTGTGTTTTTGAACTAATTTCAGGCACAAGAATGTTAATGAAGGGTGAATGATTTTCTTAAGGTCTTGATGACCATAAATTGAATTGAAATGTAATTTGAATAAAGCATTGACATAATAATATAAATGGTTGGTAATGGTTTCATGGAAGGCCTTGTTGGCCATGAGTTAAATTAAATGATAACCTTGGTGGTTTAATTGGCTAAAAGGGTTTGAGTCACTAAATGTTGAGCTAAATTGATGACTTTGTATAGACCCTAGGTTTGAGTGCCAAAGTCGAATGATAATGGTTATGGTATGTTGTACGCTTGCAAATGGGGTTGGTATGACGATACCAATGGTATGCCTTTGGTAAGTAAGTGGACTAATAGTTGTGTGTATGTCTAAATGATGTTTTAAATTGGGCTTTAAAGCGGGATGTGTAAATGG
Source organism: Capsicum pubescens (assembly GCA_030864215.1). NCBI lineage: Eukaryota > Viridiplantae > Streptophyta > Magnoliopsida > Solanales > Solanaceae > Capsicum > Capsicum pubescens. The sequence continues at coordinate 160,580,257 of CM061544.1, forward strand.
GCCATAAAAGTGGAGTTCTAAAGACTAACACTGGATACCGCACTAAGTCAGTACGGGTGTCTATATGATCGGGAGGTTCAAGTCCCCCAAGTGGGTATATAAATGGGAGGTTCGAGTCCTCCATATTGTATACATAAGTGCTATGTCACCTTTATTATGCCGTGATGTTTGATTCCTCCGTAATGACATATATGGATATGGATATTCTCTGGTTCGTGCGGCTACACGCACTGGTGCTCTGCTAGGCATGGGAGAGATATGAAAAAATAGCCTGTGGCTGCCTTGTTATATGATAGTTACGTAACACAACTTAAGTTAATGTTTTTAAAGTTTATGCTAAGCCTTTTTCCCTATCCCGACATACTATATATAGATATATATATATGTATTCATGTAATTACATATGATAATGTGACTTGGTTTCAATGATATCATCATTTTATTCCTCTATCCATTAGTTACACTCTAGCATTCCAATCGCTAACAATCTCGGACACTGTATCCGCACGCGATATAGGAATTAGAGCTTTTTTTTTCCTTTCGTACGCAGTGACCAGGTGTTCGAGTGGCACGTGAGTTGACATTGAAGTAGTGAGTTTCTAAAGTTTAGAAGACATTCATTTTATGAACTCTATGTCATAGACTTTGTTAGACTTGGATTTTGGCTATTATCGGAAGCATGTCCCCGTATCTTATAAACTTTGGATTGTAGAGGCTTTGTGGATTACCGTGGACTTGGGTGTGATGGTTTAGTGTGTGGTGGTGATCAATGGTTTAGACTTTTCTTAAGCTGTTGTTAGTCTTATATTTCTCTATCTTATTATATATTTTGGATTCATCCAACACTTATGGTTGATATATTGGTTAGGTTAGGTGAAGGGGGTGATCTACAGTCTATGAAGGACTTGAGTTACCCATCATGGATAGGCCCTAGTTCGGGTCATGACAAAGTTGGTATCAGAACTAGGTTCATGGTCAATTGGGTGTCCACAAATCTGTGTCAAGTAGAGTCTTTTTTATCGGTGTGTAGTGTACCGCACTTATAAGAGATAGGATTTACCTTTCTTATTGTCTTATTTTCTAGCTATAGAGTCTAAGGTATTGGATTCTTCTAATTTCCATTTTCTTGTCTTTCAGATCATGCCTCCAAGATCTGATGTTTATGCAAACTCCTCTGTCCCATTTGAGGACAATGTGGATGGAGCTCGCCCAACTACTGGTGTATAGACTCGGTCAAGGGTTGCTTTATCAGATTATCCTTGTGTGGTTCCACCCGTCCCTACTAATCCCACTCCTTAGGGTGACACTCATACTCAGTCGCCTCCCGAGAAGGTTAATAATGCTGAGTTTTATCGCTCTATTACCCTATTGACTCTGTTGGTGACATCTCTATCACAACAGTTTGGTTCTGTTAGTGCTGCTATAGGTTTATCTGAGGCTATGAGAGTTAACCAATTCATGAGGTTGCATCCTCTAATGTTTACTGGTACAAAGGTTGAGGAGGATCCTCAAAGCTTTATGATACGTCTAAATTAAACCTTTATTACGAAAGCAGTCGTTGTCAAATATAGAACCCAACAAAGTTTGGGGTTGAATCCTACAGGGAATACTTGTGCAACTAAGTAAGCCGATTCTTAATGGACTATTGATCTAAGGTTCCAAAATAAAGGGGGTTTTGATGTGTTAATAATATTCTTTCATTCTTGTATCACACAGAGGTCCAACTAATGAGAGTTAATGCAAGTATAATTTCAATAAGAATGAGTTAACTAGAATTATGATCACCGAGATGTTCAAACAGTTAGGGTTGTGAATTTGTGCTCGATTTCTAACTTATAATTTCAATTGTAAAAAATATTGAATTCTAAGGATTACCCACTTGTTTCTCAACCTAATGGGTATTTCACCTTTTACTTCTTTTGAACTTAAAAGATTCATGTATTATTCAATAGAACTCTCATGAGAGTTGATACCGTTAGGGCATTAACTCTTAACCCAAAGGGTAAACCCATGGATTTCATGTGAATCACCTCTTTTCCTAACATCCACTTTCTTGTTCAGATAAGTGGTGTTCATGGGATCATTTCTGATGTTTGCAACCAAGAGATGTCATTATAATGAAAAGAGATTCATCCAATTTAGATAGATGTAAGAAATCAAATGGATTCACAATCCCAAGCAGCTCTCTACATCAAGGCTCTCATAACCCTAGTTATGGGAGTTTAGCTGCTCATATCCATATATGATATCAAAGACATATCGATGTTCAAAAATATCTTCAAGAGAGTACTTACAAAAGTTACAATATTATTCTTCTCAATCTTCAATGAAAAATATGAAAATAATAATCAGATCTTAGTTTCTAGCTTCAAATCTTAAAGAAAAGAGTTACAATGCTCTTAATAGAGGAGAAAGTATGATAATACTGTCAAAAGTTTCAAAATAAAACCTAATACTTAGTATTTATATGATTCCAGGAACTGGGGTTTTAAAATTTAAAACTCGGAATTGCCGCGTCATGCTCAACGGGTTGGGCGACGGTTCATCGCTAAGGCGACGGTTCGTCGCTAAGGCGACGGTACGTCGCTAAGGCGACGGTACGTCGCCTGGACCATTGCTGGAGCTTCAGTGATACTGAATTCTATTTTTTAGCGATGGATCGGCCAATGATTCTCGTAGGGTCGACGGTCCATCGCGGGACCTCCAATTACACTGCCTTCTACTTCTGGGTGACGGTTAGGCCAACAGTCCGTTGTATGGCAGACGGTCCATCGCCTAAGTCGTTGCTTGTCATTTTTATCTTATTTTTCTCAGTTTTTCCAAGTTATTCTTCACGCTCAGTTCTTGTCTTGCAAACACTAAAGTCCAATGTTAAATACAACAATAGTTTCTTGAAAACACACAATTATCCTAAGAAAAAGGCCTAAAATGTTTCGTCAAAATCCGGAACATCAACACCCTCAACTTAAGAAAATTGCTTGTCCTCAATCAACTTAACACTAAGATGCATATATGAACAACATCATGATGGGAATTTCGTAGTCAAACCAACACAATCATACAATTATTCAACCGTCCATTCGGCTATGTGATCTCAACACATATGGATCTACTACTGACATTAACTACTAATCAGCACATTCACATCCAAAAATACAACACCCAAAAGAAATAAGTAGACCAGGTATAACTCAACGTGACCTCACAGTCAAAGAAGTTCACCTCAGATTATACAATCAAGTTGAGTATGAAACTAAGACTCTCACTCTCAGAAAAGAAGTTACAAATATAGTGCACACCCATAAGCTTTCCCTTGTCATCTAACGTTCTCTCATGATTGACTCGCTAAGATCAAGCAAGACTTGCTAAGGGTTGTAATGAGGTTTTAGTCTAGGTGAGGGTTAATCATTTGGACAACTGACTTAAAGTACAACACTTCACTCTCTTTACCCTTTTTGGCAGCTACTCACCAGAATTATAGTTCCTTTTGCTCATTCACAATCTTTATTATCCATCCGTGATCTTGCCATAACCCAATTTATTTTTTAAGAACAACAGCATCAGCTACCCTCAACTTAAACTGATGTTGTTAGTTGAGGTGTACAATATCTATTTAGACATCTAACTAGACCAGGGCCGGATGCTATCTCTCAAATCAACTTCAACTCTCCCTCCTAGGTCGCTAACAATCCAACACTAGCCACCCTCAACTTAGACAATTTACCTAAGTTAAAGTGCACAGTGTCCAAAATTAGACCAGGGCCAAACCTAAGTTTTAACACCTTCTAGAGAGTGAATCAAACTTATTTAGACAGAACAAACACTAACAAAGCTCAACAGGGTTTACAAAGGAAACAAAATGTTTTTGGTGGGTCATTATTTTGGCTAAGTGGACTAAGAAAACAATGAGGCCTACTATCCTATCTTATTGGGTCAAACACATGACAACATCCAATGAACCAGGCAGGTTCTAGGTGTAACACTTATGCAAGAACTACTCAAATACTCACACATAGAGGCACTGGGTTAATTTCTATCCTACTAACTCTTGGGATTCATATCACTTAGCTATGATTTGCTTCACCTTACATTCTAATGCCAGTTGTAGAGTCACAAATGGTCGCACAATACTTCACCACATGGTAAGAAGAAATATTTATACAAAAATTCAAAATACTTTGCCACAGTCACTTATCATCCATATATACACAATGATGAAAATAGAACAGAAAATTACTTATATAAATAATCACTTGACGATATTTACAACACATCACATGAAAATAAAAATACAAACTAGACAAGTTGGTTCTCCTAGATAAAACATGAGGGAAAAGAACATCAACAACAAAAAGCCTCATGGTACAAGTATCACCCCATTAAAAAATGATGCAATGTCCTCAATTCATGCAAAGTAAGAACAAAATAAGGAAAATACTTATACAGGCTCTCAGTCAGATGAGGCGTCAGTCAAATGGTCTGAGGCTTTGTCTTCAGCAACATTGACCCCTATGGTGGTAAGATTCCTCACATCAAGATCCTCCAAAATCGGAGGGATCTCACGGTGAATAGGGTCAGAAATTGGCCTCCTAGCTGGCGCCGAACTGGTGGAAACATCCGCAGCTTTATCCTGCAGTCTCTTCTTCCACTTTTTCTCTATTCTCTTTTACCTCTTAAGTGCTATCTGCATATCATAGTTTTCTCTCTCTTCTGGTGTCATGGCTTCAAGTCTCATTTTCTTAGCTACTCTCTTTGCAGCTTTCTCAGCCTTTTCATCTATCTCTGCTACTTTTTTGCCCTTGTCTTTGATTGGTCTCCCCATTAAGTCAATAATACTTTCATCCTCATCACTTGCAATCTTGGATGAATCAAACATGGGCTATTGTGACTATCATTTTAGCTCTGTTGTATCTTTCTGGGCCTGTCTAAACTCCACCATAAATTTAGTGAAATCCAGAATGGACATGGTATCCAGCTTCTTATTAATTCTCTCCTCCATATCGTCCATTCTTAGTTGAATGTTCCTGAAAGGATGTACTGCTGCCTCTACAATTCTTTTAACAAAGTGTTTGAAATTCGCCCCCATATGCTAACTACTTTTTAAACCTTTTCTGGGAACGGATCGACTTTGTAAGGTTCTTCTGGTTTAGCCTGTATTCAGAATATTGGGGTGGGACTGATGCAAAATTTGTTGTCCCACCCATAGGCATCAAAGCTAAACCTGCAGATGTGGTAGGAGGCACATACATAGAAAAAGGTAATGACATACCTGAAGGAATCTCTGCTGATTCAGGAATTAGTGTTGACTGAGCCTGATGGGCTGGAGGTGTGTTGACTCTCATATCAAAACTTGAGTCATCCTTTGTCTTCTGAATATTTTTTTTGTGCATAGCCCGTAGCTCATTATCAACTCCACTGATTAAAGAGACGTTTGCCCGCCTACACATATCTATAATAAGACATGGAAATGGAAGTCCAGTTGTGGTTCTGTGAGCACGGGTAAACAATTCATTGGCAATAATATGGAAAAAATCTACTATCAATCCCTCAATTTATGCAACTATAATCACAGTTCTATTGATTTCTAAGCGGCCATCACCGCCTGTTGGCATTAGCCTCAGTCTCACAATTGCCCACCAGAACTTGGCCCTAAAGCTTAGGGACGACTTAGATATGCATTCGCGGGGGTTGTGTAACCACTAAGGTCCACCTTTCTCTGTAAATATTATGGCCAGCCAAGACCTTTGGTTGGTCACCGTGATCAATCAATGCTTCAAATCTGGTATTGCACCCGGTATCTGATATTCGGGCCTGAACAAGAATGTATTCAATGTACTCTCTAAGATATCTATGTTGACTCCAGGCATAAGAACTGTGTCTAGATTGTTCATGTCACTAACTGATGCACCTGGGGGACAGTCCTTCTCCAGCAATGCCAAGTAGTTGGCAAAAAACTCAAGTACCAGATTAGGTTGATAGGTTTCGAGTGGCCTACTCATCCATGCCAACTCATATTCATTGAATCAGCCCTTGAGTTCTACATACTCGTGCAGTGTTTTTGTCACAATATGATGTTCCTCGAAAATAGGCCTCTTTACTTCCAACCTTTCCATTTTCTCGAGCCCTTTGTAGAAATAATCCCGAGCGCCTTCAACCTACCACCTGATAGCCTCCTGTAGTTGTGGGTACTTACGTCGTACCATGTTCAGGTCCTCCTGTTCTAGAACCTTCTCTTGGATGGAGTTAGATATTTCAACCCTTTCATCAATCGGGCTTGAGCTAGAGCTACTGCTGCTACTACTTTCACCCTCCTCTTTAAATTGGGAGGATGAAGAAATCACCTAATGTCTTTGTCGGGTGTTGTGTGCCGGTGCGTCCGAACCCTGTGATGTCTCTTGCCTGGATCTTTGGTCTCTAACCCTACCTTTGGTTGGTGGTAATTTGTTTTCCATATTACCTGTAAGTGAAGCATTTATCTATTTACAAACTCAAACGAGAAGAAAGAAATTTTTTTGACCAGTGACGGATAGGGCAACGGTCCGTCGGGTCCGCGATGGTTTATCGACCTCAATCGTCGGGTCGATTCTAGTATCTTCAATTCTGGGGTAGTTGCGATGGATTCAAGCGATGGTTTGTCGGGGGTTCGACGGTCCGTCGCACAAACCGTCGCTTGTACTTTTCAAGTTTGAGCTTCATTTTGGTATTTTGTCGAATACCTGGCATACACTCATTTTAAACACGATTTTCATGGCATTTATGTCAATAATACATCATAATTTTTGCCATTTTTGGTCCATGGGCTTATCATATTTCACCCAGGGCAGTGTTTATTAGGTTTCGACTTAATTCAGACCCACACAATATCAATAAGAGGAGAGAATTGTTTCAATATTATTGCCTTCACCTACTTCATTTGTTCCTCATGTTGAATAAAATAGAGAGTGATAAAGAGATCATACCTTAGTAATGCAGTACGTGGTCACTACTCTGACTTGCAGACTAAACACAAAACAACAGATGGACCTTTGCTTTTGTGAAAGACTTTCTTTTGCTTGTGATGGAAAAATAAAGAGGAGGAATAGAGTTTAAATAGATAAGAAAGGGAAGAGGATAAGTTTTAGAAGAGAATGAAAAGACTCAGGTACGTTGAATGCATAGAAAATAAATAGTCTCAGGCACTTGAACAGTTGGAGCGTTAATTAACCACTATAAATTATCCATTAAAAACCATTTGGGTCGGATAAGGATGAAACATTCAGCAACTGAAATTGATCCAACCCGACCCGCTCAACTAGGGTTAAGTGAGATGGTTCAAGTGATGGTCCGTCGCAGGTGCGACGATCCGTCGGATGACCCGTCGCCTCTTCCAGTAACCTTTTTTTAGAATTTGTTACGATGGTTCCCAACGATGGTTTGTGAAGGCAGCGACGGTCCGTCAGTCACCCCCAACTCTTTCAGCTTCTGGTTTTCTGCACCGTCATACCTGCACACTTACACGAACCCTTTAGCTTGCACAAAACAACCAAATAACTTGAACTAATGATTTACAACAACACAATATGGGTTATCTCCCACTAGCACCTGATTTATCATCGCGGCACGACTTAGTTATCTCGATTACTCAGACTTCATCAAGATAGATGGTAGAAATACTCTTTATCGAGTCCATTGGACCGATATATAGTTTCATACGCTGCCCATTAACCTTGAAGACACTTCCATCTTCATTTTTAAGTTCCAATACTCTAGAAGAGTAGACTTGGTTAACTTTAAATAGGCCAGACCATTTAGATTTGAGTTTACCTGGAAAAAGCTTGAGTCTAGAGTTAAAGAGGAGCACGACGTCACCTTTCTGAAGATCCTTTTTTACAATTCTACGGTCATGGTACTTCTTCATTGTTTCCTTGTATAGATCAGCTCTTTCATAAGCTCCGAGACGAAACTCATCCATCTCATTCAGCTGCCCCAGTCTCATATCAGCTGCCTCATTCCAGTTCAGGTTAAGCCTCTTTAGTGCCCACAGCGCTTTATGCTCCGGCTCAATCGGCAAATGGCAGTCCTTACCATAAACCAATTGGTATGGTGACATGCCAATAGGTGTCTTGAAATTTGTTTGATATTCCCATAAGGCATCATCCAGCTTCCTAGACCAATCTTTACTACTAACATTTACAGTCTTGGCAAGGATAGCCTTGATTTCCCGATTAGAGATTTCCACTTGCCCACAGGTCTGTGGGTGGTATGGGGTAGAAACCTTATGTTGTTTAACTCTATATTTTGCCAAGGCAGCTCTGAACATTTTGTTGTAAAAGTGTTATCCTCCATCGCTTATGATGGTATGTGTTACCCCAAAGCGAGAGAAGATATTTCTATTTAAGAATACAATAACCCGTTTTCCTTTATTATCCGTCGAAGCCACTGCCTCGACCCATTTTGATACGTAGTCCACAGCGACCAATATGTACTTCATCCCAAATAAGCTCACGAAGGGCCCCATGAAGTCTGTGACCCAAACCTCAAATAATTCTACCTCCAGCATTTTAAACATTGGCATCTCATGGTGCTTTGAGAAAGACCCTTGCCTTTGATATTGGTCACATCTCTTGACGAACTCGTAGGCATCTTTGAACACGATGGGCCAATAGCAGCCGCTCTAAAGCACTTTTCTTGTCGTCCTATCACCTGGATGGTGACCTCAACCTGGGGAAGCATGACTCGCTTCCAGTATACTAAACATATCTACTTCTGGGATGCACCACCTAATAATTCCATCCGCACACCACCAAAACAGATATGGCTCATCCCAGAAATAAAGTGTCACATCATAGAGAAACTTTTTCCTTTGATGAAAGGAAAGATTCTCCGGCATTACTTCACTTACCACATAGTTCATGAATTCAGCATACCAAGGTAATTTTTTGAGCATGTAGCCAATATGTTCTCATTCGGAAAGGAATCGTCAATCTATAGCTCATCCTTGACTGCTTGCTCGCCTTCGAGTTTGGATAGGTAATCTGCCACCTGATTCTTACATCCCTTTCGATCCTTGACTTCGAAGTCAAACTCCTAAAGTAGCAATACCTACCAGATCAACCATGACTTAGCATCCTTCTTTACCATTAAGTACCTCAAGGCAGAGTGATCAGTGTGCACCACTACCTTGGTACCTAACAAATATGCCCAAAACTTCTCAAAAGCATACACAACCGCTAGAAATTTCTTCTCAGTCACAGTATAATTCTTTTGAGCCCCATTTAGGTCCTTACTTGCATAATATATCGGATGGAACTATTTCTTTTGGCCAAGAACAGATCCAAGTGCCACTCCACTGGAATCACACATAATCTCGAACGGCTTCGTCCAATCAGGAGCAACAATAATTGGAGCCTCCATTAGTTTCAGCTTAAGGAATTCAAAAGCTTTACTGCAGTCATTATCAAAAGTGAACTTTGCCTCATTCTCCAAAAGTTTGCAAAGCGAGTTTGCAATTTTTGAGAAGTCCTTTATGAATCTGCTGTAGAACCCCGCATAATCGAGAATGCTACGTACCCCTTTGACTGAGATAGGGGGAGGTAGTTTTTCAATCACTTCAAACTTTTCCTTATCTACCTCAATGCCTTTAGCAAAAATTTTGTTACCAAGAACAATGCCCTCCTTCACCATGAAGTGGCATTTTTTCCAGTTAAGGACAAGGTTGAACTCTTCACACCGCTGCAATGCCCGACTAAGATTCAGCAAGTAGAGCTCAAGAGAATCACCGACCATCAATAAGTAGTCCATAAACACCTCCAAGGTGTCTTCAACCATATCAGAAAATATCGACATCATGCACCGCTGAAAAATGGAGGGTGCATTGCACAAACCGAAAGGCATTCGATTAAAAGTAAATGTACCATATGGGCATGTGAATGTCGTATTTTCCTAATATTCAGGAGAAATATAAATCTAGTTGTAACCAGAGTACCCATTTATGAAATAGTGCCAACCCTTCCCACTAGCCGATCAAGCATTTGATCCATAAAAGTTATTGAGAAGTGGTTCTTCAGTGTCCATGAGTTGAGTTTTCTATAATCCATACACACCCTCCTCCCAGTAATAGGCTTGAGTGGGATCAACTCATTTTTCTCATTATCCACAACTGTCATGCCCCCTTTCTTGGGAACGCACTGAAAGAGACTCACCTACTTACTGTTTGAAATATGGTATACCAACCCTGCGTCTAGCCACTTGATGATTTTTTTCTTTACCACCTCTTGCATAGGTGGGTTTAAATGATGCTGGTGCTCAATAGTTGGGACACAATACTTCTCTATATGAATCTTATGTGTACATGTACCGAAAGAAATACTGATGTAATGCCCCGAATCTGGTACTCGGAATGCTACACGGTGCTCATGACCCCGAAGGACCACAAGCTAACCCATGACTGATATATGTGCCTGTATACTGCATGATATACTATATAATACAGAAACATGAATTGAAAGGCCATAAGGTTCAAAATATAATGTAATATCCGATAAAATATAACATCTGGGATGGGGTATAAATGCCCAAAACAAAACTGTCTAAACATACTGTTGTATGAAAAAACTCTAAAATATAACTGTCTGAATAAGGAGATGATGGGACATGTCCCCAACTAACTCTAACTAATAAACTAATTAATGAGATAATACAGAAATGATCATAGCACAAATGCTTCAGTACTTTGAATATACTGGTATGCATGTGAGGTAGGCTGAATTCAAAGGGTTTACATGCATGATCTATACTAACTGACTGAATAATATGAATGTGAGAATGCATACATAAATACATAATAACTGTAACTAGGGTTGTGATAACATAATTATAGAGTCTGAGTACTGATAACATAAGATACTGATAACTGTATAACTAAAATAACTGATACTGAGTGACTGTATCTGACAGTCTAGTTTCTGATAGAACTAACTGAGTTTTGCACTATTCTGAGTTGACTGTATCTGAAAACCCTGAATTCTGTAGAACTATCTGAGTTTTATTACTGAGATATGACACCAATTGGAAGGGTGTCAATACCGCACCACTGGTGAGGACAATCTGTGAGTAACCCTCATATAATAGGTAACTCTAGTGTGAATTGTGGGAACCCTCATATAATAGGTTAAGCCACCTCATCTATCCTCATATAGCAGGCTATGATGTCTCAACCTATGCTGGTTACATAGTTCTGGAATGCAAGGATTACTTTTAAGAATCACACCCTCATATAACAGGTGAGTTCCCATCCTTGGATTCACTCGGTGCTAATTCCTACTACCATCTGAATAGACACTGAACATGATTAGCTGAACTGGACTAGACTGAATTCATGGAGTTCCATTAACTAATGGAATACTATTGAGATTACTGTATTACTGAGCTTTCCTTAGTCACATGACTGACTGAATTCTATGGACCATGGCTTGACTGAGGAGATCATGAAAAATGATAGTGGCTCTAGGCATACAACTAACTTGTCGGGTACAAGTACCCCCAGGACTCGATAGAGGGAAACTGACAAGGTATGATATTCTTGACTATGTGACCAACATCAATAATCCATAACACAATAATTAGAGATATTTCATGGGCATTTGATTATCATAGCTTGGTACGTCAATAAGATAGCATGTATACATAGAATAATTTCGTAAGGCTAACTCATGAGCAATCCAACAACAATTTCAATACATGAGAATAACATGAAAGTCATTTTGAACATACGGTTATAGCATACATTGTCATTTGGGTCACAATTTAGCTATAGTGCATAATTTCTATCCCTTTAGGCATTTTATCAAACACCTTACATGCACAACTTAAAGCATAGGTGAAATCATCAAATTTCACAAATCATAAACCACCAAATTCATGGATTTCAATTTATATACTAACGTAGTTTTCATAATTTCACATAAGGATCCAAACATGGGAATCAAACAACAACCATCACTTAACTTCAGCAACCCACAACATAATAATCATGATTCATAATTTGATATAGGGTTCTTGAGCTTTATGGATGAAAGGAATCCATAAATCAACACAACGCATACCTTAGTTCTTAATTTAGGGAAGATTGATGGAGAGATTTTCTTGAAATTGGATCCCCAATTGAAATCCTAGTTTGTTCTTGAGAGAAAAATGAGAGAAACTAGTATATTTTGGGTGAGAATGGCTAAATCATGTGTTATTGGGTTTAAATAGGGGTGGAAAATTGACCCTTTTAACCCTGGATGCATCTTTTAAAATTGGTGAAAATTTTCCAAGCTGGACCCTTGGCGCGACGCGACGCTATCGCGTTGTGTCACTGGAATTTGACAACTGGGAAATTGGGGTATGACGCGATGCGGAGCCATCGCATTGCCACTTCATTTGTGAACTAAAATTTTGGCGCAATGCGCCTCTATCGCGGACCCCTACTGGAATTTGACAAATGCCATTTTCTCTTGTGGCGCGGTGCGCCACTAACTAATATGGCGTTGTTTTATGACAGAAACTTAAAATAGTCATAACTTCTTACCCAGTTATCGAATTTAGGAGAATCTTATATCGATAGAAAGCTTATTGAATTTCCCACATAAAAAAGGGTGAAAATCTTAAAAATTCCATGTGTACAAAAGTGGATTCATCTTCCATAGTAAATTTTTAACATTCTTGGGATGATTTTAAGCCAGGTAGAAATACGGGGTATTACAGCCGATGATATATGCAATCGTCCAACCAATAGCCCTCTTATATCTCTTAAGAATAGAGGTAAGGGCTTCCACATGTTGCTCACCCAGGTCAACCACAATAATGACAAGTAGTGTATTCCCACTGCCCAGGAACACATACCTCAAATGGCCGGGAAACTCTTTCAGCTCCAAGGTAGGTGGCTCTTCTATAGAAGGCTTAACAGGTGGACTTAGATAATTTTTCAAGTCCAAATCCAACTTCTTGGGTGCATATGAAAAAGACCCCATGCCCGTTAAGGCACACACAGTCTCCTCATAATCTTTGATACCGTCATGATCAAAATTCATCAATACAGCGGCTAAAGTCTGCACAACAAATTTTTCTTCTATAGGCACTTCTTGTTCCTCCTCATAATAGACATCCATAATAGAGAATACACTCATATCTTTATGTTATTTCATGGACTGGTATACATCAAATCAAACTACCTCATTATTCAGCCTAAATAGTAGCTTATTCACCCTTAAATCAATAAGTACACTCCCAATTGTGAGGAAAGGTTGACCCAAGATTATGGGCACCTCGAAATCTACCTTAAAATTGAGAATGACAAAATCAATCGGGAATATGAAATTGGCCACCTTTACTGATATGTTATATAGAATCCCCATGGGCTGCTTCACAAACTTGTCCACCATAACTAGCCTCATGTTCGTGGGAGTAGGATCCCCCAAACCCAATTTCTTATACACAACAAACGGCATCGAGTTTATACTAGCTCCCAAATCACATAGAGCTTTTGCAAAATCAAGAGACCAAATAGTGCACGGGATGGTAAATGCTCTCGAGTCTGCCCTTTTATGCACCAAAGGCCTTGTGGAGATAGCACCATAATGATGGAGATTTTTCACCAGCTCATATCTAACCGTCCGCTTCTTCATGACAAGGTATTTCATGAACTCTGTATACCCAAGCATTTGTTCTAATGCCTACACCAATGGCATATTGATCATCAACTGCTTAAGCATGGCCATAAATTTGCCAAACTTTGTGTCATCAAAATAGAGGAGGTAGTTTTAGAAGAGTGATGACCACCACTTCAGCCTCCTTTTCCTTGCTATTCTCTATTTCATCAACCTACTGATGGTTGGATGATGTATCATTAATAACCTTATCTAGTTTCTCAAACTCTACTAAATGATCAATTTCTGCTACTTCAACATTATCTTCCACAATATCAACCACAGTCTTGCCTACAAGAGAGCTTGTCAATACCTTACCACTCTTCATGGTAACTGCCATACACGAACCATCCTTCCTTAGGTTCTGAACTATGTCACTTAGTAGGGTGCCGCTCTTCCTCTGATTGAATGCAGTAGATAGTTAGTTTATCTGCTGCTCCAACTATTTTATCAAAGTAGAGTGTGAATCAACCACCTGATTCATCGAGGATAAATCACTTTTCATCTTAGCCTCCCCAGTATTGGTTGCTTCTACTCCTTTCAATAACTTAGCCATCATGTTCTCCATGAACATCTTCCCTAAACTAGTCGCAGTAGCCTCACGATTTCTAAGAGGAACATACAACCCACTCCTGTCATTCTTATTCTTCTAATTACCTTGGTCACGGTCCTTATAGCGAGATTTGTCATAGTAGTTTTAACCTTGGTTTACTTGGCCACTGCCTTGAAAACCCCCCTAATTGTTCAAATAATTAGCTTCTTCCTCAGAATCGGAGTCAGCCCTTTCCTGTGATATTACAACTTTAACCTTCTCTGTCTTTCTCGATAATAAGTGCTTAGTGAGAAGATCCATATGTGTTTACATGTGAGCCATGTCCTTTTCGCATTTTTCTTCCCTCTACCTCTACTCTGCGGTCATGCTAATAGATACAGTAGAGCTTGCTACCTTAAAATCCCTGGTATGCCAAGCTCTACTTTGTTTCGTTATACGATTAAGCATCTCAGCTACTTCAGGATAAGTGAGATCCATGAATGCTCTACCTGCAGCATTATCAATTACTGGCTTTGTCATAGAGTTCAAGGCCCGATATAAGATCTCTATTAGGTGGACGTAAGTCATCTGATAATTTGGACACTACATAAGCTTTTTCTTGAACCTCTTCCAAGTCTTATGGAGAGCCTCATTTGGAAACTGTCTGAAGTTGTTGATCTTATCTCTCAACTGTGCCCTCTTGGATGGCGAAAAGAACCTTTCTAGGAAAGCATATTTTAGTTGCCTCCAGTTAGTAATAGAGTAGGAGTTAGCCCATTCAACCATAAAGTTGCCTCCCCAGATAGGGACAATGGAAACAGCCGCAACCGAATAGCATTTTCCCTACTCCTGGATTGTCAAATGATTTGCATGTCGAGATAAAATTAACTAAATGCATATTTGGGTCATCACCCACAAGTCCACCGACCAGCCCTTTGAGATGCAATAACTGGAACATAGTGCTAGTGATATTAAACTTAGCTCCGAGTTCTAAGGGTGGAGGAATAATAGCCCCTATTTCACCAACTCCATCCAAGTCATCATCATCATCTTCTAGATCAAATTGGATAACCTGATATTCTGGTCTCGCCCTAATAGGGTAATTTCTGTTGACATTCCTATTTGTCGGTGCATGCACATTGTCTGTATGCCTCGGGTTGACCGAATTTAATAAATCATCATCATACAGACCATCATCATCTGGGTTTAGTTACTGGCCTGCATTGTCTACATTCTGTTGGTTCACTTATGCAGCTACCTAGGCATCTAGTCTAGCTGCTTCCTGCGGAGGAACTACTCTCTCTGGGTCTTGTTGACCATCCAATCTGCCAATAAGTTGAGGTTCTGGATGAATAGGTAATAAAGATTCACCTGATCTACATGTACTTGGCATACACGATGATAAACCTACACAAAACAAAAACAACAAACATAAAGTAAAATTTGGAAAACTTTGACCAAAGGCCAATTAACAATCACAGACTTAATTGACAACCGTATTCCCCAGCAATGGCGCCAAAATTTTATAGGCCTAAACTACAACTTTCTTACAAAAGTGTAAGCGGTCGTTGTCAAATATAGAACCCAACAAAGGTTGGGGTCAAATCCCACAGGGAATACTTGTGCAACTAAGTAAGCCGATTCTTAATGGACTGTTGATCTAAGGTTCCAAAATAAAGGGGGTTTTGATATGTTAATAATATTCTTTCATTATTGTATCACACAGAGGTCTAGCTAATAAGATTTAATGCAAGTATAATTCCAATGAGAATGAGTTAACTAGAATTGTGCTCACCGAGATATTCAAACAGTTAGGGTTGTGAATTTGTGCTCAATTTCTAACTTATAATTTCAATTGCAAAAAATATTGAATTCTAAGGATTACCCACTTGTTTCTCAACCTAATGGGTATTTCACCCTTTACTTCTTTTTAACTTAAAGGATTCATGTATTATTCAATACAACTCTCATGAGGCTTGATCCCGTTAAGGCATTAACTCTTAACCCAAAGGGTAAACCCATGGATTTCATGTGAATCACCTCTTTTCCCAACATCCACTTTCTAGTTCAGATAAGTGGTATTCATGGGCTCATTTCTCATGTTTGCAACCAAGAGATGTCATTATAATGAAGAGAGATTCATGCAATTTAGATAGATGTTAGAAATTAAATGGATTCACAATCTTAAGCAGCTCTCTACATCAAAGCTCCCATAACCCTAGTTATGGGAGTTTTGCTGCTCATCTCCATATATGATATCAAAGACATATTGATGTTCATAAATAGCTTCAATAGAGTACTTACAAAAGTTACAATATTGTTCTTCTCAATCTTTAATGAAAAATATGGAAATAATAATCAGATCTTAGTTTTTAGCTTCAAATCACAAAGAAAAGTGTTACAATGCTCTCAATAGATGAGAAAGTATGATAATACTATCAAAAGTTTCAAAATAAAACCTAATACTTAGTATTTATATGATTCCAGGAATTGGGGTTTTAAAACTTAAAACTCGAAATTGTCGTGTCATGCTCAATGGGTTGAGAGATGGTTCATCGCTAAGGCAATCGTCCGTAACCTGAACCATAGCTGGAGCTCCAGTAATACTACATTCTATTTCTTGGCGATGGGTTGGTCGATGGTTCATTACAGGGTCGACGGTCCATCGCCTGGACCGTCGTGGAACTTCCAGTGACACTGCCTTCTGCTTTTAGGCGACAGTTAGGCCGATGGTCCATCACCTAAGTCATCGTTTGTCATTTTTCTCTCATTTTGCCCAGTTTTTCCATGTTATTCTTCACACTCATTTCTTGTCTTGAAAACACTAAAGTCCAATGTTAAATACAATAATAGTTTCTTGAAAACACATAATTATCCTAAGAAAAAGGCCTAAAATATTCTATTAAAAACTGGAACACTTTATTGATGAGATGGAGAAGATCTTCCGAGTTATGCATGCTTTGGAAGTTGAGAGTGTAGAGTTTGTTACTTACCAATTGAAAGATGTGGCATACCAGTGGTACAAAGATGGAAGCAATCGAGGGGTGAGAATGCTAGTTCTGACGTGTGGGATTATTTCTCTAGTGTATTTCTGGATCACTTCTTTCCTGAAGAGTTGAGGAAAGCTAAAGCAGAATAATTTGTTAACTTGAAGCAATAGAGGATTATAGTCAAGGAGTATGCCTTGAAATTTCATCAGTTGTCTCGGTATTCTCCTGAGTTGGTATCTAATATGAGGGCTTGAATAAAAAAGTTTATGTCGATATTGTCTCGTGAGTTGATACTTGAGATTAAGGTTGCCTTGTTGATCGAAGACATGGATATATCAAGATTAGTTATGTATATGCAATAGGTCAAAGAGGAGAAAAAGAAGTAGGTTGAGTTTGGTGAGAGGTAGAGTATGACATATCAGTTTTTAGAACAGAGTAGTGTCCAACAACAAAGTGGGAAATGGACTAAGAGGAAGAGTTATGGGAATCTTAACTCCTATTCGATGGCTAGTTCTCCCTACTAGAAGCCATTGGGAGATAAAAATTTTTAGGGTAGTGATGCTTCTAGGGAAAAGGTTTCCCATTCTCAGGCCGGTGGGACCCAGTCCGCACCATTTTTCCCTCCTTACAGATTTTGTGGTCAACATCATTATGATAAGTATGAGAAGGAAAGGAACTAATTTTTTAAGTGTGGTCAAGTTCGTCATATGCAACGGGATTGTCTCTCTAGAGTTGTTTTTAGGGCAAATAAGGTTCTTGTTGCCTTTTCATCATCTCTTGCACAGAAGGGTTCCACTTTTGGCTCCACCACTGGTCAAAACTGCCTTTATGTTCTTACTACTCGTCAGGAGTCTGAGGCATTACTGAATGTTGTTACTGGTATGTTGAAACTCTTTTCCTATGATGTGTACAGTTTACTTAATCCAGGGTCCACTATTTTTTATCTGACCCCTTTTGTGGATGTGTATTTTAGTTTTGGTCCTGAGTGTCTATTGGACCCTTTTTCTCTTTCTACCTTGGTAGGAGACTCTATGCTAGTCAGAAGAGTCTATAGGGGGTGTGTGGTAACTGTTGGTAGTAGAGAAACTTTGGTGGACTTGATAAAGTTAGACATGGTTGATTTTGATGTTATTCAGGAAATAGACTGTTTGTACTAGTACTATGCTTCCTTAGATTGTTGGACCCATAAGGTCGTGTTTAAATTCCCTAATGAGATAATTATTGAGTGGGAGCATGGTTCCCTAACTCCTAAGGGTAGGTTTATATCGTATCTTAGAGCTCAGAGATTAATCTCCAAGGGGTGTCTCTATCATCTAGTCCAGGTTAAAGATTTTAACTTGGAAGGTCCTTCTTTGCATTCTATTCCTGTAGTAAATGAGTTTCATAAGGTCTTTCCTAATGACCTTCCCGGTATACCTCCCGATAGGGAGATTTACTTTGGTATTGATCTAGTTTTGAACACTCATCCCATTTCTATTCCCCCATATAGAATGGCTTCAACTGAGTTGAATGAGCTTAAGGAGCAATTGAAAAACCTCTTAGACAAGGGTTCCATCCATCCTAGTGTGTCCCCGTGGGGTGCACCAGTATTGTTCATGCAAAATAAGGATGGTTCCCTTCAAATATGTATTGATTACCGGTAATTGAATAAGGTGACAGTGAAAAATAAGTATCCCTTTTGAGGATTGATGACCTCTTTGATCAGCTTCAGGGTGCCAAATTCTTCTCTAAGATCGATATTTTATCAGGGAATTATTAGTTAAATATAAGGAAAATAGATATCCCCAAGACAACTTTCCGTACCCAGTATGGGCATTTTGAGTTCCTAGTGATGTTGTTTAGTTTGATCAATGCCCCTGCGGTATTCATGGATTTAGTGAATAGGGTCTTTCTTCAGTTCCTAAATTTGTTCATTATTGCCTTCATTGATGACATTTTAGTATACTCTAAGAATAAGGAGGAATATGTCGTTCACCTCCGTCTTGTGTTACAAACCTTAAAAGATTAGCAGTTGCTTGCTAAGTCTCCAAGTGTGAATTCTGGTTGAATACCATAACTTTTCTGGGTTATGTTGTGTCTAGTGAGGGGATTATGGTAGATCCTTAGAAAGTTGTTGTGGTTAAGAAGTGGCCTAGACCCATGATTTAACCAATGTTCGGAGCTTCTTGCGTTTAGACGGGTATTATAGGAGGTTCATGGAGAGTTTTTCTTCTATTACCACTCCATTGACCAATTGACTCAAAATAAAGTAAAGTTCTTATGGTCTAACGCTTGTGAAGGTAGTTTTAAGAAGTTAAAAAATAAGATGACTTTAGCTCCAGTCTTAACTCTATTTGAGGGTACGAAAGGATTTGTGGTTTATTGTGATGCATCTCAAATTGGTTTGGGTTGTGTGTTGATGCAACATGGTAAGGTGGTTTCCTATGGCTCTAGGCAGTTAAAGGTTTATGAGAGGAACTATTTGACTCATGAATTGGAGTTGTTAGCTGTGGTGTTCACGTTGAAAATTTGGCGTCACTATTAATATAGGGTGCATGTTGATATCTTTCTGATCATAAAAGCCTACAGTATGTGTTTACTCAGAAAGAGCTTAATCTAAGGTAAAGAAGACGGCTCAAGTTGATAAAAGACTATGATATAGGCCTTCACTACCATCTAGGTAAAGCTAAAATAGTTGTTGATGCTCTTAGTAAGTTGTCCATGGATAGCTTTTTGCATGTGGATAAGGATAAGTGGGAATTGGTAAAGGATATTCACGATTTGACAGACCTTGGAGTTTGTCTTGTGGACTCTATGGATGGTGGTATAATAGTGCAATAGGTGGTGCAGTCGTCTCTTGGTTCAAAAATAAAAAAGAAGTAGGTATTAGATCATCTTTTAATGAAGATAAAGGATGATATAGGTAAGAAAAAGGTAATGGCCTTCGAGATTGGTGGAGATGGTATCTTGAGGTACAAAGAGAGATTGTGTGTTCTGGATGTGGATGGGCTAAGAGGTAGGATTTTGGCCTAGGACCATGTGTCGTGGTATGCGGTTCATCCTAGATCAAAAAATATGTATCATGATCTCAAGGAGATGTATTGGTGGAATAATATGAAATAGGATATGGCTGACTTTGTTCCTAAGTGTATGGTATGTTAGCAAGTAAGGGTGGAGAACTTGAGGCCTGGTAGGATGCTTCAAGAGATTGAGTTACTAGTGTACAAATGGGTGATAATTATTATGGATTTCATCACTAATCTTTCGCGGATGCGGAATCAGTGTGACTCTATTTGGGTCATCGTGGATAGGATGACAAAGTCCACTCACTTCTTACCCGTGAGGACTACCTATTTTGTCGAGAATTATGCGAAGTTGTTCCTTCAAGAAATTTTAAAGTTGGATGGTGCGCTTGTCTTGATTATTTTGGATTGTGGTACTGAGTTTTCATCACATTTTTAGCGCTCTTTTCAGTGTGGTTTGGGGACCAATATGAATCTCAGTATGAATTTTCACCCACAGTCGGACGGGCAAGCCGAAAGGACCATTCAGAATTTAGAAGATATGTTGTGAGCCTGTGTGATTGATTATGGTGGTAGTTGGTTTGACTATTTACCTTTGAATTAATTTTCTTATAATAATAATTACCATTCTAGCATTGGTATGGCCCCGTTTGAGGCATTGTATGGTAGGGGGTGTAGGTCTCTTATTGGGTGGTTCAAGGTTGGTGAAGCAGAAATGTTTGGCCTAGATTTGGTTCACCAAGCCATTAAAAAGGTAAAGGTAATTCGGGATAGGATTAGGACTGTCCAAAATTTCCAAAGTCCTATACTGATGTGGGGCGAAGGTATTTGGAGTTTGAGGTTGAAGATAAGGTATTCTTGAAAGTATCTCCAATCAAAGGAGTAATGCGGTTTGGTAAGGAAAAGAAGCTTAGTCCTTGGTATGTTGGTCCATATATGGTTTTGAAAAGGGTTGGTAATGTTGCTTATGAGTTGAAATTACCCTCTAGCATGAGTTCCATTCATCCATTATTCTATGTGTTCATGTTGAAGAAATATGTGGGTGATCCTTCATTGATTGTCCCTTTATAGAAAATTCATATTTCAGATTCTTTGTCCTATGAGGAGGTCCCGGTGAGTATCTTGGATAGGCAAGTTCATCGATTGGGAATGAAAGATGTGGCTTCGATGAAAGTTCTATGGCGGGACCAAATGTCTGAGGAAGCTACTTGGGAAGCCGAGGAGGACATGAAGTCCAAGTATCCATTCCAATTTCTAATTTTGAAAAATCGTGCTTGAGGTATGTGTTTTTCTTAACACCTTTGTTTCATATCTTGTTGATGATAAATTGTAAATCTCATGGCTTTTGTTTTCTGTCTTAAAGGTATGAGTAGAGATGTTTGGCATTTAATCGTGCTTGTAGTTCCATCATTCGAGGAAAATGATCCTAAGGGGGGAGACTGAAACACCCTAAACTTTGGCCTTGTACAATTTCCTGAGTCTTGGACATTCTGTGCATCATGTGACTAATCATACTACCCGTATGATGTGTGTATGGCGCAAGGACCCTAGTCGTATGTTGGTCAGTGTCACAGTGTACAAGTCCTGTTCTTGGTATGAGAAGGCATCACACAAGTCATATGCATATGATACGAGAAGTATAATGCCAATCATATGTTGTTCAGTGTCTAACCTTGACATTCTGCCTAGGGTATGACTTCAATGGGTACTAGTCGTATGGCAGGGTACGACTCATGCTAAGGAGTCAAATGTTGGACAGATTAGGGTGTCCAATATTCTGATCAATATACGAGAGGTACCACTTGTATGATGGGGTATGAGTGGAGAGGCAAAATTGTACCCTCCTGTGAGTTTTTTTACAGTTTTTAAGCTGAGGGTATTTTAGATATTTCCCACCCCAAGCCCTTAAGACCCCACGTCTTATAACACTATTTGGTCCCTCATTCCCTACTTTGTAAGATCAAAATATTCTCATAAACTCTCTAGAAACCTCTCAAGAAGATTAGGCTAGGGTTTCATCAAGGTGGTCACCTAGAGTTTTAAAGATTATAATCTCTCCGTGTCTTTGTAATTCAGACATGTGATTCTTCTTTCATTGTTAGTTCATAAAAATCATGTGTTTTAAACACTGTTCTTGAATCATAAATGGTGTTTTGAAATCCATAGTTGAGGGTTTTGTTTCATATGGTTGAGCATTGTTTACTCTTGGATTAAATTGTGAATATACATGTGTTAGTGATGGTTTTACACATGTGGGTGATTGATAATTGTGATTTCACAATCGGCTCATGGTTAACCCTAAACTTGATGGTTTTTACTTTGGTCAAATTGTTTGTGAAAATGTCTATGAGAAGAATTTTTTCACATGATGAATTGTGTTTTTGAACTAATGCTTGGCACAAGAATATTAATAAAGGGTGAATGATCTTGCTAAGGTCTTAATGACCATTAATTGAATTGAAATGTGATTAGAACTAGCATTGGCCTAATAATGTAAATGGTTGGTAATGGTTTCATGAAGGGCCTTGTTGGCCATGAGTTAAATTGGATTGTAACCTTGGCGATTTAATGGGCTAAATGGGTCCGAGTCCTTAAATGTTGAATTAAATTGATGACTTTGTATAGATAATGGTTTCGAGTCCCAAAGTCAAATGATAATGGTTATGGCATGTTGTACGCTTGCAAGTGCGGTTGGTATGACGATACCAACAGGATGCCTTTGGAAAGTAAGTAGAATAATAGTTGTGTGTATGTGTGAATGATGTTTTAAATTGGGTTTTAAAGTGGGATGTGTAGCCGAGCCATGATAGTGGAGTCCTAAGGTCTAACACAGGAAATTACGCTAGCCGGTGTAGGTGTCCATATTACCAGGAGGTTTAAATCCCCCAAATGGATATATGAATGGGAGGTTCGAGTCCCCCATATTGTATACATTAGTGTTACGTCACCTAGATTATGCCGGGAGGTTCGAGTCCCCCATAATGGTAGATACGGATATAGATATCTCTAGTTTGTGCGGCTACACACACTTGAGACCTTCCATCTAGGGGAGAGCTGGGCCCATATAGCCCGTAGGTTTCTTGTTATATGACGGTTATGCTACACAACTGATACATGTGAATGTGCATCATGGCCACGATTTAGGGAAGAAGAGGAATATTGCAATTCCCCATGAGGAGATTAGAAGAATGAAGACTACTTTGTTATGTTTTGGGCTTTGGGTCACTTTTGGGCCCTATAGCTTCTAGGGTGACTTTTGGGCCCATTGTGTAATAAATAGCCATGGTTATAAATAACTAGTTTTCTTTTATTTTTAGGGAGAGGATTTTGGATATGTTTTGAAATACACTTGCAAGTGTTTATGTTAAGCTTGTTGGTAGCTTACGGATTGTCTATAAACGTGGGTTGTGAGAGTTCAATGTTCCTCTCGGTCTTCATAGGAGAATTGGCTCTTGTAGTCAGATTACGTTTAAGGACCTTAATTTAGTATATTGTGGTTTGCTTGCGTTCCTTCTCTTGTGTCATTCTATCTATCCTTACATTATTGATTCATTTTACTTTGTTGCCCTTGTTTTCATATTGTTTCCATTTTCGTAGTTTTGTCTCGTATCATTTGGTATCAAAGTTGAGCTTAGAATTGTTCCCACAATTCTAGTCTTGAGTCTCGTGTGTTGGAAAATCAAAAATCGAAAATAAAATTTCACTATTCACATTTTTGACTTTAGGTCAAATTTTGAGTCTTTGATTTTGTTGTTTTTCTTGTGTTTCGGTGTTAGATACTTGTTCCCTAACACTATTAGAGTCTAAACCTTGAATTTGAGCTCAATCGAGGTGAATCGAAGGGTCTACCATTGTTGAGAAGCTCAAGTTTGAAGGTTGAAGGTGGAGTTAAAATCCTTAATTTTTGGTTGAGAATCTAAGGAAATTGATGCTTGGAATGTGTTTAGAATTTTGAAAATTGCCTAAGTTCAAATTTCACCGCATTCCGTGTAAGGGTTGAAGATTTAAAGCATTTTTGAAGTTGTTGGTGTTCTTGAATGTTCTTGGAGAAATTCAAATCTTCAAGGGAAATTTTATTCAAAGGTGGTTGTTTGATCTTAAAAATTGAATAAAAAGGTGTACAAAAGTATTGGTACAAGTACCTAAAGAATATTCCACAAGAGGCTACAAGGGGGGCCATTTAGAGGGCAAAAGGGTCATTTCAAGAGAGAAGGGCGGGTAACCTGCCTTGCATCTGCGCCCAAGGTGCTCTTGGTCCTTTCCACCAGGTCCAACTCACCTCATACCAGTAGGGGGAGGTCCTCCTGCGTCCAAGGTGTGCTGGACATGCGCCCACCTGCTGCAGCAACTCCCCAAACGCACCTCAACGCAGAACACCTCAAATTGAGCGCAAATCATCCGCAACGCATCCCGAACACAATTCAACACTTCTCCAACATCAATTCAGCTTCTGAAAAACTTCTCATCACTTCAAAACTCCATTAAATCAGGTTCAAACACATCAATTTCATCTTTTAATTCCTCCTTTCATTTCTTTGAATCTTGTAACTAATTAACAACTAAATTGTAATCTACTTAGTTGTTCAATTAGTTCTTGTTTGCTCTTCTTTTGTGTCTTCGTTTCTTGTGTATTTTCCTTATTTTATCTTTTTTTTCTTAGTTTAGCACTTGAAATTCAAGTTCTTCAAGTCCTTCACTTCTTAATAGATTCATATACATTAAGCAACCAAGACCAACAAGTTGAGCTAAATTGTGAGCCAAACCAAACACTTGGATTGAGAGTGTTAATTTCACTAACTTTAACCTTGTTGCTAGTTGTGTTTGAGTGTCTTGTTGATAGTTACTATTGCAACGGATGATGACATCCAACCTGCTTCAAGTGGGGAAAGCATTGACACCTTGGTTGAGGCAATAATAGGAATGCGGCAAGATATGAATGGGAAGTTGTCTATTTTGGAGGAGAGAGTGACAAATTTAGATGGAAGGATGGTGAGTTTGGAGGAAAACCATAATTATTCCAATGCTACTCCTCAAATCCACTTCCGAGCATCCTCAAGTGCGTAAGTTCAAGAAACTTCGGCTACCATCCTCCTAGAACTCTCCACCATATGTTTTACCCTCCTCCACAAGTAAGTGCTCCCTTTCCTACCACTACTACTACCAACCAAACTCCATGAAATGTATCCCGACCACTATAATTCAACTAACAAACTCCTCAAAACACCACCCAAGCTCCCAAATCCTCACTCTGCCCTATCAAACACCCCCAATTCAAGTTCTAAACTACCAAATTCCCTAAGGATTGAACCCACAAGGCCTCAATCCACCCTTCTATACACCCTATCAAGTAACCCAAATCCAAATACCACACTACCAAAGGGCACCAAATCCAAATATCCACTCTACCAAGCTCCACTTAACCAAATTCCACCACACCAAATGCCATAAAACCAAGTCGTTGGAGTTCAAGAAGATTTTGTAGGACATGTTGAAGGAGGTTATGGATATGGTGCACAAGGACATATCCCAAGATACCAAGGTGTCTATGTAGGTTGTGATATAGGTCTAAATTCTATCAAGGGCACTCTTCCTAGATTTCATGGAGGTAGTGATCCTGAAGGGTACCTCAAATGGGAGTCGCAATGTGATAGGATCTTCCAAGCTAATGATTTGCCCGATGTTAAGAATATGACCTATACCATTTATTAATTTGAAGTATATGCTTTGACTTGGTGGGAATAGTCTAAGACAATATAAGGGATCCTTTATGGAGGTCAATATCCACCATGGGATGTTATGAAGGCCCTTATGAGAGCCATGTATGTACTAGAAAGATATAGACAAGGTTTTCTTGCTAAGTTGTACAATTTGAGACAAGAAGATAAGAGTGTTGAAGCATACTATGAAGAATTTCAAAATCTACTCTTGAAGCTTGATTACAACAAGGATGAAGATCACACCAAGATTCGGTTTAAGATAAAATTAAATCAAGAGATTGCCTCTCGAATGTCAATACACAAGTTTGCCTAGATAGATGATCTTTTAGAAGTGGATATTGATGTTGAGAGAGATATCAAGTTGGATAAGAAGGCAACTAAGCCTAAGGTGGGAAATCAATTGTCCTCCAATTGGAGTTAAGTCTCCGACTTTAAGAAGACTTTTGAGAAGAAGACCATTGAGAAAAGTTCTCTAAAGTATCCACCTAGAGAAGGAGGTAATCCCAATCTTAAGGGTACTCAATTCTTTAAATGTCAAGGATGGGGTCACCAAATAAGTGGGTGTCCAACAAGATGAGCCATCATACTTCGAGAAGATGATCCATACTATAAAGATGAAGTGGAGCATGAGAAAGGAGTTGGTGATCTTGATGAAAATGTGGAGATTGTCGTGAATACATGTGATAGAGATTTTATAGTTATAAATTTTCTAACCAACAAAGTACCGATGGAGGAAGTTTGGCCTCAAGAAGGTGAGCTTAACATTTCACTTTACTTGGTTACATATGTTATTCTCCCAACCACTTCTAATAACTCCCTGGAATTCCTTGCTCTTTAACATGATGAACTCTTGAATTTGAGGACAAATTCTTTTCAAGAAGGAGAGGATTATACAAATGAAAGTGCATCATGGACACAGTTTAGGGATGAAGAGGAATATTATGATTCCCTATGGGGAGATAAGAAGAATAAAGACTACTTTGTTATATTTTGGGCTTTGGGTCACTTTTGGGCCCACTTTTAGGGTCGCTTTTGGGCCCATTGTGTAATAAATAGCCCATGGCTATAAATAGCTAGTTTTCTTTCATTTTTAGGGAGAGGATTTTGGATATGTTTTTAAATACACTTGCAAGTGTTTATGTTAAGCTTTTTGGGAGCTTATGGATTGTCTAAAAATTTGGGTTGTGAGTGTTCAACGTCCCTCTCGATCTTCATAGAAGAATTGATGCTTGTAGTCGAATTACATTTGAGGGCCTTAATTTAGTATATTATGGTTTGCTTGCATTCCTTCTTTTATGTCATTCTATCTATCCTTTATGTTATTGTTTCATTTTTTTTGTTGTCCTTATTTTCATATTATTTCCATTTTCGTAGTTTTGTCTCGTATCAACAGCCTATGTTAATGTTTTCAAAGTTTATGCTAAACCTCATTCCCTATCCTGATAGGATATATATATATATATATGCATACATGTGATTGCATACGATACTGTGACTTCATTTCAATGATGGCTTTATTTTATTCCTCTATACCTGAGTTACATACTAGCATTCCAATCGCTAACCATCTTTGAATACTGTATCTCCATATGATACAGGGACTGGAGCTTCATCTTCTTTTTCTTTGCAGTGACTAGGTGTTAGATTGGCAAGTGAGTTGACATTGAAGTAGTGACTTTCCATTATTTGAAAGGCATTTATTTCATGATCTTTTACTCTATGACATAGACTTTGTTAGACTTGGATTTTAGCTATTATCAATGGCATGTCCCGATACCTTATTTACTTTGGATTATAGAGGTTTTGTGGATTACTGTTGACTTGTATATGATGGTAATGAATGGTTTAGACATTTCCTAAGCTGTTGTTAGTCTTATATTGCTCTATCTTATTATATGTTTGGGATTCATCCAACACTTGTGGTTGATATGTTGGTTAGGTTTGGTGAAGGGGGTGATCTTCAATCCACATGGGACTTGAGATACCCATCACGGCCAGGCCCTGGTTTAGGTCATGACAATTTAACACCTTCAGAATTATTCTAGATAACTTTTTGAAGTTGACTCTGCATGCCTGGGTAGTTTTTTAGATGACACTCTGGGTATTGTTTTTATTGTGTTTTGAGATACTATATTTTTGGGTACTCTAATGCTTTATGGATTATCATGCTTTTCTTTTGTTTCTAGTTTTATTTTTCTATTTGTACTTGAAATTTTGTTATGGATCTTAGTGATGTTGGGACAAGTATGCAGGGGAATTCTGAGTACCCGTAGCACAATTGTCGAAGATGCAAGGGAAATCTGAGTACCTATAGCATGTTGTTTTGTAAATTGGGATCACTTTAGACACCACTGGTGAAGTCTGAGTAGCCATATGGTTAGTTCGCCCATGATTGAGCCAAGATATAAGACTAAGGATTTGGTTGTAGCCGTCGCCATATGGTAGCAATTTATGCATTGTGCTAAGGCAAATCAAGAAACCCCCTCCATCCAAAATTTTTGAAAAATCAAGGGCATGGACGTAAGCAATGTTGTAACAAATCCTTTTCTCTATTTATGGTTCCACAAATTTTTGACTTGTGAATAATGATAAATACCATGATTATTTCCATCGGGAGGGACATTTGAGCTCCCTTAACGAATTTTGTATGCCATGTGTGGTGAGAATATTACATTCATTTCTTGTATACTCGTGTTATCTAGAACTTGCTCCATTAGTCTTTCAAAACTAATTTTGATTGTATTTGGTTGGAGAAATGACCTTAGGTCCTCTTTATGATTTTGTAACCTACTCTAGCCTAAAAAGGCTACCCTTGTATAATTGTAATCCCTAGTACCCGCTTTGAGCCTTTAAGCTTTCTTTGGCAAAATCATTACAAGCCGTGAAGCTTACTTTTTATCCCTCTTTGTACCATACCCTCCTTGAACTTGAAAATACAATGTGAGGCTAAAAGCCTAAGTTGGGGGTGGTAAAAGTCGACAAAAGTAAGTTTGGGACCGCGAAGTATTAGTGAAAATGCCAAATATGCCTAAGTGTTGAAAATAATTTTTTAGAAAAAAAGAAAGGACTCAAAAAATGATGACTTGCACAAAAATGCAAGGAAATGGAAGTAAAAGAAAAGTGGGGAACAAAGGAGGCGAAAAGTAGGCATAAGAAAAGAGAGAAACAAAGTAGAGTGGCCCTTAGTCGAAAGTAGAAGTGTTGTAAAGTGTGATGTAGATGTTCAAGGTAGGGTGTAACCTAGTTCCCTAAATGATATCCTACCCTAACCTGAACCTACGTTACAAGCTTAGAAAGTCATTTGCGATCCCCAAACATTTACCTTCTTTGTAATGGTGATTGAAAATAGGGGAAAGCCTATGACATGACACTTGTTGCATTGAGATTTATTTTGCGAGGGGAGAATTTTGCACTTAAAATTCCTTGTTACTTGTTCGGTAGTTTGTTCTGTGAAACTTTTCTTTCTTGTGAGATGGGCATGCAAACAAGTTGAGGTGAGTAATTTTTGCCACATCCCAGATGATGAGGCAAGTGGATTATGGTTTAGTTTTAGTCAAAAGGTGATCCACTTCTAAAGTATTGATTTTTGTTGTTTGATTTCTCCTTAAATCCAGATGCAGCCTGGAATATTATATTTTATAGTGAGGGGTGATGAGAAATTAGCCTAGCAAAAGTGCGATGAGCTACTTATGGTTGCGAGACAAGTCAAGGTCTGTATGACATTTAAGGCATAAAATATGGGCATAAATAATTGTGGCTCATGGTAAAGAGGTAGTGTTGCTTGAGGACAAGCAAGGTCTTAAGTTGGGGGTGTTGATGAGTGGTGATTTTACCACTCATTTGCACTCATTTTTTGTGCACATTACCTTGTCTAAAATGAGTAAATGAGTCATAATTGTGATTTAATGCACTAATATTCACTCATTGCGGGTATAGGAGTTGAAGAGACAAAGAGATGTGGATTGGAGCTTGAAATGATCAAAAGGGAGAAGAAAAAGTGCAGTTGAAGACCGCCTCAATTTCCGCAGTCGTGGTCCATGGGCCACAGTCGCGGTCAGTCAAGATGGTCGATCAACCGAGACCGTGGAAGTCAATCGTGATCTTGTAGCCGCGGTCGTTGCTAGACTTGTGCGATCACGATTTGGCAGAAATATTCAGTTTAAGGGCAAAACTGTCATTGCACATGCTAATCCCAATTTGAACAAAAACACTCAAACCCTAATTAGTAGTATTCATTCCATCACATTCCTTCATCCCCAATTTTTCTAGATTTAGCTTGAGACTTTGAAGCCTCCATTTTGGAGAAGAAAATATTATATAAATTTTGGGTGAAGATTACATTGGAGACTTTATAAGTGGAAGATTTGCTCACTTCCATTATTGACATTGTGGAAGAGCTAAGTGTGAAGTAGCATTCTCTTAGATCTTCTGCAACTTTGATTCGATAGAGATTATTGATATATCTATGCTTATTTATCTTATGTGTAGCTAAATCTCCCTCTTGGGGTTATGTGTGAATAGGGGTCAAAGTGTGTGTGGGTTGTTATTTCTAACTTCTATTTGGTAGTTAATGTTTATGGGTTCTATTATTGCTATGCTAGTTTGGTTGGGATTTGATGGGTGAAAACTCCAAATACCCACATGGGCTTGATGGGTGAAAGCTCCAAGCTCTAAAAAACCTGAGGCTATCTTTGAAAGAAGGGTTTTGGGTGAAATTTAGGAATCCATATCATCCTTGAAAAAGGTACATGAAGACTAAAGCAATGATAGACAATTATGTGTGTAGTTTGCTAAATTCTCACTATCTTAGAAATAAGGGTGAAAGTGAGGTTGACTATGCTTTGGGTGTCATCCTAGAAATAGGGATGCCTTGATTGAGGTTGTGGTTGCTAATTGTTGAACACATCTATTAGGTATTCGAAAGGATCAATGGGTGAAAGTTTGGTGTTTTGTTGAAAGACTAGCATCAATATCTATAACCAAACCTACCCATATTTGACTTACTAAATCGATGTTGATGACTAACCCCCACATGTCACTCCCTTAGTAATGCATAATCCTAAGATTCGTGCATAATTATTAAAACTCTAATTATTCGTATCCCCGAATTTATACTATAAAATTCCAAAAAGAAACATTAGTGTAGGATCTCACCTCCCTTATTTTATCTTTTGTACCTTTTGTTTGAATTTAACTTGTACTATCATTTCCAATTAATTTGATCGCCACTCACATTGTTTCTTATGGATTCGACCCCCACTCCAAAGTTGGGTAAATATATTAGCAATGACTGTCTTGCACTCAAATTAACGTGTAAGATGAGCATTATCACTTATATATGATTTGGGATTCGTCCATGACATTTTACAAATCTGCCCTTAGGCCTGTTCTCGCTGATCTGCAATCGCATGTGTTTGTCTACAACTGTGGTTATGCAACCACAGTTAGGTTCCTTAACCGCGCTTTGCTGACCACCTGGACTGACTGCGACCACCGCCTGAGGACTGCGGTCGCAGTAACTGAGGCTGACTGCTTCAGGACGCGGTCACTGAGGCTGACTGCTTCAGGTTTCTATCTGCACTCCTTTTGCTTTCATTTGCTCCCTTTTTAGCTCCATAATATGCTCACCTTCTCCAAAATGTGGGTGTTAGTGCACTTAAATCCATATAATGCCTCATTTTTTAATACAAAACATGGTAGTATGCATGCATGTTTAGTGTGAATGAGTGGTAGGATTACCACTCATCAACACCCTCAACTTAGACCCTTGTTTGTCCTCAAGTAACACTACCTCTTGCCATGAGACCCTTTCTATGTATGCCCTTATTTATACTCCCAATGACCATGAAGACTCCAACTTGATTGCTACCATAAAAAGCTTTTCACACATGGATGAAGAAGTATTAATAATACCCTTCATCATAAAATGGAGTGACGAAGGATGCAATGGATCTTGGGGAGAGACTATGTGACAATTACTAACACTCTAGAGGTGACTCACAAGCCAGCTATAATACATCCACTTATCTCATTGCGCGAAGATGACAAAATCACCCACCTTAATTAACTTATATTCCCCCTTACAAGAAAGAAAGATTCACAAACCTAATTACCAATTATGCAACAAGAAAATTTAAGTGCAATCACCCACTCTCTCAAGGAACTCCATATTACAAGTATCATGCCATAGGATTGCCCATATTTTTAATCGCCATTACAATGACCACACTTGGTTGGAAATCACAAAGAGCTTTTTGAACTTGTAATATAGGTTTAGGGTAAGGTAGGATAGCAATTTAGGACAATAAGGCTATACCCTCATTGAACTTCTATATCATATACTCCTCACTTTTTTATTATTGGTCCACTTATTTGTCTTTTGTTGCTTTACCCACTTTGTCTATTTTTCTTTACCCAAAGTATTTTCACCTTTTTTCCTCACTTTTTATGCTTGCCTCAAGATTTATGCAACTTATTATTTTGATGGACTATCTTTTCCTTCAAAGCAAAATGCTACTTGCTCGATTTGAAGGCTTTTTTTATTTTATGACTTCGTGGCTCACTACACTTCCTTTCTCTTTCCATCAACCCCAACTTAGGCTTTTAGCCTCAATTTGCTTTCTTAAGTTCAAAGAGGATAGGGTTCAAGGAAGAGTAAGTAGAAGGGTCACGGCTTATAATGTGGTTACCAAAGAAAACTTCAAACGCTCAAAGAGGATGACTAGGGGTAACTCCTATGTATTGGTGCGCATTTTACACTAAAGTAAGCTTCCAAAATCACAAAATGGCCTATGATCATTTTACCCACCAAGCACAACCAAAATTTAGTTTTGAAATACTAATGGGGCAAGTTTTAGATGGTACAAGTACACATGAGATATAAACAATTAAGCTCACACACACGGCATGCGAATGTTGTTAAGGGGGTTCAATTGTTCTCCTCGCTCGATACAAGGGTGGAGTATCCCCTATTTTTCTGCAATCAACTTTCAGAGTCAAAGAAAGAGAGAGAATGTTGTCACAAAGTTACTCACATCCATGCCTTTGACTTTTGCAAAAAAATTTGGATGGAGGAGGGTGTTTGCTTTTGTACCCGAACCATGAATAATTTTGCTAATTATGGTAACAACCCAATCTATCATCTTACATTGCAAACTATAGTATGGACGAACTTCCATATGGTTACTAAGACTTCACAAATGGGTGTAAATGCAAATCCTAATCATCGATGCCACAGGTACGCAGACTTTCCTTGCATCTATGGTTAGAAACTAAAATCATAAATTAACGAAACAAGTACAAAATAACTACTCCATGCAGATGTGGACACCATCAGAGTGCCCAAATATTACAACCTAAATAAGAAAATAAGAATTATCCAAAAGAGCAGAAAAGTATGTAGAATATCAATAATACATACCCAAATTAAATAAATAAGGAGACATCCCAAACTAAAAAGGTAACAGTGTCCCAACTGCATAAATAATCAAGGATAAAAGAGATAAGGGTGCTTCCTGAATCCGCATCAAGGGTTGTTATCACTCTCGGACCCTGCATTATCATCATCCTCTTCAAGATCTGACCACTCAGTCGGGGCCTCATCATCACTGTCCACCCAAGATGTAGGAAGCCTATTTTGGGGTTTCAGTACCTTCCATAGGCCCTTCACTCCTTTCTAAATCTTGATAAAGACTTCATCCCTCTTTTTCTCCCTTATGATCATCTATTCATATGTTCTGGAGGTCCCGGCATGATACGGCCAAAGAAGAGTAGGCTTTCTCAAGTTGATCAATAGTAGTTTTTTTCTTCTTGTAGTTCTCCTTG
The DNA here is from genome assembly GCA_030864215.1 of Capsicum pubescens. Taxonomy (NCBI): domain Eukaryota; kingdom Viridiplantae; phylum Streptophyta; class Magnoliopsida; order Solanales; family Solanaceae; genus Capsicum; species Capsicum pubescens. The sequence goes on from CM061544.1 coordinate 160,613,989, forward strand.
TACTCTTCATAATCGGCACGTTACACATATGAGCTATGGGTGGTGGGGGGATCTACCGGCCCTTGAGATAAGCTAGACACAAACGCTTTAATGGTTGCAATATTAACTCTAATCTCCTCAAGAGGTCCCATGGTGGTTGGCCTATGAGGTTCGGGTTCGCTACATGTTGGCTCTTCCAAGTTGATCTTTCTTTTCTTGTTTTTTCCTATTGGGCCCTCTCCTCGAATCCTCAATGGGTAGATGGGGCGCGAGGATGCACCCATGTATCACTAGCATACTCTTTCACCCCCACTCTCTTGCAAAGCTCAGTAATCAAAGAGGGGTAAAAGAGATTCGTAACACCTTGGTTTTTGAATTGATCTATTTTGTTGACCACAAGTGGACCAACATCTAATGAAATATCATCTAAAATACAAGCAACCATACGGGCATGAAATTCAAGGACTGCTATCATGTGAGTGCAAGGGGACACTCGGCTACAAATGATATGCAACCATATTCGAGCCTCAGAAGTGAAGTCGTTCATAGAAATATTGCTTTTAGTTTTGGTCCACGAGACTTTCTTTCTGGGACATAGCCATTGTGCCAACCAATTCCCCAATTTACACCCTTTTGCTTTGAATTCACCCATGTCTGCCTGTTTGAGCCCATAAACATTATAGATTTGTTTAGCCCCAACTTTCGCCGGCTTTCCCCAAATTTTTACAATCACATTGAGTGGTTCCGAGAAAGATACTTCACTGATATTGGCGTAAAATTTATGGACCCATTGTTTATTTTTAAGGTAGGGATCCGGGGCAAAGTACTTCCACCCTGTGGCTTCAAGTTTGTCATGGAAGGCTGGTAGTTTCTCCGACACATTCTCCAAACATATCCCTCTTTCCAAGAACAACTTTGTCTTTGAAAGATCACTATAGTAGTGAGTGCGGCATTTGGGTGCCATGAATCGAATATGATCATACTTATCCATGAGGTTGTCCTGAAAGCACTAAACACACATTATATCTTTTGATGTCATTTTAATCATGCAAGTTGTGTTTTATTGATCATTAAAGTTCATTGGACTATGTGCTTGGAGTTGCCTGGCTAAAAATTGGAAGTGCAGGATTTTTGACCTGGCAGGGACCTATTCTCAGTTACTGCGATCATGAGTCAGAATGGCGTTTGCATTACCGCAGTCTCGGTCTAGGACCACGATTACGACACTTGAGGCTGGTTCCATGTCAGCTCTACATGTTTATATTTTTCCCAATTTTATAATGCTAGCATGTTCTACAATATGGGTGCAAATGAATGTCATGCGAACGATGCTACAAGTGTGTGTGAATGTGCCCTTCAAAAAGCAAATATTACTATTAAAAGTTCATTTGAGCAATTTATCAAACACTTGGCGTGCATATCTTATTGGTCTACCTTTTGTACACACTATTGGGTACTTAATATTTCCCCACTTGTGCACACCTCAATCATGCATCTAATATCACACCAATAATAAATATAACAATATGGAAAGTATAACAATTAGAAATTTTAGGCCCTTTCTTAATCATGCACTCTATGGCCTATTTTCAAAAATAAAAGCATGGATTCATGTCACTTACCAGAGTTGTAATGCAAAAAGAAATGTACAAAGAGTTTATTTGAGATCTCACAACTTGACAAAAATTTAGCCTAAATTTGAGAGTACAATCTTGAAAGGGAGTGTGAGGGAAATAAGGGGAAACTAGGAGTTAAATGACTGAAGTGACCGTGAACTCGGTCAGGGGACTGTGATCACTGACACTCATGCAACTGCGATCGCGTATGGGGGACGCGATCACGGTAATTGAGAGCAGTTTTGCTCCCCTGTTTTCCCCTGTTCAACATTTTACTCAATTTTCATAGATTTTTCCCTACTCAAATTTTTCAAAGTATACTTGAACACTTTCCCTTTTTAAGCTCATCCAATGCAATCCAAAGTTCCACAAATGCATGAGCTATTCAAATACAAAAGACAAAATCTACACTACGAGAACATAGAAAAAAAATACGAGCCACTCTCGTGGCATTTGTGGGTTGCCTTCAACCTAGTGCCTGTGTTATCAGCGTGGCACGATATCTTTCTTCTTTCAATCCCACGGTAGGTCCTCAAATGCCTCATCATTCACTTTTTTATTTTCAACATCCACCACGGATACTACTTGGAGCTCTGCGGTCGGCTTCTTTAAGTTGCAAATTTTGAACGAGACCTCATCTTCTTGTACTCAAAATTTTATCTCCCCCAGCTCTAGATCGTAATGGCTCTCTCAATGGACAAGAAAGGACGACCAAGAATAATAGGCACCTCTTGGTCCATCTCACAATCCAATACTACAAAATTCACTAGGAGAATGAATTTGTCCACCTTCACAAGGATATCAAACAATATACCCACCGGCCTTTTTATTGATCGGTCTACCATCAAAGCCGCATCGAGGTCGGTGTAGGCGTGTCCAAGCCAAGTTTATTATAGATAACAAAGGGCATTAGGTTGATGCTTGCACCAAGGTCAAAGAGAGCTTTTGCAAACTGATGAGTCCCAATGGTTCAAGGGATAGTGAACGCTCCGGGGTCATCTTTCTTTTCCACGACTTTGCTATCCATGATATCACTACACCCATGAGTAACCTCAATGGTATCACCCTCAACGAGCTTTTTCTTGGACATTAACTTCTTTATTAACTTAGTGTATCCCGGAATCTCTTGGATCACCTCGAGTAGTGGAATATTTATTGAAACATTGCTAAGTTTTGTAATAAATTTTCTCAATTTGTTACTCTCTTCCTTTTTATTCAACTGTTGAGGGAACGGGGAAGGAACATGGATGGTTGGCCTTGCTTCTCCTTGTGGTTTTTTTAACTTCGCCCACTTCCTCATCACTTTCATCTATCTCTTTAGCATCATTTGTTTCTCTTCTTTAAGGCATCACCTCCTTTGCCTTGGACTTGGGCATATTTTTATTCACATCACCTCTAAGAGTCTCGTCAAGTGCTTTTCCACATATAGTGATAATTGATAGGACTTATGCTTCATTCTTTGGGTTAGAAATTGTGTCACTCGAAAGTCCACCTATAGCCCATGTATTTAGTTATGTGGAGATTTTCCCGACTTGGTTCTCTAATTTCTTGATGGAGGCGGAGTAAGACACCACTATTTGGGAGAGCACGGAGAAGTCACCCTTCAACTCACAGACCATTTTGTTCGTACCTTCAACTCTACTCAAGATTCTTGCCAAAATATCTTTGATCTTGAACTTTTTGGGGTCGATGACATTTGAGTCTTTGGCCTTATCCCTATCATGAGGAGTAATGTAGTGGTCATACTCACATTTTCAATCTCTCCAATCTCTCTCTCGTTCACAATTTATCCAATCTTGGTTCCCACCTTGCCTTTGATAGGTGGGGCAGGAACCCCCCGAGTAGTTGGCAAATATTGAATTTCTTCATCCAACTTCTTTACCTCATCATCATCTTCATAAGGCTTTGATGCTATGGCATTTACCGCTTTCGTGGGTGCACCTATAACATGTTTCGATAAAAGATCAAGTTGGGTCATCATCTTGGTCATGTTCTCCTCCTTCTCCTCATAGCATTTTCTTTGCTCATTAGTCACCACAGAGGTAGTAGAAGGAGTCCTAAGAGAATCGGCATCACGGGTGTGCCACCCCTAATTTTGTTTTGATACTACACCTATCAATCGGAAGGCCGTAAGATAATAAAAATTTCACTATAGAGACACCCGTCGCAATGGGTTAAGAGCTCTATAGAAAACCTCAAGGAGCAGTTTATCCGGGACTTTGTGATTTGGACATTGAGCTAGTTTTCCATTAAATCTCTCCCAAAAGCTTCAAACAATGGTTCTCCATTCATTTGTCGAAAGTTCACAATCTCATCCCTCTTTTGAAGCATTTTCAATGGTGAAAAATATCTAACAAGGAACATCATGGTAAGCTTCTCCCAAGATGTAATTAAATCAGGTGGAAGTGAGCGGAGCCATAACACCGCTTCGCCCGTTAGTGAAAACGGAAAGAGTCGAAGCCAAATAGATTCTTGTGTAATATATGCTATGTTAAATGGCGTAAAAACTTCCACAAAGTTCTTCAAATGGACATTTGGGTCCTCATATGCTTGACCCCCATATAATCCTTTCATTTGTAACATGTGAAACATAACGCTAGTCATATGAAACACACCATTCCAGTTGATAGGCGGGATGCGAATCGCACATGTTTACCCCGACCTTATTTAATTGGCCCTCATCATCTAGTGGGGTATTAAAGGGGTCCAAATTACTTGCATTATCGCTCATCGCTCCGTTTATACTTTGATCACCTACAAAGTATTCAAAAGTAACAAATAAAGTAAATTACCCTACTTTGGGTATTCCCAAGTAAGAATAGCACTACAAAAGTGAAATCTATATTTCACTCCTCTGCAACGGCGCTATTTTGATAACGCTCAACTCACTCCTATGATTGAGGGGTGAGGCGGTTATTGGTAAGTAACCCAATGTAAATTGGGTCGAATCTCAAGGAGTGAATATTATAGAATTCAAACCTAGGGGTGCTCAAGTTACTATAAGGTTACCCGAAATGCTAATGAAAATGACATATATAATTAAATGGGGGAATTGTTTGAAAACTTTTCACACAAATTTTAACAAATATGCAGTAAATGCTATCTTTGATTTGAATTTAAGGTTTGGAGAGATCTTGGTATTATGTATCCTTAGAGGTAAAGCATGTGGGGTAATGTTGGTTTATTATGGAATTTAGTTGTTAATTAACGGATAGGCTAGGTCGAAGATCATTGAGGTCAATATTTTAATAAGACCCCAACGATTTCACCCATTAACTCTTTCGAGCACCTAATAAGTGTGGAGTTTATATAACCACCCAAAACTTCAACTAAGCATCCCTATTTCTAGGATGATCTCTTGACGTGATTTACACTCCCTAAGCACTTATTTCTAAGATTTCAAAGGGTAGTAAACCATAGGCTTCGTTGTTCACCATTGCTTTGTCCCCTGATAACCCTCTTTCAAGGATGTTATGAGTTACCTAATATTCACCTAAATCCCTCTTTTGAGGATGACAAAGGGTTTCTAGAGCTTGGAGCTTTCACTTATCAAACCCATTTGGAGATTTAGAGTTTTCACCCATCAAATTCCAATTCATAAGCTCAAGCAATGGTGAAATCCATACTCAACAACTAAAATCCATGCAAACACAACAATACCCACACACAATTATACTCTAGTTCAACATAACCCCAAGACTAAATTACTTAGCTACACATGAAGAAAGTAAAGAGAAATATGCAATGTGGATCAACCCAGGCATTCATCCTTCACAAAGAAACTAAGAAATTTGAGCCTCCCAAGCTAATTACACACTTGCCCAATTAAGATTTCAAGCTTGGAATTCAAAACTATATTATGAGGTAAGCAATACCCCAAGAATAAAGGGTTTTGCTTATATATGATTTGGGATTCGTCCATGACATGTTATAAATATTCCCTTAGGCATGTTCCCTTTGTTCCGTGATCGTGTGTGTTTGTCAGTGACCGTGGTTAGATTCCACGACCGTCATTTGCTGATGTAATACCGTGCATTTTTGGGCTATACTATGAACCGTCATTCATATGTGTATAGCTATAATCCAAGTGATTCCCATATGAATACAAGTTTCAAAATCTTTATCCTCATGTTTGATTTTCTTTTGAGGTTAAAAATGTTCATAGGAATAACTTAGAGCCAAGTTGAGCTAAGATCATTTGATTTGTCCAAAATTTGATATTTGACTCTACAAGGGTCTACTTTAAAAGTGTATAACTTTTATATACATGGAATTTTACAGATAAAGGTCTACTAAATTGTAGATAATTGAATTAGCTTTCTAAATATACCTATTTTTCCAAAATCCGACACCCGAGTAAAAAGTTATGGCATTTTTTGTGTGAGGCAGTAAGCCGACGCGATCTCGGTGCGTCGCGTCGAATGCGCCCCGACACGAAAAACTGAAGCGGATCCAAAGTCGTTTTACATGTTAATTCAGTTCCTAAAAGGTCTAGGGACACTTTGGTCAATTCCCCTCACCCAAATACGACCCTAACACTTAGTTTCAGCCCTAAAAACATTAGATACATTATTAATCATCTTTTTTCTCTCCAACAAAACCCTAGCCTCCTCAAGAACTCCATGAAATTTTCATTAAGAAAAGAATCAAGAATCAAGTTTCCTAATTCAAGAATGGTTTCCAGATTGTGTTTCTCTTTCAATATTAAAGCTTTAAGGTATGTGGGATTTCATACATGGGTCCTCTTTCACCCATGGAGCCCAAAACTCAAATTTCAAGTTTAAAGTTATAATCTTTACATGTTCCCATGAATTTTGTTTATAAATTTTCATGAATCTCAAACCTATGTCATGTTTTCATGAAATTGTGGGTGATATTAAACCTTACATGTTTGAATGGTAGTGTTTGTCAAATTTAAACTCTAATCGATGATTTTAGAGGTGAAATCATGTTATTACTACTATTTTTAACTACTCTCATGCTTAGCCTAAACCATGAATTACAAGTGTTTGATGAAATGCCTACAATAATGATTTTGAAAAAAGGCTCACATATCATGTCCTTAGAGTTTTAGTTTGATTCTATGGTGGATCCTATATTCAAGATAATTAGAAATAATTCCTTATTTTAAGTTTATGTTTTCCACATGTTTGATCCTTACATGTTATGATGAAATGTCCATGTCCTATTTCAAGTGAATTTCATGTAATTTTTCCAATTCACGGTGTTGGTTATGAAACCATGCTATGCTCCCATGTTTTTAAGATATTCCTATGTCTAAGTATTAATCTCTGCATGCTTGATAGAATGCCCATGTGAATTGAATAGGGTAATCATGACTTGTTACCATGTGTTCTCATCTATGTACAAGTCCATAACCTCCAAGTGTTTGACAAAATGTCTAAATGAAAGCATTATTGACAATTGACTATTGTTATGTATTATGATCATGCCATACTTTACTTTCATGCTATCGAGTCCTGCGGGTATTTAATACCCGTCAATTTAGTTGTTTACCTAGAGCTAGTGTCAGTTACAGAATAGTATCAGTCACGTCATGATTAGTAGTACTATCAGTCAGTTACAAAACTTAGTAGAACTCAGTCAGTTACAAACCTCAGGAAAATCTGAGTAATCTAAGTATCAGTCCAGTTCAGTATTTAGTTCAGACCTCAGTAGTATTCAGTTCAGACCTCAGTTGTATTCAGTATTCAGTTCAGACCTCTATAGTATTCAGCCAGTTAATAGAATTCAGTATTATTTTTTTAGTCAACGGAACTCAGTGAACACAGTTCAGTTCAGTTAAAAAGTATAAACAGTAATAGTTCAGTCAAGCCTAGTACGAACTAGGAAATCAGTTCAATGTTTATTCAGATGGGAGTAGGATTCAGCACTGACTAAACCCTAGGATGGGGACTCACCTGTCAGCAAAGGGTGTGATTCTTAGAATCAATCCTTGCATTCCAGAACTACATAGCCAGCGTAAGTTGAGCTATCAAACCTGCCAGATGAGGGTTGATGGTGTGTTTTAACCTATCAGATGAGGGTACCACCATTCTCATTAGAGTACTTGCCAGATGAGGGTACCTTTTTAGTATCTTTACCCGTGGCACAGTACTGACACCCTTCCAACTGGGGTTACAGGTTGGACCCCAATCTTTTCAGAAAAGGGCATGTCGGTTAGATGATTATCTCTCACAGTTTTAATTTCAGATTTAGTCTCAGAATAGAACTCAATCAATTCTACAGATTCAGGACTATTAGATACAGTCGCTCAGCTCAGTGCGGAACTCAACTAGTTCCACAAGATCAGGGCTGTCAGATATAATCACTCAGCAAAGTACGAAACTCAGCTAGTTCTATAAGATAAAGACTGTCAGAAATACTCACTCAGTTAATAGTATATCAGTCATCACTAACCCAATTATTAGTAATACATATTAATAATCCCAGATATCAGTCACTCAATATTCATTTCCAGTATGAGTCTCAGTTTCAGTCTTAGTTACAGTCTCAGTCACAGTCTCAGTCTAGTAATCAGATCAATAACTCAGTTCAGTTTTAGGTTTGCTTGACCATAAAGAACAATTATTAGTTATCCTGCTATTAGTATTTTAGTACCTTAGTTTACTGTCTATTTCATAATTATGTTATACGCTTGGTCTTGCATTCTCAGATAATACAGTCTTCACGAATTCATGCCCAGTTACCTCATGTTACTCAGTCAGTCCCTTATTCATATGCATAATACTCTACAGTTTTAGTCCAGTTATTCAGACTAAGTACAATCCAGTTTTATATACCCAGTATTAGTACAGTATCTATGTGTTATCATATCCCAGCTTCAGTTATACTTATATCATTAAAGTAAGTTTTACAGAAACTAAGTGTAGAGATTTACCAGCTTATCAGATCATGTTTATTACTCATGTTTTAATATGTTTTTATCTTTCAGTTTATTCCAGCTTATAGGTGAGTCTACTTACACTTAGCATGCAGGTTTTATGATTACGTATGAAATCAGTTTTACTTATTGTATTTACCCTTGCATACTCAGTACATTCCAGAAGTACTGATCCATATATACGCCTGTATGGCTACATTTTCTCATAATTTAGGTAACAGTTATAGCCTACGTATCACGATCAGATAGTTGCAGATTCCAACCAGCAAGTGACGAGTTCTCCTACTTCGAGAACTCCAGACAGTTTTTAGTTCATGTACAGTTCATTTACTTTCATGTGTATTGATTAGTGATAGTTGGAGGCATGTCCCAACTATCTATTATCAGTATAGTAGAGGTTTCATAGATGTTAGTTAGAGTCAGTAATGTAAATTTCAGTTTCATCCTTGAGATTTATCAGATTATAAAGCTTCATATGTATTGTATCTATTTTATATCTTTAGTATGAGTATGTTTACGCATAGTAAATAGTTATTTATTATGCCATAATTTAGTTGCTTAACAGTATGCCAATTCATGGGTTAGCTTAGGATCACTTGTGGTTCCAAGCGTCGTGTGATGTCTCGAGATAGATTTTTGAGGCATTACAAACTTAGTATAAGAGCACAGAGTTCAAGTGTCCTAGGGTGTCTATGAAACCGTGTCTAGTAGAGTTTTGTAGAATAGTACGGAGACGTTTGTACTTTTCTTCGAGAGGCTACAAGGCATTCAAGAAATATTTCCCTTCTTTCAAGTCTCAGATCGTGCAGTAGAAGCATTATCTAAGAAATTTATGCAGATCCTCATCTTGCTCTATTCACACTAACTCTGCCTTAGTTTTGAGGGACAAAAACAGTAAAGCTTAAGTCCTTACAGATAGTGTTTTCTCAGCCAGTCCCTATGGATAATTTTGGGATTGCATGTTAGCTCAGAAAGTATCCCATCAGTGCCTTTATGTCCTAAATTTTGAAATATTTCATTCATGTTTATGAAAATCATGCATTAAGCTAAAGTCAGATGTGCTTTCAGATCTCTTCTCAAAATCCTTTTTCAGTATGTGATCTAGAATTAGAATTATGAACCCAGGAGTTTAGCAGGGGTAGAGTTGGGATGGTGTTATTCAGATTGAGCAAATTATTTATTTAAGGGTCTAGTTGTACGAAAAGTGAATCAGTAGGTTTGAACAGTGTATGCAAGAATTTAAGTTTGTTGAATCGAGATTAAGTATGATGGTGTGGATGAGTTTATCATTCATGTGTATTATTATACCCTAGATTCTAGAGTTAAGTGATTGCAGTTCAGTTTAGAGTTTAGTAAAGTGGCCATAGACTTGAGATAATGGCTTAAATATAAGGGGAAGATGATAGAATAAGTAACCAAGTCAGGCCATCAGATTCTAGTAGTAGTGCCAGTGGGTGTAGAAAGGCAGTAAGGGAGGATGATTCCCAACCTATTCTTATCTCAGTATGAAGTTTTCCAGCCATCACGATATCTACTCATGTCTAATATGTCATCTTCCTCATCACTGCTCATATTCATGCACTTTATAAAAAAAACATATACGCTTTCAGTTTCTAGTATGAGGAGTTCCAATTCACTCAGCAGTATAGATCGAGTTCCATGAAATCATGAACTCCAAACTCAGGTCATGCAGCTCATGACTCATGTACTCATGTTTTACAGTATGATCAGATCCAGATACTCATGCTTTACTTATAATAATCAATGAAATTCAGTTTATGTCATATGTGTCCTTAGTTCGAACCTCTCTGACGAATTCATATCATTGATACTTTATTTCTTAGGCCTCATTTGAGTGTCAAAGTTATTTCTCTATGCTTCAGGTCCTCATGTTTTAACTTTCAGTGACCTCTCCTTATGTCATGATTAGTCAAAATTCTATTTGTGTTTTCTTGGGCTAATGTATGAAAGTTTTAGGGATAGAGGTTTAGAGAAAATGAGAAAGATGTTTTTGTGGTTGTTTGACTATAAGTTCATGTGTGGTTATGAAGATAGGCTTGAATGTCATGTTGGTGTACAAGTGGAATGTATAGTTGAGTATAAGATTTTAGTATAATTCAGTCCGTATAGCCAGCAATCCAGTCTAGCAGTCAGACCGACAAGTTCCTATGGTTTTCCATCTTTCCTATTTATGAGGTAATTCATTCATGACCATGCAAGTCATAAATTCAGTTCAGTTCATGCACCATACATCAGTTTTAGATCCCAGATATTCAGTCATATTTCAATCTATAAGTTTTTTGTGCATCATCTCAGTCTTTCTTTAGTATTTAAGCCAAGTCAATATCATTCGGGGGACAAAGTATCCCAAGAAGGAGATGTAATACCCCGAGTATTCATGTCTTGGATCTTTTATCTCTTCCTCAAGAAATAAGATCCATCTTGAAGTAATGGTTACTCATCAGTTGACTCTCTCGTTTCTATCTTAGTCTTATAATCATTCACATGTCAGTGCATGTATTCACGAAATCAGTTCAGTTCATGATATTCAGGTCATATATCATGTTTCGGAATCAGTTGCAATCATGTTTTCAGTTATGCATGTTCAGAATATGATTTCAGTTACCTTCGTACAGTACTCTCAGTCTAACCAGTCTCATTCGAGGATGAATATTCCCAAAGAGGAGATAATGTAATACCCTGCATTTTCGGGCAAGACTATAAACTGTTGTTCTTAAGTGTATAAGATATAATCCAAGATATTCCCATGTGAATACAAGTTTCAAAATCTTTATCCTCATCTTTGATTTTCTTTTGAGGTTAAAAATGTTCATAGGAATCACTTAGAGCCAAGTTAATCTAAGATCATTTGATTTGTCCAAAATTTGATATTCGATTCTACAAGGGTCTACTTTAAATGTGTCTAACTTTTTATATACATGGAATTTTATAGCTCAAGACCCACCAAATTATAGATAATTGAATTATCTTTCCAAAGATAACTATTTCGCCAAAATCTGATACTCGAGTAAAAAATTATGGCATTTTTTGTGTGAGGCAGTAAGCCGACGCAATCTCGGTGCGTCGCGTCGAATGTGCCCCGACACGAAAAACTGAAGCAGATCCAAAGTTGTTTTACATGTTAATTCAGTTCCTAAAAGGTCTAGGGACACTTTGGTCAATTCCCCTCACCCAAATACGACCCTAACACTTAGTTTCAGCCCTAAAAACATTAGATACATTATTAATCATCTTTTTTCTCTCCAACAAAACCCTAGCCTCCTCAAGAACTCCATGAAATTTTCATTAAGAAAAGAATCAAGAATTAAGTTTCCTAATTCAAGAATGGTTTCCAGATTGTGTTTCTCCTTCAATATTAAAGCTTTAAGGTATGTGGGATTTCATCCATGGGTCCTCTTTCACCCATGGAGCCCAAAACTCAAATTTCAAGTTTAAAGTTATAATCTTTACATGTTCCCATGAATTTTGTTTATAAATTTTCATGAATCTCAAACCTATGTCATGGTTTCATGAAATTGTGGGTGATATTAAACCTTACATGTTTGAATGGTAGTGTTTGTCAAATTTAAACTCTAATCGATGATTTTAGAGGTGAAATCATGTTATTACTACTATTTTTAACTACTCCCATGCTTAGCCTAAACCATGAATTACAAGTGTTTGATGAAATGCCTACAAGAATGATTTTAAACAAAGGCTCACATATCATGTCCTTAGAATTTTAGTTTGATTCCATGGTGGATCCTATATTCAAGATAATTAGAAATAATTCCTTATTTTAAGTTTATGTTTTCCACATGTTTGATCCTTACATGTTGTGATGAAATGCCCATGTCCTATTTCAAGTGAATTTCATATAATTTTCCCAATTCATGGTGTTGGTTATGAAACAATGCTATGCTCCTATGTTTTTAAGATATTCCCATGTCCAAGTATTAATCTCCACGTGCTTGATAGAATGCCCATGTGAATTGAATAGGGTAATCATGACATTTACCATGTGTTCTCATCCATGTACAAGTCCATAACCTCCAAGTGTTTGACAAAATGTCTAAATGAAAGCATTGTTGACAATTGACTATTGTTATGCTATTATGATCATACCATGCTTTACTTTTATGCTATCGAGTCCTGGAGGTATTTAATACCCAATAATTTAGTTGTTTACCTAGAGCCAGTATCAGTTACAGAACAGTATCAATCACGTAACGATTAGTAGTACTATCAGTCAGTTACAAAACTCAGTAGAACTCAGTCAGTTACAGACCTCAGGAAAATCTTAGTAATCTAAGTATCAGTCCAGTTCAGTTCAGTAATCAATTCAGACCTCAATAGTATTCAGTATTCAGTTCAGACCTCAGTAGTATTCAGTATTCAGTTCAGACCTCTATAGTATTCAGTCGGTTAATAGAATTCAATAGTATTTCCGTCAGGCAACGGAACTCAGTGAACACAGTTCAGTTCACTTAAAAAGTACAAATAGTAACAATTCCGTCAAGCCTAGTATGAACTAGGAAATTAGTTCAGTATCTATTCAGATGGGAGTAGAATTCAGCACCGAGTGAACCCAAGGATGGGGACTCACCTGTCAGCAGAGGGTGTGATCCTTAGAAGAAATTCTTGCATTCCAAAACTATGTAGCCATCATAGGTTGAGATATCAGACCTGCCAGATGAGAGTTGATGAGGTATTTTAACCTGTCAAATGAGGGTACCACCGTTCTCATTAGAGTACCTGCCAGATGAGGGTACCTTTTCAGTGTATTTACCTGTGGCACAGTACTGACACCCTTCCAACTGGGGTTACAGGTTGGACCCCAATCTTTTTAGAAAGGGGCATGTCAGTTAGATGATTACCTCCCACAGTTTTAATTTCAGATTCAGTCTCAGTATAAAACTCAGTCAGTTCTACAAATTTAGGACTGTCAGATACAGTCACTCAGCTCAGTACGGAACTCAACTAGTTCCACAAGATCAGTACTGTCAGATACAGTCACTCAGCTTAATATGGATCTCAGCTAGTTCCACAAGATCAAGACTGTTAAAAACAATCACTCAATTAATAGTATATCAGTCATCAGTAACCCAATTATCAGTAATACAGTTATCAATAATCCCAGCTATTAGTCACTCAGTTATCAGAACTCAGTATTCAGTTCTAGTATGAGTCTCAGTTATAGTCTTAGTTACAGTCTCAGTCTAGTAATCAGATCAACAACTCAGTTCAGTTTTAGGTTTGCTTGACTATAGCATACAGTTATCAGTTATCCAGCTATCAGTATTTTAGTAACTCAGTTTACAGACTATTTTAGAATCATGTTATACGCTTGATCTTGCATTCTCAGATAAAACAGTCTTCATGAATTCATGCTCAGTTACCTCATGTTATTCAGTCAGTCCCTTTCTCATATGCATAATACTCTACAGTTTCAGTCCAATTATTCAGACTAAGTACAATCCAGTTTTACATACGCAGTATTCATAAAGTATCTATGTGTTATCATATCCCAGCTTCAGTTATACTTATATCATTAAAGTAAATTTTACAGAAACTAAGTGTAGAGATTCACCAGCTTATTAGATCATGTTTATTACTCATGTTTTAAGATGTTTTCATCTTTTAGTTTATTCCAGCTTATTGGTGAGTCTACTTACACTTAGCATGCATGTTTTACAATTATGTATGAAATCTGTTTTACTTATTGCATTTACCCCTGCATACTTAGTACATTCCAGAAGTACTGATCCACATATATGCCTGTGTGGCTATATTTTCTCATAATGTAGGTACCATTTATAGCCTATGCATCAGGATCAGACAGTTGTAGATTCTAGCCAGCAGGTGATGAGTTCTCCTACTTTGGGAACTCCAGATAGTTTTTAGTTCATGTACAGTTCATTTACTTTCATGTGTATTGATTAGTGGTAGTTGAAGGTATTTCCCAACTATCTATAGTCAGTATAGTAGAGGCTTCATAGATGTCAGTCAGAGTTAGTTATGTAAATTTCAATTTCATTCTTCAGATTTATCAGATTGTAAAGCTTCATCAGTATTGTATCTATTTTAGATCGTTAGTATGACTATGTTTCCACACAGTAAGTAGTTATTTATTATTCCATAATTCAGTTTCTTAACAGTATGCCAGTTCATGGGTTAGTTTGGGATCACTTATGGTTCCAAGCGTTGTGTGATGCCTTGGGATTGATTTTCGGGGCGTTACAGCTGACCACCTGGATTGACTGAAACTGTGGCCTGAGGACCGCAGTCGTGACAACTGAGGCTGACTGCTTCAGGTTTCTAGTTGCACTTTTTTTGCTTCCATTTGCTCTGTTTTTAGCTCCATTCCACATATGCTTACCTTCTCTACTTTATACCTATAAAATATGGGTGTTAGTGAACTTAAATCCATATAATGCCTCATTTTCTAATACAAAACATGGTAGTATGCATGCATGGTTAGTGAAAATGAGTGGTAGGATTACCACTCATCAATAACCCTAGCCCACTTGCATAATTGGTTTTGGAATGTGATTTATCAATTGGCTTGACTTATTTATTTAAAACTAATGCATTGCATAAATGGAAAAATGGTTAAGGATGATCTGTAAACCTTATAGTGGTACAATGAATTTTCCCAAGTTGATTTTAATAATGGAGTTTGGGGTACAAGGATTCCCCAAGGTAATGGGTGAATTATATTTTGTTTGCAAGTTGTAGTTGGTATGACGATACCACATAATGAAGCCTTAATGATTGACTCCTTAATGTAATGGTTGGGTTATGTGTTAAATATTTTAATATAGGCTTAAAGGAGGTAGTGTAGATAAGCTGTGAAGGTGAATGTGCTGAGGGGACTTATACTGAAAACTCACATTCGTCGACGTGTGTATTGGTCTAGATGACCGTGTTCTTATATAATACTATGTATATTTATATTATGGATCACGAAGGGTACGAAGAAATCCCTAGTCTTCCATGATACCTCCAATTCGTGCGGCTAACACGCATTGGAGCCTTTTCAGCAGGAGGAGCTAAACCTATATAGCCCGTGGGTGCCGATTTATGATGGTTAAGCTACACAGTCCAGGTTAATATTTTAAGTCTCATGTTAAGCCTTGTTCCCTACCCCGGCACATTGTATATTTATATGCATATGCATATGCTTGTGTGCATTTGGATTTTGGACTGATTTTGGATTATTGATTATGACATTATTTTATTCCTTATACCTAAGTTACATGCTAGTGCTCATCCCATTAACCGTCTCTGGATGTTGTATCCCCACGCGATGCAGGCATCAGAAATACTTCTACTTGTAATTAAACTACTCATGTTATAAGAGTAGTGTTTTAGTTTGTTAAGTGAAGTGCTTAGGTAGAGTTGCCTAAGTGTGAGACTGATTAGAGTTAATCAATAGAGAGAGACCTTAGTAGAGTTGCCAAGATGAGCTTGTAGTAGAGTTATTACAAACGAAAGGAGCCTAGAGGTAGGCTGAAATCTAGACTGTAATTAGGAGGTTGCTTATAGTGGATTTCTTAAAGTGTTTGTGAGCAAGTCGTGTTTTTTCCCTTCCTGGGTTTCCACATTAAAATCTTGTGTTTTTACTTCCCTGCACTGCCTATATTTTCCAGCACCTCATAGTTGTTTTACTATTCTATCGCTTGTGATTAATTTTTAGGGACCTAGTCCCTCACTGTGTGCTGCAACCCCCAAGGGTTCTAACACTTTATCTTATTGACTCTTTTCTTTGGACTTATTTTTGGCTATTGGGGAATGTCCCGACTATTATTAGTACTCGATTGTCTAGATGCTTTGTGGATTACTGTGGACTTGGGATTAGTTTTTGAATTCTTAGATTTCTTTTGAGTCATGCTTATATATCTTGTGATATGTTTAAATTTCGCTACTATACTTATATTATGTTCTGTTGGATTAGGCTAAGGGGGTGGTCTCTGATCCATGACGGACTTGAGATACCCGTCATAGCCAGACCCTGGTTTGGGCCATGACACCCTGGATACTGGTGTTATTTTGGTAATAAAGTAGAGCTAAGTGTTCGGAGAGGAAATGAAGTAGAACTAAGTGTTCGGAGAGGGAATATCTCTAGAGTTAATGAGGATAGGTCTTGTGGAAGCAGGATGATCTCCATTTCGCTTACTAAATCCTCAAATTTTGAAGTTAGTGGTTTTTCTAATGTTGTTATATCTATTCATGGGATTTTGAGGGATGCTAGAATCCTTTCTATTTCTCTGTTGTTTTTGTAGTGATTCTAAGGCTTTTTCTCTCTCTCCTATCTCTGGAGTGTTGTCCATAAAGTATTGGGTCATTGAGTCCAAGGGAGCTTCTTCTTGGATCATCATAAATTATAAAACTGTTTTTAGCATCACATGAATCTTTAGGTCAGACTTGCCTAACTCATCATATGAGAGAGAGATTTATGGGGATAGGAGTTGGGTGGATGTCTGGTTGGAGGTGTCCATCAATGCTGATAACTAGATATTCTGCCCCAGACAGCCCAACCCCTGATTCATCTCTTCCATAATGAGTTGAGCCAGGTAAGAGGGGTTCTTAATGACCAAGGTCACTTTCTTCTTCTCTAGTTGGAGGTGGAGTGGTACAGTTTTCCCCATCAACCCTAGTTCCATCCAAGAGGTTGGTTGGTGAGATGGAGGCAGAGTCTCGGAGATGAGGGTGTTGCTCCTCATTACTGGTGGAGGAATCATGTTCAAGATTTTGAGTCATATTGAACTCAAGTGTAAGAGATGTAGATTTAATGCCACTGGTTGGCATCTTAGGATAAATTTTCTTAGAAGTAGGGTACTCTAGGCCTTTATTAGAAGGAGGAGTGGTCACCTCAACCCCCTTATCCACAGAGCTGATAAGAATGTTATCAGGCCTCGGTAAATAATTATTTAATAAAGTAGTTGGTTTGGATGCTCGAGGAGGAGGAAAGACGTTAATCAGAGATATCATTTTTTGAACAGTTCCCTAATTAGAAGCGGATGTGGGAGTTGACTTTGGGGAAGAATATTTTTTATTTAACTCATTTAAGTTTAAACCAAAGGGGCCTGATGGGCTATCAGTGTTATGGGCCTATTGTTGGTCCAAACACAAGTTGGGTTCAGGGAGCCATGAGGCCTTTTTTTCTAAGGGCCTTTTTTGATGGGCCAACACCTATGGAGGTGTTACTTGTCTTTTCCATCTTGATAATGGTTCGGCCAATCTCTGAGGATACTCTTTTACCCTTTAGATTTGAACTCTGAGGATCACCGGAGATCCTTATTGGATCCCTGACTATAGGCGGTGGTGGTCCCTTAGAGCCAATAGTACCAAGGAACCTACCTGACTAAGCATCGTAATGATTGACCTTGATGCCTTGTCTGGGGTAGGCTACTGGCTGATCTGGCAGCTTGTTGGGGGTCGAAGTCTTCTTCTTTTTGCCTTTATTAAAAACAACCGTCTTCCACTCAAATTCCTCACTCCGATGTACTTGGGTATTATTATGGCTAGTTGAAGGGTTTGGTTGGGTTTCCTCATGGACTACATGTGGGCATCTCAATGCCAGATTGCCCAATTAACCACAAGCTTTGCAAAGAAACCCCTTCCCTCAAATAAGACTGGTTGTTTGTGTTTCCCTATAGTCAACAAAGTACGCAATGGTGTTTTTCAGTTGTACCTAGACATAAATACGAGCTACCGACCTCTTAATATCGAAGAGGTGCAAGAATCAATTCGGAGAAGTTTACCAATTTTCATCCCAATTCTTTCTAAGATAATTTTATCGTAGAACTCAGTTGGTAGATATGGTGAGTGTAACCATATCACGGTATTTTAGGTTTGTAAGTCACTAGGAACGAGATTAGGTTTCTGAATTCTCACCGAAATATAAGAACCAATGTTGAACCATGATCCCTTCTGTAGCGCTTTTCTTTGGCTTGTCTCCAGACTAAACTTAATGGTGTAAAAGTGAAAGCCCAGATCTATCAATGGTATTTCTTCTTGAAGCTTTCAGAGTTCAGTTAATTTGGATTGGAGGAATTGGTGGTTGAAATTCCACCCTACCACTTTAATTATAATGGAGAATTTCCAAGGACTGTATAGATGCAGTTTATCTACCTCCGTTAGGAGAATTTCATCGCTTTAAGAGGTGGAGTTCCTTTTATTATCATCTAAGAAGGGAGAGATGAATTGCTCCGAGTTTGATAGGTGGACATCTCTTACTATGTCTCAAAATGTTGGTTTAGCCAAGTCATCGATGGCCATGTGGCTGACGCATAAATCTGGGGGTTCCAGTGGGGTTTCAAAAATTGTCATTACGCATTGCTTAACTCACTTTGAATAGTGTAAAAGGGAACAATCCTGGGGAGAACAAATTTCTAGAGAGGGGGAAAGGGTCTTTCTCTCTCGATTAAATTATTACTGTATTAATAGAGAAGCCCATGCAAGTGCAGATTCAGCATATGTAACTTTTTTTTTAATTTATGTGATTCAGATGAAATTTGAAAAGTCAAATAAATTCTTTATACGTTTTCTAAGGCTCCGTTTGGCCATGAAAATCATAATTTTCTGAAGTTGGAGTTGGAGTTGAAATTGAAGTTGGAGTTGGAGTTGTATTTGGCCATGAATATAAATTAAAGTTGTTTTTGAAATTTTGTGAGAGAAGTATGAGTGAAAAAAGTGAGAACAAGTAAAACTTGTTTTCACTTTTTCAAATATAGTTCCGAAATTGTATTTGAAATTTTCATGGCCAAACACATCTTGTTTTCACTTTTTCACTAAAGTGAAATAATCTTCTGAAAAAATGTAAATAATTTTCATGGCCAAACGGCTACTAAATATCTTAAGTTGTTAAATATTGTGATCTCTAGTACTTCTTACGTTATTTTCTTTTAATACATGTTACTCTCTTTGTCTTTATTTATGTGGCATAGATGAGATTAGGATAATCAATTAAAGTTTTTATATGGTTTCTAAATATCTTTTAAATTGTTAATTATTATAATTTATAGTAATTTTTACGTATTTTTCAAATAATATATGTCTTGTTCTTTTATTATTTTGTTTATAGCCTGTTTTTTTCTTGAGCCGGGATATATCGAAAACAGTCTCTCTATCTCACCTCTAAGGTGATGATATGGACATCATACATTCACACCCGCCTCCCTCCCTCCCTCTCATAGACACCACTTTGTGGGAATATACTGAGTATGTTGTTGTTGTTTGTTGTTTCAGTATATGTTATCTCAATTTATATGACAGATGAAATTTCGAGACTCAACCAAACTTTTTATATGTTTTGAATATTTTAAATTGTTAATTATTGTGATTTCTATGATATTTTTTTTTGCATAATTTTTAAATAATATATGTTATTCTCTCATTTATGTGGTACAAATGAAATTTTAAGTGTCAATCAAATTTTTAGCTGATAATATAGATTATATATAATCAATGTCATAGTAATCTCATCACTAATTTTTACTTGATAAAATGAGATTAAGAATGAGAAAAATTACTTCCAACTTATTTTAATTAGTCAAAGGGATTTTAAAAGAAAATAACAAGAAAAGGATTTTTCATAAATAATAGTAACTTTATTAAAAAAAAGAATTTGTTTTAAAAAAGAAAAAAGAATATGACGTTGACCCAATTAAGTAAAAATAAGGTTACTTTTGTACCCAACTATTTATGACACATTTTTTATTCAAACTATTAACAAAATATATTTTTATTTAATTTAACATAATTTAAAAATAATTTTGACTCTTTTCCGATAGTGTTAATTATATTTTGGAATTGGAATTAAAGGGCAAAAATTGAAGAAAGAGGGAAAAAAAAAAGGGTAGAGATGGAAGACAGTTGCAACAACCAAACAGAGAGAATCCACAATCTCCCGCCCTCGCAATTCTCGATGCATTTTTGTTCATCATGTTTCTGCTTTCCACTAAATACCTACCAACAGATGCACTTACAACTTTTGGATTTTATTACCCCCTCCCCCCCCCCCCCAACACGCATCAGCATTCTGTTTTATAGGACTACTTTCTATGTGTATATAAGTATTGACATCAGATAAACATTTGCCCCATAAATCTTGTTGGATCTGCTTTTGTTTATCAAGAATTTTGAATTTAATCCCTTGCAAATTCATTTGGGCTCTCACATATAAAAAATATAAAAACTTTACCTTTTTGGTGACCTTTTGACGTTTTTGTGAGTGGAAATTGTTGTTGAAGAATGGTGGGATCGGAGAAGAAGTCACTTGTCTTTGCTTATTACGTTACCGGTCATGGATTTGGCCATGCCACCCGTGTTGCTGAGGTACTGCTTCTTTTTTTTTTTTTCTGGGGGGGGGGGATTTAATTTGTCATGTTTTCCTTTGGTAATTTTTTGAACTGCAATTGAATTTTTTGTATTTTTTCTGGTATGTGAATGTATATTTCTGGGAATTGAGTGTTTTGTATTGACCATTGAGCATTCCTGGAATTAACAATGACCTTTGTGGGTTCAAATTGATTGATCCAATTTTGTATAATTATTTCGAGAATAAATGTTGTAGAATGTTTTGCTAATTCCTTAACGACGTCATCTATTGGTAGGTTATTACCACTTTAGATCACTTCTTTTATGGCTAAAAATTGTTCCTTGATGGTAAATCATACTGCATTTTGTTTAACTTTCTGGGATAATATATTCTTTTTTTATTTTGGGAAAAGTCAAAACAATTCAGTCATAAATACCAAGACACCGTCAAATATAGGTAAAAAATGATTATGTGGCTTACTGCCGTATGCATCAAATTTTCCAACAATTAATACAAGGTACCCTCTCTTTAGACAAAAGATACTATGTTAGCACACCCTTTTAGTCTATCAACAGTTAACACATGGAAAATCAAATCAGCAAGTATATTACTTCAGCAGCTATTTATAATGTTGTTGTTGTTGTTTGTAGGCTTATTAGTAGTAAAGATAACTTATCTATTAATTATGTTTTTCTATTTCTCTGTAGGCAGTTATTAGCAGACAGCAGTGAGGAGGTTATTCCTCCACTTTCTCGTTTCAGTAGTAGTAGGAAGTTATTTCCTTGTTATTAGCTGTGGTTAATCCACCAATGTTGTATTTAGCCCCGACCCTTCCATATCTTCTTTATAGGCTCGTTTTTTTTGAGCATAAGTTTGTTAGGGGCCTCTATTTGGGCTAGCTCTCCCTAATCCTTCCATATCATCTTGTGTATCACTACATTAATGTCAATGTTGAACGATGCAACACTAAAATAGATCATTCCGAGTGTGTCCGTTTTGTGCTGATAGTTTACCTGCCTTATGCATTTAGATCTTTTTGAGGAGAATTACCGCTAACTACTTAGTTTATCTTCCCTATGAAGTTAGATTTTTTAGGAGCATTATTAAGAACTGCTGAACAGTTTGACTATGTCATGTCACTCTGACAGAACTGTCTCTGCAAACAAAGCCACTGAAGAGAGCTTATGTCATGATTGAATAGGATTTTCTGTTCATATTCTGCTTGCTAGTCAATGTCTCCGCTTCAGGAGAAATCTCTTTCTCTTTTACTTAAGGAATTTAGTTAATTAACATTGACATCATTTTTTTGTACTAAGGGCAAAGGGTGCTTGTTTATTATTTCTCACAATGCGATAAGATTAGATGACATAAGGAGTGGCCACTTCTTCTGTTTTTTTTTTTTTTTTTGGTTTATACCATCACATTTTGATTTATTTTCTTTAAATCTGAAGCTAGCCTGCAATGTTCATTAATTTACTCGTATATTTTACCAATATTCCCTAATTTTAGATTTTGTAATGCAAGGTTGTCCGTCATCTAATTCAAGCAGGACACGAAGTTCATGTGGTTACGGGTGCTCCTGACTATGTTTATACTACTAAGACACAGTCTCCTGGACTTTTTATCCGTAAGGTTAGTCTTTTTTGATAAATCATCCATAAGGTTAGTCAGTTTAAGATAACGGAGCATTGTATGCAGCAGTTGCATGCTTTTGGTTCTTGCGAATCAGGGACTACAAATGCTTGTTCTCTGTGAAGTCAAGTTTATCCCCTCATGATTGCATCCTTCAAGGAAACGTTGTTCATGATTTCATCCTTTGCTGTTTGATTTTGAACTAATCAACAGATAGCTGCATTAAAAAGGGACTTTTATTGGTGTTTTAATCCTGTGGATCTGCAGAACAAAATTTTCCTTCACAATTACATTATGTGAAAGGATGAAATAGTTTAACCTTGATGATCTCAGCTTTTACCTTTTTCTACAGAAAAAAGGGAAAAGTAATGTACTGTTATTCAGAAAATTGGTCAATATTTTGAAGCTGGAACATGTTATCTTTGGAGGCACCAGCATTCTGACCTTTGATCAAAGCTTATGTACTTGTACCCTAATATTTCTAAGGATGAGATTTTAGTGTTCCAGGTTCTATTGGACTGTGGAGCTGTTCAAGAAGATGCTTTGACAGTTGACCGTCTTGCTTCACTGGAAAAGGTGGGCCACTTAGTCTATGATGAGGCAAAAGGTTCTATGGATGCAGTTACTTATCTGATTTCTATTCATATCAGGCCTTTTGATTGAAATTGCTACTTGTTCTAATTCTTTATCCAGTATATCCAGACAGCCGTACTAACCAGGGATTCGATCTTGGCAGCAGAAGTTGAATGGTTGAAATCTATCAAGGCTGACTTAGTGGTAATATGATCCTTACACGGCATCTGCTTTTATTTTGTACTGCTAATTTTTGAAACCCAATCATTGATGTATTGTTAGTACACGCTAGTTAAGATCTATTTCTCCTGTAACCAGAAGTACTACATTGTGTTACAGCGCCGTGAAGAGTGAAAACATTTGGCACTTCATCTGGGGAAATTTGCTGAAGGGAGCAAAAGTTCTTTTAATGTATGACTAAAATGAATTGATTGAAAATCAGAAAAGTACCTACCGCATCAAAAATATCATTACTAAAATTCAATTGTTAAAAAAAAGAAATAAATTTTAGATAAAAGTGAAATTTCCTAAATTAAAAGGAATTTTGGTTAATTCAAAATGGAAGTCTCTCTTAATCAAAAAGCATCTCTGTTTTTCATCAATCTGAAATATAGGTGGTATTTGAAAGGAAATATCTCTTTTTGAACTGTAAATGGGATTGGCAATCACAGATAAATCATGACTAAGAAAAAGCAGCACCAAAGTAGGGGCTGAACTTGCATGATCAGACGAGTCTAGATTCTGATTAGAGGGGAAGTGGGATAGTTAGTTTTACTAAATGTAGTTGGTGAATTGTCAAGCTCTTTTTTGTCTATCAAATGATGTAAAACTATTTAGAAACCTTAATATGATTTTATCTAAGTGGATATACCTCAGGAAATGTAAACTTGAGAAGTGAAACCAACATATGCAACCAAGTGCCTTTGAATTCAAGAAATATAAGCCTAAGATTGAATTGCTTATACACCTAAAGGATCCTATAGTTTTAGTTGCATTATGTAGCATGCATACCCCAACGAGACAGCATCTTGCATGGGTGATTCATTTTGTTGGCGGCTAAAAAAAACAATATGAGGAATCGAAAGTATTTACATTCTTGCTGTTAGAATATGAGTAGGAATAGGAATAGCATATAAAATCCTGCTTGAAAAAGGATTGTAATGTAGTGTCCTATTAGGAAAAGGATTGGAATGTATTGTCTATAAATAGGGCCTCAATGTAATAATGTAGTGACAACAATTCAATAATATTTTTCTCTTATATTTCTCACATGGTATTAGAGCTTCCACGATCTTGGTAAAGAATCAAAGAGTTTCCGCTGCCGGCGGGCGGCTATAATCCATATATGCCGCCCGTCCGGCCAATGATCATGTTAGCAAAAGTTAGGCCACTACACTTCTTTCCCCTACTTTCTCATATCTTTGCGTAGCACCATGCATCTGTCCGGTGACTACTTTTTCATATCTATTTTTTCTTAACACCGTGCTTCTTTTCGGTGACTATTTTCTCATATCTGATTTGTGTAGCACCATGCATCTTTCCGAACTACTTTGTCATATCTGAGTTGCATAGCACCGTGCATCTTTCTGGTGACTCCTCAGATCTAATTTATGTAGTTTCGTACGTCTTTCCGGTGACTCCTCAAATCTAATTTATGTGGGGTCGTGCCATCATTCCGACCCTACCCATATAATTTCTCTTTTTCAGTAGGGTCGTGCCATCATTCCGACCCTGCCCATATAATTTCTTTTCCAGTAGGATCGTGCCGTCATTCCGACCCTACCCATATAATTTCTGTTTCTCAATAGGGCCGTGTTGTGATTCCGACCCTACCCATATTTCTCTTTCTAAGTAGGATTGTGTCATCATTCCGACCCTACCCATATACTTTTTTTTCCCTCAAATTGTAGTCACTTTTCAGCCATCAAATCTAATAATCCGGCGTGTGAGCATGTTTCGGCTAAGTTTCCGGTGACTTTCATGTTCAAGATCTACTCGTCTCTTGATTTCGAGATGACCCGTATATTTTATACCAGTTTTCGGCAATATTTACTACTTTTCGGATCATTTTTTTCAGTTTGTTCTGTTTCAATTGAGGTCTCACAGACGTCCAAAGCAGTCCTTATCAGTTTTCTTGCAAATATCTTCACCAAGTCCCTCACCGATTCTCATATTAGTTACATCCATAACAAGCTTAGTACATATGTCTTCTATGCACCAGCTTGAGGGGGAATGTTAGAATATGAGTAGGAATAGGAATAGCATATAAAATCCTACTTGGAAAAGGATTGTAATGTAGTTTCCTATTAGGAAAAGGATTGGAATGTATTGTCTATAAATAGAGCCTCAATGTAATAATGTAGTGACAACAATTCAATAATATTTTTCTCTTATATTTCTCACACTTACTTTAACACTTGATTGTAGATGGGAAACCATGAGTGAAGCTTATAAAAGTGATCACGGTAGACCTAAAATTGCATGGGAGGAAATTATCTGGAAAGACCTACAATTTCTTTGAATTCAGGCAGACCTAGCGAAAGATAGAGCAAAATGAAAGAGAAAGATCTATGTAAGCGGCAGCAATTAGTTGAGAATAGCTTTTAGTCATATTAGTATGTTTGTGTTCCTATGCTTTCTAGGAGTCCTTTAGCTCTATCAGATATTTACCAGTAAAAAGTATGTTGAGCTGGTAGTACTTTTTACTTTGTTAATTTGATATAATGTTGGCCTATGATGAGTATAAATGGAGAAACATGATTAGAAATGATTCATATAGCTGATCCCAACTTGTTCGTGGTTGAGGCTTAGTTGTTGCTGTTGTTGTTGTATATCTTTTATCAATTGTGTAATGAATTAAATCCAATTATTATAGCATACTTACATGCATTATATTCTAATAAATGTCAGTATCTTATATATTTTCAATTGTTTGGTAATGTAAATGTTGTATTTTATGGAATGATCAGTGATTCACCTCTTCCCTTGTTCTCTTTCTTCTCCTTCTTCTTCAATTATGACATTATTAGAAGGAAAAATATGTGGGTACATTTGAGTGCCAAGGACTAGATATGTCCAGTGGTTGAAGGCTGAATGAATTTGAGATTTGCAATAGACACTTATGCCTAGCAGTTGAACATGTGCTATTTCGGATATTATGTCAGCATGAGTCCAAAGGCCTTTTACAAGGCTCATGCTTCATAAGTAAATAAAGAACTGCACCTCCCTTGGTGTATTGTTCAGTTAATAAGGCTATAAGTTCCTGCTAAGTATAATTAAACTAACATTATTCTTTGTCCTTGAGTTTATTTCTGATGTGAATTGCATAATTTTTTTTTTTTCATTAGTAGATCTCAGATGTAGTTCCTGTTGCATGCCGAGCAGCTGCAGATGCTGGAATTCGTGCAATTTGCTGCACAAACTTCAGGTAATACACTCGTGTTGTTGAATTTTAGGTTATATCTCATATAATATACATAAATAGCTCATGGATGCTGGGATTGTGTGAATATCGTTGCTTAATGTTGTGCTGCACGTGTAGGGGAGTTTTCATGGTAAACCTGCAAAGTATTTCCAGTTTGCAAACTTTTTAATCAATAGACTGCATTGAAGTTGAGCTATGTCAAGTTGAGGAAGGTGGAATTGAGGCGTTTAAGGATCAGTGATGTGTTTCTTTTGTACACAATTATGAATATTTCTTGCAATTTCTACCTTGCTGGTTGATTGAGGTTTCATAAAAGCTTGCATACGTAATACGTGCAATAAAATATTGTCCAGTCCATGCTCATGTCTGCCAGATTTTTAGAATTCTCGTCCTCCTATTTGTCCATGTACAACATGACCTTAATGTCTATATCTCTGCTACTTAGCATGTGTAACTCTCTCTGTAACTTAGAGAGAGAATAGGGACACGGGCATGTTGCCCTTTTGCCAGCGATGTTGGATTGAACATTAATGACTGGATGTGCATCTACTAGAGTGTCTTGAAGAACTTGTTATATTAAGATTACTATCACATTATCATCTTTTTCACTGGATGATTAATTCAGAGTCAGAGTTAACAAGCTTTTGAGGTGATTACCTTCATTTTCATGACCAGTTCATTATATGCCTATATTTTCTTGTCTCTTAATTATTTATACTTCTTTGGATTAACATGTTAGGTGACTCCATAATGGGTTGTGATAAATTCCAGTAGTTAAGTAATCAACCTAGGAACTCTCTGTAAAATGGATAGTTGAAATTATATGAGCTCATTCATATTTACTTTTGGAAATTAGGATACCACTTCCATTGTAAGTTTTTTATGTGGCTGTTGTATGTTATAGGGAAAGGTGAAAGAAAAGAATACTGACACATTGTCCTTTAGAATTTCTTTTTATGTCTAGGATGTATGAGATCATCATATTGTTTTTTTCTTGAAAATGCACAATTACCACCGCATAAGAAGATAGGAAGCTGTTAATTTGTCTCTCTCCATTGTATAAAACTTTGGCAGTTGGGATTTCATCTATGCTGGTTATGTTATGGCTGCTGGATATCACAATCGTTCAATAATTTGGCAGGTGATTACCGAATCTTCAATAGATATAGATTCAGCAAAAGAAATGTAAAAATTATATATTCCACTAGTCTGGTTTTTCCTTCTCATTTCCACCCAAATACTCTGAAAGAGAATTTCCACAAAACCATCAAACAGTTGTGTAGGAGACTGAAGCTACTATATATTTATTCAGCTAAAATGCCATGCATTTAGTACTAGCATAGTAACATCTTGTGACGTTCTAATTGAAACTTGTAGTTCTCTTTGTTTGGACTTCAGAAATTCTAATGTGTTATTTCTGATTATCATACTGTCTCATTGTCAAGTGACATCCAAGAGTTATGTATTCCACTTTTTTGAACAATCAAAAGATTATATTCCACCTGGTTACTCATTTCAAATTGTTGTTGATGTTTACATTGTCTTTAAATCCATGGCATGCCTTGCTTTAAGCATCTAATAACAGAGAAATAGATCTTAACTAACATTTGTGAAGGTTGTATAAAATGCTTTTTATGGAATGACGAACCCAAAAGGGGAAGACAGTAATATTAATTTGGATGGAGGGGTAACATATTAAACTTTATCGAAGAATTTTTTGTTTA
The DNA here is from genome assembly GCA_030864215.1 of Capsicum pubescens. Classification (NCBI taxonomy): domain Eukaryota; kingdom Viridiplantae; phylum Streptophyta; class Magnoliopsida; order Solanales; family Solanaceae; genus Capsicum; species Capsicum pubescens. Next base: position 160,642,166 of record CM061544.1, read on the forward strand.
ACTTCTATGGGACTGCACCTGTTAAATGATGGAATTATACGAAGGAGTTGTATTGATTTGTTGCTATGCCCCAAACTTTTTATTCTATTAAACTGTGCTCACTTTGACTTTATCATATTTAAATACTTGTAAAACGATCTATTTAAGTATTTGTTTCTACACTTCTGAAAACTCCCTGCCCTAATAACCTGCTTAAAAGAAAGCAACCATTTTCTGTTTGTTTGTGTACATTGAGAAGGGTAATTTTCGTATTAGTACATATTCTCATGGGGAAACTGGTCCGTCCAACGCCTCTGACCTTGTTCCAAGAAGATCTCATTTCACCCAACTTATAATCCTTGCTTTCATCTGATTTCCATTGGAAAATCTAACATCAATGCGACCGATGAATGATGTTAATCCAGATAGCGGAGGATTATTCTCAATGTGAGTTTGTAATTCGTCTGCCAGGATACTGCCCAAGTATGTAATTTCCATTTCTCAACTATTTTATGCAGTTTGATTTTACCCGGTTTCCATTTCCCTTTTCAGTTTTGCTTTGGTTCTGGATTCAATATTGAACATTCATGTACTGCATTTGAATAGATGTGTTGTTCTCAGTATATTAATTTTGTTTCTTTTTTTAATATCTCATAGTACTATTTTGATTGTTTGTTAAAACCAACACTCCTTGCAGTGCCTGCTTTCCGGGATGTAATTGATGTTCCCCTTGTTGTGAGAAGGTTACACAAAACTCGGGAAAAGGTGACTTGACAATCTTAAGTCACCCTCTTGACAAGTGCCTAATTTTTCATGTGATCAATATTCCTGTGATACAGGTTCGGGAAGACCTTGGAATTCTAGACAGCCATAAAGTCCTTATTTATAATTTTGGTGGGCAGGTAAATGTCTCATTTTAAAGGAATGCTAGATGAGTTTGATATATTTTCTTGCCAGAGACTAGTCTTCTCAAATTTTTTTATTTTTTTTTTAAATAAAATAAATTAAAGCTCTTCTCAAATTCTCAACTTAGCAACTTAGCAACTCAAGTTTTATTTTTTTATTGGTGGATCCTTAGAAGATAGGTTTTGAAACTTCGAATTTTAGTTTTTGCATTAGGTTTTACTGGCATTTCATGAGCAGGCGCAGTGGTGTAGTTTAGTTAATCTTCCTAGATATTGTGGGAGTAAGTGATTGGACTATAAGGTGTTTTTTCAAAGAAAATGCACCTGGAGGTTCAGCAAATATCTAAGGTACCCTTAGTAGACTAGGCATCACATTTCTTGTGCACTTGATAACAATCTTGTATACTATTTCTCATGCAGCCTGCTGGTTGGAAGCTGAAAAAGGAATATCTGCCTGAAGGATGGATATGCTTGGTTAGTTATTCTAATCCTTTGGTAAATTTCCACTTTGCACATTCTAGTTGCTTTGAAATCTGCTAGAGCTTTATTCTAAAGTATGGTCTGTGTTGCTGGTAAAGGTCTGTGGTGCTTCTGAAGATCAGGAGATGCCTTCCAACTTCATAAAACTTCCGAAGGACTTTTACACTCCTGATGCAATTGCAGCTTCAGACGTCTTGCTCGGTAGGGAATGTTAAAGTTCTGTAAGGTTTTATTGCAGCTTCAGATGTCTTGCAGCTTCATATCAAGCATATACTTTCTTTCAGGTAAAGTTGGATATGGCACAACAAGTGAAGCCTTGGCATACAAGGTGCCACTTGTCTTTGTACGCAGAGATTACTTTAATGAAGAACCATTTCTGAGGAATATGATTGAGGTACATGCATTGGCTATTGTTTTGTTATTTACATATACCTTGGTTTTACTCGGAATACAATTATAAAGCACATGAGTGGGTATGCAATGCAGCATTACCAAGCTGGTGTAGAGATGATCCGGAGGGATTTGCTCAGTGGATGCTGGGCTCCCTATATTGAACGTGCTATTACACTGAAACCATGCTATGATGGAGGAGTCAATGGTGGCGAGGTATCTTTGCTGTCTCTTTTATGTCTATTCTCAATACACAGACACAAATTAAACAGCTCTTTTGGCTATAGTTAGTAAATACTGACAGAAAGAAACTTAGGCAATTCATTTTATAGACAACCAAAAGCAAGCTTTCAATAAATGCTGGATTTATAAAAGGCAAACTTTATTACAAGAAACTAGTATCCACTTACTCTTCACCAATGGATGTAGTCACTAAAGCATATAACTGTCCTACCTATGAACCTAAAGCGTGGAGTATTTCTTTCAGTTCTGTTAGAATATAACTGTCCTACCAAGTAGGATTCTATATGTTATTCCTATTCCTACTCATATTCTAACAAGTTAATTTCGTGGTATAGCTTTTGAACCACTAAAACAGACAAGCGCCATATATATAATCATTTTCCAATTATTTAAGAATTTTATATCATCAAATGTTGATGATCATTAATTAATGCTACATTTACTTGTATGCTTAACAACAAGAGATGGATAGCCTACTGGTAAGGATCCCAACCATAAGTTGGGTGTAAGTCACCAACGGAGGAGCAAAAAGGGAAATGAAGACTGTTAGGCTCCTGGGTTGTGGTTTTGAGGAATTGAGTTTACCACATTAAAAAGAACATTTATTAATACGCTTGATAGGGATCATCCAAAGCTTTTAAAGGGAAAATTCAAAAGATATACCTAAAAATCAAAGATAATGTAGCAAATTTGAAAATAACCTTGCATCACTCTGATATTTTTACTCAATTTGTTCTCTGATATACTTTCTGATAAATATAAAGGAACTAAACAGAGAATATCACCACAGTAACTGATATCCATGCTTGTGTTCTTAGTTGATTTATTATGTAGTTGAGTAGTTCCTGAAAGACATACGTTAGCTCAAAATTTGCATGTCTAATAGTTTATTTCAGCACTATACCTTATCTATGACATATAGATATAGGTACTCAGGATTCTGCCCTTCCATCATGCCATGTTCGGTTGGACCTAGTTTGTTGATTCTTGGATCATAGTTGTTGTAGTTCGGGAGATATATTGGGAACTGTCAAGTTATTTAAAAGATGTTAGGGAAAATTTTATATGGCAGCCCTTTGTAGATATGTTCTCTGAGAAACTCCTTTAGCTTCTTTTGTATCACGTCTTAACCCTAATGGCCGTTAAAAGGGTTATCACCTAAGGACTCTAGTTCATTGCACAATTTTCATCTGTAAGATTTCCAAGTCTTATGGTTATAATATATTGGAGCCGTTTTCTCATGCAAGAGCTTTGTTTATAATTCAAGATTGGAGCATGTTCTGTATTCCTCAATTTTTGTGGGGGAAAGAGTTTAATTCTCAGCATTGTCAAGTTTCAACTTTTATGGAGGTGCAAGAGGTTGGATATAGTAGGTACAAAGATGGGTAGAGGTAGGTCGAAGAGTTATTGGGGTGAGGTGTTTAGACAAGACATGCCACATATTCAAGTTACCTAGGACATGATCTTAGATAGGGGAATGTGGAGGAAACGTATTAGAGTAGAAGGTTAGTTGGGTAGGAGCGTTGTCGTGCACCGTAGTATGGTAGCTTAGGGTTTAGCCGTAGTTATCTATAATTGTTGTTATTTATTTTGTGGCTGATTAGTGTTTTTCTTGTAGATTTTACACTGTTCTCTTGTTAGTTGTCATATTTTCTTCACTATTTTCCTCTTCTTTGTACCTGGATTTGCTATATCTGAGCCTAGGGTCTTCGGGAAACAGCCTTCTCTGCCTCCCCAAGGTGGTCGTAAAGTCTGCGTACACTTTACCCTCCCAGACCTCACTTGTGAGATCTTACTAGGTATTTTTTTGTTGAATTTCTGCTACTTCAATCTCTTCTGCTGCACTCTACAAGAAGGATTGACACATGTTTTGTTTAACTGCATACAAGGAGCCTAGAAGCCATAACAATGCTAATGGTTGATGATCATTAGACTCAAATGTAGCACAACAAGAAACTAGCAAAAAAATGCTTGTGAGCCTCCACTTTGAAGTCTCTAGGAGGCTTATAAAGAGAAAATAGTTTGATAGTTTTAGCCTTTTGCATTGTCTTCTAAGCTCATAAAGAGAAAATAGTTTGATAGTTGTAGCCTTTTGCATTGTCTCCTAAAAGTTGCAGTCGTCTGAATTGCTTACAGAGATAGTACCCACTAAAGTTTCCTTTTTCGTAATGAACTTGTTCAAATCTAAGTATTAATTAATAATGTTATGTTTTATTTCATTCTTCTTCATCTATTTCTTCATGGATCTTTAGGTGGCTGCTAGAATAATTCAAGATACAGCTATGGGAAAAAATCACATTTCACATGGGGTAAGATTCTCCAAAATTTGTCTTCCTTTATATGCTCAGTGTTTGTTTGCCATTAATGGTATCATTTTTTATTTGAACCACGGTAGCGAGCAGAAGTTTTGCTCTCCTGCCTATAAATGAATTTTCATATCTGCTGATCATGGTTTAACTTGAGGAATTGCTTCTGAAATTTAAGATCTCACGTTCTCCAAGAATAAAATTAGGTTTGTTGAATTTGAGAAAGAAGAAAAGGCTTCTTTGTATTTCAATATGTCCGTACTCCTTACATACCATGAGAACGGGTATTTATACAAGTGAATCCTGACTAATTAAGGAAAGACAATCAATAACAATAAAAGAAGATATTCTATTTTTATAATGCTAGGAAAAGGAAAAATAACGTATCCTAAAATAATGCTAATTAATTAACACAATCAACACTCCCCTCAAGTTGGAGCAAAGATGTTGCACATGCCCAACTTGCAAATCAAAGTATGGGATGTCCTTTTGTAAACATATGCGCTAGTTGTTTTCTTGTTGGTACACGAAGCAAACTCAAGGTGCCACTAGTAACTTTCTCTTTGATGAAGCCCCGATCAATTTCAATATGTTTTGGTCGGTCACTAGTTACTTTCTCTTTGATGAAGTCCCGATCAATTTCAATATGCTTTGGTCAGTCATGTTGAATAGGATTCTGAACTGTACTGATTGCAACTTTGTTGTCGTAGTACAAGGAATGGTTCCCTTTTTCGAACAATATTAATACCTCCAGTAATTTTTGTAGCCGAAGAAGCTCACAAACACTCTGGGTCATAGCTCTATATTTTGCTTTTGCACTTGAGCTTGCAACTACACTTTGCTTCTTACTTCTCCAAGTAATTAGGTTTTGTACAATGACTATGTTGATCTTCTGTCATCTAAAGATCCAACTTAATTCGCGTCTGTAAAAGCTTCTAGCTAGAAATGACCATGTTTTGGGAAAAACAAACATTTCCCAGCCGACTTCAGATACCGCTAAATTTGAAAGACAACTTGCATATGAGAATCTTGGGGATCATGCATGAATTGATTCACCAAGCTAACTAAGCATGTCATGTTTGGTCTAGTGTGATAGAGATAAATGAGTCTCCCAATTAACCTCAGATAGCTCTCCTTATCAACTGACCATCCGACCCATGTTTGTAACTTGTGATTGCTTCAAATATGCGATTTTATTAGCTTGCAATCTGTCATACTAGATTCATTCAAGAAATCTCGAATATACTTCCTGTGAGAAATAGAGATTCCACTTTTCGATCTAGAAACCTCAATCCCCAATAAGTTCTGCACTTCCCTAGATCTTTGATCTCAAATTTTTTTGCTAACTTCTTCCATTGGGTCATTTCCTTTCATTACTATGTTACCAACAGAAATAGCGAGAATAATGTTTGCCCTTTTTATGTCTCATGAAGAGGGTGTGATCGTCATTTCTTTGTTGGTAACTGAAAGAGATTGTCACTTTGGAGAATTTGTCAAGCTGTCTTTTTGGGGATTACTTCGGTCTGTACAAGACTTTTTTTAAGTCTTCACACCTTTCCCCGACTTTGTTCAGTATCAAATTAGGGAGGAATCTCCATATGCACCTCTTCTAAGTCTCCATGAAGAAATGCATTTTTAGCCATCCAACTGTTGTAAGTTCCAATCAACATTAGTTGTGCCAACAAAAGAATTCTTATGGTCAACGTCTATTGATATTGAACTCCATAAGCTTGGGAAAATCCTTTAGCCACCTATCTTGCTTTGAATCTTCAATTGAGCCATCAATTTTATGTTTGATACTGAAGACACATTTGTAGTGTTGAGAAATATAGGTGAATAGTATTATTGAATTGTTGTATCTGAATTATTACATTGAGACCCTATTTATAGACACTACATTCCATTCCTTTTTCAAATAGGTCATTGTATTACAATCCTTTTCCAAGTATGATCTATATGTTATTCATATTCCCACTTATATTCTAACACCCCTGCTTAAGCTGGTGCATACAAGGCATATGTACCAAGCTTGTTATGGATGTAACTAATACGAGGATCAGTGAGGGACTTGGTGAAGATATATGCAAGAAAACTGATAAGGACTGCTCTGGATGTCGGGGAGACCTTAATTAAAAAGGAACAAACTGAAAAAATGGTTTGAAAAGTAGTAAACATCGCCGGACAGTCGATCTGTTGTTGGAAAATTGCCGACGCACCTGATTATTAGATTTGACGGTTGAAAAGTGGTCACAATCTAAGAAAAAATTATATGTGTTGGGTCGGAATGATGACATGATCCTACTGAGAAAGAAATTATATGGATAGGGTCGAAATAGTGGTACGACCCTACTGAAAAAGAGAAATAATATTGGTAGGGTCGGAATGACGACACGACCTTATTGAAAAAGAGAAATTATGAGTTAGAATAATGGCACGACCCTACATAAATCAGATCTGAGGAGTCACCGGATAGACGCATGGAACTACGCAAATTAGATCTGAGGAGTCACTAGAAAGACGCACGGTGCTATGCAACTCAAATATGAGAAAGTAATCCGGAAAGATGCACGGTGCTACGAAAAATAAATATGAAAAAGTAGTCACCGGAAAAATGCACGGTGCTATGCAAAGATATGAGAAAGTAGTCCTTGGAAAGAAGCACGATGGCCTAATCTTTTGGTAACATGATCATTGGCCAGAGGGACGACATATATGGGTTATAGCCACCGCCGGCAGCGGAAGCTCTTTGATTCTCTATCAAGATCGTAGAGGCTCTGATACCATGTGAGAAATATAGATGAAGAATATTATTGAATTGTTGTATCTGAATTATTACATTGAGGCCCTATTTATAGTCACTACATTCCAATCCTTTTCCAAGTAGGATTCTATATGCTATTCCTATTCCTACTCATATTCTAACAGTAGGCAATCAAATTTTTGTCTGATGGTGAAGTGACAAGTTAAACAGGACGTTCATTTATGACAAGTTAAATAGGACCTTTATTTCTTCAATCATAGCTTGCTTCAATTTAGGATTTGCAAAAGCTTCCCTCCAATCTAGGAAATAGACTAGGCAAAGGTTTTATACGAGGGTGACAGAATTATCGGAGAGAAAATTAGATAAAGGAATTTGTACAAGATCTGGATCTTCTTTTATAAGTAATTGGCAAATCTATCTCGTTAGGAATTATAGGTAACTCATTAGTAGAAGAAGATTTATCTTCGACAAATTGCATAACGATTTCCTCTAGTTTGTTTCTCCTTGATAAGTTATCAAATCATGTCTATCCAAATGCCCAACAATATCACCCTGAATTCTTTCCCCAACTTCATTTTCCCAGTGGTAGTAATCTCAATAGTGGAACTATGGAGAATCATCTCTTCCTCTTTATAGCTCTCCCCCTAAAAGGTAAAGGTGTAATACTAAAATAGGCTCGGACTCCCGAAAGATAACATCATTACTAAAGGCTCTCTCTATGGGTTAACAACTTCCCCTTTCTTTGTAGGAAAATGCCCAATAAAGATACATATAAGAGCTCTATGATCAAGTTTAACAAAGCAGACGCACCCAAACACCTTCGGAGGAACAATGTATTTATTCTCACCCTTTAAAGCCTCAAGAGGACTTTAAAAGTTGAGGGTTTTAAGTGGCATTCTGTTGATAAGATATGCAACTACTAGAATAGCATCCCTAATTAGTTTTTTGGTAGATTTATTATAAATACCAGAGATCTTGCAAGTTCTAACAAATGTCATTTCTCCGTTTCAATAACCCCATTTTGTTCACTGCTATAAGGACAATTAGTTTAATGAATTTTGGATTATCCCATTAAACTCCAGATAAAAAGGGCAGCCCAGTGCAGTAAAGCTCCCGCTATGCACAGGGTCCGGGAAAGGGCCCCACCACAAGGGTTTATTGTACTCAGTCTTACCTTGCAGTTCCGCCAGAGGTGGTTTCCAAGACCCCACGACCTCACATGACAACAACTTTACCAGTTACTCCAAGGCTCAAATTGAGTACAAATCATCTTGTAAAATGACTGAAGCAAAAGAACTTTCACTTTGGCCTTAAACAAATACACTTAAGTCATCCCAGTGCAACAATCAATAAAGGTAATAAACTGTCATGCCCCAAATGATTGGTGGGGTGGATTGCTTCTTGGTGCCTTAACTCAACCGAGCGGACTAGCTCTACATTGTGTACATGGGAAAAACATAGAGTCGTCATTAAATTATTTTCATAAACATAAATCTTATTTGAGCACATCTTCATAAAACGGAACATTTTAGTTCAAAAACCATGTAAACATGAGTGTCACATGAGATGACAATAGGGAAGATGCAAAACATATACATAATGTGAGACTGTGAGTAGTCTAGTCTATGAAGCCTCTATGACATGTCATAAGTTGTAGAAGTACTGGAACTAGGCCTCCGCGCACCCAAATACCTTAGATACATAATGTAGCAAAATTCCCCGAGTGACAAGTTGGTGCTCACCAATGATAGCTGAAAAGTGTATGATGTCTAATGTGGAGCTCTGTCGTCCTGAAAAATCCATACTTGCATCATATATATGATGCATCACCCCCCGCCATAGGCGATGTGGTACCGTGGAATTACACTCGTATGATAAAGCATGATAGAGTTATAATGATAGGAGAAGACAAGTGAAGAGAATAACTAAGTATTCCATCATAAATGGTACATAAGGAAGAAGTGATAACTTTTGACATCAAAATAAGATGATGTCAAAGGAGATAAGCGGGGTGGCAAAAAAGATGCTTGTCCAAAGAAGGAAAAGAAGTGCTTGTTTTTTTTATAAAGGTAAAGTTGTATTCATCAACATTAAGGATATGTTGGAGACCTCCAAAAATTGGTTCCACACAAAACAAACAAAAAGGAAAAAAAGGTAACATTTGGTAGATTACAAAAAGCCTAATAATTCTATTAACTGTATATTTACTTCTAACACTTGCTCTTTACACCAAAAGTAAAAGGTAGTCATGCAATTCCATTTTACTTTTTCAATGGAATTTGCTATATTTTCAAAACATCTACTGTTTCTTTCCTGCCAGAGTGACCACCAAATGCAAGATGGTATTATGCTCCACCACATCTTTTGACTCTTGCTTCCACCTCTCCTTATCCAGCAACTCAACAAATCAGCAGTATGTTTCATCTTAGCCCACGCCGTCTATGTGAATCCAGGAATAAAGCCCATATTGTGTTGTGACTTTGCAATGCAAGAACAAATGGCTATTGGTCTCTTCAGCCTCATTACAAAAAGAACAACCTGATGCAATCTGGAAACCTCTGTTTTTCAACCTCTCTTGTGTGAGACAAGCTTTCCTGGTTACTAACCAAGAAAAGCATTTCACCCTGGTAGGCTCCCTATTCTTCCAAATCTGTTCCCAAGGTCCTCTCTTACCTCTAGGTTTCTCCTTCAACTCCTTTGTGTACAAATTTTTCACAGAAAGCTTACCATCTCTGGAATGCCTCCACTTAATGGGATCTATCCCTGCTGATAGTCTTTGAAAGCCACTCAAGATTTGGAGAAGATCAGCTACTCTGTCCACTTCTCAATCATTCATCAATCTTCTGAAAGTGATATTCCAACCTTGGGGAGACTAGAACTCTTCTACTCTTCCATTTGGATTGGTACTCGGAGAGAACAAATTTTGAAAAGAGCATCAATGTTTCATTTCCAATCAAGAGGTGCTTATTAAGAGCACTTTATCGAGTATACCCACTTATTTCATGTCTTTGTTTCAAGCTCCAATTTCAGTCACGGGAAAATTGGAAAGCTTGTAGAGGAACTTTCTATGGGATAGGGCGGATGGAGCAAAGAAATTTCACTTGGTGCATTGGAAAACTGTCACATCTCCTAAAAAATGAGGAGGTCTACGAATTAAAGATTTGGCGGTTTTTAACAAAGCTTTGTTGGGAAAATGACTTTAGCATTTTGGAATTGAGGTACAAGCTTTTTGGAGATGGGTGATAGTTGATAAATATGGGGTAATAGAAGGAGGATGGAGAACTAGAAATGTCACTATGCCTTTTGGATGTGGTTTGTGGCGGAATATGATGAAGGGACGGGATGATTTCTACAGAAATATCTCATTCAAGGTTGGAATGGGAGAAGAGTTAATTTTTTGGGGCATAGGTAGTGTGGGGATAGCTTATTGAAAGATGATTTCCAGACTCTGTATAGAATGCCATGCCAAAGGAACATGCCGGTCCAACAAATTAGGGAGTCACATAGTGGAGAGACATTTTGGGATTTGAGATTTAGATGGCATTTCCATGGCTAAGAGGTGACCGATCTCTAAAGATTGATGGTCGTCCTTCACAGGCAAGTCATTTCGATGCCTTGTGGTGGGGCTTGAGGAACAATGGGATTTTATCTGTTAAATCTTTATATGAAAATCTCCTAATTAGGGAGGAGTTTGTGTTTCCATGGATGCAATTTGGATAGCGTTGGTGTTGAGGAACGCATGTTTTTTCTCTTGGCTAGGATCTAGACGGGTGATTTTGACGGCAGAATACCTTAGAAAGAATAAGGTTGTCTGTTGTCAGTTGGTGTTACATGTGTAAGGAGACCGGAGAAGAAGTGAATCACATACTCATACATTGTGTCTTTACCATGAGATTATGGTGGGATATGCTTCGGTGGTTCGGAGTTTCTTGGGTTATGCCAAAATTTGTGAAAGATTTAATGTTTTGTTGGAGAAGCGAGAATAGAAGGAGGAGGCGTAAGACATGAAATTTGTCCCTCTTGCATTAATGTGGGTTATTTGGAATGAGAGAAATAGGAGCGCTTTTGAGGGGATGGAGTCGAGTTTTTCTCAAGCGAGGAATAGCCTCCGGTCTCTTATTTTGTCTTGGTGCACCCATAAAATCCCTAGTTGTATAGAAAATTGGGTGGGCTTTGTAGAGAATCAGATTTTGTAGATTCTTTACCTTTTGGTTTTTCCCTTTATATATGGCCATCTCGGCCTTGTTTATGAATGAAATACACTTAGCTTATAAAAAAAAAGGTTAAATAAGCATAAGGTACTTTAGTGGGAGTTACTTTGGTTTCCGAAAACTACTAGTGTAAACATAGTGTTGTGATCTTAGCCCGTCCTGTGAAGTCATCTCATTTCCTTTCCAAGGTGGAGACATGTTCATAACTTTTGCTAGCAGAGAATCCATATCATCTATCCTTTGGGGATACATAAGAAGTTGCCCGAACCAGCGAAACTTCCTTTTCATAATTGGTATACATATTTTTGTGTGCTTGTCACTTGGACAAACGCCTTCTCCTAAAATATTTAATTACATACGCTCATTGGCCCATTTCATAAGCTTTAAATTATGCACATCTTCGGCCCATAATTATCTTTGCCATCAAATCATAAATACAAGTGAACTCTTAAAACAACAACAACAACAGACCCAGTGTATTCCCACAAAGTGAGATCTGGGGGGGTAAAATGTACGCAGTCCATACCACTACCTCCGAAAAGGTAGAGAGGTTGTTTCCGATAGACCCCCGGCTCAAGAATGAGAATAGTATACCAAGGCCGTAATGAAACAAGAGACATGGTGGATAACATAAACAGAAATAAAAGATGAGAAATAATACCAATAAATATCAGAGAATTCCGAAATTATAGAAAATACGAGCAATACGCAATAAATATAAGAAAACGGATACTCACCTAGTAGTGACATACTCTCACAATACCCAAGACCCCCACCACACCCAAACTCTCCTAACCCCTAGCCACAACCCACACACTCACACTAGCCTTCTACCTTAATCCGCGATCTCCACACCTTCCTATCTAGGGTCATGTCCTCAGTAAGCTGATGTTGCTCCATGTCCTGCCTAATCACCTCCCTCCAGTATTTCTTTGGCCTATCTCTACTCCTGAATCCATCCAGAGCTAGCCTCTCACACCTCCGAACAGGAGCATCCATGCTCCTCCTCATCACATGCCCAAACAATCTCAATCTGCCTTCTCGCATCTTGTTCTCCACCGAAGCCACTTCCACCTTCTCCCGGATAATCTCATTCCTAACTTTATCCCCTCTAGTAAAACCACACATCCAACGCACCATTCTCATTTCCACCACCTTCAATCTTTGGATATGGGATTTCTTGACTGACCAACACTCCGCTCCATACAACATGGCCGGACGGACTGCCACTCTGTAGAATTTGCCTTTAAGCTTAAGGGGTACCTTCTTATCACACAACACTCCCGAGGCGAGCCTCCAGTTCATCCAACCAGCTTCAATACGTTTAGAGACATCCTCATCAATCTCGCCATTCCCCTAAATCATAGACCCAAGATACTTAAAACTATCCTTCTTACAAACATCCTGAGATTCCAACCTCACCACCACACCGTCCTCCTGACTCGAGTCACTAAACTTGCATTCCAAATACTCCGTCTTGGACCTACTCAACCTGAACCCCTTAGATTCAAGGGTTTGCCTTCAAACCTCCAATTTCTCATTCACACCCCCCGTGACTCATCAATCAGCACTACATCATCCGCAAATAACATACACTACGACACCTCACCTTGAATACTCCGCGTCAACACGTCCATCACCAACGCAAAAAGGAACGAGCTTAGGGTCTAACCTTGGTGCAAACATGTCTCGTCCGGAAAATACCCTGAGTTTCCTCTCGTCGTCCTCACCCGAGTCTTCCCTCCATCGTACATGTCCTTAATAGCTCTAATGTACGCCACCGAAACTCCTCTCACCTCTAGGCATCTCCAAAGAACCTCCCTAGGGACTTTGTCATACGCCTTCTCCAGATCGATGAACACCATGTGCAAATCCCTTTTCCTTTCCCTATATTGCTCCACCAATCTTCTCACCAGGTGGATTGCCTCTGTCGTCGAGCGACCAGGCATAAAACCAAACTGATTCTCCGAAATGGGCACGATCCTCCTCAATCTCCGCTCAACCACCCTCTCCCAAATCTTCATTGTGTGACTCAACAGCTTAATACCCCTATAGTTGTTGCAACTCTGAATGTCACCCTTGTTTTTATATAACGGAATCATCGTACTCCATCTCCAAGCCTCAGGCATTCTCGCAGTCTTGAAAATGTCGTTGAACAAATCAGTCAACCACCTTAAACCTGCCCCCCAGCATACTTCCAAAAATCCACCGGAATCTCGTCAGGCCCCGTCGCCCAACCCTTCCGCATCCTACGAATAGCCTCTCTGACCTCCTCAACCTTAAAACGTCTACAGTAACTGAAGTCACGGCTCACCTCCGAACGCTCTAACTCCCCTAACACAATGCCTCTGTCCCCCTCCTCGTTTAAAAGTCTATGAAAATTCTCCTACCATCTCTTCTTAATGTGAACATCCTCTACCAAAACTCTATCGTCCTCCCTCTTAATGCACTTCACTTGATCGAGGTCACGACCCTTCCTCTCCCTAGCCTTAGCAAGCCTATACAACCTTTTCTCCCCGCCTTTCTCCTCTAACCCCGTATATAAGCTCTCAAACGTTGTTGTCTTAGCAGTCGTAACTGCTAACTTAGCTTCTTTCCTTGCTACTTTGTAGACCTCCCTATTCACTTGTTTCTCCTCTTCATCCTTACTCTCAATCAACTTAACATACCCCCCTTCTTAATCCCCACTTTCTTCTTAACTTATTTATTCCACCACCAGTCCCCCTTATGTCGTCCTGCCCGACCCCTCGACACCCTAACACCTCTCTAGCCGTCTCCCTGATGCAGCTGGACGCCTTATCCCACATAACATCCACGTCCCCCCTACCCTCCCACACCCACACCCCCATTCCCGCCACCTTCTCCCCATCTCCAGCGCACTAACTGGCGTCAAGCCACCCCACTTAATTTTGGATCGACCCTCTCCGGCCCTACTCTTCTTGCTTTTCTTGATACTCAAGTCCATCACCAGAAGCCTGTACTGGATCGAAAGATACTCACTCGGAATGACTTTACAATCCTTACAAAGAACCCTATCCCTCTTCCTAAGCAGCAGGAAGTCAATCCGAGTCTTGGCTGCTGCACTTCGGAAGGTAATCAGGTGATCCTCCTTCTTCGGAAAGCTCGAATTCACAACCACCAGCCCAAAGGCCCTTGCAAAATCCAACAGAGAAACCCCCTCACAATTTCTGTCACCGAAACCAAACCCTCCATGCACATCATCATAACCACCCGGAAAAACCCCAATGTGCCCATTGAAGTCCCCCGCTATGACAATCTTCTCCGAGCTAGACACGCTTCTCACCACCTCGTCCAAAGCCTCCCAAAAACACGCTTTCACCTCCTCATCCAAGCCCACCTGCGGCGCATAAACGCTACAAACATGCAGCGTAAACCCCCCAATGACCAACTTAATCGTCATCAGCCTATCACTGACCCTCTTAACCTCCACCACCTGCCCTCTTAGCTCCTCATCCACTAAGATGCCCACTCCATTACGACGCCTCTCACTGCCTGAGTACCGCAACTTGTACCCATCCACATCCCTAAAATTCGAAGAGATTAAACTTTATCAATACATAGTCAATAGTGGACATAATAAGAAAATTTCATGAAACTTATTGTGCTTGAATCATTTGAGAACGAAAAAAAAGGCTTCTCTATATTTTAGCTTGTCTTTATATCCCATGGGTATTTATACAAGTGAATCCTAACTAGTTAAGAAAAGACAATCAATTACTATAAAAGGGAATTCTGTTCTTATAATTATGCTAGGAAAAGGAAAAAAATAATGTCTCCTAAAATCATGTTATTTATTTAACACAGTCAACAGGGTTCGAGTCACAAACAGAACAATGGTAAAAAGGGCCACTGTTTGGTTCCTAGAAGGGGGTTTGGGCTTTTACCCTATCCAAAAGATGATGTTCGGCATCTGGTTCCGGCGTATATGAACCTCGTGGTTCTGCTTAATATGTTATTGAAGTTTAAAGAATTATGTTAAAGTTACTAAGTAAGATTATCTCTCTTTCATATGATAAATTAGCAAACATAGTACATTGGAAAGATATGTGAACTGGATGATAAATCACCGTGGGATGACATTAGGTCCCTTCATTGGTTAGAAGCAGAAAATTCCACCTAAGTTGCATATAACAGTATCTTTTGCCCTACTGATGACTTGCATATGTTACTTTCATTTCAGCTTAGTGGAGCGCGGAGGCTGGGAGATGCTATTGTCCTTGGTTATCAGCTTCAAAGGATTACTGGAAAAGATATTGCTATCCCTGAATGGTATTCACTTGCTCAAAGTGAACTTAGTTCACGCACTCAATTCCCAAATAAGGAAGTTCCCGATCGTAGCAGTCTTACAAGACAGTAAATTCTTTAACTCCTATCTGTTTGTCTATATGTCAATGTTAATAGTTCTAATATGGCTCCTCCAGTCACTCTTAGGCATGTTTCTCATCAAATATTCACCTAAATTACTTTGCAGAAGTGATTACTTTGCAATTCTTCATGGAGATCATCAAGGGCTCCCCGATACACTTGGTTTCTTGAAGAGCTTGGCTGAAATAGAGTCCTCAGGTAATCCTCAAAATAATATCAAGCTCCAAACACGCGAACATCTGGCTGCTGCTGCAATGTTCAGTTGGGAGGTATGTCTCATTCAGTGTGAATATATTCTTGCACAGATTTTGGAGATTTGTATGAGATGTCTAGTGTATAAATTTGATAATACTGTAAGAATCATTAGAAGCAACCTTCACGTGATAACTTTTTTAAATAACTCAACAAGACAACAACAACAAACCCAGTGTATTCCCACAAAGTGGGGTCTGGGGAGGGTAAAATGTACGCAGTACATACCGCTACCTCTGAAGAAGTAGAGAGGTTGTTTCCGATAGACCCCCGGCTCAAGATGAAGAAGAGTAAACAAGGTCGCAATGAAACATGAAACAGAATGGATGGCATAACAGAAATATGAAATAATAAAAATAGAAATAAGAGAAATAAGAGATAAGAGAAATAAGACACCCACACAGTAGTACCATACTCACAGGCCAAAGACACCCACCTCTCCCAAACTCTCCTAACTAGCTGCTTCTACCTATGGACACAGTCCTAGGATTACTAACCCAGCTACACAAAAGCTCTCCTAACTACTTGCTACGACTCACCCACACACACTAGAAATGGAGAAAAACTGCTGAATGGAAAGTTTTTAAGTGTGCTTCAATATGAATGTAGGGATTCATTACTTATGTTATTAATTCACACTTATTTACCAGAGTAATCTTTCTTGCTAATTATAATGTCTTTCAGAAATAAATTGCATGGAAATTTCGATAGGTATATTGGAATTTGTAAGATTACAATAATACCATTGCAGGAAATTTAGCTCGTAATGGTACTTTGTGTAAACGTGCTAACAAAATCTAGAAGGCTTGCAAAATTACCAGGTTCAGGCTTATTTACAAGGAATGTATGCAGCTTATAGCCTTGACATGTATTAGAACCTTGAATATGAGATATCTATGTTTATTGTTTGTTAATGGAGGTCTGTATCACCAACGTTATGTCAAATTGACAGTTTAGATTCTAGATTTTCTCTCTGTTCTTGTCGTGCAGGAAGAAATTTTTGTTTCAAGAGCACCTGGAAGATTGGACGTAATGGGAGGAATTGCCGATTATTCTGGTAGTTTAGTGCTACAGGTAAAGCTCCTTTTTCCTTTTTATATTTCCTTATTTATGCTTGGGAATATTTCATGCTTGTCTTATGTCAGGACTTTTTGAATGTTCGTCACCTTGTACAAAAGTTCAAACTCTACCCTTGTATACTTGAATATCTTCACCTATTTCCTCACTAGTGATCTCCGTTATATTTTCTTGCTTAAGATCATCAAATTTTCAAGTGATATACACACCAGCGTTAGAGCCTTCTGGCTCACTATTAAAGTGTGTGTTACTTCTTCTCTTTTTGAATGACTGTGGTGTCGGGGCCCGCTTGTGCGCACCTCGACTACTAAACCGAGTACCATGTGTTTTTACCTCATATAAAATGTGTTCAATAGAGGAGGTACTAGCTCTGTCCCAATTTATGTGGCACACTTCTTTTTTAATTCATCTTCTATATTTAAGAATAACTTTAAGGTTATTCTCTTAATGAGATGATTTATGGGAGCACAACTGTCCAAGGCTTTTGAAGGGGAGCCTTGGAGTAACTAGTAAAGTTGTTGCTATGTGACCAGGAGGTCACAGGTTCAAGCCTTAGAAACAGCCGCTTGCAGAAATATAAGATAAGTCTGCGTACAATAGATCCTTGTGGTCGGGTCCTTCCCCGAACCCTGCGCATAGCGGGAGCTTAGTGCACCGGGCTGCCCTTGTTTACAACAGTCTAAGGCTTGTTTTATAACCACAAGTTTTAAAAGTCTTTTCGTTTTTAATTCCATGCCAAGTCAAATGGTGACACATAAACTGAAACTGACGGAGTACTTTTTAGGCATTGTCATCATGTAATATCATTGTTGTCTATTTACTATATGTTGTCATCATTTTCTTCTATAGATGCCTACCAGAGAGTCATGCCATGTCGCGATTCAGAGAAACCATCCAAGCAAGCACAAATTGTGGAAACATGCTCAGGCTAGGCAGCCCAAGGAAAGACCCACTGCTGTACTTCAAATTGTATGTATTTTTAATTCTTTGGGTATTCTCATTGCATGTGATCTATTGCATTTTTGGTATGCTTTGTCAGGTTTTCTTTAGTATTTTGTCTTGGCTTCTTCACTCCCACTGTTTTATTTTTCCAACTTCTTTGAAATGCTTTTACTTGAGGTGAGGGTCTATTGAAAACAACCTCTCTACCTTCCAAGGTTGGGGTAATGTATGCATATTCACTACCCTACAATGGGTGTGTTGTTGTTGTATGTGATCTGTCACATTATCAGTAAAACACAACCATCATATTTTCTTAAATTGATAGTTTTAAATGTTGTGGATACCTCATAAACTTAAAGGCAAGTTCTACAGAGTGGTGGTTAGACCGGTGTTGTTGTATGGGGCGGAGTGTTGGCCTGTTAAGAAGGCCCACATCCAGAAGATGAAAGTGGCGGAGATGAGAATGCTTCGGTGGATGTGTGGGTGTACTAGGAAAGATAGGATTAGAAATGAGGTTATTCGAGATAAGGTGAGAGTGGCATCGGTGGAAGCCAAATGAGGGAAGCGAGGTTGAGATAGTTTGGTCATTTGATGAGGAGGGGTGCGGATACCCCAGTGTGAAGGTGTGAGAGGTTGGCTAGGGATGGGTTCAAGCGCGGTAGAAGTAGATCGAAGAAATATTGGAGGGAGGTGATTAGACAGGATGTGGAGCAGCTCCGGCTTACCGAGGACATGACCCTAGATAGGAAGTTTTGGAGGAGGCGGATTAGGGTAGAAGGTTAGGATGAGTTTAGAATGTTGTATCTTTTGTTGTACTACTTGGTGTATCTTGTATATGATATTATTGGATATGTGGATTTCTATGATATTTTGTCCTTTGTCTATTCCTTGTCTAGATTGTTTTATATTGAGCATTGTTCTATTTTGAGCCGGGGGTCTTTCGGAAACGGCCTCTCTATCTCATTTCTGAGGTAGTGGTATGGACTGCATACACTTATCCTCCCCAGACCCCACTTGGTGGGAATATACTGGGTATGTTGTTGTTGTTGTTGTAAATGCCGTGGGTGCACTTGCTAGTCAATTTTCTGTTAAATAATTGCAAAAACAGAGCTTTACCATCAGGAAGCTCCAAGTTATTATCCTCAGGTATAAAGTCTGAAAGTAGTGTTACATTTCGGTCATGATGAAGCAATTTTCATTTAAGCATGATATTTAATTGATACTTCATATGCTTTATGCCTTCCAATCTCCTCGACGGCCTAGAAATGTAAGGCCAGTTGTCGCATTTGTTCACCAGTTGGCAATTGGTATGAATATTGTGGAGTAATGCTATATGTCCTCATATATGGTTTGAAGATAGGGAGCTAAGTAGCTCGGGTATAGACTATTACATTGACTCGGGTTATATTACTTTCAATTTTTGGCATGCATCTGACATCCCACACAGGTTCGACAAGGTTTATCAAGGAAAATAGGTACTGTAAAATAGAGCATAGACATTTAACCTTACATAAGCATTTGAGAAGTCAAAACATTCTGTTCAATAATGTATGTATCTGGGATAAAAACTCAGGCAAATAAATCATTTTGGCTTGCATAGAGTATTAACCTCTATTGTCATTCGTGTACTTTGAAACTGTTATAGTTGCCAACTACAACATCTAATTTTCTATTTTGCTCATAGGAGCCCGTAGCTTACCTTTAATGAATTCAAATCCCAGGTATCATTTGGCTCAGAATTTGGTAATCGTGGACCAACTTTTGACATGGACCTTTCTGATTTTATGGAGGATGGACGGCCAATTACATATGAGAAAGCATACAATTATTTTGCCCGAGACCCAGCCCAGAAGTGAGTGAACTCTTCTATATTAGTTCTCTTGCTTTTAATAGGATGCCGCCAGTTTGTAACCATGAAGCATCCTCTGTAGGTGGGCAGCATATGTTGCTGGGACAATTCTGGTACTGATTACTGAATTAGGCATCCGTTTTGAGGATAGCATTAGCATTCTGGTAAGCCTTTCCAGTGCAAGTTTTTTCGTTTAAATTTTCTATAGATTGCAGTTATCTATTTGGCTGAACCTAAGAAGGTTAGTCGATTGTTCAAGTCAATGAAGAATCTTCCCACCGAAGAAAGAAATGCCATCCTTCGATGAGTCAAATTTAGAAATTCATTATGCGGTGTAAGCCACTAGGATCTCCAAACAGAATAAAAACAGCCAAATGTGAAGCAAATTCCCGTTATCTAAACAGGGTGACCTTTCTGTACAAACTAACTACTTTCCAAATTACAGTTGCTATAATCAGTTGGCAGACGTGATAGTTCATTGTATCAGCATAAACAAACGTTCTGAATTGGGTCTTTTTCTGTTTCTTTCACAAGTTAACTGAATGTAGCTATTACCTTTTCTGTTTTAACATTTCATTAGTTTCAAATTAGGCTTTGGGCCAAATTCACATCCCAGGGTTCTCGTCCTTCACCAATATGGGATTCATTTCATGCATCACCCACTTCTCGATCCGGACATCCTTTATCCGGGATTCCACTGTTTGATTCAGTGCGTGCATAGTCACGGATCAGGTGTATTTCCACCCTCCGGAACCTTGGGGGACACATCATATCGTGTCCGGCTCTTGATATCATGTAAAGAAGTAGATTTTGGACCTAAATCAACATGTAAAGCAAACTCATGAGGGGAGGAATTTTGAGAACGAAAAAATCAAAATGCAGGATATTACATGGTGATGAATGAAATGAATCCTACATCGATGAAGGACGAAACCTTGGGCTCCTTATCAGGCTTGGGCAATCTTGTTCCCTTTGAGCTGCTTTTGGGTGTGAGTTAGGCCCAAAACCTAATTTTTGATGGTATCATAGCAAAACTAGTCCCGATTATTGGGTATCAATGTAGGCCCCATATAAAAATGCACACGCACCAGATGTCCAACCTTGGGTGTGAGAAGGGGTATTGAAGAGTCCCACATCGGATGTAAAAAGAATGGGTGGTCTCCTCATATGGACTTAGGCAATTCTTCCCAGAAGAGCTAGCTTTTGGGGTTGAGTTAGTTCTATGATCCATTTCTTTACAATTTGGCTGATGTAGTTTGTACCCAAAGGTTAGCCCTTGAGGTGAGGTCACCCAAATCCATTTAAGAAGACCAATTACCCATCCCACAACCAACAAGGAGTTTTAACACCCAGGATTGGACATATGGAGCATGCATAAATATTATGGAAGTCCAACATTGAGTAAACGAAGAGTCGGGATTGGTCTAGCTACGATACCATGTGAGAGAAGAGAAATTGAGAGAAAACTCTGTACGTTATTCCCTCAACTTATTGGAGAAAACTCCGTACATGTCCTAAGAAAGGAAAGGTAATCAACCTAATTACATGATTACAGGGAATGAATCACTCTAATTGATCCTTCATGATATTCATAATATTTACAAGATCGTAACATAGTTTAGTTTAACACTTCAATTTATGTCACTCATAATAAATTAATAAGAGGGTCTTTTCGTACAATATGGTATCTTTTTTCTGTCTTTTGCTTGTTTCATCTGACCAAGCAAGTTTGTTGTGACCTGATTACACAGGTTAGTTCTGGTGTTCCTGAGGGCAAAGGTGTATCTTCTTCTGCTGCTTTAGAAGTGGCCAGCATGACTGCTGTTGCTGCTTCTCATGGTACTACATTTATAAGCAGAATACCCTCCTCCCCCGCAAAAAAAAAAAAGAACAATTTCCCCAATGATTCTGAATTTGTATCAGATGGCCACCATTATTACAATACACAAATGTCTGTCACATACCTTGATGATTTATCAGTAGTCATTTTAGGGATTTTGATGATCTCGTATCCTACATTTTTATTCATATTTGTTTTGCATACATATCTTCGTTAATTAATAGTCGCCAGGCGAGTAGCAAAATTCGTGCCATTCATTGTTCTGGTTCCAAATTTATGGAAAAGATTCCAAATTTGGTGGAAGATCTGGCTGATTTGAAATAGAACAATTAACAGTTTCTGGATTTCTTTTTTGTTTAATGGACTGAATTGCACAACCGTCCATTTTGCAGGATTGAACCTTGACCCCCGACATCTGGCTCTGCTTTGCCAAAAGGCATGTACTTCTCTCATTTTTTCCTTCCATATTTTTTCTTTCTGTTGCTTGGATTGGTAAACCTCCATTTCCAGCTCAAGCTTTATTCTCTTCAATAGGTGGAGAATCATATTGTTGGAGCTCCTTGTGGAGTGATGGATCAGATGGCTTCTGCATGTGGAGAGGCCAACAAGCTTCTTGCTATGGTGTGTCAGGTATGCAGCAATTTTGTATGCAATGTGTTCACATTGTTAACAGGACCAACTGTGAGATCAGAATTAGCACTCATTTTTTCTTTTAGCCTGCTGAGGTTCTAGGACTTGTTGACATTCCACCCACCATCCGATTTTGGGGAATTGATTCTGGAATAAGACACAGGTAAAACTTCCCAATGGTATTTTCACTTAGGCATCTCTATCTCCGTCAAAGTTTGTTTTAAATTTAAAGTAAGTCATTACTATCTGCGCATGTCATATTTACTTCGGTCAAATTTATTTATTAAGGAACAAGTTCTTAAATAGATTAACTCAAGCACATTTCTCATGGAGCTGATCAAGAATGTTTTTGCCTTTTTTCCTAGTTTGGAGAAAGAAACCAAATATACTCATATATCCCGTACACAGTAGGTGTTATTTTATTTTTTCTAGTTTACCATTTATGTTTAAGAATGGACCAAGCTGACATCTACCAGGAGTTCTAAAACTCACGCTTTCCCACCAATTTAACCAATTAAGACGGAGTGTAGTTCTGTTCCTCCGCCTAATGACTAACTGATTTCTACCAAATTAAGATCTATGTGTTGGCCTTATGTTCTTATTCTCTCCAAGTACTTATGAGAGTTTGCTGCAGTGTTGGCAGTTCAGACTACAAATCTGTTAGAGTTGGTGCATTTATGGGTAGGAAGATAATAAAGTCCTCTGCGTCTGTGGAGTTGCACTCCTCCTTGTCAAACATTTCCACTCCCCAGCAAATCAACGGGTTGAACCCTGACGAGGCTGATGCAGATGGAAGGAATCTTCTTGAAACAGAGGCTTCTCTGGATTACCTTTGCAACCTCTCAGCTCATAGGTTTGTTTATGCATATATAGTTTGTAGTTCTGTCTTTTTTCTCTCCTTTTTCTACTTGCTATGTGTAATATATCTTCTGATTTCAGATATGAGGCGTCTTATGCAACTAGACTTCCACAGTCTTTATCTGGCCGAGATTTTGTGGAGAAGTATCTTGATCATGATGATTCTGTAACTACAATTGATAAGGAGTGTAATTATGCTGTGAGAGCACCCACTAGGCATCCCATCTATGAGAACTTCCGAGTTAAGGTCCACAATTTGAATTTTCTTTTCAAATCATTTATGTCTGAATAAGGTTTCTGGTTCTTTACGTCTGATTACACATTTTATCTCCTGATGCTATTAGATTCCTAATATTCATCATGAACAAATTGACTGACATGTGTATCATTTGCAATCAGGCTTTCAAAGCATTATTATCAGCTGCAGTTTCCAATTATCAACTATCTGCACTTGGAGAGTTGATGTATCAGGTATATGATTTGATTCGTGTCTTTGTTATTGTTCTTTAGTAGATTCTTTTGAATTGGCCTTTGCAGTTGGTACTTGTCACAGTGGGGCAGGGCGGTAGGGATGGCAATGGGGCGGGTCGGGTTCAAATAATATTTTTCAATAATAAGGCGGGGCGGGACGGATTGCGGGTCTATGCGGATGTAAACAAAAAAAAAACTAGAAAATTAACTTTTTAATACTAAACATGGAGTTACGTGAGCTCAACTATAATACAAAATTATACAATATGCAATTACGGCATAACCAAGCTTAATAGATCTGCTGCCCTTCAACTACAGTAAACTATGAAGAATTATGGTATATTTATGGGATACAGTAGCTTGAAAAATGGCGACAAGAAAGGCTAATAACCATATTCCATCCTTAAAAAGATATATGTGAAAAGTTTAAAATATTTTTTTTAAAAATAAAATTTTATATATAAAAGAGCAAATTATATCGGGCGGGTTGAAAATTATGTGGGTTTACTTAAAACCGCCCCCGCCTCCGCCCCCTTGCCATCCCTATACTTGTGATCCTTTGTAAAATTCTCTCGATCTGAATAACCTCTATAGAGGTCTTCTGACCAAGTGTTTCTCATACTGCAGTGTCATTACAGTTACAGTGCATGTGGTCTTGGGTCAAATGGGACAGATAGGCTGGTTAACTTGGTACAAGAAATGCAGCACTCTAAATCATCAGAATCTGAAGGTGGAACTTTGTTTGGGGCAAAGATAACAGGTGGAGGTTCTGGTGGAACAATTTGTGTTATCGGGAGGAACTGTTTGAGAAGCAATGAACAACTTATTGAGGTAGTTTTCTACAGGTTTATTCTTTATACAATTGCTGAGACACTCTTCTTTGGAACACAAGGAGCAGCCTTTTGTTTGTATCAGTTCTTGCCACTCTTTCTATAGTTGTGGCGTTCATGTTTTTTTCTTCTTTTTACAGACTCTAATGTTTCTATCTGCAGATTCAGCAAAGATACAAAGCTGCCACTGGATTCTTGCCCTATGTGTTTGAAGGTTCTTCACCTGGAGCTGCCAAATTTGGTCATCTCCAAATACGCTTTCGACCCTCTTTGACAGAATAATGTGATAAATAATTGAAACAGGACAGAAATAACAGATTCAAAGGCAACGTGCAGGAGTTCAAATTATTGGGACATCATTGATTTTTCGTTTTTTTCTGAAAGAACATTCGATTAGGCATTGATCATAAAGCATATTTATGCAAGTCAATCTTGTCACCCATGATATAATTTGATTACGCTATTGCTTTTTGCCTCTTTACTATTTTCTCTTTAATTTTCTCCGAAAGTAAAGTATTATCTTGAACAAAATGCACGTTATTACTGAATCAGATATTTGCCTCTTTATGAAATAACATACTAAGAAAGAGCACGGGATTCAATGAAGTGACACTAAAGTCTCAGGTCAGCTACTGAAATTTACTTTGAGATTTTCCATTAAAAGATTCAGGAAAACTAGTGTGTTGTAAACGACTATACACTCCAACGCTAAATACACATTTCAAGGACTTCAATCTTACATTGAAAGTACTCCAAGAAATTTTAAATACTCTTTGTAGCATGCATTTTGTGCTTCTATGGTTACCTATGCTTGACCTGTTTCTCCCTCGTAACACGAGCTACCATACTTGGACCAGCGAGGTGATGAAGCACACCCACTTCCCGCTTTGTTCCTGTCAGATATTAGTGACGGCTCTTTTCAACCAAGGAAAGGTCCTTGTACCAAAATCCTAGGAAGAGCTGATTTACATGTCTATGGTGTATAAAGGGAAGAATAACCAACCATGGCAGGTTTCCACGGATGGAACTTTAGCCAGTTAATTTACACATTTCCCCCATCTGAACTACTACAAGCTTGATTTTGGACATTACCAAAATCTCCATCCAAGCTCATTTGCTGGACCTCTTGCGGAGAAAGAATCTTGATGCAGCGGACACAGTTCACGAATTCCCTATAGTATCAAATGATCAATGCAATACATATCAGTACGCCACAAATATGTAGAGAAGGATTATAACAGCTTAGGCTACTTTTATCAAGTCTCCATGGGATGCATGCACAATGGGATAGAGGTTTTATGGGTATAATTTATAAAGTAGTTCAGTTTGAAGTCGTGGCTTTCAAGTAACTCTTCACCATCAGAAAGGGCATATACTGCTTGCTAGTATAGAAAATGCAAATATTGAAAATTAGATAGAAGCAAAGTTCAAAAGCTTACTCCCAAGGGTCATCGCCAACAAGCAAAACGTCATTCTCATGATCCACATATACAAGCTTCCATCCTATCCTCTGTCTATCCTCCAGTTGTCCTTCTATACCAAATCTACGAGCTAAATCTTGTTTAAGCTCTTCATAGCCCAAGTAACGTGTGATGTCGATCGATCTTCCAACAGCACCACGCTTGTATACCTTTGAGAGCATAGAGGCAAAAAAGTTGGTACACAACTCAAAACAATGTGAAGTAGGACATAGATTTGCCAAGCTAACCTACCTTGGTATATGTCCGCATGCGAGGCATTTGAGGTGGTGGGGCCCAGGCACCTCTATTCATGAAGCTGCCATCATTTATGGTAGAATCAATTGAATTGAAGGCCATATCAGGAACTCCAAATGATTGGGAGACCATTGATGATGAGAGTTCAGGCTGTGCATCCTTGGGGTTCTCATAGCTGGAAAGCATGCCTCCGCCTGATGAGATATTGTTTGAAACATCTTTCCTTGACCCCACCAAGCTATTTGCGATCAAAGAATCAGGCATCATGGATATTCCTAACTGATTGTCCATGTTTGCTCCAAAAGCAACATTGTTTCTAGGATCACCCTGAACTTCTCCATCTTGACTATCTCTAAATACAACTGGTTGAGAACTGAAAGACATCGGGTTAGTTGTCTGCTGCAATTGGACATCATTTTGAGAAAAGCAGACAGAGGTTGCTGAAGATGAACTATCTAAATAATCCATCTGGGGAACTGCAGTATTAAGGTAGGTCTGAGGAGTCAAAAACCCATGGTTCTGGCTCTTAAAGATATTCAATGAGGGATTCCCATCAGATTTTTGTTGCAAATCTTTAACTAGATTTCTATTAGGGGATATAGCTTCTAATCCACTGGAACTCAGGAGGGGTAGAGAAGACTGGTTTGCTTCATCTGCTGCAACTGTGCCTCGATGGATCCTACCATTCATAATTGGCTGAACCGCATTTTGACAGTTGTTGGTGGATGGTGAGGTGGAACATGATGGGATATCATCCGTAACCACTGACTGGCCTCCACCTGCAGCTCCTGTTAATAAGCTACTGCAGTTTGTGGAAAGCTGATTAGTTGTCGGTGGTAGAACCTGGCCAACTTGACCAGGTAGTTCTGGTAAAATTCCTGGTTGCTGCTGGTGCTGCTGCTGAAGCTTCAGAGGCTGGGCAAAACAAAGATTAGACTGGCTATTATTTGTGGTCATTTGCTGCTGGGCAATTTGTGGCTGGGAAAGAGACGTGGAGGTGGATGTGGTTTGAGGCATATCTAGCATTTGGCTTGTTGCAAGTGACCTGGAAAAGTTCTGTGATACATCTAAGAGCTGCTTCTGCTGATCTTGGATTGGCCCAAGCTGGGATGGTTGTTGAAGTAAAGATTGTTGAGCTAGAAGTGACTGCTGCTGCTGATGCAGCTTCTGCAAAAGCTGCATCTGTAATTGGCTATCAGAGAAATGCAGCGTCTGGTTAAGTGGATCACTCGGCTGGGGTGGCATGAAACTCTGCTGCTGAGTCTGATTCATAATCTGTTGCTGCTGCGGCAGATTCTGAGTAAGGTTCCTCTGCAGCTGATTTTGAAATGATTGTTGATGCTGCAGGACATTCTGAGATTGCACCAGACTGCACACTTGCAAAAGTTGCGCCTGGACATGGTTTGTAGGCACTGATTGGTTAATTAGGCTCTGTCTTGATTGCTGACTGATATCAGACAACTGTTGCTGCGACTGCATAATGGAGCCTGCTGGGGTCAAAGTGGTAGCTGGTAACTTCTGGAGCTGGTCGAGCTGCTGACCTTGTTGGGTTGGCCTTTGGGAACCAAACTGTAAAGTGTTCTGCAGAGGAAGCTGAGGTGCTGGTAGACCTAACTGACGTGAGAGATCTGCTCCACTTCCTACATTCTGTAGAACAGAACCAGACAAAGAATGCAGATAGTTTGGCTGCATTGAGTTAGCCAGAGAAGGATTCTGTTGCATGTTCATCCATTGGACTAAGCTCAGGCCTGGAAGACCTTGCGGATCCTTCATGCCAAAGTCATCACCAAGCCAGGGCATTGTCCTCTTAAACAGGCCATCCAGATCAGAACAATCATCATCTGCAAGAAGTGACATTCTACAGATCAGAAATCTAGGATTATAGTTTATAGTTCAATGGTTTTTGAAGGTGAAAGTAATATTCATAAAATGTTCTTTAATTTTTTCTGAGATATTGCTCGCTTTTTTAAATAAGGTTTAGTAATATTTTTCTCTAGCAGAAGCTATTCAAGGAACACAAGAAAGGAAACCATGACGATTACAGAGAGAAGATGAAAGGACAAAAAGGCATATTTGTCTCCTAAATCTTATTGGACGATCATCCAATGTCCTTTTTTCAGTAAGAGTAATCATTTTCCTTTTTTCTTTAAATTTTTTCTTCTATTTTCCGTGAGAAAGGCATCCACTAATTACCAGTTTAACTTCGCGGTTACTGTGAGTAAATGGTGAAATCGAAGTTATCTAACTATCTCTCCAAAAAAAAAAAAAAAAACAGACATAAAAGTCATATTGTGATTGTAATTTGTTCACTACCTGGCATTCCAGGTAACCTTGGCCTCTTTGACCTAAAGAATGGCGGAGTAGGACAGATGAAAAACGGTGCTGTTACTGGTTCAATCTCCCAAATTGAGACTCGGTTACGCCTCTCCCCAGCAGTTGACTCATCCCAACCAACCTAATGACAGTTCAAAAGTTTGAAGGTGTCAGTACATCCCATGATTAAAGATAGCATACAAGTTATAAGAAACTTTAGCTTATATACCTGCAAGTTACGCCACTGTGAGTTCTTCCACCTCACTGGATCAAGATCACTGATGCCAGTAATTGTGCCCATATACCTTCTAGTTCCCGATTCTTCTGTCTCAAACATCATGCGGAATCGCA
Organism: Capsicum pubescens; assembly: GCA_030864215.1. Lineage (NCBI taxonomy): Eukaryota > Viridiplantae > Streptophyta > Magnoliopsida > Solanales > Solanaceae > Capsicum > Capsicum pubescens. The sequence goes on from CM061544.1 coordinate 160,670,955, forward strand.
TGCCAAGCGATACTTGACTGCTATAAGTTGCCTTGTAATACTTAGCCAACGGGATGACAAACTCTGAAGGACTTGCCCTGTTTATATTAGAGGTTTAAGAATTTTAATTACCATGATATAAAATCATCAGACAGATTGATAATTTGCAAAAGGAAACGCATAGGCCTAATAAGAAAGTTAACTCATTGACCTTGGGTTATAAAACACAGTGAATGGGCTGTTGTTTGCAGCTGCATGGGCAGCCGCTGCTAGTATACCAATATGCATGCTATCACTTGATAAAACAGATGACGATAAGTTGGTTGGCTGTCTGTTTGCCCGCCTAATCCCGAGTAGAAGCTGCTGCTTTTCGTCCCTGTCGACATAGATTACAGAACGTCAAGGATGACCAAAACATATGAACAATCAAAGAAGAGAATCCAATAGGTGACTTGGTTCTTTCGAAGCCTCAGAAGTCAGAGCCCTACATGAATCTTACTTTAGTACTCTATTAGTCTATTTTAGTCATCAGGTCATATTTACAATTATAATTTTTTTCGGATGCACAAAAAAGAGATAATAACATTAAGGTGGTATGTCATTGCCAGTATCATTATTATACCTAATAAACAAAACTGAGTCACCAGCAAAGAGCCTCTTCCCACTGACGAAGAGGCTCCACCCAGTCGTTAGCAAATGGCGTTTGGGTTGTCCTGCATCACCAGAGAAAGGTAAGTCTTAGGAAACAAGCCAAATTTTATCTAGCCTCACTTGGAAATTAAATCAATATATAGCAGCTAAACAAATGTACCGCGATAAATATGGCGGAAGGTCCACAAATTATCATGCAAGTCTCTAGCCACAAGTTCTTGAGCAGGTGGTTGCATTGAGTAATCCTGAGAATGAACAAGCAACCTATCACAAAAAAGATAGAAAACAACCAAAATGTATCAAATGAGAAACTTTAATATGCTCTTACCAGAGGCGGGAATATTTTTTCTGCAGCACGCCGAGGGACAGAAAATCCTCCATGTGTGCTTGTATCACTGGCAGTCAAGGTCTTGCAAAAAAATTCTGTTTGTGGTTTATTTGCTTTCATAGACAAATCTGATCTCAATAATGCCTCCTTGTCAAACTGCAAATGACCAAAGGTTAATATAATGAGATCTAAATTCTACCTGAATATGCTATAATCGAGATCCTCCATGACGGAGGCACACCTCACACTACCCCCCACCTCCCTCTTCCTCTTTCTCCGAATAAAAAATAAGTCAAGAACATCGCCTTTTAATGTAGACATAGCGAAGAAGAAACGTACTGAAGGAACTGGCTGCAGTGTCATTTGTGCATAAACTTCATCTGTTTCTGGATCCGCCTAATGACAAAACATACAATCATAATCGTTGAATAGCCAAGGCTTCAAAAGACCAGTTTATACTAAAGCAAGTGAAGTTTGAATGTACGTACATGCAGGGTAACATTGTGAAGGAGACAAACCAACTTTGATGGAAGGTTTGGGTAGTTTGGTATTTGGGCATCTACATCTTTCTTCATAGATGCTGCAACCTGAAAAAGTTTAGTGCAAAAGTAAAACAAATTAGACCCATGAATAACTCGGCATAAGACTATCTTAACCAGACAACCATTCTAGATTCAACACTAGCTAGCTACATGGCATACACTTCAGTTTCAGCACAGAGAAATTCTAGGAAGTAATCAAAATTTGACAAAGAAAAGGTAAAGATTCAAAATTGTCCTACTTACCTGAGAATATTCAAGTTTTGTTTACACTAAATACGTTGTTATTGTTTAACAAAACTACCATGGAAGTACATGGAAATAATAGTACTCCTACTAACTTCTCATTTCCTTCCTTTTCTCTATTTGAGTAGCTTTGTCCACCAAGTCTTAGACAATTTGGAAGAAATCAGCTAATCCTTCCGTTTAAAAAAGAATGACCTACTTTGACTTGGCACAAAGTTTAAGAAAATAAAGAGACTTTTGAATCTTGTGGCCTTTAATTAAAGTTGTGTCAAATGTACCAAAATGTCATTTAATCTTGTGGTCCTAAACATGCCATGTGGAAAACTTAAATTAAAGTATTGCCAAAAAACGAAAGGGGTTATTCTTTTTGAAACAGACTAAAAAGGAAAGTAGGTCATTTTTTTTTAAACGGGGGAGTACCTTTTTTTGTCTTTACTGGAATTTAAAGTTTAATCTTCATGATTTTTATCCCACTTTATTAAGCCAACTTTTAAGGTGCATTTTCTTTCTCATCATTAAGGTTTGCGAACTAAATTCTGAAAATTCTTCTCAACTTCTATTTTTTGGGGGATAGGATAAAAAATTGAACCCTTGTTCACTTTAGCGCAGCCATAAAGGTTACATTATTTATTCCCCTTTTTTACTCTTAACAACCCCACTACCAGATTGTTGGCAACATCATAGTCAAAGATACTAAAGATGATGTTTCCTATCTTTTCATCGTGTTCTTTTTCTAAAACCGTGTGGTAAAATACATAGTGAATGCACGTGCACATGGAAGCATATGCAGAAGCAAACAAAACAAACAACAAATATCAAATTCTGTAGAGTAATTTACATGGATAGTCACCCATGTTTTGAAAATTACTTACAAATATCATTTTTATTTCTTTTAGGATAAAAATATCACTCAACTATCCCTATTTTTTAAAAAATATACTTGATACTTCAAAAATATTTCTTCTCTCCTAGTTGACATGCCATGTCATTTTTTTTTTATATATATAATAAATAAATCTATTTAAATTATCAAATTTATTTAACTAAAACTTTATCCTTTTAAAAAAAAAAAATTACATGATATACTTATCATTGAAGAACAATTTAATTACGTACTTTAAATTTTATATTTATTTTGTCTTTCTTAAAAAATATATATATAAATTAAATTTATTCTTTATTCAATACGAAAAAAATTATTATACATGATAAAAATATAAGATAATCACACAACTTAAAGGGAAATAATTCGTCTGGTAATGCTATGCACATTACTCATCAAGGTTTGACGGGAGCCTTGGAGTAACTGGTAAAATTGTTGCCATGTGACCAGGAGGTCACAGGTTCAAGCCTTGGAAACAGCCTCGCGCAGAAATGCAAGGTAAGGCTGCGTACGATACACCCTTGTGGTGGGGCCCTTCTCCGGACACCGCGCATAGCGGTAGCTTTAGTGCACCGGGCTGCCCTTTTTATACTTTTCATAGTTTTTCTAATTTATTTATTTTACTAAATAATATTTTTTAAACTGAGTTAGTTCGAGGGGTGACTTCCAAAGCGGAGGTCGCGGTATCGATTCCCCCTAATGCCTCCTCAATCTAACTCGTCGCACGGGGTCTACCTAGTGCGGTTTATATCTCCTGCGTGGTTTACGAGTGATTACACAGTGAGGGGTTTACCCAGTGCGCACAAAGTGCTCACCACAGAGTGTTCACCCGAAGGGCAGAGACTGTGGCAGAGGTTGTAGCGACTGCGGATTTTCCTGAAGTTTCCAAAAAATATATATTTTTTTTTTTAAAACTCAAGGTATTTATATGAATTGGTACTAATTTAATATTTTTTAGTTATTTATTTCATATACTAAAGATTCTTAAAATGTAAATGAAATAAAAATAATGGCTTTCAGATTTTCATATACGTACTAAATGTACTATTTTGAAGGAAAGAAAAATTATTTAGTCATGAAACAAATTAAATTTTTTTAAAAATATTAAAAAAATAATCTAATATTACAAATGAATCTTTAAAATAGTACGCAACCAGTTATAGCTTGTTTTTTTGTGGGTTTAGGACGAGAAAAGAATATAAATTGGCTTTTAATTATATGATAATACAAAATATAGTATAATAGAAATAAAAATTATATGAAAAAACTAAATTAAAAATAATAAATTTTTGTTTTCTAAAGTTTTTTGCCTATGTTAACTTTGTGGATTTATTTGATTCATTTATGAATTTACTTGGGGAAAATTCGCAAGACGAATTCATTTTTTTATCAAAAAAATCTTGCTTAAAATTTTGCAGGTGATCTAAATGCGAATTAAGGTGATCTAAATGCGAATTAAAATTTTCAGGTGATAATTACCTTTAAGATTTTTCAATCGAATTTTGTTTGACAAAAGGAAAACTTAGATTTTCTCCTTCAAATTTTGTTTGATAGAAAAATTTGTAGGTTTTTCATCGAATTAGTTTGGTTGAAAAACTTGTAGAGAATTAGGTTAGCGGTAAATTCTTTTGCAAATTTTCAATAATTTTTTTTTACGTAATTTAGATTTTTCTTCTTGTTTATAAGACGTAAGTTTGAATAAATGAATTTGAAGAATTAAATAAGTTTATGATGATTTTAACAACATGGCATGCCAATTAGGAGAGAAGAAGGTTTTTAAAATGTCAAGTATTTTTTTGAGGAAAATAGAGATAATTGAATGATATTCTTGTCCTAAAAAAACAAAAGTGATATTTGTAGGCAATTGTCAAAACCTGAGTGACCATCTGTGGAAATTACCCAATTCTGTATAAGCATAAATCTACAGATACTGATACAAGGTTGCATGTTACACCAGAGACACCATAATAGGAGAGAAGAAGGTTTTTAAAATGTCAAGTATTTTTTTGAGGAAAATAAAGATAATTGAATGATATTCTTGTCCTAAAAAAACAAAAATAATATTTATAGATAATTATCAAAACATGAGTGACCATCTGTGAAAATTACCCAATTCTGTATAAGCATAAATCTACAGATACTGATACAAGGTTGCATGTTACACCAGACACCATAATAGATTGGGGGGAAAAAAGGTGTGATCCTAAAGTAAAAAAATGAGTCTTACTATTGGATATGAAAAGAACGAAATAAATACAATGTATTCTACTATCAAAATCAACAATTAACACCAATTATTTTACCCATGCACGTCAGCAGCCTGACATAAGTAGTACTTTCTCCGTCTAAAAAAGAATAATTTTAATATAAAATTTTAAAATAAAATAAAAAAATTTATGGTCTTAAATTAAAATTATATCAAATATATAAAAATATTCTAATTGAAATTAAAATATTACAAAAAAAAAAAAAAACACTTTATTTAAAATGAATTAAAAAGAAAATAGATCATTCTTTTTAAGTGGAAGGGAGTATAAATACAAGGTGTAGGTGCGCCATATAAAATGTATAAAATTTTGTTCTTTCCGGCACCCGACTATTTCTGCCGACACATTCATGTAATTTAAATCTTAACCTCATAACTTTTACCCACTTAATTAACCACGAAAAATTTTTCTTAGAAGTCACAAAACGATTTATTTTACTCTTTTTACCCCTTCAAAAGAATTTCCAATCTTTTGCTTCTGGGTTGAATCAAAAATCTTAAGAAAGAAAAACATAAAGGGGTCGTTTGATAGATTGAATGATCAAATGAGAAAAATAAGAGATATCTCATATAACTAGTTCATCCCATATGGGATAGTAATTCCACTATTTCAATACAAATTGTGAATTAGTTAAACCTCATAGAATAAAATTAATTCTAATTCTTATTCGAAATTTTTTTTCCCGCACCAAACGACCCCGGACTGGAGTGTTTACCATCCGACGAATCCCTCTCGTCAAGTCGCAAAAGGGTCACAGTTGAATTATTAAAAAAGAAGTACCTGTTCACTGTGACCTTGAGGAAAGTAGACGACGTGGGTCCCAGCAGCCGGTAGGTTCACCAGAGGACCGGCGCAGGCCTGCCATAGTTCTGAGTTTATGCTCTTCTTCTCTACTGCAAAAATAAAAAAATAAAAAAACACCATTCAATTTTTAACACACCCTTTATTTATTTATTATTTTACAACAAATCAAAGTTTTCCAATAAAAAAGACCCCAAATGTAAAAATGGGTTTGAAAAAATAAAGGAAAACTATTTATTCTTGGTAGATTGAAAAACTATGAAAAAAGTAAAAGAATATTTTTCCAAGAAAAGACTCATTTGTTTTGCTTAGCAACTTTTAACAAACGTGCAAGTGTTTTCATCTTTCTTTCCAAGGAAAAAAACATAGTTTACATGTTATTGAGGAAAAAAAAGGACATAATATGACAATAAAAGTAAAAGGAAAAAACAATATTTTCCAGGAAAATTCATTGGAAAGAAGAGTAAAATTAAAGTTTGAAGAAATAGACAAAAGTTGAGAAAGAAAAATAGCTTTGTCTCTTTGATTCCACGATTCTTACAATGCATCTGCTTATTACTTTACTTGAGAAAGTATATACGTACCAAAAAATATAATATTTATTATATGTATTATATTTATGATATTGACAGACCTTCGGCAGGATTCCCGTTGGCAGTATGCTGCTGAACTCCGGCACCGTTCGCCGGCGTTTTCATTTTCTCTTTATATCTTTCCAGATAATAAAAACAAGAAAGAGTACCCAGATATTCTCACCGGAGATTCATCTCATCAAACTCCGGCAACACAAAAAAAATAAGAAACTCAATAGATTTTTTGTACTCTGTATTATGCTCCCTTGAGCTAAGAAATGCAAAAACGAAAACCAGAGTGTTCGCCGGCGGGAATAAGGGGGTAAGTTTTCCAGCGAACAGTGGCCGGAAAACGAGGAAGAAAGAGAAAGAGGAGAGAGGGTGAGGGTGAGGGTGAGGGTGGGGGAGAGACAAAGGAAGCTTTGGAAAAAGAAGGGGTGTTGAGGATAGCAGAGACCAAATGCTGCAGTTTTACTTTAAATTGCCCCCGCTTCAACTAGACACACACTATCTTCTCTCTGGGTGTGTTTGGTATGATGACATTTTCCTATTTTTCCTTCTATAACTTGGGAAAAATAATTTTTAAACGAACTCATTTTTCTTTCTTTGAATGAAAATGTCTTTCCTCATATGTCAAAGAAAAATTATTTTTAAAAAAATATTGAGATGGAACTTATGAAAATTTCAAATCAAAATATGAATAAAATGATTAAAATAGATCACATATTTAATAAATTATCAAAATAGATTAAACGTAATAATTTATTACGTTTTATACCTTTTTTAAAACGATTTGATTGCGGATGTGTACAGTAAAAAAGTTTTAGTAAAACGTAATACTCCCTCCATTTCATAATAAATGAATTATTGAATTTTGACACACATATTAAGAAAAAAAGTATTAAAGACATAAATTTAACACAACTTTTCATTTTTACCCAAACAAAAGAAAAAGTTTACCTTGTAATATTTTTTCAAAAGTTAATTGGTTGTCAAATCATAAGGGTAAATTTGAAAAAAAAATCAATGATTCACTTATTTTGAAACATTAATAAATACTTCAACAATTCACTTATTCCGAAACGGAGAGAGTAATAATTTATTACGTTTTACAAAATATTTTTATAAAACGTAATAATTTATTATGTTTACATGATTTGACATAAAGAAGTGATTTGATAGTACATTGAGTTTTTTTAAAAAAATTATAAATTAAAACTTTATAAACTTTTTAACTTTTATAAATTAAAACTTTTTATTACAATTTATAAATTATAACTTTTTATTACGTTTCTTACCAATTTTTTTAAAAAGTTATTGCTTCATTTTGTCAAATCAAGTACTATCTAGCTCACTCTTTTTTATTTTTCCTTTCATAAATCGTATTAAGAAGTTACTTTTTAATAAATATAAAATTAAAAAATACGTAATTATAAATTTATTTTATTAATATGTAATGAAAAATTACATTATTTTTAAAATTTGATCAGATGAACGTATAATTGTTGATGTCATGTCTCATACGAACTGACCGAATGATTAAAAATGTGTAGTTAAATATTATGTTTTAAAAAATATATTATATTTTTAATTAGAGAAACACACGCTCATGTAAAGTTAAAATTTAGGTAGAAAAAATATATATTTTCTATTCACCAATCAAATATCATAAAATATTTTTTGAAAAAATATTTTCCACTCATTTTCTAGAAAATATTTTTCATTTTCCATCATACCAAACACACCCTTGTCTGTCACTTTTCTCTCTATATGTAAACTTATATTTTGCAATGAAAACTTTTTCAGAAAATGTCCTTTTCCTTTTTCTCTCTCTTTCTTTCTCTTTCTCTCTGTCTTGCTTTCTTGCTTGGGTGTTCCTTCTTCTTTCTCTTTCTTTTTTCCTTTGGGTGGATAAATAATACTCCATCATAAGTACAGTATGTTTTTTTTTGAAAAAATATATATTCTGTGTTTGTGGCTATGGCCTAGCAAAGTTGACCATTGAGGTGAAACTTCAAAAGGATGTTTTTTTTTTTTTGGTTTCCCAAAATATTTCACAGTCGGCAATCGTGAGACTAATCCTTTGTTCCTCGATCAATATATTTTAAGGTAGGAAACTGACCACAGAATTTGCTCCATTCGCCAGAGGCGGGGATCGAACCTTCAACCTCTTGCTTAAGGAAAATAGCGCTGAACCGCTATGCCAACTCTGGTGGTTCAAAAGGATGCTTAATAAGTATGATTAGTGATAATAATACAGTTGAACTTTTTCTTATATATTTCCTCCGTCTCAAATTATCCGTCTCAAATTGAGATGACATATTGATTAAGAAAAATAATTAATAACATGATTAGTTTATCATAGTACCTCTATTAAATGATGTTTATATTTTAATTTGAAAAAAAGTAACTAATGTAAAGAGTAAAACATGAAAAAAAAATTATCTCTTTTTAATTAATGAAAAAAAAAAGTAAAATAAAAAATTAAATTAGAAAATTTAAGACAAATAATTTGGGACGAAGAAATACCTTATTATTCCTTTTTAGACCTCCTTGTGCAATTGAGGAGAGAAGGAACTTTTTAAAATATGGTCTCACTTTAAAAAAAAAAAAAGGAAAGGAATAGGGTAAAGAATGAGGGACATAATGGCGAATCAACACTTACCAAAATAAAAATTTAAATAATCAACAAATTGAATAACTTAGTAGCCATTCCGCTATGAAAATTAAAAATTTTCGAAGTTGGAGTTGAAATTGGAGTTGGAGTTGTGTTTGGTCATGTTTTTTTTTTTTTTTTACTTTTGAAGAAACTTTTTTAAAATATGATTTTATGCCCCAATTTTTACAAATTATCAAAATCACTCAACTAAAATTTACCTACTAACGAAAAAAGAACACAATTAGCCATTTTTATAAAAATAATTACATATACATGGTTATATTTAATGAATTTCAATTATTACATATATAATATTTACATTAATTGCCGTTTCTCATATTTGAAAATTTTAAATACGGATGCTATATAAACAGATCACTACTTCTTATTTTTTAGATAACAAATATTATCTTTCAAACAAATTTATTTTTTTAGAAACTTATTTAATTTATTTTCCTTATTTTCCATTCCTAAAAAATAAGAAATGATGAGTTGTTATTAAATTTTAGGGTACCGCTAATTTATTTCTTTAATTTTCTTATACATGAAAGATTTTACTGTATGTGAATAAATTATTTCTATGTAAAACATACTTTGCATATTTATGGTATATTATATCATATACCATAAATATATAAATATGCTTAGTATGTTTTTCTATACTTTGTATATTTATATATGTGTGTATATGGTATATATATGGTATAAACTTCATATATAACATACTTTGTATATTTATGTTATAAATATAATACTTTATATATTTATGGGTATAAATATAATACTTTGTGTATAAAGATACCAATTATTATGGTATATAAAGGTAGCAATTGCAGTTTAAGGTATAAATTTGTTAAATTGGACATATTTTTTTATGAAAAATATGTAGCACCGATTTATATTTTTAGCATATATATGGTATAAACTATTTATATTTGAATAGTATAATAAAGATGTACACAATATAATATATATAATCAAATTGAAAATGAGAATAATTTGTGGCAGTGGTAAACTAATCTGCTACAACTTTATAAATTCCATAAATATAGAAAACGATTATTCATTATTAATTACACGACTATAATTCCTTAAACATCTGTATCACAATAGAAAAATTATTATTATTATTATATTATAGTAATTAGGATCATTAGCAGTAAAATAACGTCTTAAATAAGGGAGAAAATTAAACAAGGGAGAAAAATAATGATGAGAGAGAAACAACAACAAACCCAGTATATTCCCACATAGTGGGGTCTGGGGGGTAAGATGTACGCAGTCCATACCACTACCTCCGGAGAAGTAGAAAGACCGTTTTCGATAGACCCCGGCTCAAGACACGAAATAATACACAAATCCTTAATAAAGCATGGAACAAGATGACAGTACATACCTACGCCACCCATAAGGAATAATAATCAAAGAACAGTAAACAAACTCGTAATAAAGCATGCAACAAGGTGTCATAACAAGAATAATACCCTACCAAGTAATGCCCTACCCCAGCGACCCAAAATGACACTAGCCTTCTATCCGAATCCGCGTCCTCCAGATCTTTCTATTTAGGGTCATGTCCTCCGTGAGCTGTAACTGCTCCATGTCCCGCCTGATAACCTCTCTTCAGTATTTCTTCGGCTTACCCCTACCCCACTTGAAATCGTCCAAAGCAAGCTTCTCGTACCTATGAACCGGGGCATTCGTGCCCCTCCTCTTCACATGTCCGAACCATCTCAAACGGGCTTCTCGCATCTTGTCCTCCACCGAAGCCACTCCAACTTTTTCTCGAATAGTCTCATTTCGATCTTTGTCACCCCTAGTAAGCCCACACATCCAACGCAATATCCGTATTTTCGCCACCTTCAATTTTTGAATGTGAGAGTTCTTGACTGGCCAACATTCCGCTCCATACAACATGGTCGGATGGACTGCCACTCTGTAGAATTTGCCTTTAAGCTTAGGCGGTACCTTCCTATCACACAACACCCCCGAGGCGAGCTTCCACTTCATCCATCCCGCCCCAATCCGATGGGAGACATCCCCGTCAATCTCACAATTCCCCTGAATCATGGACTCAAGATACTTGAAACTATCTCTCTTACACACCGCCTGGAAATCCAACTTTACTACCACCTCGTCTTCCTGCCTCAAAATGATGAGAGAGAAAAAGTGATATATATTAATTAGGATAGAATTAAGTTTGAAATTACAATTATCTTATCTTTTAAAACTGCTATATACGTAATATTGAAAAAGTAGTGTTATAAGGAGAGTTTTATGTAAAAATTTAAAAGATTGAGGTTATATGTAATAATAATAAAAGTGGAATTGGAGTTAGAAAATTGGGAAAACACCAAAAAACTATTTTTGCTTTTCAGAAAAAAAATTTAAAATTATTTTCTAAAATTTTTATGGCCAAACACCACGAATTCCAACTCCGAATTTTTTTTCCAAAAAATAGAGAAAAATATTCATGGCCAAACGGGCTCTTAGATTCTCCTTTAATATGTCTCTTCCTTTTTCTTTTTCTATCTCCGGATGAAGAGATTCCTTTTTATCCATCAAAGTTGTATAACAATAAAGATAAATTTTGTGTATTATTTCATTTTTTTAAAGATTTCATTGGATATATATTATTGTTATTATTATTATTATTATTATTTATTATTATTATTATTATTATTATTATTATTAGTAGTAGTAGTAGTATTAGTATTATTAGTGTAAAAATTCTATCATTGTATAATTTTAAATATTGTAAAACTTGATATAACCAATTTAATTGATAAATAAAAAGTTCAAAGTTTACTTACACTAACAATACATATAACTTAAAATCAATAAATTATATTCTCTTCATTTTCTTTTATATATTTTAATTAAAAAAGACACCAAAGTTTTAAAAAGTTCATATAGTTTTTTAAATCTTAAAATCTTAGATTCAAGAACACATATAATACCCTAAAATACTCTTTAAATCTTATAGTATTAATATGTCATGAATGTTACAATTAAAAATTATTAATATAAAAGCTAAAATTCCTTTTTAATTTTTATTTTGAAAAAAGTACAAAATAAAAACAATTACCCACTAAAAAATAGTCTCGGTGAACTACAAGGGTTGGTGTGGTGGTTCAGCACCTCACCCCTTAAGTAAGAGGTTGGGGGTTCGATTTTCACCTCTGGTGAATGGAGAAAACTCTGTGGCCAGTTCCCTACCGCTTAGTGCACTGACCGTGGAACGGAGGATTAGTCTCATGGCTACCGACTGTGGAAATACCTTGGGAAACCAAAAAAAATAGTCTCGGTGATTTTATAATGTAAGAAATAAATTGTTGTTGGCTATAATAATTACCTCATTTGCTTGTAAATTGAGGTATTTTTAAATTGAACAAAGTTTTAATACTATTAAAAAAAATTATGAATAATTTTCACACTTATTATTTTGTGATCATATATAATCATTATCACTGCCTGTCAACCATCATCGTAGTCATCAATTGTCCGTCACCACCATCACAACTAATCACCTTTACCATCAAAACCACCTTTATTGTCAATGACTACTATTGATCACCAACACATTTAGTCGTCGTTATCCCTGCCTCTATCTCCTCCTCCGTTGTTAGTCATTATCATTAATGCAATCAATCTTTACAACCATTTATACCATCAAAATTAGTACCGCCACCAACTACCACCAAAACCATCATCAACCATCACTGCTGACATAGACAACTATTAACATCAAGAACTCCACTATCACAATCATCATCACTACTATCAATTGTCCTCAACGCATTTGTCATTACATGACCAATCATTTCCAAAATCTAGTGAATATAAATATTTTATTTTCTTATGAAATAATAATTATTTTTTTATTAGATTTATCTCTTTTAAATATTTATTCGAATTGGAAATTCATTATGTTTAAAATAAATAAAATATGCATAGATATAGAAAACAAATAATCTTAATCTTATATATATATATATATCTTAATCTTATTTACCCTTGGTAGCACGATATTTAACTCTCAATTTTCACCCCAATAAACATTGTGAAAAAAGAGGAGAGTAAAATTTGGGAAATGCAATGATACTCTAAGATTGACCCTTCATGAACTGTAGACCATCACTTTCACCATTATCTTTTTAGCCCTCATTAATGTCGACAATGACTATTGAGTATAAGAAAATACTTTCTCGATACTTGTCACATTTTAAGTTGACACATTTATTAAAAAAAATAATTAATAATATAATTATTTTATTATTATAATCTTATTAAATAATATTTACATTGTATCTTGAAATTAATTTTTAAAAAAGTAATTAATGTTAAGAATAAAATAGAAAAAGAAAAATTATTTTCTCTTAATATGTCAAAAATAATAAATAAAAATAAAAATTTAATTAAAAAATTAATGACAAATAAAAATAAAGAGAGGAAATAAAAAGGTAATAAAACAATACTAATTTGAGAATGATTGTCACAATTCACTAGAGGAAAAAAGTTAATTTGGACTTCATTTCTTTTAAATCTTCATTGGAATTTTTCTGCTTGAAATACGTTTTTGGAAAAAATTATTTCATGCATTGGCTGTATTAGTGTTCATTTTATATAAAACTAAACTAATTGTGACAATTGATATTCTAAGTATTGTATTACTTTTTTTTTTGGTCAAGATAAGTATTGTATTACTTGATTCTTGTTGATCTATTATATTTTTTAAGAAAAATTTAGTTAGAGGTGTATTTTATTAAATTTATTTTTTTAATAATGCTATAAAACTTTAAATTTAACTATTTTTTTTTTTTGTATAGTTACTTAATATTAAGAATAAAATAAAAGAAGATTAATAAAATTTTCTTAATTTATTAAAATGGATGAATAAAATAAAACATCTATATTTAATAAAAAGATGAAGTAAAATAAACGAATTACTATATATTTTGTTACTTCCCACTTGTCCATGCAACTTTTTGATTTTTTAGGATTCTCTTATGTAAGTTGACAGTAGTTGACGCAAAGCACTCTTGTTATTATTAATTTGTGCCAATATTTTTTTCAGTGTACAAACAATACTAGTACTTTACTAGATTAATATAGTAAAGTACTAGTATATACAAACAATACTAGTACTTTACTAGATTATTTTTTGTGCTACAACTTAGCATTAAGAAATAGCTGGAAGACACTTATGACTGACTATAGCTATAGGTTATATATATATTCTCCCACAGAATATAATCATAATAATTAGCCTGATTTTCTTGCTATAGTCTTAACAAGATTGAGTAAAAATTAATGCAATAATTGTAATCTCAAACACTCAAACTAAAGGTGATGTAGAGTAATTGAATTTATCTATACATATCCGAATTATGACAGGATATTTGCCTTTTTGTAAAAGAGGGTTGTAACATTAGTTAATGTGGTCCTTTTTTTTATCCAGATGCTACTTTGGCTCTTGAAATGGAAAAATTGAAGTTAATGAAGCGGAGTCTAGGCTTAAACTTTGCATATACTACTACTTTTTCAAGACTATTTTTCTTCATCTAGATTTGTCACCTTCAAGTATATTTATGATGACATAATTCTGTTTGGCTCAGTTAGATTTACTAAAAAGCAATAATGGAAAACGAAAGTTTTTTGAAGTACTAAATGAAATTACATCCAATTAACATACCAAAAGGGAAATTGAGTGACAATGAAGTATACATCCCCATGCTACTTGCGAGGTTTCTATCAAATAGATGCCACTTCGACTCTCTCTAGGTTGTTGTGATTTTGTTGTTAAATAAATATAGTTTAAGTCTTCAAGAATACTTTGAATATAATCTTGCTAATATATCCTTGAGTTTAAATATAATAATCAATATCAACTTGGAAAGAGATAAATCTAATTAGGGGTGAGTTGATAAAGTTATCTTTCACTTTTTAGGAATAAGTAGTCTATTAAAGGATGTGCTCAAGCCAAAAGAATATTATTTAGGAACGAAGGGAGTATCCTATACTGTCTCTCTTCTACAATTTCAACAAATTTTCAAAAAAATATATGTAACGACTTGATTTTTTGTGAATTATGCATTTTTATGTGATTTAATTATTTTTCTTCCTCTCTGTAATTGCTACATGATATTTCTAGGGTGTAAGGATGATTGTCATGGGTTTCAATGCATTTCAACGTGATTTGTGTGAATTTGTGATTTTTGGAGGTTAAAAAGGCTTTTTAGTTGACTTCTATCAATATTTTTTGTTCTGTGGCTCAGATGGTAAAACAAACCGCGCCAGTAGATTCGAAACATCGATTTTGGGTTGGTAGAATGGTTGATATAATTTTATGACTTTTATATCTCATTTCGACTCTTGATTTGAGAAATTGTGAAATTGATTCTCGGTGGTCAATTCTATGAAAACAACCTCTTTTAAAAAATCTAATGTTTTCATTGAGTCCAGAGCATCAAATTGATAGGGTATCATATTTCATTTGCATTCTCGAGATTCCATATGAATCCCGAGGGGTCAACGGAGACTTGAAATTTTCCAAGTCTGAAGTTGGGGCAACATTAGCTGATGCAGTTGTTTAAGCGATCCTATGATCGCTTAAGAGACCAAGAGGCTGCTTAAGCGACCAACTGATGTGTCCCTAACGTCTTAAACGACGACCTGGTCACTTAAGACACTTAAGACATTTCTTCACACTTTAATACATACATTCCCTTGGATGGACTTAAGACATTCTCAAACACATCCATCTTCATGAACGTGCCTTGAGGGCTTTGTAGTTCCCGAGCTTGGCTCCTAGTGAATGGTCTTGAACCCTTTATTCCCGTATCATCCTTTCCATCTTGAAAGGAGTTTGACCTCAAACTCACGGCTTCATCATCTTTAATGGTGTCAATACGTGAAAGGTCACACACGTTGAACGTATTATGTACTTGGTATTCTGGAGGCAGGTCTATCTTGTACACATTATCATTGATCCTTTCAAGTACTTAGAAAGGACCATCACCTGTCGGCATAAACTTGGCCTTCCTTTGGGTTGGAAATCGATCTTTTCTATGGTGTACCCACACCCAATATCCCTGACAGCGGTCAAGCGCACACACAAGTGTATGTGGTCTTATCAAGTAGTAAAGTGGCCTAATGAAAGTCAAGTATCGATCCCACAGAGACTTGATCTAACATTTATTCTATTCTAGTTCACAATTTTGATTCAATTGATGCAAGCATAACCAAAAAGAGAGTTTTGAAATTGTAACTTGGAATTAAAGTAAATAATGCGTAAATAAAAGTCTTGGAACAATCGATAGGAGAAAACCCAGGGTTAAAATCACTCTGAACAATCATACTATGTTATTGAACTTCATTCGTTAACTTGCTTATCTTGGTTGTTGATTCGTAGGGTTAATTGCATGATCTTGGTCTGCCGACCTTTAATTGTTTTCCTAATATGGACATTACAACTACATCATTTAGTGGGGATGTAATAATCCAATTAAGTATTTAAAGCTATCATCCTACGTTTTAATCAAGTAAGATATCTAAGTACATCCCTGTCCTAGATACTAATTCAAATTCTTTATTTCATAAAATAATAAAAAACATACTTTATTTATTTCCACATTCTATCTCCCTATTCCCTCTCTCGAGATCAAAAGGTCGACAATATATGTATTTTATGGGTGATCAATCCTTAAAATAATTAAAAAAAGAATAAACAAACAACCAATAATGATACAACAACAACAACAACAAACCCAGTGTATTCCCACCAAGTGGGGCCTGGAGAGGGTAAAATGTACGCAGTCCATACCGCTACCTCCGAGGAAGTAGAGAGGCTGTTTCCGATAGACCCCCGGCTCAAGATAAAGAATAGTTAGCAAGGTCAAAGTAATACATGAAAACAAGATTGGTGGCATAATCAAAATAAGAAATAAGGACTAATAAAAATAGAAATACGAGAGACACGAAAATAAGAGTAATATAAAAATAACAAATAAGAAAAGGACACCCACCTAGTAATAGTATACACTAGAAGCTCCTACCCTAACTATAAGATACAACCCACCTCGCACTAGCCTTCTACCCTTATTCGCGACCTCCGCACCTTACTATCTAGGGTCATGTCCTCAGTAAGCTGTAACAACTCCATGTCATGTCTAATAACCTCTCTCCAGTATTTCTTTGGCCTACCTTTACTCCTTCCGAAACCATCCAAAGCTAGACTCTCACACCTTTGAACTGGGGCATACGTGCCCCTCCTCATCACATGCCCAAACCATCTCAGCCTTCCCTCCCGTATCTTATGTTCCGCCGACGTCACTCCCACCTTCTCCCGGATAATCTCATTCCTAACTCTATCCCCTCTAGTAAGTCCACACATCTAACACAACATTTTTATTTCCGCTACCTTCAATTTTTGAATGTGGGAGTTCTTGACTGGCCAACACTCTGAACCATACAAACAACCAATAATGATAAGCAAATTAAATGAATTTAATCCAAAATAATAGTACTCATGTTCTTGGCTTTAACCTCGGAAAGGAAGTTTTTTATTCACTCATAGCCATAATCAACATCCAATTAATTGTATGAATGATTAAACTCATAAATAAAGCTAAATTAAATAAATAAGAACCTAAATTTTTTTTAGTAGCCTCCAAAGTTGTTCCAAGTGATCTAGGGGTTCCAAGATGTCCCAAGATGGTCAAAACGTGTTTTAACACGTTATATTTATAGTATACAAGTCATAAACCCACTTGGATTAGGTTTCCACGTCTTTTTCCTTCAGTTGGGAAGAATTATCCTAATTTTAGGCATCACCGCATCGTGGTGACATGCCAGTTCAGAATTGTCCAAAATCTGTCAACATCCAGTATCTCGTCGCAATTTCAACGCGTCACGGCGCCTTCTTAAACCCCATTAATACCTACACGCGCCAATGGGTCACTAATTTAGGCCTCTTCTAAATCCAGTGTGTTTTACACGCGTCCATTGGCCTCTTTTAAAGTCCACACGCGCCCCATACATTTCAGGGGTCCAAATTGCATCAATTTTTGTATTGTGCTTTCGTTGAGCCATTTTGAGTTGTTTCCACTTGATTTAAAGGTTGAATATCCTTCATATATCATCATAATCCATTAACCAAGCATCCTATATCATTAAACACAACAATTTAGAGTTCAAAACAACACAACATCCTCAACGGTGAACTAGAAACACGAGCTAAGCATAGGCTAATTTCACTTTGATCTTTAACTCATTCTTTCGACTCTTGTCTTGATACAATTGACCCTTGAACATCACCAAAAAGTTGTTTCACATATAAATACATAAAAAAACCTTAGTAACTCGTTGAAACACATTAGAACCCAACACGAAAGACTAGACAAGCACCTAGCTCAAACAAGTAACACTAGTTTTCTCGGTTGAACTCTAAATGCTCAAATTAAATCAAAACTCATGTGAAACCACCATTAAACATTGTAAAAACATACTTGGATACATGAATGCTCATTTATATCATTATCAACACATATATCATAAGAATCATCCTCAAAACAAGGTCAAAAAGGCTAGAATAGTAACGCTAGAATGAATAAATACACCCAACATCACTCCTGATTCCAACACAAGTCTTCTTTTCCCTTTGTTGGATCTTTTTTCAACTTCTTGGTTCTTTTTATCAAGCCTTAGCCGCACCTTTTCATGTAACCTTTTCATGGCGTCGGCCCTTTTGCTTAAGATCACTAGACAAAAGGGTTAAATCCAAAGGGGTAAGGGGGTTTAGGCCGTATACACACTCAAAAGGATTCATACTCGTACTTGATTGGATAACACGATTGTAACAATTAAGGGTAAATTCTCATACTAATAAGTCATTTTACCTTTAACCATAGATCGTAGCATAGAACCCAAGGTCCTATTTACTACTTTCGTTTGGCCATCGGTTTGTGGATGGCAAGAGGTGGAGAGTAACAACTTCGTACCTAGCCTACCCCACATCGACTTCAAAAAGTGACTAAGGAACTTGGAGTCCCTATCACTAACAGTGGTCCTCAGAATTCTATGTAGATTAACAACATGTTCAACAAATAATGAAGCTACACTAGAAGCACCCTCACTTTTAGAGCATGGAATGAAATATTCCATTTTGGAGAATCGATCAACCACCACAAATATGCTATCCTTACCTTTTCTTGTCCTTGGAAGACCCAAAATAAATTCCATATATATATCAAGCCAAGGACGTAATGGAGTGGAAAACGGGGTATACAATCTTTGAGAGAGAAAGTAGGATTTGGCACTCCTACAATACATACATTGGTTGCAAACCTTAACAACATCTTTGCACATATTTGACCAATAGAATTGTTCCTCCGAAATTTCGAGGGTATTTCTAAACTCTAAAGTGCCCCATTAGGCCACCATCATGTGCCTCTCTCACAAATAATTCTTTCTATAAATTAGAGGGCACACATAACCGTCTTTCCTTAAATAAGTAGCCATCAAGCTTGGAATAAGAGGGGGAATTCCTATCTGTGATCCACCTTTCCCTACCCAACTCTTCATATTCCCTAAATATAGGAGCAAAGTGAGGGTACTCAAGATACAATGACTTGAGGCTTTCAAATACCATCAACTTGGAAGACAAAGTAGGAACAAGTACATGTTTCCTAGACAATGTATCGACAACTACATTCTCCTTACCCTTTTTGTATTGAATGACATAGGGGATGGTTTCTAGGAATTCAATCTACTTAGCATGCCACTTATTCAACTTGTCTTGGGCCCAAAGATGTTTCAAAGATTCATGGTCCGTTCGGATCACAAACTCTTTGGGCCACAAGTAGTGTTGCCAATTACGTAAAGCTCTAATCAAGGTGTACAAATCTAGATCATAAATGGAATAATTTAGAGTCGCGCCCTTAAGCTTTTCACTAAAGTAGGCAATGGGTTTAAGGTCTAGCATCAAAACAACCCCTATACCTACTTTACTAGCATCACATTCAACTTTAAATATTTTATCAAAGTTGGGTAATTGTAACAAAGGGGAGGAAATGAGCATAACTTTCAAGGTCTCAAAGGCCTTAGCTTGTTCATCACCTCACTTAAATGGTTGGTATTTTTGAATGAATTCGGTCAAAGGGGAAGCAATGGTGCTAAACCCTTTGACAAATCATTTATAAAAACAAGCCAATCCATGGAAGCTTCAGACTTCACCAATGGATTGTGGAGTTGGACAATTTTTAACAGTGTCTATCTTGGATTCATCCACTTCGACCTCTCTTGAACTAACAACAAAACCCAAGAAAATAACTTTATCAACACTAAAAGAACACTTCTCAAGATTAACATACAATTTCTTCTTTCTAAGGACATCAAAGACACTTCGCAAATTCAACACATGTTCTTCCATGGACTTACTATAGACCAAGACATCATCAAAATACAAAACAACAAATTTTCCAATGAACGGTTTCATCACATGATTCATTAACCTCATGAAAGTGCTAGGAGCATTATTTAGGCCGAATGGAATGACCATCCAGTCATAGAGATCAAATTTGGTCTTGAAGGCGGTCTTCTATTCATTAGCGGGTTGCATTCTAATTTGGTAAGGTCAATCTTGGAAAACACACAAGAACCATTCAACTCATCTAGCATGTCATCTAATCTAGGAGTGGGATGGCGATAATTTACCGTGATTTGTTGATGGCTCGGCAGTCCATACACATGCTTCATGTTTCGTGTTTCTTTGGCAAAGATAACACCCTTTCAAGATTAAAACTCATAAAACAATATCAACGACCCAAGTTCAAACCAACACCTTTAAGATTTGGATCCACACAACAACACCAACAACATTCAAGGTTCTTGAACTGCAACAACAATACCAACAATAATCGTTCAAGCTCACTTGGATTTAGACTCAAGGTGTTAGAGAAAAAGAAAGCTAACATAAGAAACTACCAAAACACATAAAATACACCTAGATCTATGACTCAAATCTCGGCCAAGACACAATAAGAACAACAACTTTCTTGGCCAAGAACGCCAACACGTAGAACACTTTTTTTTTGAATTTTCTAGCAAGCAAGCCCAAGATTGATCTTATGGGAAAAAAATCAGCCTTAGATGTGATACCAAATATAACGAAAAACCCATAAAGACACAAAAAATAGTCTACAAACACGGCACAAAAGAGTCCACTCACGAGAAGAACAAACAACCCAAGAACGGATACAAGGTGACAAATACAACAAAACACGATTTACAATATATTAAAGGATAGATAGAGTGACAAATGCTTATGTAACTACTAGAAACCCTAGAATGTATCAAGTTCTTAAACTTCTAATACCTACAAAAATAATCACCACACTCTTAAGGTGATATAAGAGGGATGTTACCCCCTCAAGCACCAATATTTCAAGCCAAAATACAACAATAGTGATTCCACACTAATGCTACCCTAGTTACGAATTTGGTCTACTCTCACAAGAGAGGAAATGTCTTTCAATGTTTCATATTAATAATCAAATAAGGATGAAAGACCTATTAAGGGACTATATATAGTCTTATTACAATTGAAGGACAAAAGGCCAAAACACCCTTAAAGAAGGGTGGGCACTTATGGAGCGTAAATTGGGCATGTGAAATCCCTAAAACACCCTTAATAAAGATTCCCTTTAATGCTCCAAGGTCGTGTCTCTTCAAACAACCCCAAACCACCTTCCACACACGACTTTGCCTAATGGAATGCTCAAAATAGCCTCTTCATGCATGCTCTCTTCCCCTCAATGTGACCACAAGCGGATCCTTTACATATTAGACTCGAATGATGTCTTCAAAATCTATAATATCCATTAGGATCATATCATTATTGGTAGTTAGAGAGATTATTTGCCACATATGACCGTGTGGGTTTTCCATGAGTTGTCGCCCTAATATTTATATATTTGGTGGAAATTGCCTAAGTTTGAATTTATGTCGTATTAATGACATAATATTTTACATCTTACTCTACTAGTACATGGACTAAAATGGATCATGAATGGTTGACTTATTGAGTGAATTTTTAGCTCACGTGCTTAAGTATTGGTTGAATTTTTGAAATTCTTATTCTGATTTGATTGTGAGAATTACATCCTCACATCATATATACATTCATGAGGCATTGGTATCACTATGGAAATATGATTTTTTCTAACAAAAATATGATATCTTTAAAAACCCTCTATCGAAGATCAAGTGTTGGAGATGAGTTATGGATATTGGATTATTATCGGTGTTAATTATTGGATTTTTTATGGATTGCAAAACTTCCATGGGTCCTACTTCGGGAGAAATGCTCAGTATATGTATATGGAGGTTGTGCGAAAACCTCAGACTTGTCTTATCATCATTTTACTCATTATTATTTGCATTGCATTTCATTCTTTATGTACCCTTTGTGTTGTACTTTTGTGTTTGAGTTAATGTCTATCTTTTGGTACTTCTTTTTCGTACTTGTACTTGATATATGTGCTAATATTTAAAACTGTTAGTAGAGATGGTGTGGGCTATCATTTGAGATATTTTTTTAACTGCAGGTGACATGCCTATAATATGTATTTTGTATATTTTATTTTCTACTTTGCTTAGTTGGCCTATGATACCTAATGAGTACAAGTGGACCATACTCATCCCTATTGTGCCCTTTCGGTGTAGATCTAGGTATGAGTGCGCCACATGACAACTGATTTTCAGGCGGTGATTGGATACTTTCGAGGTAGTGGTTGCTCTATACTTCCAGAGTTGATCTCCTACCCCATATTATCTATTTTATATCTTAGTTGTATTCATAGACAGACTTGTATTCCTTTTTGGAATTATCGGTTGTATTTTTAAACTTTGAGTTGTATATAGACTGTTCTTACATTGTGACACCAGGTTTTGGGGTGATTTATGGTATCATTTTTATGTATGATTTGATATTATTTTATATGTGTGGTTCAACTTCATTCTAGAAGTCTTGCCTTGGAATTTTAGTGCTGTTTTCTTTTTCCATATCAGTTTGGGTGATTGAGTTACTTGTGAAGGCTTGTCGCATTAAGTTCAACCATGAACTTTAGGTTTGGATTGTTAAAATCTAATCACTCGACTCCTCAATTTAAGGGTCCATTTGGACATGATTTCTAATTATGATTTGAAATCAGGTTGATTTGACGCTGAAATTTTGTTTGGGGATACAATTTGAATTTCTTAAATTGTATTTTTTTCTTATAAATATGAAAACCCTATACTTTGTAAAAATTATTAAAAATTCTCCAATTCTTATACAATCTTACCAAACGAGTAGATTATAGTTCATAAATAAAGTATCATAATATCTTAAGTGCAAAATTAATAAATCGCATGTCTTCATGTGGGTTTATAGTTTACTGTGATGCTTCCAAAGTTGGTCTTGGTTGTGTATTGATGCAGAGAAGTAAGGTCATAGACTATGCCTCTAAACATCTTAAACCCCATGAAAATAATTATCCTACCCATGATCTTGAGTTGACAACTATTATTTTTGCCTTGAAAATTTGGAGGCATTATCTTTATGGAGTGCATGTTGATTTGTTCATAGATCACAAAAAGTTTCCAGTATGTATTCTCATAGAAAGATTTGAATCTTCGACAGAGAAGGTGGCTAGAGTTGTTAAAAGATTATGATATAAATGTGTTGCATCATCTGGGAAAGGCCAATATAGTGGCGGATGCCCTTAGTAGATTATCTATGGGTAGTGTTGCTCATGTTAAGGAGAATAAGATGAAGTTAGTTCGGGAGGTTCATAAGCTTTCTAGGTTAGGCGTTCGGTTGGTTGATTCAGCCGAGGGTAGTATATGGGTTCAGAATGGTTCAAAATCTTCATTGGTTGCCGAAGTAAAAGTAAAGCAAGATAAGGATCCCAGTTTTATTAGGTTGAAAGAAATAGTTAGATATTAGAAAGTAGAGGTTTTCTCCCAAGGAGGAGATAGTGTGCTTCGTTGTTAGGGCAGGTTATGTATTCTGTGTTGATAATTTGAGGCAGCGGATTTTGGTGGAAATGCATGGTGTTCGATATTCCATTCATCCAGGAGCCACTAAGATATACCGTGACTTGTGGGAAATCTATTGGTGGAATGATATGAAGAAGGATATTGCAAAATTTGTAGCAAAGGGTTCAAATTGTCAGCAAGTTAAAGTTGAGAACCAAAGGCTTAGTGGTACATTACTGTAAGACCCCGCAAAGTCCCCTCGTAGTTTGAGCCTTAGAGCGTGTCGAATGAAGCATAATTTTGGCCCTAAAAGATGTAGGAGTGACTCCTAAGTGAGTATCGCATTAACCATATAAAATTTCCCTAATTTCAAATTTTTATAATGTGGGAAATTTGATAAGCTTTTTGTTGATATAAGATTCGCCCAAATCCGATACCCGGGTAAGAAGTTATGGCTAATTTAAGACCTAGTCGTAAAACTGTGTCATTTTAGTGCTTGGCGCATCGCGGAGAGGGTCGATTTGACAATTGTTAAATTCCAGTGGAACTCCGTAATATTGATACATCGCGCTGAGGTTCCAGGTCCCAACTAGTGGGAAAATGTGATGGCTCCGCATCGCGGTGACTCCCATATTGCCAATTGTCAATTTCCAGTGAGCCACTACGATAAGTGGAGTGTCGCGATGACCCCTTAAATCGGGTTCCTATTTTAATTTTTTCAGCTTCGTACAGATGTTAAAAGGGGGATTTTGGACTTTTCCAAGCCTATAAAACCGTGAAAATACCAAATCAAAGTCATTTGCAAGCATCCTATGAGTTTTTTCTCAAGTTTTCTCTCATAAAAAACCCTAAGTATCCAAAACCTCTTCCAAGAATCTCAAGAATCCTCCATGGATTTTCTAAATTGAGTCAAGATTCAAGGTTCCCAAGTCAAAGGCCTCAAGAACCCTCATTCAAGAGTACGGATAGAGTTCCAAAAGTGAGAGTTCTTCCAAAGCTTCTAATTCAATGTATGTAGGGTTTTGAACAAGGGTAACCCTTTCACCCTTGTGCCCAAAAGGCTTAAAACATCATGAATTTCCTAAAATCTATGAGGTTTTTACATGAATTTGAATTAGGGTTTTCACCCATTATTATTGAATGCATTATCTTGATATTTCCTATGAATTAAGAGTCAAATGGCATGATTTCTTCATGTTTTACTGAGAATTTATAGCTGGGTATAAACCCCATGATTTTACTCCTTGAGAAGCTAATATTTGCAATGTTGAGATATTGAAGCATATGACTATATTGAGATTTTGAGATAAATTACTGAAATTCCCAGATTTTCACATGATTTATGAATCTATATGCTATATATTATGCTTTCGATGAGCTTCAACTTGAGATTGAACTATGGGTTAGTAATGCCTATTTGAGACTTGTGAAATTATGAACTCTTGTGCTATAAACACCCATGATTTGAGTATTTTGAGATGATTGAGAAATGAATTGACCTAATGGTCCGAAAGCTTTGAAATCCACTTCATCATATGAGATTATCGATTTGATTATTGGGTTCATGGTGAACCATGAGATTATACTAAAAGTGGATTTTTATGAGATGAGCACAGATAATCTAAAGGGAGTAGTACTTAGCACCGAGCCGGTAAGTCACTGTGGTTTCTTACCCAAAACTACGTGCCACTGTAGGTTGGGCCTGAGGCCGAGTTTATGATGATTATGATTAGTCCCGAGGATGAGTTTCGTTTAGTGATCACTAGAACTAGGTTATACTTCCTGGCAAGAGTATGACGCTCCTCCCCAACGTGGGGTCTCCTCCTTAGGAGGACAAAACATTGGACTCCATGTAGCTCGCATGGTTTATGTCGGTTACAAAAACCTCCCTTGCCCTTTTAAACTTCGAAATTTGATACTTATTTTCCCTTTCTATGAGTTATTTTCCTAAATGGTGGAATTGCAAAGTTGTTCCCTAATTAAAGTTCTTTCTTGAGGTGGGTTATTTCCCTAAATGAAAGTATCTTCCCTTGATATAGTACTTTTCATAAAGCTTTGAGATAAGTTATTTCCTTGAGCTAGAATACTGTTCTATTTGAGATAGAATGATTTTCCTAAAGTTTGAAATGAGATATTTTCCTAAGGTGAATGAAATGCCTTCAAATATGTTTCCAAGTCATATGATTTTGAATTCCAAGTATATGAGTTCTAAATAATTATGAAATATTGAGTATTGAAGAGGTTTTACTCTCCATGAGACATATGCATGAGTTAAAAGTATTTTTCAAAGTCCCTTAGTCTTTGGGTATTAAGAATAAAAGAAAATTTCTGATTTTAAGGTTAAAGAGCGATGACTCACGAGATTTGTGTTGCATGCCTCATTCTACATGATTTATGAGCTTTATATTTTATACTTGTTCAAGTTATGTGAGTCGTCTCATTTTGCATACATGATTTGATTGAAAAAGATCGATACTATTTTTATACATATGCATTCACCCCCGCATACTCAGTACATTCCAAAGTACTGATTCACATATATGTCTATGTGCTACATTGTTTTATAATGTAGGTTCAGGTGCTTAGTCCCAGCCTCATCTATGATTCTTCGAGTACCTTGCCTACATTTTCTGCAGTGGTGAGTCCCCATGGTTTGAGGACCGATCTTTAGATATTTTTTGTATTTGAGAGACTATGTTTTATCTTCAGTTCATTTTGAGTCAGTTGTGGACCCGTCCTAATGGCTCTCTAGTTTTCGATTTGTAGAGGTTTTGTCAGACTAGTATCATACTTGTGATGTGTCGAGGGTTCGGTATTGTGGTTTTGTTGAGATTTCTCTATATTGTGGTCATATGGACCGAGTATCTTTCCCGTATTTCCTTTCATGAGATATGACTATGCCAGTGTTGAGTTTATTTCATCTTGAATTGAATGTTATTGGTAGAAACCGGCTCTAAGGGTTAGCTTGGGGATACTTGTAGCCTTAAGCATTGTGTGACGTCCCGGGAGACGATTTTGGGTCATTACAATGACAGGAGTTCAACATCCCCACTTGGAAGTGAGAAGTGGTGAACATAGATTTTATGACGGGGTTGCCTCGTACCGTCATTAGCATGATTCGATATGGGTCATTGTGGATAGAATGACTAAATCGACTTATTTTTTGCCAGTTCATTCTTCATATTTAGCTGAGGATTATGCTAGGCTATATATTAGAGAGTTAGTTAAGTTGTATGGAGTTCCTTTGTCTATCATTTCAGATAGCGGTACTCAGTTTACCTCTTATTTTTGGAAGGCTTTTCAGAAGGGTCCTTGTACCCAAGTTTATCTCAGTACATCTTTTCATTCTCAAACAGATGGTCAGGCAGAGAGGACTATTTTAACCTTAGAATACATGTTAAGGGCATGTGTTATTGATTTTAAAGGTAGTTAAGATGACCACTTACCTTTGATTGAGTTTGCCTACAATAACAACTATCACTCTAGTATTCAAATAGTTCCATTTGGGGATCTATATGGCAGGAGATATGGATCCTCTTCCATTATAAATTTCTCAACTACCATCTTGTTTCTTCTTCGTCTCTCTAGCTTTTCAACATGATGGTGCCTCCTTTATTATTTAACTCAGTTTTGTTTGTGTTTTTAGCTTGATTTCATCTCATCGGAGAATACAAAATGTAGATCTGTCCTCTTTACATAGTTTTCAATAGACATGATACTGGTGTATCACACAAGATTTGAGTCCCTTACTCGATTTCCCATCTATTTCCCTCCATCTCTTAAATTAGCATCCTCGTCTCCCTTTTAACTCCAAATTATGGACTGAACCTCTATTAAGGTAAATACCACCATCTACTTTGAAGCTAAGAAAAGGAGAACAACAATAATAATAGAGATTTCATGTATTTGTTTTTTTGTTCTAGGGTTAACTAAGCTCCTAGCTCCTACTATCATCTATAAATATACCAGATGTATGCTTGTCTTGGCTTGTTATCATTTTCCACCCAAAATTCTCACAGGTGCGGATAAATGATGTCACCCAAATTACACCTCCCAAAAAGTATAAAGTGGTTGCTGAATCAAATGTAGAACCCAACAAGGTTAGAGTCAATCCCACGAGGAATAGGCCAAAATTCTGACAAGAGTTTGTCTATGTAACTGGCAAGTATGTAAATAAAAAGAAGGGATTTTGTGAAAGCAAGTGGTAACTATAATAGTTATTGGTTGATTGAATTTTGATCAATATGAGCCGAGCACTAGTATTGTGATCCCTATGACTTCATATCTCCAAAGGCTGTTCATGCTAGCAGACTACGTGATGCTTTGCATACAAAATCCAACAATTTATGTATCATCTAAATTTCTCTCGACCTTGGTTAAAGGAATTTCACTCATCTCCTCTGGAACTCAGAGTGTCATATGACTAACCCTTGTTCTATGATCTCAGACTAACTATCTCGATTAAGGTTCAAGTTAATTATATAAAGGTTGATAGCTTCAAATCTTTGCTATTATCTCCTTTTCCCAATATCTACCTCTCCCAAGCAAGTCAAGAATATAGGCGAGTTTCTAAAGTTTGCAACCGTTAGGAAAGCATTCAAAACAAAGGAATAACAATACATTCAAGCACACCAGTCTAGAATGACTCCGCACTTAATCCATTTTATTAACTTATCATGGTTCCCACAACCCTAGTTATGGTGTTTAGCTACTCATGATCGTAAGCATGAAATAAGAATCCACATATAAAAGAATAATTGTGTACTTACAAGAAGAAATAATCTCCAAAATCTCAACTTTGATTAAGTCCCTAGAAACGATGTTCATACAATCCAACAATATATCTTAGAATTATACAATATGATGCTGTAAATGTAATAATTCCATAACCTTAAACAAGAAGTCAAATAATAGTATTTATAGACAAGATAAAACCTTTCCTAAACAAAACAAGATTACAAAGTTGGCAATAATTAAGCTCCTAACAATAAGCCGAATAAACTAACGATGACTTGTTGCGAGTCTTCTATTCTTATCATGATCTGATCTTTCTTCTACTGATGAAAACTCGTCCTGTGATTGTACAAGTCGTAGGCTTACTTGTCTTCACTGTGATCTTCTCATGTTGTCAGTACTTTTTTTCAACTGCTCAGGACGGCTACTCGAGATGACTTGTCATCAAACACGATGAGTCGTAGTCCTCTATCGTACCCTACTTGTCCTTCAATTTCTCCGTGGTAGGCTACAAATCATCACATAGTAGTATAGTCGTTGCCTACCATTGTCACCACTGGTACCAACTAGCATCTTCATGGCTTTAACTTCTTTGCTCTGAATAATTCTTCTCCACGACTAGTAGTCTATCTTTAAGAGCCGTATCCCCACTCGTAGTTTCCCCTTCACTTTATATTTCAAGTTACTCGGCTTTTTTGACTAACGATGACCTAGGAGACGAGTCATATTATGACCCAACGTCTTGTTACCCAGTAAATTTTGTCATACTTGTGCATATTTTCCTTGTTTTCCATTCCAATCACATACAACCATTTTTTCCTGCAAAACTACACCAAAACATATGATATCTATATAAGAATACCTTTGGATTTGCAAAAGTTCCTCATTTTAAGCGTGTCTAGTGTTGTAAGTCTACGACACATCAACACCCTAAATTTAGAATGTTTACATGTCCTCAGGCAAATAAAATACTAATCAAACTAAGGCATTTTACTTAGAGAAAAAGTAAGATCACTTAGGCAGTCTACTTTCTTTTAAAACTTATTCCAGTTTGCACATGCAAATCGTCAAGGTATTCAACATCCTTCATTCTTATCAAAACTCCAATGCAATGTAGATGCAATTTAAGTACTCTAACCCAACAAGATCTTGACATGACATTACATTGTGAATACACAATCCAACATACTGACCATTGCACTAATTAAACAAGCAATGAATAGACAACAACCCTTACTCCCACACATAAAAAAAGTTCCCACTCACTCAGTATATGTAATGAAATCTATTACTGAGACAACGTAAAATCTCTTACTCTCACAAAGAATTCAAGTTGTGTGCATTTGATACCACAAGAATGCCCTTATTTTTTACATTTCAACTTTTGGATAGTCAAGTTAGGATCACTATAGGTATTTTAAAGGCTTGCAATGTAGTCTTGGGGACAAGTATGTCCTATTTGGGTACAATAACTTATTCCTCTTTGGCCCTACACTTCATTTGACTCCACTTTCTTGCTTTCTTTTATTCTTCTCCCTTTTCTTCATTTTATTTCTTTATGGACTCGGGTGCGGGTTTATTTTCCGGTCATCTTTCTATACTATATTTTTTTATGTACTTTTTTTATAGTTTTTTTTGTACTGCACCCAATTCCCTATGTTTTACTACTAATTCTTCACACCCCCTTTTACGCAAACACACCCCTACACAATAACCACCCTCAATTTAGGTGATTTTCCTGAGTTGAGGTATGCTGTGTCCACGGAGGGACCAAGTCCAAAGAAGGTTCATTGTAAAAATTGGGATGGTGAATTGGGTAGTCCAAAGAAAAAGGTCTATTAAGGCTAAAAGTTTGGGTCCAAGGGATAAATGATTATTTGGTAGATCATTTAGGCTAACATGGACTAATTCTAACATGATCTATGATTCTTTTCTAACCTTCTATCCTATGTATTTTTGCGAGACTAATCGGGAAAGTTTTAGATCGCACACACTCCGACTAGGTAATATACATTTCTTACTCATGGATCAGGGATTTTCATCTAAGTTACTACCTATTCTATTCATATTAGATTAGCCAGGTTATCTTATTAAAGATGCTAATGCTATATTTAGATCCTAACATTGGTTACAACCCAGTGCATGCAACACCTCATCACAAAAGCAAAATTTTGGAGGGTATCATTTTAAACACAAAAGAAAAAGGGTAAACATGCTTATTCAAATCAGACTACACCAAATTCTCTTAAATTAATCTAAGTTACACTAGTATAAAACAACACAACAAAAGTAAAAATGCCTAAACACGTCGATTATAACTGTGATAGCATAACCGAGGAAAAAAAAACATGACAAAAAAATCCTCGGCTGTGGTACACCCCTACCCCCAACTTTAAGATGATGTATTGTCCTCAGTGAATAACTATGAAAATAATAAGAATAAGGGAGTAAAGACATACATGTGGAGCACAAGATATTTGATCAAGAAGTCTCCTCTGCTGGGGCCTTCGAACAAACCCTAGTCTCTGCAATAGTGGCCTCGGCTGCAGCCGAGGTGCTCATGTCAATGTTGGAACCATTATTGTCTGATGCACTCAATGGTGGAATAGGATCAGGGGACAATACAAACCCTCTACTATCATTAAACCAAGTTGTAGCCGTAGTCTCAAATATGTAGGAGCTTCCAACTTTCTTTCATATCTCATGGACCTCAGACAACTATTTCTATGCTGACTGCTTACTCATAGCAATGGCCTCACATTTCCTCTCTGTCATGTTTCCTCTTCCTCTTTTTACTGGCTCTCTCTTTGCCCTCCTTTAAAGTTTTTTATTTTCCCTTTGTGCCCTAGATATTGGGCACCTCATCCATTGGGATCTCCCCAATAATAGGCATGGTTGGAGTTGAAAAGGATGTGTACAATATTACGACCATATCCTCTATATAAGATCTCAAGGTGGCCAACTCTTCATGTTTCCCTGATAGATCTGGGGACTGAACCCCTTTGATATTTTTGGTAATTCTTTTCTTAAAACTATCAAACCTAGTCTACATACCACACATCTCACATAGAATCTCCTTTTTACCTATGGCTGCGCTCTTTTCCTCTATATTGGCTTCTTTTTGCCCGAGGATGACTAATCATTTCATCACATCATTTATAAATACCTAAAAACCAAGAAATATCCACCCATGGATGGACGTGATTCAACTGGTCTTGAGGTCGGTGGAGTCGGGGGCTGGTGATGACTCATAATCTCTAGAGCCTATGGCATCAGTACAAGCTTGTGGCTCAGGTTGTGTAGTCTCATCTTGTGTTTCTCTAAGGTCTTCAAAACCTAAAGTATTAATGCCCATGTGTATGTCGGACTAAAATGCACTTTGAAGTAATATAAGACCCACTTTCACTCTAGAAATTAGGTTTGCTTGATTTCGAATCAACCCTAGTTGTCCAGTGGATCGTCATAAAATTATCCATATTGGGTAGCATCAACACCTTATCATATAAGCACAGCTTTGTCAGCAGACAGGGGAAAACAAAATTGTTTCATTATATATAGTCCTATCTCTGATATCCTATACGAGGATCTTGGCAATATCTATATCATAGCACTCCATAATACCTACTACTTAGGCAACCCTGTTAGAGCTTAAAATGTTATCTCTAGCTGTCGAGCCTAACCTGTTGTGAACCAGTGTCCACCACACTCTTGCCATAAAATTCATACTACCTGTGATAGTCTTAGAAGATGCCCTCACAACCTATTCTCTTGTGCAATAGCAATGATACCAGTAATCCAGCACAGATGCACAAGCTTGTATTCTATACGAATCTACTTTGTTTTGACTTTTTTCATTTTATCAATTCGATGATCAATTTTTGATGTGTCAGTAGGAGGCACAAACCAGCACCATGCAAGAAATAAGAGATATTCTGAGTTGAGATATTCACCCAAATCCCTAAAATAACCAAAGAATAAAGTGGATCACCAACCTTTCATGCTTGCCTTTGTAGATGCATCAACTTTAAATCCATCTGGTAGGCTACATATAATTCTTGAACTAGGGTCGGGCTACATCTGACAAACTCTCTAGTCATCTATTCAAAGTGATATCCTTTAAGCAATGCTTCAAACTCTGGCATATTTAAATCCCTAATACCAATAACTTAGGCTCAATATAGAACCTTTGCTTTGGATTCCTAGTGTTGGGGACAATTGCACTGCCCCTCTCATAAAGTTCCTGCATACTAGGATACCCCTATCGATTGACAATTGGAGTCAGGGTAGCCTTGATCTGTAAACTAAGCTGGTCCTGTAGATGGGGTTGAGTCTCAAGCAGAGGAATATCACTTGTGGCTTCATCATCACTACCTCCAACTTCTTCTAAACTGGATTCTGACCCATTATCACTAGATTTACTGCCAGACGTAACCTTATCTCCTCTTTTGGAAAACTTTTATATCCTTCCTCTTCATCATCAGAACCAGACTAAGACTTCTCTTTCTCTCATCATACTGGGGAGGGGAATATTATGGCGATGGATGAGAATTATTCATTTAGGTCATAGATTTCCAGCCTCGAGGTAAACTACTTTGTGGTTGGACCAACCCCAACATGGGGTACTCTTCAATAGATCCATTGAACTCCTATTCATCATCAGTTAGATCATCCCTCAGTTGGTGCATAGATTATTCCTGCTTCTTGAAAGTGTTATTTGATCCCTTATTAGTGTTATTATTTGGTGTCATCATACATGCAGTGGTTTTATCATTAGTTAAGCCATGGAGAGAAAATAAAGAAGAATTTAAATATTGAAGTGTATCCCACCATAATGAGTCACTAGAGACTCGTAGGGTAAACCATCATAGGAGTCCCTGCTAGCAGTTGTACTTACTATGAGTTAACCCAATAACTCATTTAGGACACTACTACTTGTTGGGCAACTCATAGGAAAAACAATGATAATTTCTTTGACTATTACACATTTCCAGTCACTACAACTCATTTCTAGATTTATAGAGTAAACATTGAAGTAAAACTTAGGTCCACCTATATTTCCAGTCATAAGATGGCTCGTAATGTGTGGAAATGACTCTTTAGTGACACATAGTGACTGCTAATAAAGGTATTCAACTTTTTGTTTTTCACTACTTATCAAGCAACAATGACCCAATTAAAACCTTACCCAGGGCTACTTAGACTTCCCCCTAGTTAATTAGCACACTAAACCATACATTCAACCAGCCCCAACTTAGTGACTACTTATATTATGTGTCAAAGTATTTTTTTTGTGTTTTTAAATTTCTAAAGAAATCCTTATTTATGTTCAAATAAATCATACAAATAAAAATCTTACAAAAACATCAAAAGTAATGGTAAATTAGAGAGACCATAGTCACTTCAAATCAAAGAGCGATGCTTAGTATTTTTCTTTGACCTAGCCAAGTTCTTGCAGTAGTAATTGATTAAGGAGTATTTTTTATTTTAGATGGGGTGATTTAAGTTTGAGAGAAGTATATTTGAAGTGGGAAGGATGGTCATTAAAGATGGAGGGAGTCACAGAAGTTCATAAGGAAAGGGAATCAAATTGGATCAATTTTCTTTTAATCATGTGCAAACGAAGTCGGGTATTTTATTTTAAATTTTTTTTGACCACGAACAATGATGGCGACTCAACATCTATGACTATTAGTTATACACTCCCTCCATTTTTTCAAGGACAGTGCTTACACCTCATGGTGACAAGTCGTAGCGAGTGACTATGACTCTTTCTGAGAGTAACAAGGACTCCAAAGACCTTTTTCTTGTTTTATTCTCCTTTGGGTATTTACAATGAGCATGTTGATAAGTCTTCAAGTGTCTCTTGCATTTTTACGGTCACTCATTTTTCTTGGACACCAGAAAATAATGTGTTTCTTTTCTTATACCCTACACGCTTGAACACACATATTACCCTATAAATATTTAAGTACAAAACGTGGGTTGCCTCCTAAGAAATGCTTGATTTAATGTAGCGAACAATATGACTATATTGGGTGCTCATAATTTACCAACTAGCCTATGGGCTGCCTCCCATATAGTGTCTAATGTAACATCACAGCATAACCCAACTCCTTGACTACTAAGACTTCACCAAGTCCCAAATCCTCACACAACTTCATCTCTTTTGTATTTCCTAAATAGTGCTTAACACATTGTCTATTCAACTTGATTGGGAGATCACCACTTCCTTAAATCTCGATTGCAACATTTGGAAATCCCTTAACCACAGTGAATGTTCCAGATCGTCTAGACTTTAAATTGCTAGGAAACAAATAAAGCTTTGAATTATAAAGCAAGACCAAATCACTGGGTTGGAATTATTTCTGTTCAGTTTTAGTCATGGTAAAATTTTCTATTTTATTTATACAAGGATGAAATCTTATACGCACGAGATAAAACTCATCCATCTTATTCATCTTCTCTAATCTTAAGTTTGCTACCTCACTCCACTCAAAATTTAGACTTTTCACTGCCTAAAGTGCCTTATGTTCTAGTTCAATAGGCAAGTGAAATCCCTTGCCATAAACAAGTTGATATGGAGATGCTTTTATAGGAGTCTTGTATGCTTTTTGGCAGGACCAAATGTGCCATTTAGTTTTCTAGCCTAATTAGTCCTATTGACATTCCCGATCTTTGTCAAAATAGACTTTATCACCTAGTTGGAGACCTCAACTTTCCCGCTTCTTTGAGGATAGTAAGGTGTTTCCACCCTATGCTTTGCACCATATTTATCAAGTATGGCTTTGGAAAGAAAATTACATATGTCCGAGCCTCTATCACTTATGATTGCTTGGGGGTACCAAATTTGGAGAGAATATTCTTCTTCAAGAGTGCTGTGATGCTCTTATCTTCATTGTTTCAAAGTAAAATTCCCCCCACCCACTTTAAAACATAGTTAATAACCACCAATATATACTTCATCACACATGAGCTCATAAATGGGCCCATAAAGTCATTTACCCAAACATCAAACAATTCAAGCTCAAGGATAGGCATCATAGGAAGATCATGTTTGCACAAAATATTCCCATTCCTTTGGATTAGTCACAAGCCCTAGAATAATCATGTGCATATTTATAAATTATAGGCCAATAATAACTACATTACAAGATTTTTGCACAGTGCGTGTACCTCCATGATGACCCCCCAACTGGCGATGAATGACATGCCTCCAAAATACTCATCATTTTAACCTCAAGAATATATATCCTAATCATAATATTATTACACAATCGAAACAAGTATGGCTTATCCCAAAATAACTTTCTCACCTCATGCATAAATTACCTGCACTGCTTAAATGAAATATCTTCTAGGATGAGGTCACTTGCCAAATAGTTGGTAAAATCTGCAAACCAAGGGATTAAGTCTTGTGATGATTTCAAGACTTTCTCATCTAGAAAAGTATAAATAATTTTAAGCTCATCCCATAGACTTAACATTGCTTCCTCCTCTAGGTATGGAAAATGGTTAGCCACTTGATTTTATGTGCCCTTCCGATCCTTAACCGCAATATCAAATTCCTATAATAGAAATACCCATTGAATCAACCTTGTATTCATATCCTTCTTTGCCATAAGATATATAAGAGCAGCATAGTCAGTGTGCACAATGACTTTGGTGCCAATCAAGTAAGATCAAATTTTTTTGATGGTTATTACCACTGCTAGAAACTCTTGTTTGGTCATAGTGTCATTTTTTTGAACAGGATTAAGTGATATGCTAGCATAGTAAATTAGGTGTAATATCTTCTCTCACCTCTAACCTTGAATTGATCCTAGTGCCATACCACTAGAATCACATATCACCTTAAATGGTAATGTCCAATTCGGAGGCAATAATAGAGGCTTGAACTTACTTCTATTTCTGACACTCGAAAGCCTTAAGTCATGCATCATCATATACAAATTTCACCTCCTTATCTTATAATTCTTAAAATCGATTTGATATTTTAGAGAAATCCTTGATGAACATCTTGTATAAACCTACAAAACCCAAGAAACTATGAATGACCTTCACAAACATTGGTGGAGGCAATTTTCAATCACCTCAATCTTAGCGTTGTCAACTTCTATCCATTTTTTTGAAATATTGTGCCCAAGCACTACCCTTCATTGACCATAAAGTGGCACTTTTCCCAATTAAGCACCAAGTTGCACTCTTTACATATTTGCAAGGTATTAGACAAATAAGCCTAGCAGTCATCAAATGAATCACTCACAAATGTTAAATCATCAATGAAAACCTCAATAGTGTCCTCCACCATGTTGGATAAAATGGACATTGATATTAGACATATTTATATGCTTAAGTGTCATTATCTATGCATATTTATCTTAATCTTAAGGACTTCTTAATGTGCTTACTAAGGTATTAAGAGTGTATTTGTATATTTATGTGTTAACTTACATTTTTAGAGTGTGTAAGGTGTAATTGAAAAATTTTAAGATTCAAAATGATCAAATAGAGCTTAGATGAGAAAACTAGTGGTACGAGCTTGAACTATGCTTGTTCTAGTATACGATGATGAGCTCTATTGTGTTGTATTTACTAATGCTTGTTTTATGATGTTGTAGAAAACCATTTGAAATTTTATGAAAGATAATTTAATCCTAGAAACAAGTCATAAGATGTGGGTAAACAAGGATCAAACGTACGAGAAGATAGGAGCAAAAATAAAGTTAAATCGCACCTTTGAGGAGGTGCTTTGCACCGTACCACCCAAGACATGAGATGGGCCAGAAATACACCCATATAGAAATTTAAAACTACCTTACCCATTCTATGGGTACGCGTCTCATCCCCTATCCCATGTTTTTGGCCCTGCGGCGTGACCCCTCCTACACGGCTAGAAGTTGAGTTTTTACTACTTTAAGTGAGGAGGAATGTTGTAAATGCATATTTTTCATATGGTGTAGCCTATGTACGACCTAAATCTCTATAAAAGATTAATTAGTCACAATTGCACCTCACTTGTGGAACAACACAAGATTAGAGAGAAAAGAAGGCATGTAAGGGCTCGACACCAGGGTTCTTTCTCTTTATTTTAGTTTTCATGTTGTTTTTACTTTTGGATTCCATTATTGTGATTATTTGTAAGACTATGAGTCGATAAACACCCTCATTCTAGGGTTGAGTCTATGAACATGAATGGGTAATTATAGTTTGGTAGTTGGTTTATATATTTATCAAGTATGTAATTATTCTTGCGTTTCTTGGTTTGCTATTGTAAAACGTCATGAACTTTAGGATAAATATGTCCCACATGAATTGACCATAAGAGTGAAGGGATGGAATGCAGAATGTAAGGAGTTTGGATCATGTCTTTAATCATTAGATACTAATTATTAAAGGATGACATTCTGTTAGGATAAAGATATACCTAAACGTCCCACTTGGTTAATGAAATGGGAAGATAGCTTAATACATCCGAGTTAAGGGCTCACATCCCTTTTCAATAATGCAGTTGTGAGCTTAATTTGGGGAGAAGACTTAGAGGGTGAATATACCCTAGTTGTACTATTAAACTCATAAATCAATAATCACGATAAACACCAACATCATCTAGAAACCATAGTTATGCATGAATGTGAGGTAAATGCCTCAACCCTGGAACTCTCCATATATTGTTTACAATCCAAAATTCATATCATTGTTATTTTTGTATTTCATTTATATACAACAAAACTCATAATCTTGTTTGGTTATAAATCACACTTAATTAAACTTCCATAGTAACACTTGAATTGGATAGTTTGCTAATCACCAAGTCCCTGTGGGATTAATTTTCGAATTGTAAGAGTCACTTTGCTAATTGGTTGACTACGTACACTTGCATGTGTGCTTGGGTGAAATAGAAATCATGCAATTTAAAAAATTTATGGGATAATGACATAGACCAAAAGACATTCTTTTAAATGTAAACTTTCCACATGGACAAGTAAAAGTGGTCTTCTCTTGGTTCTTGAGAGTAATAAAAATCTGATTATACCCTAATAACTACCAAGGAATAAATACAACCCTCTACCATTAAGGTGGTCTAACATTTAAAGGGTAACCATCAAGTAATGAATACCACCCTCTACCAGCAAGGTGGTCTAACATTTGATCTATATACGACATATGAAAGTAATCCTTCTAGGTCCATGAATTTAGCTTCATATAGTCCATGCATACTCTCCATCCAATGACTGGTCTCATAAGAATTAGCTCATTCTTCTCATTGGTAATAATGATGATTCCACCCTTCTTTGGCACACATTGGACTAG
The DNA here is from genome assembly GCA_030864215.1 of Capsicum pubescens. Taxonomy (NCBI): domain Eukaryota; kingdom Viridiplantae; phylum Streptophyta; class Magnoliopsida; order Solanales; family Solanaceae; genus Capsicum; species Capsicum pubescens. The sequence goes on from CM061544.1 coordinate 160,709,946, forward strand.
ACTCATCCATTTGATGTCGACAGTCAGATAAACCACACCTACATCCAACCGCTTGGTGATTTCTTCTTGCATAACCTCTTATATGGGTTTATTTAATCGATGATGATGCTCAATGATAGGTATCCACTGTTGCTCAAGTTTGATTTTTTGAGTGCAAATCTTTAGTGGAATTCCAATAATATCAGCAATGATCTATCCAATGACCCTTTTGAACCTTGGCAAAATAGACACTAAGGCCTCAACTAGCCACTTTAATAAACCATCTATAATAATCATTAACAGGGTATTGTAGGACCCCAAGAATGCATACGACTGATGAGAAAAAAGGGCCTTTAGCTCTAAAACTGGAGCCTCCTCGATAGACGATTTAGCTAGTGGGGTTGCTCTATTCTTCAGATCAAAATCCAACTTCTTTGGTGCATAAGTGTATGAACCCCTACCAACAAGTGCATTTACCATCTCATCATACCCATCAATACCATCATTGGAAAAATTTATTATCACTGCCAAAAATGCCTCAACCCCGAGTCTCCCCTAAATAGGTGCGACCAAATCATCTTTGTCTATAGTATCTATCATAAAAACCATACGCATATTCTTAAATGCTTCAAATATTAGCATATGATGTGCCATGATTTCATGGCACTTTCGATGCTTAAAAAAGGAAAATTATGCATATACGTAGGTTTTTTGTTAGATGTGATGTTTTTATGTTGGTTTTGTAGGAAAATAGAGTTTAGATTAGAAAAGAAGCAAAAATTAAGGAAAAGTAGTAGAAAGGCTACCTACGATCCCTACCTACGGGCTCGTAGGTTGCAGTCCCAATATTCTAAAAGATGAAAACTTTGTAATTCCTACGAAGGCCAAACTTAGAGGTATATGTAGTACCTACGACCTCGTAGGTACCCCTCATGGGTAGGGTTGGAAAAACCTGAAGGATACTTTGATTCCTATGAACCCACCTACAGACCATAGGAACAACATATAACCTGTAAGTGGGGTCATACGTTAGTGGTAATTCTATTTTCCTACTTTGATTTGGATAGGTTTTCTGATGTATCTATAAATATGCATATGATGTTTTATTAATAATTGATGCACTTTTTGCACTTTATATTTTTGAGTTTTGAGATACACTTTTGATCTTGGAATTCTGGTTCTTGGTTTTTAGGGTTTGATATTAATTTGATATTTTGATTTTCATTCTTAATTATTTGTGAGATCATTCATATGCTTTCAATTATCAATTCTGTGTGTGTTCTTACAATTATGAGCAGCTAAAACCCATAACTAGGGTTGTGGGAACTGATGAGTGGTAAGTTTACCACTCAATCACACTCATTATTTGTGCATATTACCTTGTTATGGATGAATAAATGAGACATAATTGTGATTACATGCACCAATGTCCACTTCTTGTAGGCATAAAGCTAAAGGATTAGAAGGATGTGGATTGGAGCTCAAAATGATCAAAAAGGAGCAGAAAAAGTACAGTTGAAGACCTATAGTGAAAGAGCCTTAGGTACCACAGTTGCAGTCCATTGGTCACGATTGCGGTCAGTCAAGATGATCAATCAACTGTGACCGCAGAATTTAATCGCGGTTGCAGCTAGACTTACGCGGTCGCGGTTTGGCAAAAATATTCAGCCCAAGGGTAAAACTATAATTGCTCGTGCTGATCCCAATTTGAACAAAAATACTCAAATCCTAGTTTCATGTATCAATTATTCTATCATACTCCTTCTTCCTCAATTTTCTAGGTTTTAGCTCTAGACTTTATAGCCTCCATTTTTAGAGAAGAAAATATTGTATAAATTTTAGGCGAAGAATATATTGGAGACTTTCTAAGTGGAGGATTTGCTCACTTCCGTTGTTGATATTGTGGGAGAGTCAAGTTTTAAGTAACATTCGCTTAAATCTTCAACAAATCATTTCAATGGAGATTATGAGTATATCTATGCTTATTTATCTTATGTGTAGATAAATCTCTCTCTTGAGGTTATATGTGAATAGAGGTGTAAGTGTGTGTGGGTTATTAATGTTATCATCTATTTGGTAGTTCATGTTTATGGGTTTTGTTATTTTTATGCTATTTTGGGTGGTATTTAATGGGTGAAAGCCCCAAATACCCACAAGGGTTTGATGGGTGAAAGCTTCAAGCTCTATTAAGTTCAAGGCCATCTTCAAAAAAAGGGTTTTGGGTGAACTTTAGGAATCCATGTTATCCTTGAAAGAGGGATGTGGAGACCAAAGCAATGATAGACAATTATGCATGTAGTTTGCTAAATTTTCACTATCTTAGACATAAGGGTGAATATGAAGTTAACTATGCCATGGGTATCATCCTAAAAATAGGGATGCCTAGATTGAGGTTGTGGTTAATAATTATTAAACAGACCTATTAAGTATTCAAAAGAATCAATGGATGAAAATTTGGTATTTTGTTGAAAGGCTAGCATCAAAATTTATTACCAAGCCTACCCATATTTGAATTACTAAATCAATGTAGATGACTAACTCCCACATATCACTCCCTTAGTAATGCATAATCCCATGATCCGTACATAATTGTTTAAACTATAATTATTTGTAGCCCCAAATTTATACTATAAAAACCCAAAAATAAATATTAGTATAGAAACCTATCTTCCCCATTTTCTCTTTTTTGTACCATTTGTTTAAAAATTTAACTTGTATCTATCATTTTAAATTAATTTAATCGCCACTCACATTGTTCCTTGTGGATTCAACCTCGACTCCAAAGTTGGGTAAATATATTGACGACGATCACCTTGCACTTAAATTGACGTGTAAGTTGAGCATTATCAGGAACCCTGATAGTTTAACAAAGTAGAGGAAGTGTAAAGTCATTCTTGCTTGGTGTTCTTGTATGTACTATGATTTGTTTTGTATTGATTACTTTTTTGACGGTTGCAAATGTTAGGAACCAACATGTATTTGATACTAACATGAGAGAAAGGTTCAAATTAGGAAAAAGAGATCACACCGATAATTTGAAGCTACCAAATTTCAATTAAAATTAACTTGAGATCGAGAGGAGATAGTTAATTTGGGATCAAAGATAAGGGTTCGTAATGTGACACTCTTAGAGCAAAAGGAGATGAGTGAAATTCAGCCAAACCAAGGTCGAGAGATGGTTAGGTGATACATATCTTATTAGATTATGTATGTAAGGCACCGATATAGTTTGATGAGCATGATAAGTCTTCAAAGTTTTGAAGTCAGGGGAACACAATCCTAGTGATTATCTCATACTGATAACAACCCTATTTGCCAGCATTGTTACTATCACTACTATTCTTACAAAACCCCCATTTACTTTCTGCACTTTCCAGCTACATCAACAATCTTCTAATTGATTTTTATCCTATTCCTCATGGGATCGACCCAAACCTTGTTGGGTTATATATTTGACAAGCGACTGCATTATAATTTTTTGGCGGTTTATTTTGCACAACATCAAATTTTGGTATCGTTGATAGGGAATGCTATTACAGATTAATTAATTGAGGTTGTTGGCTTTATCTACTATTTTTTGGGTATATATCGATGTATACCCAACACTAGGAATCAAGGAAATCCCCTAATTCCTTTTGATCCTTGGTTTGAATGGACCTTATGGCGAAATCGTAAAATGGAAGAGCTAGATCTTGGAGCCCAACATGAAGGGCTTTATGATGATCCAAATGCATTAGATCGGCCACCTCCGACTGGTGGTTATGAAACTATAGAAGAAATTACTAATTGATTGATTGAAGAAGAGATACGATGTTAGCACCTACTCGACTTGCTAAGGAAAGGGCTAGATAGGAGGAAACAGATCGTCGAGTTGCACTCAATAGGGAAAAATTAGAAGAGATAGACTTCAACCACCCTCTTATCATTATTTGCTAGATTATGATGATCCAAAAGAAGATTTGGGGTGTGTTGAACCGATCGATATAGAGCTATCATTCTTCTAGAGTTTTCCTAAAGAAGAAAAGTTGACATTACGAGTGTAATGATTCAATTGCTTAATCTGAAGAGTATGTTTGCTGGTTTGCCTACTGATGATGTAAATATGTACATTATGAATTTCATTGGGATTTGCACTTCGTATAATCTACTGGGGGTATGTCAGGAAGCCTTATGAGTTAGGTTGTCCCCATTCTCTCTTACAGGCGAAGTGACTTTATAGTTAGGGTAACTACCTCGTGAGTCCATTACCACTTGAAATAAGTTGCAGACATAATTCCTAGACAATTTTTCCTGTATTTTAGAATGCTTTAGTTGAAAGATGAGATTTATAATTTTATACAACTGCATTCAGAGGTACTGTATAAGACTTGGTTGAGGTTCAAGAAGAAGCTACTGAATGTGCCCAATCACAAAATTTCAGAGTGAAATTTTCTTGAGATATTCAATAGAGAACTAAATGCGAACAATAAAGCTATTGTTGATACTATTTATAGTGGGGTTTTCATGAGTCTCCATTGGGAGTAAGCTATAAAAATCTTAGATCGAATCACTAAAATAAATCGAGGGTGGCATACTTGAAAGACGGATAGAGTACCGGTACTTATAATATTAGTGCTTCCAGTGAGCAGAGAAACCTAGATGATATAGTGGCTCAAGAGGTAGCCTAGAGAGGAAGAAAATTATTTAGATAGAGAGGTAGAGGGTTTTTGAGCCAAGGGCTAAGATTCAAATTAGGACACTTAGAACTCATGACAAGGAAATTAATGTCATACCTATTATGGGGATAGGTGTAGGGACCAAATGAGAGAAAGAGTTGGTGACTGGAGGAGAAAATATGATAATAAGAAAAATCGTGGTCTGTGTGTTCCACCAAGGAACCATGTGCTGATTCTAGAATAGAAGTGTTGTTAGCTAAGTTATTGAAGGTTTCAGAAAGACAAGAGAGTTTTCTTAAGGAGATTAAGGTAGATATATCATGACTTAGCCAGAAAGTAGAATTATATGCTACCGTAATTAAGAATCTTAAGCAATAGTTTGGTTAGATGTTAGCTATATTGAATCAACATCAACTAGGCACTCTTCCGAGAAATAGTATTCAAAATTCAAAGAACGATAGTCACTTCTTAGCCAACATCATTTAGAGTAGTAAGGATACTATTTATCAATCTATTCCTTTAGTTGATGAGCTAAGGGATGATACTGTTGATGTTGATGATGCACCCAAAGTTGAAACTAAGAAGTTGGTGACTGATAGTGAGACATCCAAAGAATTAATAGGTGTTGAGAAATAAGTTGATATTGATAAAGTAAAGAGTAAGGAGGTCAAACCAATCTTGAAGCCTATTCCACTACCTTCTCCACCTTTTCCTCAAAGGTTGTAGAAGAAAACGGAAGAGGGAAAATATCAAAAATCCATGTCGATGTTGAAGGTATTGTCTATGAATATCCTTCTTGTGAAACTTAAGAGCAAATGCCTGGTTATGTAAAGTTTATGAAGGATTTTTTAACTAAGAAGAGGACAATGAGTTTGATCCTATTGATAATATGCACCACTGTAGTGCTATTGCTCTCCAATATTTTGTGGAGATGAAGAAGAATCCCAGATCTTTTACTATTCCTTGCACTATTAGGTCCTTAAATTTTTCACGAGCATTTTGTTACTTGAGGCTAGTGTTAATCTGATGCCACTAGTCATTTACAAGTAGTTTGGATTGCGGTCACCTAGGTTGACCTCTATAACATATTAATGGCCAATTGTACTGTGAAGAAGCCAGTTGGTATATTGTGATATATGTTGGTAAAGGTATCCACTTTCATATTTTCAACTAACATTGTGATTCTCAACTGTGAGGTGTATTTTGATGTCCCTATCATCTTGGGAAGGCCCTTGCTAGACATGGGTAGGGAATTAGTTGATATAGAGATGGGATAGATGGAATTCAGGCTCTATGATAAACATGTTACTTTCAATGTGTGTCAGTCGATATGGAAACCAAAATATATGTGGGTGGTGTCTGTTAGAGACACTATAGATAAAGATGCATTGATTGCACCCATTGAGGAGAGATTTGGTAGACTCATTAACAACGGTGATCAGAAACTTTGATAACGACGGTATCGATGAGTATGATGAGATGGTGAGCGTGATTATTAGTAGAGGTTCTTATTTTTATGTGCTAAATAAGTTGGATCGTGATCTGAAGAATAGAGTGGCTTCACTAGCTAGACCATCTATTGAGGAGCCACCAGTCCTGGAATTGAAGGCCTTCTCCTCCCATATGCTTTATGCTTCTTGGGGGCCGACAATACCTTGCCGGTTATCATTCCTGTAGATTTAATGAATATACAGGTTGAGGCCTTGATTTCAGTGTTGTAAAGGTTTAAATAGGCCATTGTTTGGACTATTCTAGATATTGTCAGGATTCCACTCAGAATTTGTACTAATAAAATTCAGCTTGAACCAGAGTGTATACCTAGAATTGAGTATCTGCATTATCTGAATCCACCTATGCAAAAGGTAGTGAGGCAGGAGATTATTAAGTGGTTAGATGCAGGCATGGTTTACCCTATTACCGATAACAAGTGGGTGAGCCTAGTTCAGTGTGTGCCGAAGAAGGGTGGGATCACTGTGGTCCCTAATGAGAAGAATGAGTTAGTTCCTATGAGAATAGTTATGGGACGACGAGTTTGTGTAGATTATTAAAAGCTGAATACCTGGACGTAGTAGTATCACTTTCCTATGAATTAATGGACCAGATGTTAGACCGTCTTGCAGGTAGAGGATAATATTGTTTCTTTGATGGTTATTCTAGGTATAAACAAATTTTTATTGACCCCAGGACCAAGATAAAATAACTTTCACATGTCAGTGTGGTACATTTGTATTTAAGAGGATGCTTTTTGGCCTTTGTAATAGACCACCATCTTTTAGCGTTGTATGAAGGATATCTTTTTTGATATGGTTGAGGATACTATAGAGGTCTTCATGGATGATTTTTCTATTGTTGGTGACTCGTTTGATGACTGTTCGGCTCACTTAGATAATGTACTTCAGAGATGTAAGTATTATAACTTGGTTCCAAATTGGGAGAAATGTCACTTAATGTTTAAAGATGGGATAGTTCTCGGGCACAAGATTTTGAAGAAGTGGGATAGAGGTTGATAGGGCTAAAGTTGAGGTGATTGAATAATAGCCCCCACCAACTTCTGTAAAAGATATTCAAAGTTTCTTGGGTCATGCAGGGTTCTATAGGTGGTTCATCAAGGACTTCTCTAAGATTGAAAATCCAATGTGCAAATTATTAGTGAAGGAGGTGATGTTTGTGTTTGATGATGCTTCTCTCAAGGCCTTTAAGTGCCTAAAAATGAGGTTGATTTTTTCTCCAATCATTGTGTCTCCTAATTGGACCCTTCTATTTGATGTGACGTGTGACACCAGTGGTATGGCCCTAGGAGTTGTCCTAGGCCAAATACACGAGAAGATACTTAATCCCACTTATTATGCCAGCAAAGTGCTTAACACTGCACAGAAAAATTACACGATTAATGAGCATGAGTTGCTTGTAGTGGTGTTTACTTTTGAAATTCCTATCCTATTTTATTGTTACAAAAGTCATTGTTCACATTGATCATGCCGCCCATAGGTACCTTATGGCAAATAAAAATGCTAAGACAAGATTGATTAGACGGGTACTACTGCTACAAGAGTTTGACTTTAAGGTTAAGGATTGGAAGGGCACACAATCAGGTTGCAAACCATCTATCTCGTCTAAAAGATGAGGTGATGCTTACATTAGGGGATGAGCTTGAGATTGATAATACTATTTTAGACGACCATGTCTTGGAACAATCACAAGACTTAATCCCCCGATTTACTAATTTTTCTAATTATTTGGCCCGTGATCTCCACCCAGAAGACATGCCATTTAAGCACCAAAAATGATTTATGCGCGAGGTATGAAAGTTCTTTTGGGATGAGCCTTACTTTTTTCCAGTGTGTGCGGATGGGGTGATTCGGAGGTGTATTCTCGAAGTTGAGATGATGAGCATTCTTAAGGCCATCATTTTTCTTTATTTGGGGGTCACCATGGAGGTACCCGCACGACCCACAAGATTCTACAGTGTGGTTACTATTGGCCGACTATTTATGAGGATGCACCTGACTATGCTAGATCTTGTGACCAATGCCAGTGGCATGTAAACATCTCACAGAAGCATGAGCTCCCCATGACACCTATTCTGGAGCTTAAGTTGTTTGATGTGTGGGGTATTGATTGCATAGGTCCATTTGTGAGTTCGTATGCCATGAAGTACATTTTTATGGTTGTTGACTATGTATCTAAGTGTGTGGAAGTAGTTGTTCTTCAAAATAATGAGGCTCTAAGTGTCACAAAATTTTTGAAGAAGAACATTTCCTCTCAGTTTGGTACTCCACGTGCTATCATTAGTGATGATGGGTCCTATTTTTGCAATTGTCTATTCAAGGACCTACTTGAGAAATTTTATGTGAAATATAAGGTGGAAACACAGTACCATCCATAGACAAGTGGGCAGGTGATGTGCTATGGTTTTATAGCATATTTGATGCTTAAAACCAAGAAATATGCAAGTAATTAAGTGTGCTTTATTAGATATGATGTGTTTTCATGATGATTTTGTAGGAAAATAGGTTCTGGAATCTAACCAAAAGAAAAAGAAGTTCAAAGCTGAAAAGTAACTACCTATGCTGGCACCGACTTTGTCATGACCCGAACGAGGTCGAGCCGTGAAGGGTATCTCAAGTCCATCGAGGACCGGAGACCACCCCCATAGCCGAGCCAAATAGAACATAACACACCTTTTAGCGGCTGAATTCCGAGCATATAACAAGATAGAAAAGTAATAAACTTAAAGATATTTAAGTGTGGCAACATCAATACCTAATCTACAGTAATATCCACAAAACCTTTACTAATCCAAAAACAACCGACGTCGAGACACACCCCCAACTCTGACAATGACAGTAATAATGTTAATGTAAAGTCTTCAATTCTAAATCATGGAAGGAAATCGATGAAATAATCAGGTCTTTTGGAGAATGGAAGCTCACCACTTCACCACAAACGACCGATGAACTAAGCCAATCCACCAAATATTGTGCAAAAAAAGTAGAATTGCTTTCGAACACTGTTTCACGTGGGGATACAATATTCAAAGACGGTTAGTGAGTTGAGAACTAGCATGTAACTCAGGGATAAAGGATAAAATAATGCTAAGTCAAATCTAATTCAAAATCATGCACACATCATATACATGTATATGTATTATGCCAGGATAAGGAACAAGGCTTAGCATGAAGTAAAACTTTATCCAGGACTATGTAGCTCAACTGCCATAAACACGCACCCTTAGGCTATATGGGGTTAGCTCTCCCTACTGAAAGGGCCCCAGTGCATACTAGCCGCATGAATCGAAGGTATCAAGGAAGACTAGGGAATGCCCCTATGCCATGCCAATCCAAGATACAATATATATCAATAGTGTAAGCCGTGTACACGACCATCAAGACTAAACCTCATGTAGGTAACCATGAATTTCCAGTAGAAGTCATCCAAGACCCACACCTTCACGGCTTAGCTATGTAACCCCCATTAAGCCTAATTTAAAACAAGTTTCACATAACCCATTCATTAACCAAAGGGCCGTTAAGGCACACCACAGGTATCGTCATACCCTTACACTTACAAGCTTATTTCTATGCCATAACAATCACATTAACTTGGGGGAATGCCTCAGACTCCTTTGTTTATTAAAATCAAATTGGAGAAATGCATCGATCTCTTTTAGTTTTATCAAGCCTAAAACCTGGCCATTAAGTTCTCAAAATCCATATTCATAGTTTATCCAATTATGCAATGCAATAATATAAGTGAGTAAGTCAATTCGTGACAAATTTAATTTCAAAACCAAATTCACAAGTGGGTTGAGGAAACATAATTATCCAAGACCAATTTCAAGTAAAAAAACATTGATTTGGGGGATTACCTTGACCCCCATTACAATTCCCACACCCATGCAGCCCATTAGTTCAAAACATTAAATTTATATCATGAACAACTCATGAAAACCATGGGAAAACAATTCAAGGATAAATAATTCCAAAACCCTCAACCATATCAAAACCCACATTCAAATCCATACAATTAAACTATGGGGAAGAGTAACATACCTCAAAATATCACAACTGTGGAGACCCTTAACTAATCAACTTCTTGGAAACCCTAAGTTTTCTTGACCTTGGGGATTTAAGAGTGTTTGAGAAGTTATTTTGATTTATTTTAGAGTGATAATGATGACCTAAAGGGGTTTTAATTCGTGGGTCACTATTGGGGAAGAGGGGAAATGTCCAAAGTGCCTTTAATGAAAATACTGAAAAATTATCCCCAGTGATTACGGCTCACTATACGACTCATAGTATCGAGTCATAGTCAAGACAATAACGGAAGGACCCTTCTCTAGTGACCCTATGATTCACACCATACGACTCATCAGGTGACCCTATAACTCGTAGGGTCCAATTCGTAGTCAAGAAAGAATATCTTTGGAATCACACTAGTTTGGCTACGGATGGGACCATACGACTCGTAACTCCTAATCTAGTCACAACAGAAACATCAAGCTAGAACTCTGGTCTGACTATGAGTGGTTCCTTAAGACTCGTAATGACACCTTACTACTCGTAGGGAGAGTCATAGTCCGGGCAATGAGTTTAACAACTCAAAAATTTTTAGGGACCGAAAATCCGGGGTGTTACATTCCCCCTCCTTAGGATCATTCGTTCCCGAATGATAAGACAAGGCTTTCATTAGCATGAGTTAACGCAGAGAACATCCACACTTATCTTTAATAATACGGAAAATAAAAATATTAAGGAAATCACAATTTTCTTTAGCAAAGTCAGAAAACAAAGATGTTAGGGAATACACATACCTCAAGCACGATTATCCAAAGCAGGACACAAGAACAAATATTTGGACTTCATGTACTCTTTCGCTTCCCAAGTAGCTTCTTCACACTTTTGGTTCCACCATAGGACCTTTACCGAATCCATATCCTTCATTCACAACTGATGAATTTGCTGATCCAAAATCTTAATCGCAACATCCTCAAAGGATAAGAAATTTGAGACACCAACACTCTCTAAAGGAACAACCAAGAAAGAATACCTACAAACTTCTTTAACATCGAGATATGAAAGATCGGATAAATGGAACCCAAGTTCATAGTCAAATCTAACTCTTAAGCCAAACGTCCCACTCGCCTAAAAATACATTATATACCAATGTAGTAGGGATTAAGATTCCTCTCCTTCCCAAACTACATCACTCTCTTCATGGGATACACCTTCAAGAACACCAAATTATCCACATCAAACTTCAAGTCCCTTCGCCTTACATCTGCATAGGACTTTTGGGGACTTTGAATAGCTTTAAGCCTACCCGAATCCCCTTCACCTTTTCCATAGCTTGGTGTACCAAGTCGGGACCATGTAAACTATTCTTAGCATCGTCAAACCACCCAATGGGAAACCTATACCTCCAACCATACAAGGCTTCGAATGGAGCCATCTAGATGCTGGAGTGATAACTATTATTATATGCAAACTCTTTGAGAGGAAAATGGTCAACCCAAGTACCACCAAAATTGATCATACAAGACCTTAACATATCCTTTAAAGTCTATATAGTCCTTTTCACTTGTCCATCCGTCTGAGGTTTCAAACCGGTGCTAAGGTTTACCTTAGTTCCCGAACCTCCCTGAAAAGAATGCCAACAGTGAGATAAAAACTAAGTACCTAGATCAAATATGATAGAAACTAGAGCACTATGAAACTTCATCTCCTAAATGAAGAGTTTAGTATAATCCTCAACTAAATTGTTAGTCTTTAATAGTAGGAAATGAGCAGAGTTGGTCATCCTATCCACAATGAACCAAATAGAATCAAATTGCTGGCGAGACCACGGATGACCAGTGATGAAATCCATATTAATAACTTTCCATATACATATGAGCAACTCAATCTCTTGAGACAAACCACCTGGCCTAAAGTGCTCAACCTTCACTTTTTGACACTCCTTGCACTTAGCCACAAAATTGGCCTCATCTCTCATCATATTATTCAACTAATAGATCTCTTTCAAATCATGGTACGTCATCGTAGTACTAGGATGAACAGTGTACCCCAATTCATAAGCCTCAACCAAGATCCTTTCTCACAGCCTATCAATATCGAGAACACACAGTCTACCTTGGTACCTCAAGATACCATCTCCACTAATCTCAAAAGCCATCACGTTAGAGTGAACCACATCTCCGTTAATCTGCCTCTAGATAGGATCCAATACCTATTTTTTCTTTACCTCAGCACCCAGAGATGACTTCACCACCCTTTGGACAATCACACCTCTATTCTCGGATTCTAAAAAACAAATTCCAAGATTAGCCAAATGGTGAATATCTTTCACTAAATCTGCTTCTCTTAATCCACATGAGATAAGCTTCCCATGGACAACCTGCTAAGAGCATCAACAACCTCATTAACTTTACCTGGATGATAAGGAAGACTCATGTCATATTCCTTGAGTAGATCAATCCACCTCTCTACCTGAGATTCAACTCCTTTTGGGTGAACATATACTACAAACTCTTATGGTGTGAGAAGATGTCAACATGAACCCTATATAAATAATGATGCCAAATCTTCAAAGAAAAGATGACAACCAACAAACGCCAAATCACGAGTCAGATAATTCTTTTTATGCACCTTCAACTGCCTAGAAGCACTTGCAACCACTTTACCATAATGCATCAACACATAACCCAGTCCTACACGGGATGCATTACAATAAACAACAAAGACATCAGTGCCTTCGGGTAGCATCAAGACCGGAGCCAAAGTTAATTTATCCTTCAACTTCTCAAATCTATCCTCTTAAACATCAAACCATAGAAACTTCACCTTATTTTGAGTCAACTTAGTCAATGGGGAAGCAATATAAGAAAAGCTCTCCACAAACCTCCTATAATACCCAACTAAACCCAAGAAGCTTCGAATATAAGTTGGAGTTGTGGGTCTAGTCCACTTCATAACCACCATAACATTTTGTGGATCCACTGTGATCCCTTCACTGGAAATAACATGACCCAGAAATGTAACAACATTCAACCACAACTCATAATTGGAAAATTTAGCATACAACTGCTGATCCTTAAGGGTCACCAATACTATATAGAGGTGATCGACATGATCCATCTCACTCTTGGAATACACCAAAGTATCATCAATAAATACAACTATAAATAAATTTAAGAACTGATAAAATACTCAATTCACAAAATCCATGAATGTCGTCGGAGCATTAGTCAAACCAAAAGACATCACCGAAAACTCATAATGGCCATACCAAGTACAAATAGCAGTCTTAAGGATATCCACCTCCCTAATCTTCTATTGATAGTACCTAGACTGAAGATTTATCTTAGAAAAGTACTTAGCTCCCTGAAGCTGGTCAAAGAGATCATCAATTCTAGGAAGCAGATACTTATTCTTCACGATCACCTTACTCAGCTCACGGTAATCTATACTCATCCGAAGGGATCCATCCTTCTTATGCACGAAATGTACCAGAGTGCCCTACGGATAAACACTAGGGAAAATTAAACCCTTATCAAGAAAATATTTCAACTGCTATTTGAGTTCTTTTAACTCATATGTAGCCATTTTATATGGAGGGATAAAGATAGGACAGTTTTCAAAAGAAGATCAATCCCAAAATAAGTTTCCCTATTGGGAGGAACACTAGGAAGATCATTAGGAAATTCCTCGAGTAACTCACAGTCCATTAAGCGGATTGAAAGGAAGGACTCTCAGAATTAGAATCCTTAACTCGGACCTAGTGATAGAGATACCCCCTGGAAATAACCTTCCAGGCTCAAAGATGAGAAATGAACCTTTCCTTAGGAACTAAGAAACTACCTTCCCACTCAATCACTGGCTCATTCAGGAATTAAAAACTAACCCTTTAGATCTGACAATCAAGAGAGGCATAGCATGAGTGCAACCAATCCATTCCCGAGATAATATCAAATTCTAACATATCCAACTCATAAAGATCCACAAAGGTCTCCCTACTATGAAACGTTACCACACAACCTCTCTAGACCCTACTATCCACAATTTAGTGACCCATCGGGGTAGATACAGAAAAGAGATCAGTAATACACTCGGGACCAAAACCAAAATAAATAGCCACATAAGGGGTCACATAAGAAAGGATAGACCTGTGATCAAGCAGACAATATAAATAACAAGAGAAAAGTTTTAGTGTACCGATAACAACATCAGGAGAAGCCTCAAAATCCTGACGGGTGTCAAGAGCATACAGACGATTCCAACTAGTGCCAGAGCCAGAAGTAGCACCCTTTGGTGCAAGAGCTGAAGAAGTAGAAATCGAGACCTTATTATCCCAGTAGTAACATCACCTAAAAGATAATTCTTCTAAATATGCCCAGTCTTTCCATATTTAAATCACTTATTCCCCCCCTCATAAAAAAAGCCCCAGTGCAACTGTCCATAAAATCTACAAGTAGGATGTGATGGAGCCAACTGAGCCTCACTAGCCTAAGATTGGTCACCTTCTGCCTTAAACCTACTATTGTTCTGAAAGAGGTAATCACCAGATGACTTAGGATATGAAGCACTTGCCATAAAATATGAACCAAAATTTTCCCACTTCTTCTTAGACCACTGCCTGTAATCAATACCAATATTTTGCTGGCCTTCACTCAGCTTAGAATACCTAGACCTCTTACTTTTCCTGTCCCCTATTTTGGCTTGTTTCTTCTTTTCATATTCAACCTGCTACATATACACCACAATCCTAGAGATATCCATATCACTGTTCAATAAAGTGACCTTACACTCTAACACTATGTCTCGATACAAGCCTTAAGCAAACTTTATCATTTTAGCCCTTATGATGGACATTAGATTAGGAGCATAACAGGGCAACTGATGAAATTTTAAGGCATACTCTTTCATAGTCATCTTGCCTTACTTCAAATGTACAAACTCCTAAGCCTTTACTTCCCTAAATTTCGGAGGAAAGAAATGGTCTAGGAAGGCTTCCAAAAACTCATCCCATAATGCCAACTCAATTTCATCACCACTAGACTGGTCCCACTACTCTTATAACTTATATGCCACATCCTTCAACTGATATATTGCAAATTCCATACCCTCAGAGTTAGAAACATGCATAACCCAAAAAAGCTTCTCTATATCATCTATGAATCCATGAGGATCCTTCACAACCTTATATCTAGTAAAGGTCGAAGGATTGAGTCTCATAAAGTGGCCAACCCTAGTAACCTTAGAAGAGTTCACATCAACACCAGCAGGACCCAACTGACATGATTGAGATATCACCAACTAAGTCAATAGATGGATAGATCAATAAAACTTAACATTTGAAATTTATCCTTGGGGCAGTCAGGCAAGACTATCCTCAGCCCGAGGAGCCTAAAGAGGACGTAGGGACCGGTGGAACTCCATATGGGCTAGTACAATTAGGAGCTGGAGCACTAGAATGGGTCTGAACTCCATAAGTAGGATGAGCCCCATCCACATTGTCATCAAGTGGGATAAAAGAGTTTCCACGGGCATTAGATCTTTTGGGAGACATGATCTGAAAAGCAAGAAAATAGAAATTAGTGGAGATTCAAGACCTTAGACTCGATAGTTCGAAAGTAGAACACAAGAAAAAAAAATATTCCTAAATATTTTGTAGTCCCTCCTTCATAAGTGTGGCATGCTACACACCTATTTAAGAGACTCTACTTAACACGACTATGTGGACACCCGAAGACACAAAACCTAAGCTCTGATGCCAACTTTGTCACAACCTGAACTAGGGCCGAGCCATGAAGGGTATCTTAAGTCCATCGAGGACCGAAGACCACCCCTATTTCCTAGACAAATAGAACATAACATACCTAGCAGCGAATGAATTCTGAATGTATAACAAGATAGAAAAGTAATAAACTCAATGATATTTAAGTGGGTCAACATCAATACCTAATCCACAATAATAACCATAAAGCCTCTACTAATCCAAAAATAACCAATGTCTGAACATGCCCCCGACTCTGACAATGATAATGTTTATGTAGTCTTTAATTGTAAGTCATAGAAGAAAACTGATGAAATAGTCAAGTCTTCCAGAGAATGAAAGATCACCACTTCACCCCAAACGATTGATGAATCAAGATGATCTACCTAATACTACAAAGAAAAAGTATAATTGCCTTCGAAGCCTGTATCTCATGGGGATACATCATATCAAAATGGTTAGTGGGTTTAGCACTAGTATGTAACTCGGGGATAAAGGATAAAATAATGCCAAGTCAACTCCAATTTAAAATCATGCACACATTACCATATATATGTATAAGTATTATGCTAGGATTAGAAACAAGACTTAGCATTAAGTAAAACTTTATCCTTGAATATGTAACTAAATCATCATAAACAGGCACCTACGTGCTATATGGGTTTAGCTCCCCTAACTGAAAAGGCCCCAATACGTGTTAGTTGCACAAACCAAAGGTATCAAGAAATACCAAGAAATACCTCAACCATACATAAATCTAAGATACAATATATGTCAATAGTATCACTAGTGACTATAGGTCACTGTACAAGTCATAAGGACACACTACGACTCATCACAATGAGTCTTAGTCAAGACAGTATTTGGAGGATCCTTCTTTGGTGACCCTATGATTCACACCATACGACTCATCAGGTGACCTTAAGACTCATAGGTTCCAACTCATATAGAAGACAAACTATTTTGGGCATCAAACTGGTTTGTCTACGGATGGGACCATATGACTCATTTTGAGTCTTTACGACTTATAATCCTTAGTCATAGTCACAATAGAAAACTTCAGGCTGGAACTATGGTGTGGATACGAGTGGGTCCTTAAGACCCATAATGACACCCTAAGACTTATAGGGAGAGTCGTAGTCTGGGCAGTGAGTTTAAAAACTAAAAAATTTTCAGGGACCAAATATCTGGGGTATTACATCTACTTGGCATAAGTGACACCTACTTGGTGTAGGTCGGGGATTAGGTGATAGAAAAGTAAGGTTCAGAGTGATTTCAAGTTGTAGAAGATGTCTTCCACATACAGCCTTTCACCTACGACTCGTGGTACCACCTACGACCCGTAAGTGGCACCATTAGTGGCCAACAACTCAAGTTTTCCTCTTGTGTTAGCATATGAATTCTAGGGTTCCATGTAATCTATAAGTTCCCTTTTGACATTTTTGAATTAGATATATGCCCTTGGGGGAAGTTTATGAACTTTATACTCTTACAAACATCTATTAATTGCAGGATTAACTTTTGATCTAGGGATTCTTATGTTCTTGTTTTGGTTGATTTATCCATTTGAGACTTTGGGTTTTCTTTATATATTGTTGTGAGATTGATTCTATGATTTCAATTACAAATTCAATAGATTGTTTCACAACTATGAACAACTAATTCCCTTAACTAAGATTTTGTGAACCCTGGCGGAGTAGCAAGGTAGGGGAAGCGCAATGTTGTTCTAAATAAATTTTCTTGTATGTATTATGATCCTCTTCAGTTTAATAGATTTCTTAGCAGTGGCTAATGTGAAGAATCCACTTGTATTCACTACTTCAAAAAAGAGGTAGAGATTAGGAAAAAAAGATCATGATAGTAATTTGAGATTCACCTTTATCTTATAATTCTACCATCTTATCTAATTAACTTGACAATCAAAATATAATAGTTTATATGGGATCTAGGATACGGGTTAGTAAGGAGACACTTTGAGAATCAAAAGGTAAAGAGTGAAATTAACTAAAGGCATTTATAAGACGGTTAGTGATACATAACTTATCAGATTCTGCATACAATATATTAGGTTAGTTCAATGAAGCACGATAAACCTACAGAGTTAGGAAGTAAGGGGAACATAGTCCTAGTATTCGTTTTAGTTTTTTTACAACCAAAATCATTCAAGTTTTGTTACTTTTTACTGATTATAGCAAAATCCCTCAATTTACTTTTTTGCACTGCCCGATGAGCTTAACAAGTTTGAGAAATTTTTCTGACCTATTCCATGTGGGTTTGACCCCAACCTAGTTGGTTTACTAAATTTTACTTCAATCGCATAATATTTTCTGGAGGTGTAGTTTTGGGCGATATCAAAATTTTAGCGTCGTTGCCGGGGAATACGACTGCAAGTTATTGATTGAAGTTTTTAAAGTTTTCAAGTTTTATTTTTTTATATTTTTCTACTTTTCTTGATATGACATAGTTACAAGAGGAAGGATGGAGTGATGATGACTTTTTTTTAGTGATCCTTATCCTTTTGATATAGTGCATTATTCTAGGAGTGTGATAGATATATTGTGGGATCACAATTAGAGTATGATAGAAACATTACAATTCCTTGCTAAACATTACAATAAAACTATGAGCTTAGTCAAAAGGTTTATAGGTTTGTCTAGGATCTTCACAACTTAAAAGGAGAATTGAATGCGAAGGTTGATGTGTGTAACACCCAACAATTTAGTTATGAGTTGTGTGAGACTGAAAAATTCTTATAAGCTAAATTAAGGAGCTAAAATTGGAGGATTCAACACTTAATTACACTTTTACGGATGTTGTCACTATTCAGAGAGTACACTAGAGTTATGTAAGGATGTAAATAAGAATGCAATTCATGAGTTGGGATATATTGGTCCTCATTCTAACCATTTTTCCATATTATGTTTGGATAGTAAGATATTAATTTATCCATCTGATCTTATAGAAGAGTACAAAAAGAGGAACAATATGTCTATATTCTTGAATTTGTTGTGCCAAAATCAAAAGAATTATATTTCTCGCTTAAGGGCCAAGAATTGCAACATGCCACTTCTATTTCATGGTTTCTTTATTCTTACCACTGCCCTTGGAGCATAGTAGATGATTAGAGAAAAAATTTGGGGTTCAATTCATAAGTTAAAAGTGGAAAAAATAATGGGAGGCCGATCCTTTGGCTACCTTGATAAAGTTTGAGTAATTAAGGTACCCGCATCGTGCCACAACATTAAATCATACGCTGTATGGGAGGCAACCCATGGGATTATTGATGAAGTCTGAGTAACCAACATAGCTAACTCATGTTGCTATGTTAAATCAAGCGCTGTATGTGAGGCAACCCAAGGTATCTTATTGTTTTTGCATTCATTCGTATTAGTGTGGTTGAAATTGGATCTACATACCTAAGGTGTCTAAGATAAGCCCCTAACTCTTTTTTTTCTAGCAACCTAATGCATTGGGGGACAATACATTTCTATATGATGGGGGTTGGGCTACTTGTGGGTCTATATGTCCTCTTGGGGTTTTTGTTGCCGTGTCTCTTTTTCCTGGAGTCTTGTTCTTAGTAGAGTCGACATGTTTAGGACATATTGTGTTATTTTTAATGCTATTTTGCATTATTTATGTTTAACTAGGAGGAAAATGAGCACCTAAGGTAGTTAATGTATTTTGTATGAAACTGCTTAAAGTTTTTTTAAGAAAAATGATACCCCTCCGAAAAATCTATTTTAAAACTATGTATTATATGTATATATATATATGCATATATGTATATATAGATATATGACCTTGGTGAATCTCATTATGGCATTAGTATTAGGGACATAATAATTATAGCTAACATTTGCACGAACTGAATAGGTAGTAGTTGTGATATGTGTGTATGCTACTTTCTTTCCTTTGTGTGTTTAATCTAGAACTTTTCCGGTTAGTCTTGTCTAGGTTGTACGATAGTCGATTAATAAAATATCATATGCCATTCTTGAAATAAGTCCACTTCTAGCCTAAATGACCTTTTAAATGTGAATAAGTATCCCTTGATCCTTATTTTGAGCCTGTATAGACTACTTTTCTTATTTTTACCTTTCACCTTCCCAGTTCTATTACAATGAACCTGTTTTGGCACTGGTCCTTCTTGTACATTGTGCATCTTAACTTAGAAAAATTGTCTAAGTTGAGGGTGGCTATCATAAGGGTGCCTGATCTGAAGTGGGTATGAAGATGGGTAAATAAGAGAAAAAAAGTAGGGCTGATTGTGGTAGAAAAAGCAGAAAAAGAAAAAAAATAATTTAAAAAATAAAAAATAAAATAAATCACACCTAACCTGGATGAGCTGTAAAATAATAAAAAGGGAGAAATAAAGGTGAAATAATTGAAAATAGGTTGATATTTGGAACCCTAACGTTAGTGTTGTGCCAAGGAGGCTTAGTCACTAAATTCTCATATGTACCATACCATCCCCTAAGCCTAAATTACAAGCCGAGTGAAATCCTATAGTGATCCTAACTCGACTGTCTAAAAACCAAGGTAAAGAAAATAAGGGAAAACCTATGGTATTCTATGCACATTGTTGGAATTTCTTTGTGAGTATGTGTGTGAGTGTCTCGTGGTGATCCCTGCATTAACATGCATGATTCAATTGAGTGAGTGGGACTTCGTTGTTGTGAGTGTACATGGATTGTGTTGCTAGCTACTTATTTGTTCGTATAGTGTAACTTGAATAGATGCATGATTGTTTGTTGCTAATATAATGCCATAACTTGATTCCGTTGTGTCACATGGTTGTGTTACATTTATATCCACATGGTTGGATTTGAAGTGTTAATATTGGAGGGGGGAGGGTGATGTTCTTGAGCTTAAATTGAAATTGACTATTGTAAGTGTCTTAGGTTTATCTTGGTTAAGCTTCATTCTGTCGTTTTGTAGTGTTTTATTGCCTGAGGACATGGTGTTGATGCGCTATGGTTTCAAAGCACTTTCTATGCTTAAAACCAAAAAAAATGCAAGTACTTAGGTGTGTTTTGTTGGATATGATGTGTTTTCATGATGATTTTGTAGGAAAATATGTTCTAGAAGCTAACCAAAAGAAAAAGAAAGTTAAAAAATAACTACCTACGCTGGCACCTACTTGGCGTAGGTAGGGGCATATGTGACAGAAAAGTGAGTTTCAAAGAAATTTTAAGTTACGAAAGATGTATGGCACCTACGACCTGCCACCTACGAACCGTAAGTGCCACCTACGACCCATAAGTGGCACCGTAGGTGGTCACCGACTTATGTTTTCCTCGTGTGTTTAGGATTTAATTTATAGTGTTTCAATGTAATCTATAAATACAATTTTGACATTATTGTATTAGATTCATTATAATGACCCTTTAGGTTATTTTCCATATTTTTTCTTGTTTTTTCTTTTAGAGCTTTTCTATAACCGCCCCAAGTCATTTATGACTTGCCGAAACTGACTGTTTGTTTAACGAGCAATTTTTTTGATTTTTAGAGCCAATTTCTTATTTTAAAGTCTTCACTAGTTCCAAATAGCTACCGGGTGAAAACTTTATTCAATCAACCTCAATTGCAAATTCTGACTATTTTAGCAGCTTCGAAATGTCAATGTTAGGCTAAGAGGACTCTTTATTTGGGTCCCGAGGCACTCGATCTCATTTCAACCTATTGGTCAGAAAGTTAAGAAATTAGAAATTACGTGTAGGACCCACTTTTCATCAAAATAACCTCGGAAGGAAATTTTAACTGTGCCATTGAGTCTGAAACATTAAATTTGGTATGGTTATGTAGTTCATTTGTGTATACAGGATTCTGGATGTATCCCAGGGCTTAGCGGATACTTGGAAACTCAGTTGTCACTGGTGAACTCACAATCGTGGGCTATAAGTTGCGATAACGATCTAGTAGCACCAACAAATTCTGCAATCGTGACACTTTAATTCATAAAAGCTACTCCTTGGGCAGTCCACCAGAGCCGCTATTGTGATGGGGAATATCACGATAACAACTTTTGTGCCTGATGCCATATATTGCAATCACGATAGCAAGACCCGAACACCTAGTATGGGGATAAATAGACCCTATTTTCATGATTTATTGCCATTCTTTCATCCATTATAAGAGATTTAAAACCCTAGTTAGGAAAAAATCTTGAGAGTAACTCTTGTGGGTTATTTGTGAGTTTAGAAATTAATTGATTACACAATTTTCCTTTAAATTTGAGGTAAGATTTCACCCTTTTCATGGTAGATTTTTCATTTCTTGTTCAAAGTCTCAAAATCTTAGAGGCTTGATTTTATCCACAAATTAGCTCGAATTTCACTCATTTCTTAGGGTAATGACTCCTTGAGCATGAGGGAACATTGAGTTGGTTCCAAAAATGTGATTTTGCATAATGGGAACCACATGGGATTTAGGGTGATTTTTGGACCTGAAGCATAATAATTAATGTGGGTATTATTATTCTCGTATTGATAAGTAGAATGTAATTTTGATCACTTGGCATCTTGCGAAAGATTCTCAAAAGGAAAAATGGTGATTTGGCAGATCTTTTGAGCTCTCATTGGCGTCTAGGCAGGCTAGGTTTTACCCCTTGTCAGATTGAGCTAGTTCATAGTATTTTTAGGATATTGTGTTAGATTCGGGGTGGGCATAGGTGATGGCATGATGAAATGAAATACTTAGGGTAGTTGGGTCATTTAGGCTATTCGAAAATCGTAAATTAGGCATAATTGACCTAGTTGCTCATATTTTAGATGAATTTCCTATATTAGGGCTAATTAAGTTTTATTTAACATCTAAAAGTGGATTTAGATACCTTAAACCTAGTTTGGGTAGAATTTGCCTAAAAGAGAATTTCGAGGATTAGAAGTGGGTTCTTGACCCACCTTAGGCTAAGACGTGTGTTAGATTTTATAGACCTTAATACGATTGTTATACTCTTTAAAATACTTATTAAGGTTACATTGAGTAACTTGACACTTGATGGTTATGTTAGTTGATGCGAGGGTTGACAGTTATTGATTATATTTCCCCAATTTAAGTTCAGAGAAAGATTATGACATTAACGATATATTTACTGACTCAAGTCCTGCTATTAATTAAATTAACCAATTTGAGTTTGACCATTGAATATATTTACCGGTTTGAGTTAGGCTATTGGCTATATTTTCCAATTAAAGTTTGGCTATTGATTATATTTATCAGTTCAAGTTCGGCTATTGATTATATTTATCGGTTTAAGTCTGACTTTTGATTATATATATATATTGATTTGAGTTTAAATATGCATATTATACTATGATGATATACTCACTAAGATATGACAATACCGGAGTATGAGATTAGAATTAACATCTTGACTAAGTCTGAATATGAGAAAATGGCTATAATGTGGCATGATGTGAGTGGATTTTTGTGGAATATTGAAAATTAGTAAATGACGGTGGTGGGTTATACTATCTTGTTTGCATCCACCAGATGTATGGGGGCTTGCGTTGGATTTTTTACTTTTTCAGTACTAATTAGCATACGAGAGTCAATTTTGTGGTTATGATTGCGTGTGTTGATACTTTACATTATGTTATGCTATTATTTCAGTTTATTTACCTATTTATGAACAATGATATTGGAAATGATTCAGGTTTGATTCTACTTTGACTTCGTTATGTTATCTTCTATTTTATCATATTTATTCATGATTTAGCTCAGTCGGCCTATGATTCCTACCGAGAGCCCATGGTTTTGGTACTCATTCAACACTTCTATACCTTTTTGGTGTAGATCCGAGTACTAGTTGTCTCCGTTGATCAATGTTTGTATAGTGTTGATATTCGTAGATAGGGTGAGATCTTAGAGTTGGAGTCACCTATTTCCTTCTATCTTTTATGTCTAGTCTTTAGTTTTAAGACATGATTATTTATCACTATTTTAAGACTTGGGTTGCATTATTATTACTAGATGCTATTGTACTATCTCTACTAGGTCGTGGGATGGATTTCTGTACTATTGATTTACCTTATCTGTCTATATCATGTTGTTAAATATAAGATATGTTGTTGTTTTTTGCCTTACTGGCCATTTTCCACCAAGTTAAGCCATTGTGTTTAGCTCCAGGTTATGGACCATCTTACCTACTGGAAGGACTTAGTAGGTGCCATCAAGACTCAAAAATTAGGTCGTGACAAATTTGTATCAGAGACTAGGTTTTATTGGTATTGTTGGTATAAGAGCAAGTGTCTAGAAGAGTCCTGCAGAACAGAATAATGACGTTTATTTCCTATCTTTAGGAGGCTATGAGACATTCTTAGGAGTTCTTCACTTCTTTCACTCATATCGTGCTAAGAGTCTGATTAGTTTATAGAACATTCTTTTGATTTCACTCTTTCGTAGATGGCTAGGACACGTGCTACCGCTACATGAGATGCGGGTACCAAGACCAAGCCTAGGTATCCTTTTTTTTTTTGGATGACCTAGAGGTCAGGGATATCCATGAGATGTGTACCTAGCTAGGGCCAGGATAGGGGTCCTCTACGAGACCCTATTCCTACTCCTGTGCCAGAGATTCTTCTACTCCAGCCAGCGGTGGCCCAGGGACCAGCCTTAGCTCCACCAGGTTTTATTTATTCTTTAGTGCTCAGAGATGCCTTGGTTCAGCTTTTGGGGATAGATGATGGTATGTTGTCTGATGGATCAGAGTGGTACCGAGGTGGGGGCGCAACCTGTGGTTGTGGCTTCCAGAGTTGAGGTCTCTCCTATGCCGGCGGTTGCTCAGTTGGTAGTTTCCCAACCTGCTATATCTGTTGAGGAGCAGAATATGTTGGGTAGATTTTTGAGGTTGGCTCTACCTAGGTTTTCTACTACTCCATGCTAGGATGCGTATGAGTTTCTGATATCTCGTGAGAGGATAGGTTCCATAATTTGGGCCTTATTGTGACTCGTTGTATGGATTAGACCATATTTTAGTTGTATTTGGCTGCTCGACATGGGTAGAGAGGTTATTTGGATTCTAGATCATCTGGATCTTCTTCTTTGACATGGACTCAGTTCTCTGAGATGTTCTTGGAGAAGTATATGCATCACAACCTTAGGTATCTCTTAAAAGATCTATTCTCTAGTTGGAGCAGGGCTCCATGATAGTTGTCAAGTATGTGCCTCAGATCCAACTAGTCAACCGATTCATGCAACTCTTCAGATTACTGACGAAGGTTAGTCTAGTTCTAGTGATCCGCCTAGTTAGGTTGATAGACAATCTTTGTGGGGTTTATCTTACGATTTCTCTAGTTGTGGTGGTTACTCCCAGGTTGACAAATTTGTTGGTTCTAGTTTAGCTTAGGGAGAATGTTATCATTGTGGATCTTTTGGTCACTATTCTTGAGAGTGCCCTAGTTATGGTATGGTTGTTTGTTTAACTCAGAGTGTTTCCCCTATTAAAGAAGTTCATTCCTCAGCTAGAGGTGGTTATCACGGTCGTAGGGGTGGCATCCAAAGTACTTGAGGGGGATATCAGGAAGGTAGGACAATAGGTACATTAGGAGCCTATATAGGTGGTAGGAATGGTTAGTTATATGAAGTACTTGCTAAACCCGATGTTGAGTCTTTAAATGTTACTATTATAGGTACGATTTTGGTGTGCCGTTAGTTGGCCCTTACTTTATTTGATCTAGGATCCATTTATTCTTATGTTTCTACTTATTATGCTCCATAGTTAGAGTTATCTTAGGATTTGTTATTTGTACCCTTACGTGTATCTACTCCTGCGGGTGATTCTTTAGTAGTGGATCAAATTTTCAGATCACGTGTTGTGACTATTAGAGATGTTGATACTCATGCTGATTTTATTACTCTGGATTTGGTGGATTTTGATGTGATTCTAGGCATTGATTGGTTATCCCACTATCATGCGATCATGGATTGTTTTGCCAAGGCTGTCACCTTAGCCGAGAGTCGACGAAAATTATTTCTTATGTTCTTGCTAGGAGGCTTATTTCGAGGGTTGCGAGTGTTATCTCACTTATATTTATGAAACCACTATGGATAGTCCGTCGTTTGACTCTGTTTCTGTAGTTTGTGAGTTTTCTAATATGTTCCCTACCGACCTATGATAACGCTCAACTTACATGTCAATTTAAGTGCAAGGCGGTCGTCGTTAACATATTTACCCAACTTTGGAGTCGGGGTCAAATCGACGAGGAACAATGTCAGTGGTGATCAAGTTAATTCGAAATAATGGATACTTGTTAAATTCAAACATATGTTACAAAAATATAAAAATGGGGGAGATAGGTATCTACACTAATGTTTCTTTTTGTTTTTTCTAGTATAAATTTAGGGCTACGAATAATTATAGTTTAAACAATTAAGCACGAATCTTGGGATTATGTATTACTAAGGGAAGTGACATGTGGATGCTAATAGCCAATATCACTTAGGTAGATCAAGTGTGGCTAGGTTCGGCTATAGGCCTTTCAATAAAACACCAAACTTTCACCCATTGATTCTTTTGAATACCTATTAGGTGTGTTCAATAATTGGTAACCAAACCTTAATTTAGGCATCCCTATTTCTAGGACAACACCCATGGTATAGTTAACTTCACAACCACCCTTATGTTTAAGATAGTGATAGATTAGCAAACCACACAAATAATTGTCTACCATTACTTTGGTATCCACATCCCTCTTTCAAGGATGATATGGATTCCTAAAGTTCACCCAAAACCCTTCTTTCGAAGATGGCTTTGAACTTTCTAGAGTTTGGAGTTTTTACCCATCAAAACCATATGGGCATTTGGAGCTTTCTGCCATAAATCCCAATCAAGTTGGTCAAGAAATGATAAAACCCATCAATAAGAACTACTAAATAGAGGCAAACAACAATAAACCATACACTTTAACCCCTATTCATACATAACCCCAAGAAGGAGATCTAGCTACATATAAGATAAATAAGTAAAGATATACCCATAATCTCCATTGAAATAATTTATTGAAGCTTAAGTGAATGTTACTTCAAACTTTGGACTCCCACAAATCTCCAATGGAAGTAAGCTATTGCTCCACTTAGTAGTTACTCCAATGTATTTTTTACCCAAAATTTATACACTATTGTCTTCTCCAAAATGGAGTCTATAAACTCAATAAAAAAAATCTAACTATTGGGGAAGATGTAATGTTATCAATTATTCTAGTGTTTGAGTCTTTTTGTCAAAATTGGGATTAGCCATGTGCATTTCCAGTTCTACCCTTGGGCTGCATTCTTCTACCTCTCCACAATCGCACAGGCTTGGCCGCGATAGCGATTAGCTTCCGCTACCATGGTTGATTGACTTTGCTTGACTGCTGCGATCGCGGTCACCAGACCGTGTCCGCATTAACTAAGCCCAGTTCCTGCTCTAAGTCTTTAGCTGTATTTTCTTGTTTTTTTTGATCATTTAGAGCTCCAATTCACATCTTTTGATCTTATCAACTCTATGCCTGCAAAGTGTGTATATTAGTACATTTCATCACATTTATGTCTCATTTATTCATTCAAAACAAGGTAATTTGCATGAATGTTGAGTGCGAATGAGTGGTAAAGTTACCACTCATCAACCTACCTGGTATTCCCCCTATTCATAAGATTAAGTTTTCTATTGATCTAGAGCCTGGAACCCAACCTATATCTATGGAACCTTACTATATGGCTCTTCTCGAGCATAAGGAGCTGAATTCTGAGCTTTAGGATCTTCTGGGTAA
Organism: Capsicum pubescens; assembly: GCA_030864215.1. Classification (NCBI taxonomy): domain Eukaryota; kingdom Viridiplantae; phylum Streptophyta; class Magnoliopsida; order Solanales; family Solanaceae; genus Capsicum; species Capsicum pubescens. Next base: position 160,737,604 of record CM061544.1, read on the forward strand.
GGGTTTTATTAGACCAAGTGTGTCCTCTTAGAGATATTCTATGTTGTTTGTGAAGAAAAAAGATGGCTCTATGCATATATGTATTCATTATAGGCAGTTTAATAAGGTGACAGTGAAGAACCATTATCATATACCTCACATTAATGATTTATTTGACCAATTTTAGGGAGCAATAATATTTTCTAAGGTTAATTTGTGATCTGGTTACCATCAGCTGATGATTTGGGTTGAGGATATGCCGAAGGCAACTTTTAGGACCTGTTATGGTCATTATGAGTTCCTCATAATGTCTTTTGGGTTGACTAATGCCTCAACCATATTTATGGATTTAATAAACCAAGTGTTCTGGTCTTATTTGGATTTCTTTGTGATTGTGTTCATCGATGGTATCCTTGTGTATTTGAGAAGTAGATAGGAGCACGTACAATATTTAAGGATTGTGCTCTAGACTTTGAGAGATCATGTGCTTTTCACTAAGTTTTCTAAGTATGAGTTTTGGCTTGAGCCAATGACATTCCTTAGGCATGTGGTTTCTAAGGATGGTATTATGGTAGACCTAGCCAAGATTGAGGTGATCCGTGATTGGGCTAGACCTATATCTTTGGCTAAGGTTCGTAGCTTCATTGGTTTGGTCGGTTACTAAAGATAATTTCTTAAGGGTTTTACTACTGTTTTAGAGCCTATGACTAGATTAACTCGAAAGGATTTTCCTTTCTAATGGTTTGAGGAGTATAAGTCAGGCTTTGAAAAGCTCAAGGATCTTCTCACTTCAGCTCCTATTTTAGATCTTTCCATTAAGGGTGAGGGATTCACCATGTTTTGTAATGCTTTTAACATTGGCCTTGATTGTGTACTTATGCAATAGGGTCTTGCTATTGCTTATGCTTTGTGACAACTTAAGGTGCACGAGCGCAACTACACTACTCATGATTTGGAGTTGGCGGTAGTTGTTTTCGCACTTAAGATTTGGAGGCATTATCTCTATAGTGTGCATTGTGAGATTTTCTCTGATCATCGTAGTCTTCACAATCTTATAACCCAGAGAGAGCTTAGTGCTAGATAGTGTAGACGGATGGAGTTGCTTAAGTATTATGATATTTCCATCTTGTATCATCCGGGAAAAGATAATATGGTAAAAGATGCCTTGTGTTGGAATGCTGTGAGTATGGGTAGCTTAGCTTGTATATCTGTTTCTCAGAGGTCGTTGTATCGGGATATTTAGTCCTTCACCAACTTGTTGGTTTGTCTTGATATTTTAGATCCTAGAAGGATTCTTTCTAGTGTTGAGGTGAGGTCTTAGATTTTTTAGCAGATTCAGGATTATCAGTTTTAGGATAGTAAGCTTTGTTTCTTTTGTGATAAGGTGTTGAGTGCTGAGTCCAAAAAGAACACTATAGATTTTGAGGGCATTTTGCAATTTGCTGGCCGTATTTGTATTCTGAGGATTGATGACTTGATTTAGTGGATTATGCATAAGGTTCACAGCTCTAGATATTCTATTCATCCTAGAACAACTAAGATGTATAAAGATTTGAGAAAATATTATTGGCAGAGTGGTATGAAGAGTGATGTGGTGGATTTTGTAGCCCGTTGCCTTTGTTGTCAGTAGGTAATGGTCGAGCATAAGTGACCAGGTGGTTTGATTCAGAGATTTCCCTTTCATGAGTAGAAATAAGAGCGAATTACCATGGACTTCATTAGTGGCTTACCCCATACTTCTCATGGTTTCGATGGTATTTGGGTCATCGTGGATCCATTGACTAAGTCGACATATTTTTTTCCTATTCAGATGTCCTTTAATGCTAAGGTTAGCCCGCATCTATGTTCATGAGATAGTCCATTTGCATGGTGTACCCATATCTATCATTTTAAATTAGGGTTCCGCGTTCACTACTAACTTTTGGAGAGCTTTTCAGGAGGATTTGGGTACTTAGGTAGATCTGAGTACAACCTTCATCCATAGACAGATGGCCAGTTCTAGTGGCCTCTTCAGGGGCTTAAGGATATGCTCTGAGCCTGCGTTATAGATTTTTTAGGCCAGTGGGAGGAGCCCTTAGCATTGGCAAAGTTTGCATGTAACAACAGTTATCACTCGATTATTGAGATAGCGCCTTTTGTGGCTTTGTATGGTAGAAGATGTCGTTATTCGATTGGATGATTTGAGACTTCCGAGGTTCGACCCCATGGTACTGATTTTCTTTAGGATTCATTGGATAGTGTAAGGGTGATTTAGGATATATCGAGAGCAACTCAGAGTAGGCAGAAGGCCTATGCAAACCGTAGGCTTTATGCCTTGTGATTTGGAGTTGGTGATTGAGTATTCCTTTCGGTATCTCCTATGAAGGGTTTGATGAGGTTTGGGAGGAAGGGCAAGCTCTATCCCAGATATATTTGACCTTTCAAGATTTTTTAGGCAATTGTTGAGGTGGTTTATGAGTTAGCCTTACCTCTAAATTTTGCTGTTGTCCATCCAGTTTTCTATGTCTCTATGTTACGATGATACATTCCTGATCCATCTCATGTGATTTGATGGGACTCAGTCTAGTTGGATAAGAGGTTGACCTTCAGGGAGAAGCTGATGCTTATTTTGGATAGAGATGGTAGGAAGTTGCGCACTAGGGAGATTCCTATAGTTAATGTTCAGCGGAGGCACTGCCCAGTAAACAAGGATACTTGGGATATCGAGAGCGAGATACGAACACAGTATTCTCACCTGTTAAAGACTTCAGGTATATCCTAATCCTTAACTTTAGCGGCCAAAAGTTCCTTTAGTAGTGGATATTGTAATGACCTTTTAGGTAATTTTCCATATTTCCACTTATTTTCGTCGTTAGAGCTTTCTATAGCTTCCCTAAGTCATTTATGATTTGCTGAAACTGACAGTTCAGTTACCATGTAGTTTATTTGATTTTTAGAGCCAATTCCCTATTTTAAAGTCTTCGTTGGTTCCAAATGGCCATCGGGCAAAAACTTCAATCAAACGACCTCAATTGCAAATTTCAACTACTTCAACAACTCCGAAATATTGATTTTAGGCTAGGAGGACTCTTGATTTGGGTCTAAGGCACCCGGGCTCATTTTGATCGATTGGTCCGAAAGTTAAGAAATTGGAAATTAGGTATGTGACCTATATTTCATCAAAACGACCTCAAATTTAAATTTCGACTGCATTATTGAATATGGAACACCCAATTTGGTATGGTTACATAATTCGTTTGTGTATACGAGATTCTGGATGAATATCAAGGGCTTGGTGGAGAATTGGAAAATATCGGGATTCTAGGTGAATTCTGGATGAATTTCCAAGTTTCAGCTGTAATTGGTTTACTAGCGATCATAGGCCATGGACCGCGATAGTGATCTAGAAGCGCTAGCAAGTGCTGCGATCACGACACTTTAAGTCGCGAATGCGACTCCTTGGGTAGTTTACTAGAGCCACAATTACTATGGGGGAATGTCACGATAGTGACTTCTGCCCTTGATGCCATATATCACGATTGATATAGTCGGTTAGAAATATAGAGACCCGAGCACCTGGTATGGGTGTTAATAGACCCTCTTTAGATAATATCTTGCCATTCTTTCATCTATTCCAAGAGAACTAAAACCCTAATTAGGGAGAAAGGTCGAGAGTAACTCTTGTAGGTGATTTGGTAGCTTAGATATTGGTTGATTACGCGATTTTCCTTCAAATTTGAGGTAAGATTTCATCCTTTTCAAGGTAGATTTTTTGTTTCTTGTTCAAAAATCCCAAACCTTGGAGGCTTGATTTTTGCTCCAAATTAGCTTGGACTTCACTCATTTTTTAGGGTAATGACTCCTTCACCATGAGGGAATGTTAGGTTGGTTTTGAAAACATGATTTTTCAGAATGGGACCCACTTGAGATTTTGAGTGATTTTTGGACCCAAAGCACAATAGTACAATATGAACATTATTATTCTCGTCTTGATAAGTAGAATATGGTTTTGATAGCTTGGCATCTTACAAAAGCTTCTCACAAAGGAAAAATGGTTATTTAGTAGATCTTTTGAGCTTGCTTCGGAATCCATATAGTCTACGTTTTACCCCTTGTTAGATTAAGCTAGTTCATAGTATTTTTATGATATTGTGTTAGATTTAGGGTGGGTTTAGGTGTTGGCATGATGAATTGAAATGGTTGGGCTAGTTGGATTATTTAGGCTATTCGAAAATTGTAAATTAGGCATAATTGACCTAGTTGCTTATATTTTAGGTGAATTTTCTATCTTAGGGATAGTTAAAGCTTGTTTAATATCTAAAAGTGGATTTAGATACCTTAAGCCTAGTTCGGGCAGAATTTTCCTAAAATGGAATTTTAGGGATTAGAAGTGGTCCCTTGACCTACCTTAGGCTAAGAAGCATGTTAGATTTTTTAGATCTTATACACTTGTTAGACTCTTGAAAATGCTTGTTGAGGTAAGATTGAGAAACTTGGCCCTTAATGGTTATGTTGGCTGATGTGAGGGTTGACAACTATTGATTATATTTACTCACTTTGAGTAGGAGGAAGATTATGGCATTGATGATATATTTAGCGGTTCAAGTCGATTATTGATTATATTTACTAGTTAGAGTCTGACTATTGACTATATTTACCGATTTAAGTCTGGCTATTGATTATATTTATTGGTTTGAGTTCGGCTATTGACTATATTTACCGGCTTAAGTCCGGCTATTGACTATACTTATCGGTTCAAGTATGGCTATTGATTATATTTATCGATTCAAGTTCGGCTATTGATTATATTTATATATATTTATATCTGTTTGAGTTAGGATATACATATTAAGCTATGATGATATACTCACTAAGATATGGTGATATCAGAGTGTGAGATTGGAATTAACATCTTGACTAAGTCTGAAATTAAGAAAATGCTATAATGTGGCATGATGTGAGTGGCTTCTAGTAGAATATTGAAAATTAATAAATAACCGTAGTGGGTTATACTATGTTGTTTGCATTTACCAGGATTATGGGGGCTTGCATTGGATTATTTACTTTTCCTCACTAACTGACGTATGAGAGACAATTTTGTAGGCATGATTGCGTGTGTTGATGCTTTACGTTATGTTATGCTATTATTATAGTTTATTTACCTATTTATGTACAACGATGTTGAAAATGATTTAGGTTCATTTCTAGTTTTACTTAGTTATGTTATCTTGCATTTTATCATATTTATATAATGATTTGGCTTAGTTGGCCGATGATTCCTACCGAGTACCCATTCATTTTTTACTCATAGTACACTTCTGTACCTTTTTGGTATTGATCCAAGTACTAATTTTTGCCATTGATCAATGTTCGTGCTGTGTTGATATTCAGAGATAGGGTGAGCTCTTGGAGTCAGAGTCACCTATTTCCTTCTATCTTTCATGTCTAGTCTTTAGTTTTAAGATAAGAATATTTATGACTATTTTCAAACTTGGGTTGCATTATTGTTACTAGATGCTCTTGTACTTGCTCTACCAGATCATGAGCTGAAATTCTATATTGTTGATTTCGCTTATCTATCTATATTGCATTGTTAAAATACAAGCCGTGTTGTTAAATTTCGCGTTTTTGGGCATTTTCCACTAAGTTAATCCATTGTGTTTTGCTTCGGGTTATGGTTCGGCTTACCTACTAGCGGGACTTAGTAGGTACCATCATGACTCAAAAATTGGGTCCTGACATATATGCCCTTGGGGGAAAGTTTGCGCACTTTATACTCTTACAAATATATATTGATTTCAAGATTAGCTTTTGATCTTGGGATTCTTGTGTTCTTGGATTTTGTTTGATTTATTGATTTGAGAATTTGAGTTTTCTTATTATATTATTGTCACATTGATTCTATCCTTTTAATTACGAATTTCATGGATTGTTTCATAACTATGAGTGCATAATTCCCTTAACTAGGATTGTGGGAACCCTAGCAGGGTAGCAAAGTAGGGGAGGTGCAACGTTGTTCCAAACTGATATTCTTGCATGTCTTGTGATTATCTTCAATTTAATAGATTTCTTAGTCGTGGCTAATGTTAAGAACCTTCCTGTATTCACTACATACTTCAAAAGAGAGGTAAATATTAAGAAAAGAAAACCACGATAGTAATTTGAGATTCACCTCTATCTTATACGACAATACAATACCAGAGTAAATACTAACATAATACCATACTATACCAAAGAATGTCAATGAAATATAAATGATACAATGTAATGTAGTGATGATAATGAATGATTTTAGAGATATCATATAACTTTTTATATATATTCACCAAGCCTCATCGCTCCCAAGTAGTACCTATTGGGGTTTCTCAATCCATTTACTCTTATAATCTCAATTTCATGTCTCAAATCAACCTTACTGACACGTCTCTCGGTATAGAAGTTTTATAAGGTGCCTCATTTTCTTACAAAAATATGAATGCCTCAATGATATCAATGTCTCATGAATATACATACATGGTATGAGTATGCAATGCTAAAACACAATTAGTATGATGATCAAAATCTATTCAACACATGTATAGTTGAGTTCATAATAAATTCAATGTATCAAAAATTCATGATATCAGTCTCCACTTGGCACCACCAAAATTAATAGTTATGTAGTCATCAATATTATCATTTCCAACCCCTCACTCGGGCATCACTATTATGGATACGTAATTAAATGCTCATATAAAGTCTACAATGTCAAGTCAAGTCAAGCTCCCACACACAATACTAAATAAGGCATTTAATGCACAAAACCTGACCAATAACATCAAGTCAAGCCCTCGCTCGGGCATTACAATAATATAGCCTCTCAAATCAATAACAATATGCACATAAGCCCTCGGACACACAATCAAATAATTACTCAAGTCAATAATAATGATCACATAAGACTCACACGGGTAACACAAAACAAACCTCAATTCCAACAATAATTATTTACGGAACTACCGAAATCTAGCTTATTCCATTCGTTAAGTCTCATCAACGATTACATGTCTATTCATACTCTAAGTATCCTCTAAAACCTCAATCATTCCATCAATAATAATGATTATAAAATGATTATTTCCTAACAATGCACAAAATCACAATCATAATAATAAAGTCCATTAACAAGATTCAAGCTCTAAAATATTTATCCAGTATCAATTATTCAAGAATCTCTAGGTTATCTATCTACATTCAATTCTAAAAATATTTACAAGCAGTAATACTAATTAATCAAGGCAATAATACTATTAAAATTCATTAAAGACTTTGGTACCTATGGATATGCTCGTCATTTCATCTAAGCATGACCCCAATTCTAAACGAATCACAACATACAATAAACAATCATACAACACATAAATATTTTGAATAAAGTCAAGGTACATCTCGACTTGGCATAAATAAGGATCCACAAGTCCAAACAACGTTTAAATCTCATTGGAAGATCAAATCTATCTAATCAACACCAAATGTGTCCAATCTATTCAAACATTTAATTTACAAGTCAAAAAAAGCTAATGATATCCGTATTGATCATATTTAAGATGGTTCAAAATTGAGTTTGAAAAACATGTATGAAAATGAAAGGGGTAAAACTATAATTTTATTTAAAAATAATGTTCCTCATATCAAGAGGAGTCTATAGTTAAAAACTCAAGAAAAAATGAGTATGAATCGGACCTCAAATCGAAGGCAAACTAATTTGTACTTTATTGGGTAAAAAAACCCCAAAATCACATTTAAATCAAGGATTTTGAAGTTGTTTCCAAGATAAAAATTAATGAAAAGTGATAGAATAAAGCTTTCGAAACTTACCCACAAAAGAAATCTCAAGAACCCCTTTAAAATCACATTAATCCGAGATCTGCAAGTCTAAAAATGAAGAAAATATGATTTGGGATCGAAAATAAGGTAAATATTTTATCCAAGTCTACTGGTTTCACGAATGCAGACCCTTGGTCGCGATTACGAGGTTGACCGACCCAGACCTTTTCAAATATGAGCCTAAAGCTGCGACCATGAAGAAGAAATGACACAAGTCTTTGCGAATGAGACACTCTGATCGCAAACACACAGATGGGGATACTAGAGCTTCGCAAACACGAAGAGGAAATGAGTATGCACCAGATGACGACTGAAAAACAACACAAACACAAGTCAAACTCTCTGAATGGATACTTGAATTTATTTCGGATCCCACCAAAATAAATCAAAAATGCTACTAGGCTAATGTTGATGTTTCAGACTCAACAACGACGTCAGATTTTTAAAAAAAGGATCATTTTCAATAAATAAACCCTTGAAACCACTTTAAGGTCAAATTTAACTAGTTTCCAAATGGAAGGTCAAAATGCAAAGGACTTGGGACCCAAAATAGCCACACTAGTAACTCAAAATCAATATTTTGGAGCTTATGGAACTGTTACAATCATCATTCGAGACTTAGATCACAAAATATTGACTGAGGTCAAACTAACCCCTTTTAAAGGTGTTCAAAATCACAAATTATTTTAAAAAACTCTCGAACGCATCAAAAATCGTATCAACCATCCCATAACTTATAAAACGAGATAGAAAAACTATGGAAAGGAAAAATAATCAAAAGATAAAAATTTCTAAAAATCAGTATGAGGGTCATTACAAAATTTTTAATTTTCGTTATTGAAAAGGAATATGTTACTAAAAAGGCAAAACATAGAACTTGAAAAACAAGGATAGAAGGAAATCAACAAGCAATAAAAAGAAACAAACAAATAAGAAAGTGGAAGAAGAAGCGAAAAGGTGTCTGGAAAGTGTTATGATGATGGAGTAATGATAAAAGAATTGAAAAGACATGGAATAAAAAAGCAGACAAATGAAAATAAATGACTTACAAAAAATACATAAATTATAGAATCAATAATTATTTAGTTTTCAACATAGGTGATATTTTATAAGACATTTATATATTCGTATATCTAGTTATTTTAAAAATCTTCGTTAAAGCATGATAAGAAAATTCTTATTCGGCTTTAATTTCTCATTTTTTGAAAGATTATAGTCACATATACTAAAATTAGAAGTACACATATTTTTTCATTGAAATGAATATAATGTTGCATATATTATAATTGAAATTATAATATTATATACTTAATTCTTTTTGCATGCAATTTTTATATTGACGTGACATACACGTACAAAATATGTAGACAAAATTAGTCACAAAAAAGGATTTTGAAAGAAAATTTTTTGAACCTTTAAGTTTAATTAAAATTTAACCTTATAAGACTTAGAATTCATATCAACCAAATGAGTAGCAACAATAGTTTTTTCTTTAAGAGAGACCGCCATAAGATATTAAATTTAGAAAGCCCTAAAATAAATTTGGCTTCAAAATAGTTTTAATAATAACCTGAAGTGTCTTTAGAGAATCATAACTTTCATTAGTGTCACTCAATATTTTTTAAATTTCTTATTAGGAATGATATTTGTAGCTTATAGAAGTAAAAGAAGTAAAAAAGGGTAGAGTGTCACCACAGAAAGGAGATGAAATCTTTTCTTCACCTTTATATGATGTACTTTGACGAGTAGAGAAATTAGCAAATTTTTTATTTTCATCATTGAAAAGAAATATGATACAACAGAGACAAAGTAAAGAACTTGAAAAGCAAGAATTGAAGGATATTGAAAAGTTATGAGAAGAACCAAACAAATAAGGAGGTGAAAAAAGAAGAAAATAAATGTCTGGAAAGTGTAACTACGATAGAGTAATGATAAAAGGATTGAAAAGACATGAAGCAGAGAAATTGACATACAAAAATATAATGACTTACAAAAAAGACATAAATTACAGAACCTACAATTATTTAGTTTTCAACGTGGGCGAATTTTTATAAGTCATTTATAATATATATTCAGCTCTCGAGTTATTTTAAAACTCTTCATTTATGCATGGTAAGAAAATTATCATTCCTCTTTAATTTGTTATTTTTTGAAAGCTTATAATCACATATACTAAAACTACAAGAGCACATATTTTTGTCATTTACATAAATATAATATTGCATATATTGTAACTTTAGAATATTATATACTTCATTCCTTTTTGTAAGCAATTTTTCTTATATTTACATGAGTATGCAAACTAATCACAAAAAGGATTTTGAAAGAAATTTTTTGAATCTTGAAGTTTAATAAAATTTAACCTTATAAAACTTGGATTGCATGAGATCCAAATCAACCAAATAAGTAGAAACAATAGTTTTTCTTTAAGAAAGACATTTAAAAATTAAATTGAGAAAGTCTCAAAAGAATTTGGCTTCAAAAGAATTTTGAAAATCACCTTGAGTTTCTTGAGAGAATCTTAACTATCATTGGTGTCACTCAATTGATTTCAAGTTTCTTAATAGGAATGCAACTTGTAGCCTCATAGAACAAAAAAAATGAACAGTGTTGATAAAGCTCAACTCACTCCCATGTTTGAGGGGTGAGGCGGTCGGTGTCAAGTAACCCAATTTGAATTGGAATTGAATCTCAAAGAGCGAATTATAGACTTCAAACACTATGGGTGCTCAAATTACTACGAGATTACACGGAATGCTATAAAAATTGACATGAAAAATAATATGGGGGAATTTATTTGGGAGTTCTTCACAACAAACTTTAACAAGTACTTGGTGGATAAAACTTTTAATTAGAATTCAAGATTTAGAGAAAATCTTGGGATTATATCTACCTAGAGGTAATGCATGTGGATCAATGTTGGTTGCTCTTGATTTTAGTTGTTAAATAAAGGATAGGCTAGGTCAAAGTTCATTGGGGTCAATCTTTTAACAAAACCACAACGATTTCACCCGTTGGATCTTTCGAGCACCTAACAAGTGTACACATTTTCATAATCACCCAAAACCTAAATCAAGCATCCCTATTTCTAGGATGATGCTCTTGACATAATTGACACTCCCAAAATACTTATTTCTAAGATTGCAAAAGGTAGTAAACCATAGGCTCAATTGTTCACCATTTCCTTGTCCCTCTATAACCCTCTTCTGAGGATTTATGGGTTACCTAATGTTCACTTTTATCCCTCTTTCGAGGATGATAAAAGGTTTATAGAGCTTTGGGATTTCACCCATCAAACCCATTTAGAGATTTGGGGTTTTCACCCATCAAATTCAACCTATAAGATCAAGCAATGGTGGAATCCATTCTCAACAACTAAAATCCATGCAAACATAATAATACCCACACACAATTACACTCTAGTTCAACATAATCCCAAAACTAAATTACTTAGCTACTCATGAAGAAAGTAAAGAGAGATATACCATAAGTATTATCCAAAGCATTCATTCATCACGAAAATCCCAAGAAATTTAGCCTCCAAAGTTAATTACACACTTGCTCAAAATTAGGGTTTCAAGACTAGAATTCCAAGATATCTTATGAGTTAAGCTATCCCTAAAGCGGAAGGTTTTTTTTCTTAAATATGGATTGGAATGCATCTAAGTGCTTTTACAGAACTTTCCCTGGGCATATTCTCGCTTATCCACGATCGCGCATGGCTCCTTGTGACCGCAACCATGCGATCGCGATTGTGTGCTGCGACCGCATTGCTCTGTTCGTCTTAACTAACTGCGACTGCGGATAGAGGACCGCCGTTGCGGTAATCGAGGCTAATGTATTCCAGGTCTTCAGCTGCACTCTTCTTTTCTCCCTTTTTATTATTTTTCAGCTCTTATCCACATATTTTGGTCTCCTCAACTTTATGCTTGCAAAGAGTGGATATTAGTGCATCTATCCATAAATTTTGTCTTATTTATTCATTCAAAATAAGGTAATGTGCACGAATAATGAGTGTGAATGAGTGGTAAACTCACCACTCCTCACGAGTCCGCATAGATAGGAGATGAAAGAGAATGAACAGAGTCTGCATAGATAGGGGATGAAATTTTTTCTTTACCATTATTTTATGTACTTTGACTAGTAAAGGATTAATTTTTTTTCACCATTCAAAAGGAATATGATTCTAAAGAAATAAAGAGATGAGCTTGAAATGTAAGAATAGAAGAAAATGGAAAAAAATGAGAAAAAACGAACAAATAAGGAAGTGGAAGAAGAACACAAAAGGTGTCTGAAAAGTATAACAGTGATGGAGGAATGATAAAATAATTGAAAAGACAAAAAATACAAAATAAAGAAAATGACACTTGAAAATATAATGACTTACAAAAAAGGCATAATTATGGAACCGTCAATTAATGAAACAATAATTTAATATAGGAAATAAAATTTAAGAAACTAAAGAAAAAATATACATAAAATTTGAGGATTCTTAATAATTTTAAGAGATTCTCTAAAAATGTAAAATTTATTTTCTAGTAGAGGTTTATGTCACGAGCCAAAAACTTAGGTCATGATGACACCTACTATAACCCACCAGTAAGTAAGCCAAATCTATGACCCAAAATGGAAAACAACTAGTTAATGAGCAAAAAATAGAAAAACAAAATAATATTAGAAAATAAAGGGATAAATGAAAAATAACAGATATAAGAAGCTTAAAATAGAGAGTGACAGGCCAAAATGTATAAAATAAATCCCCTAAAACCTGGTAGAGCCGGTACAAGAGTCACTAAAATAAAAGAAGTATAAGACAAGTGCTATATATAGAATAGACTCCAATGATATAAAATAAGACTAATCCCTAAATAAAAAGAGATAGAATAGCTCTAGTCTCCAAAATCTCACCCTATATCTTTTATTAGTAGCTCCAAACAAGGATGGGATCAATGGTGATGACTCGTACTAGTATCTGTATCAGAAAAAAGATACAGAAGTATAGTAAGAGTACCAAAATATGTAGTACTTAGTAGGGGTAGATTTTCACCACCCAACTCACGGATCATGTGGGAACCTACCTAATACCTACTCCAGATAAGAGAACACTTGCTATCCAATCATTTATTTAATGCAGAAGTTATATCAACTCATTTATTTCAATAATATGATTTAGTCAACTCATACATAAATAACTCTGGTTTTAATACATTTAGTAAGTATAAGTAATGCGGAATAAAATAAAAAGTGAATCCCCAGAAAGAAGACTAAATTGATACAAGAGAACTAAACAAGGAATGGGAGAATCTACGACACAATTTCTATGTAGAATAAAGAGGAAAGGAGCTGCTGCTGAGTGCTCGTCGTCACTGCTATCGAAACCACCACTAACCTGGACCATACTACATCTTCGATTTGAAATATAGTAAGTATCACATCAGTACAACCACACATACTGGTATAGTTCTTAAGTCGATCGAGCTTAGAAATAAATAAAATTTATAACAAATAGGGAGAAATCATAGCATCAAGTAAAGTTCCGATTTCTAAATCTCGAGTTAACATTTCATTAACACCATACTTTTAACTTCTCTGTGACCTACCTATCATTCAAAATTTTTGTATATCTTTGTCCTTGACCACCCGATCTAACTTATACCTTTTTACCCTTCACCAACTTACTATCCTAATTTCTGGAACTCCCAACTCACACCATCTTAGATTTTCTCGGTGAATCACTATTACATTAAATTATGGGGTTTACCATCACCGAAGTTTAGAATTTGAATGACCCTAGGAGGAGGAACACTACTGTACAATATGTTCCCATAATTTTACACTTAGAGAAATTCAAATTAAACTTGAATTAAAATGTACCTTGGATTCACAGTGTGCTACTATATGCCATCAATACTATCGATTGACCAATCAACTCAATCAATAACAATATATAAAACATTATAGAATGTCAAGACAATTGAATTAATGCAAGTATGAAAGATGTGTGCATAATCTCTCCTTCTTCCCAATCTCATTAACATCATTAAAAATAATAAACATCATGATCCAAAAACAATATCATCACCGTCATCATTAACTCATTATCAACAACATCATGAATATCATGATTGTAATAATAATATTAACATCATCATCATCTCACCTCCACGACATCAAGTGTACTAATATGCAATGAAATCAATAATCATAAGCATTATCTGAAAATATGTATGAATATGCAATATAATCAATAATAACAAGCATTGTTCGAAAGCAATTACAGTTACTATTCATATATAAACATAAGGGAATCAAATCATAGTTTCTTACATATTCTTAGGTACATACATTATAAACATAGTTCACATCACACCTCCTACCAAAATTCAGTGTTCCCACCTATATATTGTTACTAGTTTTATCTATTCACAACTCCCGTATGTTCCCCACATTATACTCAAACTTCTTCTTAAAAATTCTATTGAAGTTCTCATACTTAATCTTACAACTTCACCCCAGTTATTCTATGAATCTTATGTATTTACCTAACCTGTCACATATCCTACCACTAGGTTGTCTCTCAGACTAATCTACCTATCTAATTTAATTCCACTTATAGGTTGCCTAAACCTAGATAAGATTACTGCTACCCCTTAATTCCCATTTACATTTAGTTAAACTCCATCAATGCAAGGAGTAGCTACCCAATCCATCAATATCATCCTCTATCACACCCTAGCTTAATACTACTCCCCCTTCTTACCATACGTAACTCACACCATGCTTACAAACCACAGTCTATGTTTAGTAGTAAAGATTCTCACAATATTCAAATCATTCCAAACTATGCATATCACATTAACAGGGTACAATAACAATAAATCACATTATTATAGCCTAACTGGATTTTATAGTTTTTGTCCCTCCAAACACCACGTCAAAGGCCTAATGTATGAGAACTCCCAACATTACTATCTATATTATAAAATCTAATTCAAGTCTAATTGTTACGATAAGTAAATCATAACCTACCTCATAGATGAACCACACTATTATTTAGAGGAGTGAGTTTTCACAAATGCTAAATATCTTTCCAAGTTGGGTTCCCACCGGGTGTGCCTTGAAACTGCCCCATGAAGTTTGGACTTTATAATCTTATGACTATGGCGCTGGGATTTATTCTGGATGTTTTTTAGGGAAAAAGGTGAATGGGGAGGGTTAAAATAAAAAAGGGTTTTTAAAAAAAATCCCAACTGGATATTGTTAGGTTCCGCTGTAGTCATTATTTTACTAGTACAATGTTTAACCTACCGCTGCAACAATAAGTTGTAGACCAGTCCAGTCTCTTTTGGGCTTGTTGTCCCAATGGCCTTGAGCCTCATTTTATCTTTCCAAGGTCCAAATTGAGCATATTATTTATTATAAATTATTGTTGGGATATTTTCTTTCACACATAATGACATTTTGGCTCATTACATTAGGTACTAATTTACCCAATATTAATCTCCGAATGGTCCTAGGCTGAGGTTTGGACACTTGCATGATCATTTGAGGAATTTAATTATAATAGGTCATTAAAAATATTTCAATATATTCGATCTCGTTTGCATGCATATCTTCTCTACAATTAGCGATAGCTAGTGCACTTCCCCGTCTAGGTATGATGGTTTTCCTTATTTTCCCATAGAAGGTAAAATTAATCCTAATGATCACTATCTACTTTTTATTACCCAAACATGATACGACACCACAATGCATGAAAATTCGAGATGAAACTAACATCGAAAGGATTTTACCAATGTAGTGGTAACTATCCATAGTAGTGGTTCACAATAGTTAAAATCGGCAAAAATAAATATTTCCCCCATTTTCACTCAAACTCTCAAAACTTTCTCAACCCTCTCTACCAAATCCCTTTCTGACAACCAATTCAAGGTAATTTCTTTACTTTTACTACTTAATTTGTGCATTTCTCATTGTAGAATCGTAGGAACTTCATTAGAAATGAGAAATTTTGCGTAGTTTTGGAGCAATTCTTGAAATCCAAATTTGGTGGTGTTTTCACACGAATTGTTAAACAAGTGAGATTATCTTACATCCTCAACACTTGTATATTGTTTGAAACATAAGGTTGACATAGTTCATGGAGGATTTTGGTCATGGGAGGGGTGAAAGATTGAGGGTCATTTCCCCCCATGATTTTGAGTGAATTGGAGGGTGAATTCAAGCATTATACATTCCCATTATAGTGTAAAAATGTTCCTACACACTTTACCAAGCCCAATCTATAATTAAAACTCACAAATCTAGAGAAATTAAGAAATTCGCCATGGGAGAGGAGGTTGACAGGTTGAAGATGATGAACCGTTGCAACGGTAACTTTTTTTGCTGAAACAGTATCACTCCAGTGGTAAGTTCCATTGTAGCTGTTAATAAATAGTTGTTGCAGTATTGGGAAGTAGCTTCCCAGTTTTTATTTTTCTATAATTTTGAATTTCCTTCCATTCCTTAGTACTCCGTCTTGGTTTTTAAATCCATTCTATGGTGTTTTCAGGTTTATCATAGCCCAACATTAACCACGCTACTGATGGTTTCCTGATAATGCTAGTTGCACCCAGTGTAATGAGGGCTAATGTAATAGGGGTTTTTTGATTGATGATGTAGAAGACGAGTTGCTTGAGTTCAATGACTAAACTGAAAGTATTTGGGGGGGGGAGATGTACTATTGCCCAAATTACCCTCTAAGAAAGTATAAAGCGTTCGTTGCTAGAAATCTAGAACCCAACTTAAGGTCAATCCCACGAGGAAAAATTCAAAAATCTATCAAGAGCTTGCTATGTAATTGGAAAGTATGCAAATAAAAAGAGGGTTTTGTAACAATTAGAGTAACATGAATTATTGCTCAAAAATTAGGGTTGTGATCAATATGAGATGAACACTAGGATGAAAAATCCATAGACTATTCATGCTTTTCAAACTATATTGATTCCTTGCATGAAAAATCTAACAAGTTATGTATCACCTAACTATCTCTCGACCTTGGTTTGGGTAAATTTCACTTATTTCCTCTCTATTTCAGAGCATCGTATTACTAACCCTTGTTTATGATCTTATATTAACTATCTCTTCTCAGTCCTAAGTTAATAACATGAATGATTGCTCGGAAATTAGGGTTGTGATCAATATGAGATGAGCACTAGGATGAAAAATCCATAGACTATTCATGCTTGTCAAACTATATTGATTCCTTGCATGAAAAATCTAACAAGATATGTATCAGCTAACCATCTCTCGACCTTGGTTTGGGTGAATTTCACTTATCTTCTCTCTATTTTAGAGCATCGTATTACTAACCCTTATTTATGATCTCATATTAACTATCTCTTCTCAGTCTCAAGTTAGTTAGATGAAGGTTGATATCTTCAAATTATTGTTGTGATCTCTTTTTCTTATATCTACCTCTCTGTCAAGAAAGTATCAAATACATGTGAGGTCCTATCGTTCCTGACCGTCAGAAAAGCAATCAAATGAAAGAAAATCCCAATACATGCAAGAACACGCATCTTGAATGACTTCACACTTAATTTGCTTCATTAATTCATCAGGGTTCCCATAATCCTAGTTATGGGGTTTAGATACTCATGGTTTCAAGACAAACAAATATCCAATAAATGAAATCATAACGATGAACTTACAAAGAATAAGAATGAAAACCCAAAATCTGAAATTAATTATAATCCCTAAAAACCAAGAACAATAATTTCAAGATCAATAATGTATCTCAGAACTCAAAACAATGTCAAAGGTGTATAAGGTGCCT
Source organism: Capsicum pubescens (assembly GCA_030864215.1). Taxonomy (NCBI): domain Eukaryota; kingdom Viridiplantae; phylum Streptophyta; class Magnoliopsida; order Solanales; family Solanaceae; genus Capsicum; species Capsicum pubescens. The sequence goes on from CM061544.1 coordinate 160,755,245, forward strand.
AAACTGATAATAAAACATCCTAAAGGTATTTATAGATACAAAATAAAACCTATCCTAAATAGTGCAGGAAATTTGGGTTAGCAGCAACTCACGATTCGTGGGTTGAGTAGTAGGTACAACACATAAATTGTGCCTTGGTCTCATGGAAATCAGAGCATTCATCAAACTTTCAGAATCTCTACTCATGGTTTCTACTCATGATTAGTAAGTAGAACCTACGAGTCGTAGGTAGCCATCATAGGTATCAGTCTCATCTCAACATCTTCAAAATCCAACTCACTATTTCTATTCACGACTTGTAAGTACTACCCATGAGTGATAGGTTGATTCATATGACTCGTGTGTTACCACTTTAGCAACTCTTCATTGTTTTTTTCTCATTCTTTGCTCCGAACCCTATTTTTCTACAAAATCAACTCAACTACACATCATATCCAATAGGAATACCCAAGTTCCTACATAATTTACTTATTTTAAGTATCGAAAGTTCCATGAAAATATGGCACATCAACACTCTCAACTTAGAACATTTATATTTCCTCAGGAAACTAGCGTACAATGCACATACATGATCCATAACTAAACAGAAACCTAAGGCACCTACAATAGTCAAGTTATTTATTTCAGCTCAACTTTCCACCCCTCCTATTCATAACTTTCAAACCATTGGTTGTACACATTTAGTATAATGTTATGACATGAAAGGAGAAGTGATGGCATCTAGTTAGCAGCAAACAATCAAGCATGTATGCCATTGTCACTACCCGAATAAATACGTAGTTAACAATACAACCCATGTACCCTCTTAACAAGGAGGCCCCTACTCTCATAGTATCATAATGCATCAAAATGTAGGGTCTACATCAAAACACTGGCGCTCACAAAGAATTCCAAACAATGTGCACAAAATACCATCGACTTGACCTTATTTTCTATGCCCTAGTTTTTTGGACAGTTGGACTGGGATCACTATAGGTCTATTCTAGTCTTGTAATGTAGGCTTGGGGGAGGTTGCAGTACATATGGAAAATAGTGACTTACCCTCCTTGACAATACACTTATATTTGTGGCTCCTCTACTTAAACACGCTTCTTTCATTCTCCTTTCCCCCTTTATTTATTTTTCATATTGGGCATTTGGGTGTGGTTTTCTTCAGTCATTTTATTTATTTATTTTCTTTTTTTTCCTTTTTGAACCACACCCAACCCTACTTTATTTTCTATTATTCAACACCCTTCTTCATACCCATCTTCAACTATGCACCCCTATGATAGCCATACTCAACTTGGATAATTTACCTGAGTTGAGGTACACAATGTACAAGGAGGGACCTGGGAAAATCAGGTTCATTGTAATTAAAAAGAGAATATGAAAAGGTTAAACAAGAAAATTGGTCACTTCAGGCTCAATTTAGGAATCAAGGGATACTTATTCTCATTTGGTCGGTCTTTTAGGCTAAGAGTGGACATATTCAAACATGGCCTACGATCATGTCTCAACCAACTATCCTACAACCTAAGAAAGACTAATTGGGAAGGTTCTGGATTAAACACACAAAGTGAACTAGGCGAACACCTCACACACATATAGTAGAGGGTTATATTATAAAACTACTACCAATTCAGTTCATGCAATGCTTAGCAGTGATTATTTTGACCCTAATACTAATGCCATACAAAGATTCAACAATGGTCACAACACATCCTTCAAAATACACAATTCATAAAATTTTTTTTAGGAGGGGTATCATTTTTCAACCAAATAAAAACACAAAATTTGACTGCACCAAGGTTCCTTATTTTATCATAGTCAAACAACACAACACACAACACACAATATAAACACAACACAATAACCTAAATATATTGGCTCAACTATAATAGCACACCCAGGGGAAAAGAGACATAGCAACAAAAACCCTAGGTGGTTGGTACACTTCTAACCCTAACAAAAAGCTGATGCACTGTCCTCAGTGTATGCTAATAAGATAAAAATGCATCTGGGTATAGGAATATACATAAAATACTCTAGGCATCAGATGCGGCCTTGCCCCCAGCTAAGGCATCAGGCAGTATTGCTAGGAGGTTGTGGTGGTGCTTGACTAGAGGAGGCACCCAACTTGCACTAGGCATGCTCACTTCTTTAGTTCCTACACAAACTTATTTGAGCTATCACTCTCCTCAGCCCGCTCTCATCCTCTCTTGGCCCCAATAGTTTGGACCGCATCCTTATCAGTAAAAGCAAATATCAGCGGTGGTGGTATGGGTAGCAGCTGCATAATAGAAGGTAAAGCTGAAGGGGTAAAAGGAACATGGCTCTCAACTTGTGAACCTTTGATCGCAATGTGTCCACCTCTATGTAAAAGATCTATAACTCAAGCACCTGAGCCTCGCGGAGTCGCTCTCTTATCTGATCTTAAAATGTCGATCCTTTCATGTATCTCTCTAGTAAATTGAACTATGGAATCTATCATTCTTGACTCCACTTGCACCTTAAATGCCTCTAAAATAGTCTGCACCCTGGGCTGGATCTGACCAAATAACTTGGCCAACTAGGAATTTGTGTGTGCCTGGCGCTCTACCAACTCTTGCTATTGGTCCACTAATTGCTACAAAAAATTATATGACACTATCACCATGCTTAAAACCAGCGGGCGAGGGGTCACTGTAGAAGTAGAAGTTGGAGCTGAAGTAATTGTAGCCCCTTCACTATTTGTCGTAGCTGAAGTCTCTACCCGCTGGCTACCTGTATCAATATCGCCACCCACTGCCGGTCTATCAACCTACTCAGCTGACTCAAAATACCCCTCAAAGAGGGTTGCTCTAGAATATGTAGAAAGTTGTGCCTTTTTTACTGCTACTGGTTGTTGTCATCATGAATCAACCCTTTATCAGCTATTAGACTAGCCTCAACATAATGATCAATATTTGGTAATATCGGTACTCCCACCATATCACAAAGTCACTATATTAACCAAGGGAAGTGAATACTAATGATCTCATGAAATCCCTCTCGGGAATCTCATAATCAATCTAGTAAAGTCTATATCATATCCAACAATGAGACTAACAACCAATACAACCCGATCCCATGTTAGTGGATTATCCTCAAATGTGGGACTCAACCTATGCCTCACTATGGACCTCCAGAACTTTACTGTGACATGTAAAGAAGACCTTTTTATGTCTATCTTTCCTTCAACCCAAGAGGCATTAACACCAACCTCACTAATCTACTGAGTGACCCATCTCACTAAATCTTTCCTCTGCTCCCAGTGATTGGGATCCCTCATTGGACACCTGCTCCTCACTAACCTCAACCTATAGTCAAACTCAACTTTAGTCATCATCCCCAAAATCTTTAGCCAAAATAGAAATCTACAAATAGAGCACCACTGATAAGTGTATGGTTAAGAAGGCTGGTCCTAAGCTTATTTCCCCGCAGGTGTGATAAATTAATAAAGTGGTATAAGAAGCATACAACTCACTCATTACCTTTTTGTTGTCGGATATGAAAGGCTCATCCATCCATCCGAGCCTATATCTATCAAATGTGTCCCCCAGGTTCAAAATCTCTACCAAAGATGCTAACCAAGTGCAGGGATTCTCAACTATGCTCCACTAAGGCCTGTCCTAATCTGTAACCGCAATATCTCTATTGTATATTCTCTAAATATCCTTCACACACCATCTCTGAATGGCTTGAGCTACAAGTATGGCAGAGATATATGTGGACTTCTAAGTTACTGGATCTAAAGTAGAGGCATCCTCAGTACCCTCTAATATCTCCATACTCTCATTAGACTAGGGTGCATCTATCTCCCTATCTACGATAATGAATGCGGACTTCTCCCTATCTGTAGACTATGGGATGGATAACCCTTCCTCAATGGCACTGGAACTATACTCATCCCCTCCCTTATTAGACCGAAGAGGAATAAGAGAGTATGGTGGTGACCTCCGTGAAACCTTCATCCAGGGTCTAGCTGGTGGAGCCCGGGGTTTAGACTGAGATGTTGCTGGTGGTACCGACTGAGAAATAGGATAAGTAGAAGCCCTTGCTATTGTATCTCTGAGTCTGGTGTCAGGTATGGCTCTGAACAAAGGCCATACTATTAATGGAGTACTCCTCCATGGATCCACTTTGCTCGAGAGACTCATCTTTTAATTTAACGTGTACACCTTTCTTCTGTGTTGCTTTTGGTGCCACCTATATGGTGAATCATTAACATTCAAATCACAGTAATCGAGAATAAAAATAGAAGTTGAAACTAACAGGGCCAACCCACTACTCCAGGTCACAATTCGTGAGTTGAACTCATAACTCGTGAGCTGGACTCCTGATTTTAAAAGTCACCCCATGAGTTCAATTCACGATTCATGCATTCAAGTCACTGATCATGACTTGACTTTATAGGTAGAAGATCCTAAGTCTAGGTTTCAAAACCTCAGGTCTGATACATATGAATCTAATCTACAACTTGTTAGTGAGAATCATGAGTCGTAGGTTGGGTTCGTAGGTCTAAACTTGGGGTTTAGTTAGATTTTCACAAAAAATTCTATTCCAAAATACACAGATTATATATAGGTAGTTTAGTGTACAATCAAGAATGAATATTACTCAGTTCAATTCTACATCGTTAAATTCGTGAACACAAGAATCATGATCTCTAAGCAAGTTTCAATTTCCCAATCTAAACTTTGAAAGAGTTTACCTTAGATTTAGTGCATGCTACTGATGAAGAGAAAACAAGATTATGTTCCCAATTCTACAGCTTCACACGTGCATAAGAAGTTTACTTAGGGTTGTGATTAGACTAAGGAAGGAGGGAATGTGTGTAAATTTGAGTAGGAGTTGCTTTGGTTGACAAGTGTATCAGGTTTAGGGTTTGATTCATGGGAAATGGTCTATCTAAGTCATATTATATAGGCCCAGGTATTAAAATTTATAATTTGGCCCATTAGTGACTAACGACCCAACTTACAATTAGTGACTTAAACTCACTAATCATGGGTTGACTTTGTGATTAGAGATCCGAACCTAATTTTCTTCTGATATCTAAGACCCAACTCATAATTAGTTGGTTGAACTCACTAATCGTGGGTTAGGTTCGTGAGTTGGGTTCAGAGACTCAACTTTCTTTTGTGGTTTCTATGACCCAACTCACGATTAGAGGGTTGTACTCACTAATCATGGGTTGAGGTCGTGAGTAGGGTACGAAGACAAGAAAAAACTGTTTGATTCCTATGACTCAAATCACGAGTCATGGGTTGGACACGATCCATGGGTTGGATTTGTAAGTCCCCTTACCTGGACTTATCTAAATTCTTGCAATTTTATCATACTACCTATGCTCCCTATTCGGTAAAACAAAACAAAGTGAATACTAAAACCTTTGGTTGACTCCCAAGCAATGCTTGATTTAATGTCGCGACAAGACGTGACTATATTGGGAACTTAGACTTCCCCAACAAGCCCATGAATTGCCTCCCATAAAGTGCCTAATTTAGCATCGCACACGAGTTAGTTCCCTTGATTACTCAGACTTCGTCAAGGCTCTCATTCTCACGCACTTTTAACTCTTCCATGCTTCCCATTTAATGCTTAACACGCTGCCCGTTCACCTTAAATAGGGCATCCCCATCTCGCTGTAACTCAATAACACCATGTGGAAATATACGTACAATGGTGAATATTCCAGACCATATTGACTTCAACTTTCTAGGAAATAAGTAAAGTATCGAATCATACAACATATCACCAGGTTGGAATACCTTCCTCTCAATTTTTTTCTCATGGTACAATTTTATTTTCTCCTTGTACAAGGCTGAACTTGCATAAGCACAGAGGCAAAACTCTTCCATCTGATTCATATTGTCCACTCTCGAGTGTTCAACATCACTCCACTCAAAATTTTAGCTTCTTCAACACCCATAATGCTGTGAGCTCAAGTTCAACAGGCAAATGGCAAGCCTTTCTGTACACAAGCTAATAAGAAGAGGCACCAATAAGGGTTTTTAAGCCGTCCGATAGGCCTAAAGTGCTTTGTCTAAATTTTTCAACTAATCAGTCCTATTGGAATTCACAGTCTTTGCGAAAATGGACTTTATCTCTTGATTGAAGACCTTAACTAGCCATTTATCTGCGGATGGTGAGGGTTTTCCACCTTATGCTTCACACTATCTATCACTACTGATCATGGAGTACCAAATCGAGAGAAGATATTTTTCTTTAAAAATGACATCACACTCCGACCTTCATTTTTAGGAAGCACAATGGCTTTCATCCACTTGGATGTAGATTTGACTACTACTAAGATGTACTTCATCCCATGTAAACTCACAAATGGGTTCACAAAGTCAATACCCCACACAAAAAATAGTTCAAGCTCTAGGATGAGCATAAGAGAGAGCACATGCTTCCGTGAGATATTTCCCTTCCGTTTACATTGGTCATAGGCTTTAGTATAAACATGTGCATCTTATAGATCATAAACCAATAGTAACCACATTACAGAATTTTATGGGCAGTGGGGGTACCTCCATGATGACCCCCAATCGGAGACGAACAACAGGCCCCCAAAATACTCATCATCTTAACTATGAGAATACACCTCCAAATCCCACCATCAACACACACCTGGAATAAGTATGGATCATCCCAAAGAACTTTCGTACCTCATGGGCGAGGTCGCTTGCCAAAATAATTAGCAAAGTCATCAAACCAAGGGATTAAATCTTGTAATGCTTCCAAGACGTGCTCATCATGAAAATATCATCAAGCTCAATCTCATCCCCTAGTTTAAGCATCGCCTCCTCTTCTAGGTGGGATAAATGGTCTGCAACCTAATTTTGTGTGCCCTTCTGGTTCTTAACCTCAAAGTCAAATTCTTATAGCAATAGTACCCATCAGATCAACCTTGGATTAGTATCTTTCTTTGCTATGAGGTACCTAAGAGCAACATAATCAATGTGCACAATGACTTTGGTAACAATCAAGTAGGATCAGAGTTTTCAAAAGCAAACACCACCGCAAGAAATTATTGTTCAGTAATTATGTTATTTTTCGCTGCGGGCTTGAGTGATTTGCTAGCATAATAAATAGGATGAAGTATCTTCTTGCGTCTTTGGCCTAGGACTTCTCCTAGGGACACACCATTAGCGTCACACATCACTTCAAATAGAGGGGTCCAATCCGAAGATATAATAATAGGAATTGAGATAAACCTCTCTTTTCGACCTCAAAATCCTCGAGACAAGCATCATAAAAAACAATTTCACCTCCTTCTCTAATAACATGCATAGTGGATTTGCAATCTTAGAGAAGACCTTTATGAATAGCCTATAAAAACCTACATGACCTAGGAAACTCCGAAGACCCTTCACTAAAACTAGTGGAGGCAATTTTTCAATCACCTCAATTTTATCTTTGTCGCCTCTATTCTATTATTCAAAATTTTGTGCCTAAGAACTATCCCCTCTTTAACCATGAAGTGACACTTCTCCCAATTCATAACCAGGTTACACTCTTCACATCTTTATAGTGCATTGGCCAAGTGAGAGAAATTGTCACAACCCCAAAACCAAGGGTCATAATGACACTTGTCGTGACAAGCCTTCACAAGTAAGCCTATCACCCAAAATGATATAAAATGAGGAAACAATACCAACACCAAGGCAAAATCCCTAGAATGAAATCGAGCCATATATGTATATAGTAAAAGCGAAAATAAAATCAAGATACCAATGGAATCCCAAAACCTGGTATCGCAGTGTAAGAACTAATTAGTACCACTCGAAGTAAAAAATACATAAGATATCCAAACAAGAGCAAACTTTGTCTCTGAATACAAGTAAGGCATAGTCTAGATAAGAAAAGGTAGAAGTCAACTATAGATGCGTAGATCAACTGCTACCTCAAATGGGCTCGAAGTATCAACTTAATTAACTATCCGTGCGGCACACTTGTACCTGGATCTACGCCGAAAGGGCACAGTAAGGATAAGTACAGTTCACTTATACTCAGTAGGTATCGTAGGCCAAACTATGGGCACGCCACCTACAATCAAAAAATGTCCCGAATGGTATCCTACACCGTCTCCACTAATAGTTCTACTATAGACACATAAAAAAAATATGGGTAGGAAAAGAAAAACAAGTATTCACATACATCAAATGCAAGTAAATGAAGGTAGAACAAATGGACAAATATCAAATCAAAGACAAAAAATATAGTCAAGCACAATATATGAAATTCAATGAGGATGATGATGATGATGATGATGATGCATAAGGTTGTCGAACAACCTCTGTATACACCTATGGAGCTAAAAATTCCTGACAAGACCCATGGGGGGTTCATCAACTCATATACAACCAATATCATATACCAATATCCATATCTCCTTTATGGAACAAACATTAGTAGAAGGTTTTTAAGATGTTATATTTTTTGTTAGAAAAGACAGTGTTTCTAGTATTTTTAGTATTTTCACGGTGGTACTATTGTATCATGAATGAATATGATACAAGGATATAATGCTCACAACCAACCAAAATGAGAATATCAAATATCAAACAAATATTCCAACCAAGTGAGCCAAAATTCACTCAAATCCACCAACTATCCATGATCCAATATAATCTAGAAACTATCAAGTGAAATGTATAAGTAAAATGTCATTGATACCACATGAAACCTAAGATTTAGGCTTTTTCCACTAAAAAAAGTACAACTAAACATACATATATATCCATACCGGGCCAACAACATCATATAAGACCCCAAACAGTTACAAATAGCAAATAATATCTTCAAACCACCAAATATCAACCATATAGGCCCCCATACAACATATAAATCACATTAACATATTTTCCATGATATAACTCCATAATAATAGCATGCTTTAAATTATTATTAACTACCCAACCCAGTTTAAAGAAAGTTAAGCCATAACCTACCTCAAAAGCCAAAAACTGGTCCAAAAAGTCTTCAGCATGAAGCTTTTCCCCTACAAACAGAATCAGAACCAACTAAAACCGTCAAATATAGAATCTATGCGTCAAAAGAAAGCCAACAATACCCATATTACCTAACTTTGGGGTAGGGTCAAAATGGACCCTTAAAATAGGCTTTTGAAAAATAAGTACAAAATTGGAAGTTTAGTCCAAAAACATATTTCCCATGATTAAAGTAACTCAAAGAAGAAAATCCAAGTAAAACGGGTTGAAATTGGGGTTTAAATCAAGGAAATATAATTTTTTGGCCTTTCGGGCCAAAGTCTCCAAATTTCACTTTTAAATCCGCGTTTACACAAGATTTTAAATGATAAAATCAAAGAAAAGTAGATGAAATAGGAGTGTTTGAGCTTACCCAATCTTTAAAATAGAAGAAATTGCTTAAAAACTTGAAACCCCAAGTCTAAAAAATGGGTAAAAAGGCAAATAAAAGGGTATTTAAATATAGTAGGTGCTACTAAAGTGGACAATGGGCCGCTTTAGTGGCCGATGCTAAAGCCCCCAGATGCCGCTAAAGAGGTACCCATGCCAGGATGATAGTCCGCTAAAGCGGACCTTGGGCTGCTTCAGCAGTGAGTGCTAAAGCGCCCAAGCGGTCACACCAGTAGTTGAGCACCCGCTGGAGACTTAGAGAATTCCAATTCTCCGCAGACCCTTCGAGATTCATCTGGAATCTTGAGAATACAAATAGACTATGCTACTCTATCAAATTCGATACTTCAGACTTAATGGCGATATTAGATTTTTAAAAAGATATAATTTTCACAGAGTTACCCACGAAATCCAATTTCACAACTTTTCAAATCGAGGGTAGAAATGAGATATAAAAGCCATAAAACCATACCAACCATATTACCAACCTAAAATAGATGCTTCGGACCTGCTGGAATAGTCTATTTTTTCATCTGATGCATAGATCAAAAGATGTTGACCAAAGTCAACTAGTAAACCTTTAAGTCTACCAAAAATTATAATCTCGCATAAATCACACCGAAATACATTGGTATTTGCACCAAATATTCTCACACCCCAAAAATACCGAATGTAACCACAAGGAGGGCTAAAATGGTCAAATCACATAGAATCACATGCTTCACACAAAACACCAAAAATTAGGTCGTTACATCATCCACCACTAAAATCGAGTTTGTCTTCGAACAAAAGGCATTAGAAAAACCTGAATCAGTGAAAAGATGGGGATACCTACTACGCATATCAGACTCGACATTCCAAGTAGACTTATCCACAGAATGATGCCTCCATTTGACATTAACCACAGGAATAACTCTCAAATGCAACTGTCTAACACCCCTAGCTAGAATAGAGACCGGTTCCTCAATAAAAGACAACCGCTCATCTAGTCGGACTGAATCCCAATGAATAACATGAGATTCATATGGAATGTAAAGCCGAAGCATGGAAACATTAAAGAATGGATGATCAGCTAATAAATCTGAGGGCAAAGCCAACTCATAAGGCACATCACTAATAATTTGAAGGATCTCAAAAGGTCTACTACTTAGGGCTAAGATTACCCCTCTTCCCAAACCTCAACACGCCCTTCATGGGTGACATACGAAGAAAGACACGATCCCTAGCATTAAGCCTAAGGGCACTAAGCCTACAATCTGTTCTTCACGATCTGATCTTAGAAACATCAAACCAACCAACTGAAGAGCTACAATGCTTGCCACACAAAGCCTTGAAAGGAGCCATCTCAATACTGGAATAATAGATATTATTATACGTAAACTCCACCATGGCTAGATGTTGTTCCCACTGGCCTCCAAAGTCTATCACACAAGCGTAGAGCAAATCCTCAAAAACCTAAAAAGTCCACTCCAGCTAATCATCAGTTTGGGGGTGAAATATTATACTAAGATCAACCAGAGTATCCAAATCCTTCTAAAAAGTCTTCCAAAAGGGAGATATGCACTCTAAACATCATTCGAAGATGATAGACAATGACACCCCATGAAGAAAAACTATCTCGCGAATGTAGATACGGGCCAAACTCTCAGCACTGAAGGAAACTTGTACCGGAATAAAATGAGACTTGGTCAATCGATCCCTAATGACCCAAGCACTATCAAAACCATGAGAGGTATAAGACAACCTAGTCACAAAGCTGATAGTGATCCTTTCCCATTTCTAATCGATAATGGGTAATCTTTGAAGCAAACTACTAGGTCTCAAATGCTAAGCATTCACCTTCTGGCAATATTGGCAATGAGATACAAAGTTGTCTAAATCCTTCCTCATACTACCCCAGTAGTAATGTTGTCTTAAATCATGATACATCTTAGTCACCCCTCAATGGATAAAATATTTAGAATAATGAGCCTCCTCCAAAATCGGTCTAATCCAGTTACCCACTCTCGGCACAGAAATTCAGACACCAATTCTTAAAATACTATCTAAATCCAGTGAGGATATCTTAGCCTCAATACTCAGTACCTTATCCCAAATCACTCTCAACCCAACAATGCTAAAATATACCCAGGTGTAGAAATATCAAACCTAACCATTTGGTTAGCTAAAGACTAAACCTCTAAGGACAAAGGCCTCTCCTGGGTTAAAAGATATGCCAAGATATCCATGATAGTCAACTTTCGGCTCAAGGCATCCATAACCACATTAGTCTTTCCAAGATTATAGAGAATAGTCAAGTCATAATCCTTAAGCAACTCAAGCCAACAACATTGCCTCATACTAATATGTCACTAGGTGAAAAAATACTAAAGGCTACGATAAACCGAGAAAATCTCACAACTGACTCCAAATTTTCATAACGGATCCATACATGTAGTGTGTCCATAACTTCAAAGCAAAATCAACCGCACACAACTCCAAATCATAGGCAGGGTAATTCATCTCATGAGGCTTCATCTAATTAGAAGCATAAGAAATCACCTTACCCTCCTACATTAACATAATACCTAACCCAACACCAGAAGCATTACTAAAGATAGTAAAATCCACGCTCTCCTTGGGCAAAGTCAAGATAGGAGCTGAAGTTAACAAATCCTTGAGCTTTTGAAAGTTCACCTCAAAGGCATCAGACCACTAAAAGAAAATCTTCTTTTGAGTCAACTTGGTCAATGGAGCTGTGATAGATGACAAAACCCTCAACATAACATCGATAGTAACCTGCTAAACAAATAAAACTCTAAATCTCGATAGGAGAAGTTGGTCTATCACAATAAAAAACTACTGTAATCTTGGATAAATCAACTATAATACCATCCATGATCACCATATGACCCAAGAAATTAATAGGCTCCAACCAAAACTCAAGCTTAGAGAACTTAAAATGCAACTTCTCATCCCTCAATATCTGGAGCATGATCCACAAATGCTCCTCATGATTGATCTCACTCTTGGAATAAACCAAGATATTATCTATAAATATAATGATAAAAGAGTTGAGATACGATAAAAAACCTATTTTATCAACTCCATGAATGCAGCTTGGCATTAATTAACCCAAAAGACATGACCAAGAACTCATAATGACTGTATCGAGTCTAAAAAGCTGTCTTTGGAATATCTGAAGCTCTAATCCTCAACCGGTGATACCCAAACCTCAAATCAATCTTTGAAAACACCAAAGCACCCTGAAGATGATTGGACAAATCATTCATAAGAGGAAGAAGATACTTATTCTTAATTGTCACTTTGTTCAATTATCGATAATCAATACATATATGCATAAAACCATTTTTTTTCTTCACAAATAAGATTAGCACTCCCAAGGTGATACACTCGGTCAGATAAGTCCCTTATTCAACAACTCCTACAACTGATCCTTTAATTTCTTCAACTCAATTAGGGCCATCCTATAAGGAGGAACAGAAATGGGCTTGGTACCTGACTCAACGTTAATAGAAAAGTCAATATCATGATCTAGAGGCATACCAGGAAAATTCATGAGAAAAACATCCATGAACTCATGAACAACACAAATACAATCCCCAAAAAGAGGTAAAGCAATACTAGTATCGCTAATATGAGCCAAATAGGACAAACATCTCATCTCAACCAAATAATGAGCCTGAAGAAAAGATATAACTCTCTTAAGTTCCGAATGAAGCACACCCTTCCAAGATATCTTTAACAGACTCGGTGGAGCTAAAGTCATGGTCTTAGCATAACAATCTAGGATAATGTGATAAGTATCTAAGCAGTTTATACCTAAGATGACATCCAAATCTGCAATGAATAATACAATCAGATCTACCCAGGTCTCACGTCCAATAAAAGTCATAGAGTAAGATCGGTACACCCGATCCACTACTAAAGAGTCTCCTATGGGGGTAGATACATGAATAGAAACATCAAAAGGCTCACAAGCAGAATCAAAACCTAAAGCAAAGTTTGCAGACACATAAGACAAAGTCGACCCCAGATCAAATAATACAGATTTAAATCTAAAACAAATATGGATGATACATATGATGACTACATCAGAGGTCTGTACCTATGGCCGAGCAGGTATAACATAGTACTGACTACATCCATCAGTTGGCTGAGTAGCCCTGCGCCTACCACCACGAGCACCACTACCTCTACCTCTTGTACCTATAGTAAAACCTTTACCTCTCATGTTTGATATAGGAGTATATCTCAAAACATGTCAAGGATAGTCCTAGGATACATGGAAAATCTAGTCACACACATAGTAAGCCCTGTGATATGGCTCAACAGAAAAAGATACGGTTGATCTAGGATGTCCACTAGAAGCTGGAAAACCAAAAGTCCTTCTACCTGAACACTGCAAGGTTACTGGCACTAGTCTGTCATGATACTGGCAGAAGCCTCTATAATCTTACCCTAATATATGTGACCTTTGAACTCACCCAAGAAGCTGTGACTCCCTAAGATGCTAAAATAATGGACTCAATAATATTAGCATGATCCACTATACTCTGAAAATGATGCTCCATATACTACCATCTGAGTCATATGAAGCTGAAGAAAAATATCCAACCCTATCACAAACTTCTAAATCTTCTCAGACTCGGTGGTAATACTTGCATAAGAATATCTAGACAAGGCATGAAACCATGCCTTATACTCTACAACAGTCATAGATCCCTACTCCAAGTAATCAAATACATCTCCCATCTGGTCCCTCAAACTGAAAGCAATAAACTTTCCAAGAAAACCTCTAAAAACTAATCACAAGTCATCTCTAGCGAACCAAGAGATAGCCAACCAATAGTGACCTCCACCAATCCCTAACTACATTTTTCAACTGCTAAGTAGTATAAGCAACCTCACGTGACTCGAGCAAACCAAGGTTATGCAATTTCGTTTGATAATCCATCAAGAAATCATAGGCATCCTACCTACACCACCACCACTAAACATAGGGGGACCTAAATGATAAGTCTCTTAAACCTCTTTTGATTCTCAAAAGACATAGTTTCACTTGCAATAATAGGAGAAATAGTAAATCTGGATGAATGAGAACCTATCTGAGAAGGAATAATAGAAGAAGGTTGAACTCCAGATCTCAGAACACCATATTCAGATACAGGCGCTGAAAGAGGAACAACACTCAAAGTCTATAGAGTACCATAAGCAAATTCTAATAAAATAAGAGGATCCATACTCAAAACTAGAGGAACACTATAAGTAGACTCTAGCACAAATTGGGGTACAACACTTGGGGTTGGAGGATACCAGGTGCACTCAAAGGAGAACCCTTCAAATGGGCCAGCAAGTGAACCAGTAACACTTCTATGACTAGGGTAGAAAAACTCAGTAGAAGTAGAGTAGGACCTATTTATCCAATATGCCCATCTTGAGGCTCAGGGGAGAGTCCCCTAGTTCTATCTCTAGATGAGGCAGATCCTCATTCCTATTTGCTACGCCAAGCCCGACCACAACTGGAAACTCGCCTTCTAGACTGGGCTCTTTCCTCAGATAAAGAATTTGAGTCTCTAGCCTCACTGGATCAAGTTCTCACCATATGCATAGAAATGAGAGAAATATGACTTAGAACACAAGGTATGAAAGATTTGCATGATATAGAATGAAATAAGGAAATTTTCCTAAAGATATGTTATAGGCTCTCGAAGATAAATATGGGTGGCTATGTACCGATCCGCGAGACTCTATTAGACACCTAATTCTTACACTATTGAAACCAATGAAACTGGCTGGTCTGATACTAATTTTTCATGACCCAAAACCCAAGGGTCATAATGGCACATGTCGCAGCAAGCCTTGACAAGTAAGCCTATCACCCAAACTGATATAAAATGAGAAAATATTACCAAAACAAAGGCAATACTTCTAGAGATAAATCGATCCATATATGTATATAGTAAAAGAAAAAATGGAATCAAGATACCAACCAAATCCCAAAATCTAGTGTCACTCAAGGTGAAAAATACATAAGATATCCAAATAAGAGCAAAACTCTATCTCTTAATATAAGTGAGACATAGTCTAGATAAGTAAAGGTAGAAGTCAACTTCAGATGCATAGATCAACTGATACCTCAAAATGGAGAAATCATCCAATAAGATCTCAATAGTATCATTTACTATATTAAAAAAGATGGAAATTATTTAATACTGAAAGGTGACAGGAGCATTACAAAGATTGAAGGGAATCCTCTTAAATGCAAACATACCGTATGGACAAGTGAAAGTAGTCTTCTCTTGGTCCTCGAGAGCAATAGAAATCTGGTTATGCCCTGAATAACCATAAAGAAAACAATGCCATCCTCTACCTACAAGATGGTCTAACATTTATTCCACAAATGGTATAGGAAAGTGATCCTTCTTAGTCAAGTATTCAACTTCGGTAATCCATACAAACTCGCTATCCCGTGACTGGTCTCATGGGAACAAGCTCATTTCTCATTGGGGACCATAGTGATCCCACTATTTTTTATCACACATTGAACCGAGCCGACCCATTTACTGTCGGAAATATGGTAAACCACACCTGCATCTACTACTTTACAATTTCTTTTTTTACCATCTCTTACATAGGTGAATTTAGATGACATTAATGCTTAATGCTAGGCACACATTTCAATTCAAGATGAATCTTATGAGTGCAAATCCTAGATGAAATTTCAATGATGTCGGTAATAGTCAAACTAATAGCCTTTTAAACCTCTGCAATGTCAAGGCCTCAACCTGCGGCTCTAGAAAATATGCTACAATACTAACCGACAAGTTATTGTTGGCCCCCTAGAATGCATAATGAAAATGGAAAGGGAAGGCCTTCAATTCCAAAATTAGTGGATCTTCAATGAATAGTCGAGCTGGCGGAGTTGCTCTATTTTTTAGATTAAGGTCCAGCTTCTTTGGCGCATAAGTATATAAGAAACCTTTATGGACAAATGCACTCACCATCTCATCGTATTCATCAAGACAAACACTATCAAAATTCATGATCATACCTGTCAGTGCCTCTACATCAAGCCTCTACTCAATGGGTGTAGCCAACACATCTTCAGTATGGTGTCTATTATAGACACTAACCGTATATCTTTTGACTACCTTATCGAGTTACACATATTGAAAGTGACCTGCTCATCATTGAGTCTGAGTGTCATCTGTCCCATCTCCATGTCAACCAATGCCCTACTCGTGTCTAGGAAGGATCTTCTTAAGATGATAGAGATGTCAAAATCAACCTCAAAATAAAGAATCATAAAATTAGCTAGGAATATGAAAGAATCCACCTTCACTAATACATCATACAAAATACCAACCAATATCCTCACACTACAATCCACCATCAAAAGTCTCATAAAGGTAGGCTTAGGTGACCCCAACCCTATCTTTTTGTAGACGACTAGAGGCATTAAGTTAATGCATGCTCCTAGATCACATAATGCTCATGCCAAATTTAAGGACCAAATAGTATAAGGAATTGTGAAAGCCTCGGGATCCTCCTTCTATTCAAGTAAAGACCGTGAGGCAATGTCACTATAGTAGTGCATATTATTAGAGGGATCAAACTCATCGTTCGCTTCATAGTCACCAAATCATTCATAAACTTCGTATAACTAGAAATCTGCCCTAAATTTTACACTAGAGGGATATTCATAGAAAAATCTTTCAACATCAACTTAAATTTCTGATACTTTTCTTCTTCAAGTTTCTTCTTCAAACTTTGGGAAGAATGTGGAGGAAGTCGTGGAATGGTCTTTAATACTGGTGCAACCTCCTTACCTTTTTCTTTATCATTATTAGCTTATTTCTTTGAAGTTGTCGATATCTGAGATATCTCATCATGAGTCACCTACTTCTCAGTTTCAATTTCAATTGCATCATCAACATCTATAGTATCATTCCTCACATCATCAACCATAAGCTTAGGTGGATCAATAGTTGTCTTACCACTTCGAGTAGTAATCACTAGGCAATGATTGTTATTCTTCAGATTCTAAATAGTATTGCTAGGAAGAGTGATCAGTTGACACTGATTTAATATGGCATACATCTACCCAAATTGTTTCTCAATCTACTTAATCATGGTTGCATACAAATCTACTTTTTGGCTCAACCTTGAAATATCTACATTAATTTTCTTAAGGAAACCTTCTTTGGTCTTTGAAACCTTTACAAGATTTGCAAGTACCACTTCTATTCTCAAACTCCCAAACTCAATTCACGTTTCATAAGTGGAGCATAAAGGCCACTCTAATCCTTGCAATCATCTTTCCTCCTCCAGTCACCCTCACGCTTTCTACTTATATCCATATACTTATCTTTATAGTATTTCCAACCTTGATTTCCTTACCTTGAGTTTCAAATGTATTGATTAGACCCTTGTTCCTTTGCTAATAAACCCATCACATCTTTATCCAAATACTTTGCTTCTTCCTCAAAATTAAACTCTTTTGTCTAGAATCCTTACCTCAAGTGCCCACATCATTTACCTTTTCTGCTCTCATTGCTGCAAAATTACTTTGTAAATAGGCCAATCTCACTTTCTGATTATGTTACCTCTTGAGCTACTATTTTATCTAATGCACTTTGATCATCGGAAGCACCAATCACATAAGTACCATCTAATCTATCAGCCTCTCGAGTATGCGGATCTCGATTAGTTTTAATGGTTCAGCCTAAGATTTTTGAGGATTGATCCCAATAAGGACTCATGAAAGCTCCAATCGTAATAGTATCAGCTACAACCTTGGATTTGCAATCAAGGGTCTGTAGAGTATCTCAAGCAAGTTACTCCTTGTTATTCTGTAATTTAGACCATTCATCAAATTTTTCTTGAACATCAACCATGATTCTTATAGTTTCTCTGAATGTAATAATCTGAAATTATAGATCTCATGTTTCAACTACAATATTTGAGTGAGCGGGAAAAATTAGTCCAAGAATTGTGTCCTCAACTCATTCCAAATGATAATAAACCCACAAAGAAGATCTCCCAACCAAAAAGTTATTTCTCCTATCAGATAAAATGGGAACAACCTTAGTCGTATATCTTCCTGACTCAGCCTAGGAAAATTATACGAAGTACAAATCCCTACAAAGTTCATAAGGTTCATGTTTGCATCATCAATAGGAAACCTAGAAAACACCCTCTTAAAGTTCAACAACTGGACCATTGTACTCAAAATATCAGATTTTGTCCCTCGATGCAATTCAGGAGGAATGGTTGCACCTGTATCAACTGGCTCAACATAAACCAAATCTTTTTTTGGATCATTATAATCTAGTATGAAATGATGAATTGGTGGTTGTTCTTTGTTCCATCTAATTCTATCTCTATTGAGTGCTACTCGATGACTTTCTCATTCTATCTAGCCCTTTTCTCCATAGCTACATGTCAGACAATTGCTAACCTAGCATTTTCTTTAGCTATAAATTAGGCAGTGATTTGCTCTACAGTTTCTTGAACATCATGTTGAGGTGGCTGATTTAATATTTTTAGGGGATCCTTGATCATAGGATTCTTCTCTCTCCATCTTATGATTCTATCATAATGTCCACTCAATCTCAAGTTCATATAGAATTAGAGGATTGACTTGACTCTGAATGGGCATATATCGGTGTATGCCCTAGACGCAGTAGAAAACCTAAGATCAACAAATGAAACTAATAGATTCAACAAACTTAATAAATCATTCCATAATTATATTACCTAAAAATGATAGCAACATTTGATGTTGCCCAAATTACACATCCAAGAAAGTATAAAGAAATCATCAATAAAAGATAGAACATAACTAGGTTGGAGTTGATCCCACGAGGAACAAGCCAAAATCTATCACGAGTTCGCTGATTTAATTGGAAAGTGCATAAATAAAAAAAATGTTTTCTAACAATTAGAGTAATGGGAATGATTGTTGGGTAATTAGGGTTGTGATCAATATGAGACGATCACAGATGATCACTAGGATTGTATTCCCCTTGACTCTATAACTCCATAGATTGTTCGTGCTTATCAAACTATATTGATGACTTACATGTAAAATCTAAAAAATTATGTATCATGTAACCATCTCTTGACTTTGGTTTGGGTAAATTTCATTCATCTCCTCTCAATCTTAGAGTGTCACATTACAAACCTTTTTTATGATCTAAGATTAACTATCTCGAAGAGGAGCCTTGGAGTAACTGGTAAAGTTGCTGCCATGTGACCAGGAGGTCACGGGTTCAAGCTTTGGAAACATCCTCTGGTAGAAATGCAAGGTAAGGCTACATATGATACACCCTTGTGGTGGGGCCCTTCCCCGGATACCGCGCATAGCGGTAGATTTAGTGCACCAGTCTTCCCTTTAAGATTAACTATCTCCTCTCGATCTCAAATTAATTAGATGAAGGTTGATAGCTTAAAATTGTTATTGTGATCATCTTTTCCTAGTCTCAACCTCTCTCTCAAAAAAGTATTAAATACAAGTGAGTTCCTAGCATTTGTGACCATAAAAAAAACAATCAAAATAAAGGGAATCCCAATACATGCAAGCACGCCCATCTAAAATGACTTCGCACTTAATCTGCTTTGTTATATCATCAGGGTTGTCATGACCCTAGTTATGGGGTTTATCTACTCATGCTTTCCATATCAAACAAGGATTTCATAGATGAAAGCATAATGATGAAATTACAACGAATAAGAATGAAAATAAAAAATCTCAAATTAATTATAAACCATGAAAACCAAGAACAATAATTCCAAGATCAATAATGTATCCAAGAGCTCAAAATAATGTCAAAAGTGTATAAACTGCCTAAACTTACAATAAAACATCCATGCGGTATTTATAGATACAAAATAAAACCTATCCTATTTAGTGTAGAAAATTTGAGTCGGCAGTAAATCATGATTTGTGGGTTGAGTAGTAGGTATAACCAATGAATTGTGCCTTGTATAATGGAAATAAGAGCAATCTTCAAACTTTTAGAACCTCTACTCATAGTTGCTTTCCATGATTAGTAGGTATAACCTACAAAACATAAGTTGTTTCGTAGGAACTAGAAGCAGCTCACGATGTCTACCTAAGACTCATTGGTTCTACCTACTTATCGTGAGTAGCCATCATAAGTATTAGTCTCACTCAACATATTCATAATCGAACTCACCAATTCTACTCATGACTAATAAGTACTGTCCATGAGTCATAGGTTGACATGTGGGTTACCACTTCAACAACTTCTTATCCCTTTTTCTCATTCTTTACTCCGAACCCTATTTTATTACAAAATCAACACAAAACCAAATCATATCCAATAAGAACACCTAAGTTCCTACATAATTTCCTTGTTTTAAGCATCTAAAGTGTCATGAAACTATGGCACATCAAGACGTTGACTGGGCAGGTTCCATAATGCTACCAGGCCTTAGTTTGAGAATTTTATGCTATACTTCCCATAGAAGATTGGTTAGTACCTCTCCATACTTAATTTGTAAAAGAATGTTCTTGTGGATTCTACCACTATCAATAAGGCCTTAGAGGTTCCCAACCTCTCAAACAGCGCCTTCACGGTAAAGAACAAAGAGTAGGATCTAAAATAGCAGCCCGATACTTGGCACTGATGGATAAAGCTGATAAAGTAAAGTGGTCGAATCATATAGGGACTAAGAGTGCATACTTTTTAGTTAAGGCCAATATTTGGTTACAGCTAGTATCCCACATAGGATTTATTTTTCAAAAAATATCTTGAATATGATGTTTTATCAGGCTATGGTAGTGGTGTGTATTAGTTTAAGGAAAGAGGTAAATGTGGGGGCAAAAATCATAGATTGTGGTAGTACTTCTATGCTAGGGAGAGGTCAAAAATTTATCTGTTCTTCCTTCCTTGATTACGGAGTTGTGCAAGTGAGTAGATATTTCTAAGTAGGACCATGATAACTTAGAGGAGTGTGACATGTTGTATAACCCTCTATAAGGTAGGAGTACACTATCTAAAGGAAAAAAAATCATAAGGTAAGGGAGGAGGGTGAGAGCAGTAGGGATGGAGGGAGCAAAAGTACTCCTCTTACTCAGAAACTCGCTTCTTTTGGTGGTTGGAAGGATGATCTTAATGTAGTGTCAGGCTATTCAGAGAGGACTCAAATGCCCCAGCCAATCTTTTCACCTTCAAGATCAACCACCTGGTGGAACCTACCTATGCTCATGGTGATATTCAGAGGAAGCTAGATGAGGAGAAGAATAAATGCCACTCTTGAAACTATATGCTTGATAAGTGGCAATTTTTTTATTAATTTGTACTATATTCTTATGATTTAGTGTCGTTGTCTCATAATATGTGGCTAATTATCCTTTGAATGGTGTTTTTTTTAAGTACTTTTGATTTACAAAGAGTTTTGATGGAAAAAAGCGCAGATAAGAAAAAAAAGGGACCTGGAATGATGCATGGAAGGAAGATAAGGATTTGTAGTGTCATATGCTCCAGCATCTTTTCATATGTCCCCACATGTGATGGGGAATATCAGTGTACAAAAGCATTGAAGAAACTTCCCCTAACATGCATGGTCACATGTGTCCATACCTAGGTATGTGCTCCAGCATGTGGCAAACCAGTAAAGCTGGAAAAGGAAACAATGGTGACCTATGAAGCCCACCTACACACGTATGTACCACCTACACTAGCTTGTGCGGTAGCATGTACCTAGTGTTGTGGTATTTTTGTAATTATATGCAATGCATTTCTTCAACTAGAAAAGGGATTTTTCATATTTGAAACATCATATTTGGCATATTTTTCAACCTTAGAGGCTAGGGTGTTTTAACCAACATCCTTGGAGTGAAGATTTGGAAGTTTTGTAGTGAATATTTTTTAATCCTTTCTCCATTTCATTGATTTGTATTGAATATATGGATGTAGTTAGATTCATTCTTGAATATTGTTGTTGTACACAAAGCAATATTTATATTTTGGAATTGGGTTTAGATTTTTTCTCATTGATTTGTATTGATTGAATACTCTTTAGTTATAAATGGGTTTTTTTTGTTTAAATTAATCTCATACTTTATCAATTTTTACTCTAGCCGAGCTTGAAAGAGGAAATTAGAGTAGGGATTGTCCATCTACTTTGATTAATGCTGGAAAAAAGCCGATTGAGGTTAGACAAGGTTAATTTAGCACAATTTGGGTTGAATGACCCATCTAATGGATTTTATTACTAGGCATAGTCTAATCCTAATATAGTCACAAATTGGAGCTATTCGTGTTGACACTTATCTAATATTCAACAAAAATTATCCAAAAGATATTTGTCAATTCATCAAAGACGTAGTGGATACTGGAGGTTCTAAGGCTAACTTGCTAACCCATCGTTAATGATAAGTATTTGATTTAAATACTTGGAATCATGGAAAGAATTAGTTCCTTATTATCATTTCCCTTGTTTTCTATTATATGTGAAAGTCATTGATCAAATTGTTCATATTATAATTTGTTCTATCCGTATTTCACTATTTTGACACATTTGTGGCCTTGTCAGACCTTGATATATTTATATTCTATTTTGATACATTTTTGCCCTTGTCAAGCTTTATTATCTTCATATGCCCTTGTTGAGCTTTGTTGGCGATTGTTGTGCCCTTATCGGGATTTTCTTTATGGTATGGATAACTTGTACCCTTGTTGGGAATAATTTTTGTGGTTATGGATGTTGTGCGCCCTTGATAGGTTTGAGATTTATTTTTATTTTGTTGGATTAATCTTTTCACTTGTTTTTACTTCTAGATTAGTTTATTTATCGTGTTAGCTTTTTCATAGTTTTTCTTTTTGGTAGTTGTTTTAGGTGACCTTTTCCCAGATAATGGATTGAGCGATGAAATTCTTAAGGAAAAATCATCATTGGTGTTGTTTTTTGGTATTGGTATCATTTGTGCGGAGGAAGTCTGAGTACCCATAGCCATTATGAATTGGAGTTATGATTGTTGCCATGGTTAAGTCTGAGTAGCGGCATTATTGCCCTTGTTGGGATCAAAATGAGGGATTGTGATTTGTTTGGTACTAATAGATTTTGTCTTGCATTGTGAAACACCCGCAACTTAAAGATTTTGCTTGTACTCAAGCAACACAAAATCAAAACTTCATGAGGCTATCTATTAAATATCAAAAGCCAACATTAACACTTTTGATTCACATTTTTCAGTTAGGCACCATAGCTATGACTTTGGTTGGTACTAACAATTAGTCAACAAGCATGTTAGTTTTACCCAAGAAACTCCCTCAATTTCAAACATAATTTCAAGAGCAACATGTAATTTCAAGAATAATCAAGTAAAAATAACTAATTCTTAAGACGTGACTCAAAACCATTAGTCAATCAAACATGCTTCCTTGACTCATTTATGGTGTTATCAACGTCACCAATCTATCCTAGTTTAAATGCTCTCACAAGAAAGGAAGTCCCAAAACTCACAATATTTACAACACTTATACAATGGACAACTTCACAAATACTCACACTCAATAAATAATTTCCAATGCAAACAAGTATCATACCATAGTCTTGACCTTATTTTCAATCGTCACTAACTCAAAAGCATTGGTTAAAGATCCCAAAAGACTTTTTCTAGCTTGTAATATAGACTTTGGGAAGGTTATGTTAAGTATTTAACAGAAAAGTGACTAAACCCTCCTTGAACTCTACAAAATATAATATGATCCAAACTTTGATCATTTTCCTCTTCATTTCCATATAACATGTGTGTTTCCTTTTATTCTAGTTCACCTACTTATTAACAACTTTATGTTTTTCTTCTCTTTTATCATTTTCTTTACTTTTCTCTTTATCTTTATTCAATCATTACCTTTTTCATAAGGCACCCACTTACAAAAGCACGACACATGATCACATCTTTCAAGTTCTACCACCCCCAACTTAGGCTTTTAGCCTCAAGTTGATTTTTTCAAGCTCAAGGAGGATAAGATTCAAGAGAGAAACTTTTAAAATGGTTCAAGGCATGTAATGTGGTTGCCAAACAAAGGATAATATGCTCAAATAGGGAAACTAGTGATAAAATATGTGCACGGATAGGCTTTTAAGGCTAAAGAGGTTTTCAAAAATCATAAGGAAAGACTAAGATCATTTCTCCAACCAAACACAATCAAACTAGCATTGAAAGACTAATTGAGCAAGTTCTAGATTACACACATAAGAAAAAAAATTATTGAACAAAAACTCACCGCAAATGACATGCAAACTATATTAGAAAGATCAATTTTATTTCCTAAACAAGAACAAAAAGAGTTATTTTTTATATTATCAACACCTAATGAGTAAGGAGTCACAAAAAGAGTCAAAGTGTTGTCACAAGCATCATTCACTTCCATGCACTTATTTTTCACAAAAATTAGGAAGGGTATACTTATCCACATTTTACAATGCAAAACTAAATCTATTAGTATCAAAAAAGTCACAATCTATATTTTGATTCCAACAAGGGCAATAATTCCATGGTTACTCATACTTTATCATAGAAATAGGTTACTCAGACTTCACCATGGAATCAATCACAACCCCAATGCACAATGGTTATGAATACTTAAACTTCTCCTAAATAAATGACACCAACACCCAAAAACAACACTAACGACAATTTTCCCTTAAGAATGTCGTAACTCAATCCATTATTTAGGAAAATGTCACCTAAAAAAATTACCAAAAAGAAAAGCTATAAGAAGATAACACAACAAAGAAACTAATCTAGAAGTGAAAACAAGCAAAATGGCTAATCCAACAAAATCAAAATCAAGCTCAAACTTGACAAAGGCGCACAACATCCATAACCACAAAAATTAAGCTCAAGAAGGGAACAAGATATCTATACCATAAATAAAATCCTAACAAGGGCACAAAAACATCCAGCAATGCTTGGCAAGGGCATACAAAAAATTAATAAAGTCCGAAATACACAAACGTATCAAAATAAAACATAAATTGATGAAGGCCCGGTAAGGGCACAAATGTATTAAAATATATCAATAATACAGATTCAACTGAAATTATGATATCCTATCCCTAATTAAAAGATGTTAAATTATCCCAGTGCAAGCAAAATAAAGTAGAGAGAAGGTAGTAGGATCCCTAAAGCACACTAGGTGCGAGGATCAACATATGAATGACCTGTAATAATTTAATAGTTAGAATACCAGGAGCCTCCTCAGATGGATTCCTATTTCATTCCCAATTTTTTTCTTCCAAACTATTCAAATCACATCCAAAAAATAAATTTCTAAGCTATTCTAAGAATTAAGTTTCAGAGGTAGATGCAAATTTTTTTAGAAAGTTGGGTTGCTTCCCATCAAGCACTTGATTTATTTTTGGCATGATGCAAATAGATTGGAGATTTGTCTTGCTTGGCTTACTTGCTTGATTGAAAGAGACAAACCTTACCATTCATCTCTCAACTTTGAATATTTGAACCTTCATCATAATTTCACCTCAAGATCTCGATAAAGCTTGTGGGGAAAATATAAGAAGGCGATGAAACCCACTCCATATCATCATTTGGAAGACTTGAATCTTTTACCCAACTTGATATCATAATTTTGTTTAGGCTCATTAGGCAATGGTGAGAAAATCAACAGGCCACTTATTAAACATCTCATTTTTCACTTCGTGGAATTTAAGTAAGGATGCTATTTTTCCCTCTTGGTGTGACAAACTACAAAATATAGGGACTTTGTACCTCATCTCTAATATTCTCCATTTGCTCGATTATATCACATTCCATATCCACCAAGCACAATGTTGAAAAATTATTGCAAAGAGGTTTAAACCTCTCCATTTTTGAATTTACATCTTTCTTGACATTCTCATCTCAAAATGAACTAGAGTCTTCACAAAGGATTTAGTTGACTTTTCCATGAAACACTAGTATCATTTCATTAATTTTGGCATCTTGCATTATTTTTGGTTTGGTGGGTTGAAAAATCACCATAATTCATCAATCTAAATCTTGACCACATCATCATTGGAACTCAACTTGAACTCATTATCCTTGATCATTTGAAGAGGAGTATCATATGCCTCAGATTTTGCTTTCACATTGGATTTTATCTCATAAATAATAGGTTTAGTTTGGATTATTTCATTGCATCGCTTATCATGCATTTGGAAGAAATCGTCCTTTATTCGGAAGATTTCCTCCCTTAGTTTCCCATTGGCGTCAAGATGTTCAGCTCGATTCAAGAGCCACACTTGGCTCACAATTTCTAATTTGTCATGTGTTTCTTCATTTTGAAAGGCATTTTCACAAGGGTTTTCTTCTCCTTCGCCATGTACTTTTGATGTCACCATGTATTGATACAAAAGAGGTATCTCCTCACCCATTTTAGGTACCCGGTCTAAGTTAGTTTGAAGTATTACTTGAATGCCTTAATGACCGGCTCTTTGTGCTTCCAACTCTATGTTATTGTTCCTATCAAACTCAAAAGCACAAGTAGAAAATTCATTAGTATTTGGGGAGGAGGAAGGATCATTTTTACAAGCATCACTATGTCTACTTTGACCACTACATTTATTATAAGTAGACACAACATAGGATTGAGATGCTGCACACACCTTTCTCCCGAAAGCTTTTTCACAATTTTTCCAAAAGTAGAGCCCTCCATAATAAAGAAAGGGGTCATTAACATAAGATTTACAACCACCAAACTCGATTTCATCCAAAGATGCCATAGTAACAAGTATAACAAAATAAAAATCTACCTAACATATAAATAAAAGATGTTCACAAGTTTGAATCAAAGCAAGTAAACTCAAATTCAAACTAACTCAATACGCCAATTTGTTCTTGAGAAACGGTGCTATTTTTGATAGCATTCTAATACACACTAGAAATACGTGTATGGGGTTGTTAGCAATATAATTACCCAATGTTGAGTTGGGGTCGATTCCATAGGGGAATAATATGCCTAGCAATCGAGAAAGTATGAAACAAAAGTAACTGGCTATAACCCAAACAAAAGATAAAATTATTTTGGGGGATTTTTAAATATAAAAATTAAAACACGGATAGAATAAATTTTAATATGAACAAGTTGATCAATGGATTTCACAAATAATGGAAAATAGGGAAAATGAAAATAAGGGATTAATTCTATCTATGATCCAAAGTATTTAAATAAAATATGCATCATTAATGATGGGTTAGCAAGCTAAAGTTGGAACCTCCAGTATCCACCACATTTTTAATCAATTGACGAATATTTTTGGCTAAATTTCATCAAATATTAGCTAAATGTCAACATGAATAGTTTCAATCTATGGCCAAAAAACCCATTAGATGGGTCATTTAACTCAAATCATGCTAAATTATTCCTTTTCAACCTCTATTTACTCTTTCAATATTAATCAAAGTAGATGAGCAATCACCACTCTAATCTCCTCTATCAAGCTCAACAAGAGTAAAAATTAATAAAGTATGAGATTAATTTATACAACAAAATATACTTATAACTCAAGAATATTCAATAAATACAAAAGCATGAGATAAAATAAAAATTTAAATTCAAAACATAAACATTGCACTGTTCCCAACAACAACATTCAATAATGAATCTAATTACACCCAAATATATAATACAAAGCAAGGGAATAAAGAAGGATTAAGAAAAAATCACTACAAAGCTTTCAAATCTAAAATACAAAGGTGTTAGGTCAAGAACCCTAGCCTTCAAGGTTGAGAAATATACCAAAGATGATATTTTAGATCTGACAAATCCCTTTTGCAGCTAAAAAATTATGTTACAGATAATTATAAAAATGCCACGGCACTGGGCATATGCTTGCGCACATGCCAAAGAAAGTGGGACATATGTGTAGGTGGGATTCTCATGTCACCATTTTCCCCTTGTCTAGCTATATTGGTTTGCCACATGCTAGCGCACATGCTAGGTGCAAATGCATATGGTCACGCATGTCAGTGACAATTTCTTTAATGTTTTTTTGTACTAAGATGCCCCCACATGTGGGGGCATATAGAAAGAAGCTCAAGCATATGACTACACAAATCCTTGTACTCCTTCCATGCATCATTCTAGGTTATACTTACGTGTGTCACCTAGAACTTGATCGATTATCCTTTCAATGCTAATTTTGAATTTGATTGGTTGGAGAAATGATCTTAGGCCTTGTAATTTTTGTAAACTTCTTTAGCCTTAAAAACCTACTCATGAATATATTTTATCACTAGGTACCCTATTTGAGCCTATTACACTTTCTTTGACAACCACATTGCAAGCCTTAAACCTTTTGAAAATTTTTCCTCTCTTGAACCCCATCCTCGAACTTTAAAACTCCAACTTATGGCTAAAATCCAAAGTTGGGGGTGGTAGTACTTGGAAGAGGTGATTATGAGTCTTGGTTTTGTAAGTGATGATTGAATAAAAATATTGAATAAAGAAAAAGAGAAAAGAAAGAGACATGGTAAAAGATGCTTACGCTTCACCTGTTGGCAACACAAAAGTCAAGATACAAAGCTCGCTATATCTCTCTTTATCCAACACCACCAGTAATGCTACCTCAAATCCCTATACGTCTTAGTTACACCAAAATAAATGGAATATCCAGAACAATAGTCCTTCTACAGTATCAATTCAATAAAATCATCAATCCTCATAAATAATTATATCTCTCAAATATCAAATACCCTTTAGATCCAAGGTGTCCTTCCTATCCTCGCCCTTAACACTTGATATTAAATGCCATATAGTCAACTATCCTCAAATTGTAGTTCTTGAATATACTCTAATAAAGTAGACCGAGCTTCAAAATAGGAAAGAATCCTCATGCGTCAGAAATATCAAGTTGAACTAACCTATTAACTAAGGACTAGACGTCCAAGGACAATTGTTGATCCAAAAGTAAAAGGAAAGACACACACTCCATACTTTTATCTTTCCAGATCAAGGCATCTACTACCATATTTGCCTTTCTCAGTATGATATCCCATATTTTGCATGTACTATTTCGACTCATATAGCATTTGATGTAACCTTGTGGTATAGGAATAAAGTTGGTTTCTTATGCGAGTACCGATGAGAAAAAAGGTATGAATAAAACTGTATATATTTCAGGGAAATGCAATTAAGTTATCATCAAAGAAAATATTTAAAGTCGAGACAAAAACATGGTATTTTGAGCTTAAGGGTTAAAGTGGCCTAGTATATATGAGTGTTAAATTAAAGTAAGGGAATCAATATTTGGAAAATGGAATAAAATAAGTCACATGCTTTCTTGAATTAACTAAGATAGTAGGTGATAAGTAGGTGCATCACCTAATTTGAATTATTGACCAGCCTAATGAACTAAGTAGGTGCATCACCTACTTAGGATGGTTGACCACCTTAAAAGGACAAGAAGGTGATTAGGTGATTGGACCTTTTTGAACAAATTATGGCCTAAATTAAGAACATAATTCTAGACCAAATTAAAGGAGATGAGGAGAAGAATGGACAACAAAGGCCCAATAGTTTCAGATCCACAAAGTCCCGCAAGTAGCTGCATCACCTATTTGAACATTTGTGGTCCAAAACTATCCAAGAAAGTCGGCCGAAATAGGTTCCTTTAAAGGTATTAATATTAGATCATTTCACTCATTTTAACTTGTGCAAAAAATTATATTTCTCATGTTTTTCTCTTAGGTTTATACAGCATCCCTGAAACACCTCTAGGGTTCTTAAGATTTACCTCCATATTTTCAAGCCAAGGTAAGTGAAACTACTTATGGCTTTTGCCTGATTCTTCTATGAGAAACTAGGAAATCATGTTACTTATGATTAAGAAATAAAATTGCCTTTTCTCCATGTTGGTTGCCTCATGTCTCTTGTTTATTAAAAGATCTTTTTTTTTATTGACTATGAAGGTAATTCAAGATCTTAAAGAAGTTCAAATTTAGAGAATAAATTCCAAGAAATTAAGGTAAGGCTACTTCCTATTTTCACACCTCCTTATATATAATATTAGTTGGAGAATACCACATATGTTTTGTGAAGATAGATGGGAGGATTCTTGGAAACTTTAAGTTCAATAACATCCTATTATGATGAAGGAATTTTGGGACTTTCTTGTGTGTATATGTTAGAGACAACTTGATTGATATTTGGAAATGATGTAACTATCTTGTATTGAATTAAAGATGAAGGGTGTGGTGATATACCACTAAACTGAATATTGTGTAAGCTTGCTGCCCACTCTGCTTTGTATAATATTTTGAGGGTGAAATGAAGCCAAAGCTGTTTCGAGGGACCTTACAATAATTTGTATAGTATGTGAATGCAATTAGGTTTAAAGGACACCCTTGAACTAATTAGTTATGGGCTTACTACCCGACTACTATTTAGGTAAGGTTAAGTGGCCTAAATGTGTTGATTAGCTACTAATACTAGTTTTGCCACTTAATTTATTATAGATAAGTAATTTGAAGGGTAGGAGGTTAATTTAGGGTAATATCAAAGTTGTACAACAAGGTATATAAGGACATTTATTTCTATGTTCTTTGGCATAAAATCTAATACATGTGTAACAAAGTGAGCTTTCCAAGTGCTCTTCCTAGTAAAGGATAGATAGTGTCAGCGTACCATCGCCGATTTAGCCAATGGTCTTGTTTCTATGCCATAGTGTGTTAGAATACTTCATATTTGCTTATTATCAGATTTACTTGTTTATTTTTCCAAGAACTAGTATGGGAACGTACTTTTGGGCAACAATTTTAGTAAACTCCTTGTTTAGTCAAGTGAAGTTTCTTCTATCATTTAAGCTCCTAAATAATATATTGATGTTACATTTGCTCCTTATGTCATTGTTACTTTCTTAAATACGTTTTTATATGTCTCTTACTACTGGTCCATATCCGAAGCTCAATTTGTTATGACCACCAAAAGAATAATCTTTAAGATTAAAGAAATAATGTAAAGAGAATATGCCTATTGATGGGTGGTATCACAGGAGTAGAAAGAACACCTAGCATGGGTCGATTATAATCTATATTTTACAAGTGGTATCCTAGGGGTGAGAGAAAATCCTAGCATAGGTCGATTCCCATTTGGGTAATTATGAGAACCATATCTCAGGGGTTTCATGGGAATCCTATACATTGATACCTGATTTAATTTAAGCTCTTGCCTTAGATATAGTTACTTTATGCCTTACATACTCAATATACGCTTTCATACTTACACCCTTCATGAGGAACACTGTGTTTCATGCCATCGGTATTGGCACTATAGCTAGTAGACCTCCTTAATATAAGCATAAGACACTTAGCTGCGGTTGGTGAGCTCCAAGATAAATCATGGCTTTACCATGTCGTTTTTATATGGATTTTCTTATTGTGCTCACCAAGCTAATTCATGGCTTTACCGAGTCATTGTTACATGCATTTTGGTATTGTATAATAGTTTGTAAGGCGGGGCATGTCCCGACCTAGACTAATATTTCTATCTTATATAAGTTTTTTGAACTAATGTATGAAGTTCAAATATGTTTTGTCTCATAATAGTTGTGGCCCCAATGTTTGGTACTATCTATGTTGGTCTTTTATTACTATATCTTACATATATTTGTTAAAGCTTCATGATTATCATAATTAAATGCATGGTAACCATAAGTTATAAGTTAGTTCTCTCAAGTTTTTAGGGTGTTGGGTGCATGCCCATATCAATGGGATTTGAGGTGTGACACCCAGATAGCAGAATAAGAATATCGTAGTCCTTTAGCAGCTGTAGCCGCATGCACTACCTTGAATTAAGATACTTCAAGCTATGAATATACTAAAGACTACGATGATCGGTGAATATCTCACAATGAACAGCCTAAAGGTAATGTCTCCAAATCTTAAGCACAAAAACTATTGTCGCCAACTTCAATTCATGGAATGGGTAGTTGCACTCATGTACCTTCAGTTGTCTAGAAGTATATGCAATCATTCATCCTACCACATCAAAACATAATAAAACCAATGCCTAAAGAATCATAATAAACTAAAAGTCGTTGCCCCTCAACTAGAAGAGTCAAAATTGGAGTTGAAGTGAGTAAGGCCTTGAGCTTCAGAAATCTCGCCTCACACTTATCAAATAAATAGAACGAGACATCCTTACTTGTCTATCTGGTCAGTGGAAATTTTATAGAAGAAAACCTATCGACAAACCACCGGTAGTAACCTACCAACCCAATAAAACTACTAACATCAGTAGAAGAATTGGGCTTTGCCCAATCACAAAATATCTCAGTTCTTACCAAGTCTACCATAATCCCATGCTTGGACACCAAGAGACCTAAGAATGCTATGGACATAAGCCTAACTTGCACTTTAAGAGCTTTGCATAAAGCCGCAGATCTCTTAAATTGTGGAGCACAATCCTCAAATGATACTGATGCTCCTCCCCGATCCTCGAATAAATAATGATGTCATTGATGAATACTATCATGAAAGTGTCTAGATAAGGCCTGAATGTATGGTGCATCATGCCCATGAATGATTTTGGGGCATTGTTCAACCCAAAAGACATCACTAGAAACTTTTAATGGCTCTAGAGAGTCTTGAAGGCTATCTTAAGGATGTCCATCACCTAAATCCTCAACTGATAGTAGCCAGGTCTCAAGTCAATGTTAGAAAACACGACTTCACCTTGAAGATAGTCAAATAGATCATTGATGCATGATATTAGATACTTATTCTTTATAGTCACCTTGTTCAGCTATCACTAATCAATACATATACACATAGAACCATCTTTTTTTTTCACAAACAGAATATGAGCACCCTAAGGAGATACAGTTGGTCGGATGAAACCCTTACCCAAAAGATCATGAAGTTGAAGATAATGATAAAGAGGAATATAAATAAGCCTAGTGCCCGACTTAATATCAATAGAAAAGTCAATATCATGCTCATGCAGGAGGACAAAAAAGTCGGTATAGAAGACATCAACAAACTCATAGATTAGAAATAGAATCAAGGGAAACAATGTCGGCACTAGTATCATGGACATAATTAAGATAAGCTAAACACCCCTTCAAAATCATCCTAAATATAAGAAATAATCCTTACAAGCATGTGAATGCTAGAACCCCTCTATAAAACAAGGAGAATGCCAAGATTTGCTAAGATAACAATCTTGTGAAGTAATCCAAGATCACACGATAAAGGGATAACCAGTCCATTCCCAGAATAGCATCAAATCAACCATGCCAAGAAAACTTTGGTCAATCAATGTGTCATACTCAATAATAGTCACCACAGGACCTCAAAATGTAAACCACTTCAAAGGAATCATCTATTAGAGTAGCTATACGCATGGGCACAAATAAAGGCTTGATAATCATCACCAATTGGGAGGCAAAACATATAGACACATAAGAATAAGTGGAACCCTGGCCAAATAACACAAAAGTTGATTATCAAAATGCTAAAATTGTACATATGATCACTGAGTATGATGCCTCCATCTCTGGCCTACCAAGAAGGATATACAACTGTCTGCGCTCATCATCAAACTAAGAACCTAATCGTCCACCTGTTCTTTTTTATTGGCCACTTTGATGAGTACCTATGAACCACCTCTACCGCTCTTGGAACCACCTATAGCCTGTGGCACCACTAATCTATGGGGCTAAGCTGTCTATGTTGAAGGGTCAATTATCTTTCGTTAGAGAAACTCTCAAGAAAAAATACCAACAACCCCATAATTATAATAAGCCTGAGGTAACCTATCCTGACAAGATGAATCAACTATTTTGGACTTGCCACTATGGCCAGAAGACCCCAAATAATAACCCCATGACAATTGATCGATTCTGTGACCACTGAAATAACTATAACAAGGTTGATCCTAATTAATTATCTTAAATGATGCCTGGAAATATTGACTAAATTGACAATGATATTGATACAATTACTGATATGGCTGCTTACCCCCTATTAGGGAAATCGCTACCTCAGAACTATGAATTATTGTGACTACCACTATAAATACCCTAAAGAGAGGGCCTATTATTATTGTCTACACTAGCCATATGATGTAAATCCTCTATAGTGCAGGTACAATAGACAACACCTAAGAATAACCTAGCCCAAGATACCACGACCTCAGTAGCAATATAGAGATAAAGTCTCAATCCCTTGACAAAGAAACTCACTCTCTCGTGCTCAATTGGTAGAATCATAGTGTTGTGCCTAGCTAAATCATGAAATCTAGCCTTACACTCAGACATAGTCATGGACCCCTACTTTAAACTCTAAAATTTATTTCACAGACACTCATGAACACTACAACACACATATTCCCTAATAAAGCATTAGAGAACTTCTCCACGTCATAGGAGGGGATCCAACCGGTCAACACCTATTTTACGCCCTCCACAACTGCCTCGCTGGATTGTTGAGCTGAATATGGTGTAATCCATACCATGAGAATCCACTAATCCCAGATTACGTAACCTTCCTAGACTTTATTATGGAACTTATGTGCAGCCTGTGCTGGAGCTCTCAAAAACCTTGGTAGTGCCAACCTAAGAAGTTAAACTAACATTTTCTGCTTCTCAAAAGACATGTCTGGTCAGGCTGTCAATAGATATATAACTAACATTGCTGATGGAACCTTTGGTCAGGGAGTTGTAGCTGTAAGTTTCCCTTTTGTACTTATTCTACCTTATGCTACCTCCATAGCGAATGCTTGGACCCCATCCATCTGCTAGCCTCTAATTATACATAATAATTAGACTATGGAATCTTGAAGCACAGACATGGATATAAATTTGGGTGGAACCCAGGTTGGACCCTGTTTCATTGGCTAGTATATTGGAAGATCCTCTAGCACTACCTCTGGCATAATCTCTGGCTTTGAATAAATAACCAACTCTATTGATGACTCTCTAGCCTGGTCCCAAGCTAGTGTTATAGCTCAAGACTAACCTTGATCTTAGGGGAAACCTCTACCTCTACCCCTAGATGGAGCTTTAGCTATCGGCTCAAGGGTCTCGCCATCAATTGTTATAGACCTCATCCTTGCTATTTGCAAAAGAGTGAAACAAATTAGAATTCAGAAACCAACATAGACATAATATAATATAAATAATCAAAAAGTGAGAATTTTCTAAGAATGTCCAGTAGCCTACCGAGGATAGGATACGAATATCATCATACTAATCTAGGGGACTCCACTAGATACTTACACCGGTAATAATGATATCGGTGAACCTAGGATTTGATACCAAAATGTCATGACCTAAGAACTTAGGTCATGATGGTACCTACTATAACCCGCCAGTAGATAAGTCAAATCTATAGCCTGGAATAGCAAGTAACTGGCTAATGAGAAAATGATAGAAAAGTATGATAATAGCACCAAACAATGTGATGAATGATGAATAATAGATAGAACATGTATATAATAGAGAGAAAAAAGGCAAATTATACAAAATGGATGCCAAGACCTGGTAGAGTTGGTATAAGATCCACTAAAACAAAAGGAATACTAGAAAGTACAATATATACAAAATAGTTTCCAAAAGGTACAACATGCGACTAATCCAAAAATAATAAGAGATAGATCATCTCCAGTATCCAAATGCTCACCTTATATCACCTATTAACAACGTCACACGAGGATAGTGTCAACGACAATAACTCATTCTAGGATATGCATCAGGAAAAAAAGGCAAAAGTGTAGTATGAATACTAAAACTGTGTAGTTCTTAGTTGACATCATAGGTTGACTAAACTCAAATAAGATAAAAACAAGCTAAAGTGCAAATATATAATAAAGTTAAGAAAAAAAGAGTGAAAACGAGAGAAATAAGCTAAATCTAAACAGTTATGAGAAATATTAGTGAATAATTTAGATCGAACAATAACCTAATTGGATCCCATATGCCTAGTAGGTACACATAAACAATGCATAAGCCCAATCGGCTCCCATAAGCACGATACATGAAATCAACAAGTAATATTAAGTACAAACCAAACAAAATATCAAGAAAATACAAAAAGATGCCATGATATCCAATAAATTAACCGTGTAGTCCTCCTACAATTATGTCCATAAACCAAGCTTGGAGTTAAATGGGACTTCCAACTAGAAGCCAATAATAATACATGTCCAGACTCAAACCGGGGCTAAATTTTAAGTAGCAGTAAAATTAGGTGCCCAGACTGAAACCTAGATTAGATAGTCCATTTTATTTTTAGAAAAACTAAATTTATTTTAAAGTATTCAAAAATTGTATTTACCGAGACAAAATAGTATTTTTAGACCAACATACCAATATGCCAAGGAAATGAAACCAACACGTACAATAAAGTGAATCAAACTAAATTGCACCAATCATCAGTACATCACTACACAACCTAAGTGTTTTACAGTCATCTATAATAAGAAGCTATGCTATACTAAGGTGATCTATCTTAAAAGAGGGGTAACACTAAATACAAGACCCAAAGAGCCCGACCTACGGCAAACAACTACTCGATACCATACTAAGTATAAGACCCCATAAAATCCTAAAGCTTAATTCAGTCCTTTAAGCTTGTCAAGGGGTCCTAGACTTAGAAAATTCTAGCTAGGTTCCC
Source organism: Capsicum pubescens (assembly GCA_030864215.1). NCBI lineage: Eukaryota > Viridiplantae > Streptophyta > Magnoliopsida > Solanales > Solanaceae > Capsicum > Capsicum pubescens. Next base: position 160,792,292 of record CM061544.1, read on the forward strand.
AGACTTAGCCTATGATTGGCATTCAAAAGTTGGCAATCTCATTTCTCCACCTTAACGTCCTTTAATGGTCCGTATTTTTATTAGTTCATGATTAGAAAGGTCAATAGGTGTTCCCAAATATGTTTTGGATTTTTTGGAACACGTTTAGATCATGTTCAGAGTTTCAAAATAGTGGACCAATGTGATCGTGGCGCGCCGCGTTGCTAATCGCGTTGGTCAATATTTGTGCAGGTTGCCAGAGCCAAAACTTGTGAGGCTCAACGCGATCATGTCATGACACATCGAGTATCACATAGCATCTATCAACGCATCACGTCGCTTGTAGCGTCGGCACCTAGTTTTTAGTCATTAAATGTTTGCATTTTTAAGGGTAAAAGGGTCAATTTTCCATCCTTAGATGAACCCAATAACATGTGATTCAGCCATAGTTCACCCAAAATATAGAGTTTCTCTCAAGAACAAGTTAGGGTTTTTAATTAAGGATTCAAATTCAATACTCAAATTCAAGAATCTCTCCATCAATCTTTGTAATATCAGGAACTAAGGTATGTCAAGTGTTGTTTTATGGATTCCTTTTATCCATAAAGTCCAAGAACCCTCTTTCAAATTATAAAACATGATATTTATGTTGTGGGTTGTTTGTAACCATATTTATCTTGTTGTATGATTCCCAAGTTGGAATCTTTATGTGTTTTCATGAAACTACGTTAACATGCAAGATGAAATCCATGAATTGAGTTATTTATGATGTGTAATTTGATAATTTCACCTATGCCTTAAGTTGTGTATGTAGGGTGTTTGAAAAAATTGCTAGGAGGATAGAAATTGGGTATTTTAGCTCAATTATGACTCAAATAATAAATGCATGCTTTACCTTTATGACCAAGACTGACTTCCATCATATTGTGTGCATTATGAGTATTTGATAGAATGTTCATTCGATTAGGTTGATGAAAGTATGACATATCTATATGCAATTCCATCCATGTACAACATTATGACAACCATGTGTTTCATAAAATCCCCAACTTATTGTATTATGAATTGTTGATATTGGTTATGTGTTCATGAAGTGTCAGGTCTTGTCAGTTTCATACTATCAAGTCCTGGGGGTACTTGTACCCGACAATTTAGCTGTGTGCCTAGAGCCAGTGTTAATTTTCATGATACTCCCATTCAAGCCATGATCATTAGAATTTAGTCAGTTATATGGCTCAGGAAAACTCAGTAACCTCAGTAATCTCAGTCGGTTATCCGATCTCAGTAGCATTCTGTCAGTCAATAGAATTTAGTGAACTATGTTTAAATCAGTTAAAAGATACTATCAGTAACAGTTCAGTTCAGTTTAAATCAGTTCAGTGTCTCTTCAGTTGGGAGTAGGATTCAGCACTGAGTGAACCCAAGGATGGGGACTCACCTGTTAGTTAGTAGAAGGTGTGATCCTTAGAAGCAATCCTTGCATTCCAAAACTACGTAGCCAGCGTAGGTTGAGATGTACCCTACGAGTTTAGGGATTATACAACTCATTTGAGTTTTTCTTACTAGAAAGGGTTGATGGAAGAGCTCCCTGTCAGAGAGGGTTTACTCACAGCTTGTCTTTACCTGTGGTATGGTACTGATACCCTTCCAGCTGGGGCTACAGGTTGGACCCCACCAGTTCAGTTTTGGGGCATGTCAGTTAGATGATTACCTTCCACAGTCTCAGTTTTGGATCTAGTCTTAGTAATAGAACTCATTTCAGTTCTACAGTTTTAGGACTGTCAGATACAGTCGCTTAGCTTAGTACAGAACTCAGCTAGTTCCATTGGAATTAGGACTGCCAGTTCAGTTCTATAGTTTTAGGACTGTCAGATACAGTCGCTCATCTCAGTATGGAACTCAGCTAGTTCCATCACAATCAGGACTGTCAGACACAGTCACCCAGTTAATAGTATATTAATTATACGAAATTCATTTTACCAGTATTCAGATTTTAGGACTGTCAAATACAGTCAATCAGACCAGTTCTTCATAATCAGAACTTTCAGAAACAGTCATTTCTTTATTAGTAATATGACATCAGTTCCTCATTACTCAATAGCATTAGTCTTTTAGTATCCCAATATTAGTACCCAGATATCAGTAAATCCACGTTATCAAAATTCATGAGTGAGTGTTATCACGATCTCAGATACAGCTACGTATTCATGTATGTATTCTCAAATTCATGTTATTCCATCAGTTAGTATTGTTCATGCATATGAACCATTGCATTCAGCCTACCTCACTTGCATACCAGTACAATCAATCGTACTGACGCATTTGTGCCATGGTGTTTTATACTATAGGTTTATAAGAACGCGCTCCAGAGTATCAGTAACATTCCATTTTTAGCAGTCAGAGTCAGCAGTGAGTCCTCATCATTCGAGGATGTTATTATTTAATTATTTTACTATTTTAGAAGATGGGGTTAGTTGGGGTATTGTCCCATCAACTCCTTATTCAGACAGTTCAGTTTTAGAGGCTTTCAGACTACAACATGTTCAGACGGTTATTTTAGTTATTTTGGTATTGTTATACCATATTTTTAGTTATGTATCAGTATTGAACCTTATGGCCTTTCAGTTCATGTTTCCGCATTTAGGATATTACCATTATTATTCAGGGCTTAGTTGCAGATATCAGTCATGGGTTAGCTTTTGATCCTTTGCGATTATGAACACTGTGTAGCATTCCGAGTACCAGATTTGGGGCGTTACAAATTTGGTATCAGATCCTAAGGTTCAACAGCATCCTAGGAAGTCTGAAAAGCCGCATCTAGTAGAGTCTTGTACATGGGTGTGTTCTGCAGCACACTTATGTGCAGGAGCTTATGAGATGTTTTAGGAACAGTTTTCCTTTTTTCAGTATTCATGTCGTGCTTGTGAGCATGAGCTCCAGTCAAACTCTCAGTTTAATCCCTTCTTCTCTTTTATTTATAGAACATACCTCCCAAAAGAGCTAATGAAAGAGGAACAGGGAATCAGTCAGCACCTCATCCCGTCCAGGCAGATCCTCTGGATGAGAACGCCTCTCATGAAGAATTTAGAACTGCATTCACTACTCTAGCCAATTCAGTCACAACTCAAAATGACCGGCCAACTGCTGTTTCAGCCAACCCAGTGGCCAATTCTGCTGTAGCCAGGATTCGGGACTTTACCTAAATGAATCCTCCCTTATTCCCCAATTCTAAGTCTGAAGAGGATCTACAAGAGTTCCTCGACTAGGTTTAGAAAGTCACAGATATCATGGGAGTGACTTCCAGTGAGAGTGCAGAGTTAGCCACCTATCAGCTACAAGATGTAGCCCATTCGTGGTTTAAGCAGTGAAAGGTATACATGGGTATTGATACAACCCATAGAATGGGAAGAGTTTGCTATGGATTTCTTAGGTAGATTCCTTCCCCTAGAGAAGAAAGAAGCCAAAGTGTTATAATTTATCAACATCAGACAAGATAGCATGAGCGTAAAAGAATACTCCCTCAAGTTCACTTAGTTTGCCAGATACGCTCATTATGTAGTAGTAGACAGTAGATCTAGAATGAATAAGTTTATGTCTGGGATATCAAGTAGAGTGGTTAAGGAGTATAGGACTGTGATGTTGATTAAGGAGATAGACATATATAGGCTTATGGTCCATGCTTAACAGATTGAGGAGCAGAAACTTAAGAAGAGGGAGAGGGAAAATAAGAGGGCCAAAACTGGTAGTTATAGTTTTTCTCAGCCAGGGTCGCAGGGTGGTAATCATTCTCAGCATAAATAGAAGTTTTCATCCCCAATTCCATCTTTAGCTAGTGCACCAGTACCAAAGTTCATAAATGATCGTAGAGATGGGGCACCAGGATCCAAGGCCTAGGGTAGTGAGAACAGGGTTTTTACTCATCCACTTCTTGAAGAGTGTGGTAAGCATCATAAGGGTATATGTAGAGCCGGTAGTAATATGTGTTTTGATGTGGCGAGACAGGTCACAAGGTCCAAGATTGTCCTAGGACTGGCCCTAGAAGTAAGCACGGTCATCCTTTAACTCAGTCCGATCCCCTAAATCAGTAGGGTGCCAATTCTAGCGCTATCAGTGGGAAACACCCAAACATACTCTATGCACTTCAGTCCTGACAGGATTAGGAAAGTCCTCCTAATACAACCATTGGTATGTTACAGATCCCTCATTTACATATTCACGTTTCTTCAGATTCAGGAGCTTTCTTTTTCTTTTGTAACTCATTGCATAACATTCAACTTTAAGGTCAGACCAAATGTTAACATGACCTTTTTCTAGTCCCCACCCTAGTGAATCAGTCTAACATAGCCCGACAGGTATACAGGAACTATCCGATTATGAAATATCTGAAAGTCAGGCCTTCAAGTTCCAGTAGTAATACAGGTATGTATAGGAAATCCATAAGGGAAGATGATTCCCTACACATTCCTATCTTAGTTCAAAGTTTTGTACTTCAACCATCATGATACTTGCGTAAGCTTTTCATTTCAGTCCCACAAACACAGCTTATATCCTTGCGCTTTTCATAGAATAGCATGTGTTTAAAGTTTCTTGTATGAGGAGTCCAAGTTCATCCAAAGTTGCGGATCATGTTCCATGAGTTTAGAAATTCCAAACCCAGTCCGTGCAGCTTATGACTCATGCACTCATGTCATGCTTTACAGTATGCTTAGCCTACATAATTCATGACTTCACTCCTAGTGTCCAGTCAAACTCAAATTATGCCACGTATACCCTCAGTTTAGATCCCTCGATGAATCTGTAGTGTTAATGTTCCATTCCACAGTCCTCAGTTACAGTGTTAGTTCAGTAATCAGTATTCAGTAAAGGACTCAGATAGTACTACAGAACCATGGGTTTTAGTAATCAATTACTTAGTCATCAGAATTTAATACTCTCATACCAGTTTAACCCTCAGTTATAGAAAACCAGTATTCAGTCTCAGTTACAGTCTTAGTTACAGTTACAATCTCAATTACCATATTAGATACAATCTCAGTCCTAGTCCTAGTCCAGTAGTCAGATCAGAAACTCAGTCTAATTTCAAGATTACTCGACCATAGCATATGGCCATCAGTTACTCAGTTATTAGTATTACAGTACCTCAGTTTATAGAATGTTTTCGAATTATGATTAGACGCCTGGTCTTGCATTCCTAAGGTAATACAGTTTTCCCTCACCCATGCTCAGTTACCTCATGTTGCCCAGTCAGTCATTACCTCCTATGTATAATAACTTATAGTCTCAGTCCAGCTATCCAGACTAAGTATAGTTCAGTCTTACATGCCAGTATTCAGATATAAGTTATTCAGTTAATTAGATAAAGTTAGTATATATTTATGCATTCGTGCTAAGTACCTACGTAAATCTTTTCAGTAGTCTCAGTTGCAGTGCGTAAGGTCTAATCACTTTGTCTTAGCTTCAGATCTGGGATATCCAGCCACGATTCAGTTCGTAGGTGCCTTATGCATCGCCCTAGTTTTCCTCAGTATCTCAGAAAAATCAGTATTCTTCGAGGGACCTAGTGTCCCAAGGGGGAGATACACGATAATTTCCCGAACTCTCATGACATAAAATATTCCATTATCTCTTCTCGTAATGAATCTAGTTTGGAGTAAGGGGGTACTTAGAAGTTGACCCTTAAACTCCAACCTCAACCGTAAGCCGCTTATTTAAGGTACTCAGTTCAGATCATGATATCCAGCTTATGTATCACGTTCCAGACTCAGTTACGTTCACGTGTTTCCTCTCATGCATATCTAATAATTAATTTTAGGCTCATTAGCATTTTCAATTAAAGGAAACAGTCTCTCTTGAACTTAGCTAGTTTCATGCTCAAATTTCCATGATAAACTTGGTATCAATTACCATTGCATATTCATTCATGCATTCATGATCTAGTTAACCATGTATCAAATATGCATGTTCAGTATGATACATTCAGTTTATCAGTCATGTCAGTCATGGAATCACGTTCCAGTTGTTCATGTTCAGTATGTACATTAGTTTATCTTTTCTTCCCTCTTAGTCAGTCTCATTCAAGGATGAATGTTCTCAAGGGAGAGATATTGTAAGACCCCATAAAATCCTAAAGCTTAATTCAGTCCTTTAAGCTTGTCAAGGGATCCCAGACTTAGAAAATTCTAGCTAGGTTCCCAGACTTAGCCTATGATTGGCCTTCTAAAGTTGGCAATCTCATTTCACCACCTTAACGTCCTTTAATGGTCCATATTTTTATTAGTTCATGAACAGGAAGGTCAATAGGTGTTACCGGATAAGTTTTGGATTTCTTGGAACACGTTTAGATCATGTTTGGAGTCCTAAAACAGTGGACCTACGCGATCATGGCGCGCCGCATCACCAATTGCGTTGGTCAACATTTGTACAGGCTGCCAGAGGCAAAAATTCTGAGGCTCAATGTCATCATAGCGCGACACGTCGAGTATCACATTGCATCCATCAACACGCCGCGTCGCTTATAGCGTCGACACCCAGTTTTTAGTCCTTAAATGTCCGTATTTTTAAGAGCAAAAGGGTCAATTTCCCATCATTAGATAAACCCAATAACACATGATTCAGCCATAGTTCACCCAAAATATAAAGTTTCTCTCAGGTTTCTCTCAAGAACAAGTTAGGGTTTTCAATTGAGGATTCATCATTCGAGGATGTTATTATTTGATTATCTTATTCTTTCAGTACTTAGTTTATTTTAGCAGATGGGGTTAGTTGGGGTATTGTCCTATCAACTCTTTATTCAGATAGTTCAGTTTTAGAGGCTTTCAGACTACAACATATTCATACAGTTATTTCAGTTGTTTTGGTATTGTTATACCATATTTTCAGTTATGTATCAATATTGAACCTTATGGCCTTTCAGTTTATGTTTCTGCATTTTCGATATTACCATTATTATTCAGGGCTCAGTTACAGATATCAGTAATGGGTTAGCTTGTGGTCCTTTAGGATTATGAGCACCGTGTAGCGTTTCGGGTACCAGTTTCGGGGCGTTACACTAAGGCATCCAATACTAATGTCCAAATCTACTAGGAACACTAAACTAGGCCTACTAGGGTCAATTAACTAAATCAAGGATTGAAGGCAAAATTTTACTTTAAGGCCCCTGAACCGGCTACAAGGATCATAAACACCTAAATAGTTTATTCAAGAAACAGTATTCCACCTATAATTAGCAGATAATTACACTAATACCTTAAATTAGAAAAGTCTAAAAGTATATAAGTCTTAACCTACCAGGATGCCAAAGAATGCAATCACAACTCATTATATCAAAGTTTTGTCCTTTCGAGAAGCCTTCGACTGCTACCACGCTACCAAAATAATAATCTAGTTGTCAACATGAGATTAACGATATTCATTTTGTAACTTTTTACATCGGGCAAAAAATTAGGTAAAAAATCAACTCATGGAGCCCACCAATGAAATTAAAAATTGGATTCGTCATTAGGTCCCTCTCAACTCAAGGATTACGTGCTCTAAAATTAAGCACAATTTGAGCCTTAACAGTCTCAAAATCAACACCAAAAATTAGAGAAGATCCAAGAAACTAAGAATTAACAACATTTTGAGTCGGGAACTTACACGTTCATGACGGGAAAATTATCACGGAGCAAAGAAATAATGCATCCTAACCTTATAGTATGACCCTACATTGTTTTGGCAAGCTCAAAAGTATAATAATGGTGAAAATAGAGTTTGAAATGGGTTTAAAATTAGGAAGGACAAGGTATTTATAGTACCAACACAAGTCGCTAAAGTAGTTAGTTTACTACTATAGCGGTAATTGCCATGATAGCTAGGCTCTGCTAAAACGGCCACCTTGTTTCTAAGTGGCTCCACTAAAGTTGACAAAGAAGTATCCTAAGAGGCTAATGATGACTCCATTAGTTACCACTAAAGCTGCATTACCTAAGCGGTAAAAGGGGTGCTTTAGCAGTTGTACCAGATAGATCAAGACTAAGGTTTTCTGCTAAGTCTGAAAGATCTTCGACAGCATGCTCGGGATTCATTTGAAACCCTATGCATGCAAATAAAATATTATTCCCTACTAAAATGACATTCTGAAAGTAATGGACCCATCAAAATTTCCAATTGAGGTTGTTTCAACAAAATATGAGCCCCACACCTACTGTTTAATTTTTACAAATTTCTAACCAATTTCTCAAAATGATTGTAAAACACTTGGGACCCAAACCAAAGATTTCCCCTAGCCTAAAATCCATATTCTAGAGCTAACAGGTCTGTAAGAATTGTCATCTGAGGTTATTTACTAGAAGTTCTGGCTAAATACCAATTTTTTAACTTCAAAAACTCTAAAATAGGGAAATGGGCATAAAAACCAAACAAATTGCCTAGAATAGAACTATCATAGCAAATCATAAATAACTTGGGGAAGCTATAGAAAAGTTTTAAATGCAAAAAACACAGGAAAAAAATGACCTGAAGGGTCATCACAGTTTGGTAAAAATATCAACACGTTAATTTTTAGCACACCAAAAAATAATTCAATATTACCTTTTATGACATAATCTCTAATAATTTATGCTTAATGCCAATATATTGAATGATGTACAATATAATTTTTTGAAAGATAGATGGCATTTGAATAATCACAGAAAAATAGATGTGGTTTAAATGATAGATTATTATGACTATGTTAATGAGACATTCAAAGTAACTGATCATAAAATTGTCCAATGATAATGTATTAAGCTTTTGTGGTAGATAGAGTCATTTATTTTTCTCCATCTTACTAGAATTTACTATCTAACTAGTGTAAAACACAGTATAAACTCAACACTTGTCTAGCCAAAGATAGTATAGTATAAAGACAGTCACCACTAGAAATAATAGTTGAATAATTCTAACTATTATTCAGGTGATTAAAATGTGTGTTTCTTGTAGTTATGAATCACGATAATCAACTAAAAATGTAAATAAAGACAATAGAAAATGACCAAAGGTTATTACCAATATAAAAAGTTAGGGTGGTAGACAAAGAGGTGCAAGATGATAATCAGAATATGATTATGTTCTTGCTCACGTCTTAAATCCTGTCGATTCTCAGAAATTTGGTAGTTAAAATAAGAAACAAGTCATTATATTATATGCATGTTATGATTGATCAACACCCATGCTACACCTCCAATTGAAGATAAAGCAGTCGCTATCAAGTAAAGTAACCTAACTCAAGTTGGGGTTGAATCCCAAGGGAATATGTGGAATTATATCTCTCACTTGTTGGAATCAACAGGTAGAATTAAAAGTAAATGGGGGGTTTGTAATTGTAAATAGTCATTGAACTCAAAAGCTTCAGTCGTACTCAGTCAGAAATAAACACTAGGCTTATGTTCCCCTTGGATTCTAACTCAGTAGGCTTCTCGTGCTCAAGCCAACTATCAAACTGTTGCGCATGTAGAATTTTGTAAGTTGGGCATCACCAACCACCTCTCAGCATACTTTGGTGAATTCACTCATCTTCTCTCGATCTCGAAGCATCGACTTACTAACCCTTACCTTGGACCATAGTTTTAACTATCTCCTCTCGGTCTCAAGTTGATTAGATGTAAGTTAATCCACTTAAGTAGATAATGTAGGTAAGCTTATTTCGGCAGCTAACCCCAAATCATTATTGTGATCTCCTTTTCTCGATCTCTACCTCCCTCTCAGGTTCATAGTGAATATAGGCTAGATCCTAACATTTGCAACCATTAATGAAGAAATAAGTACGAAGAAAACCATAATGCATGTAGCAACAACTATCTAGAAGGGTTGAAAACTTCCCCTACTTTGTTATTTTAGCCAGGGTGCCCTTAACCCTAGATAAGGAAATTTGTCACTCATGTTTGTAATATGATCAAAGGAAGTCATAATTGAAGACATTCAAACAATATCATAATAATCAACGGATAAAACCCAAAGTCTTTAACTGAATAAACAACCAAAATCAATACAAAGCAATCCCAAGATCAAAATTGAATCCTGGAATCAAATATATGTTTGTAAGTATATAGAGTGTGTAAACTGACTAATAGGATCAAAAGAGTATCTATAGGTTACAAGGAAATCCTAAAAACCAAATCCCAAACCAAAAAGGAAAACTGAGATTGGTGGCATCCTATGGGGCGTAGGTGGTCCCATGTAAGTGCCCTTCTTCCTCCAACAGCTCTTAAACTCTCTGGACTTTGCACCTCTAACACCTACTTTGTCACCTATGGACCGTAGGTGCCCTATTGTAAGTGACAGTCTTCTTTTCTGCACTTCTCAGCCTCTGGACATCCAATTTTTGACATATATGTTGGCACCTACGCCCAGTAGGTAGTACCTACGGGATATAGGTACCCAGGTAAGTATCCCAAACTTCTATTTTCATTCTTTTCTCGAGTTTAGTATCCAAAACCTAGTTTCCTACAAAACATAACATAAAACACATCATATCTAACAAAAAGACCTAAGTAACTTGCATATTTTTATTGTTTTAAGCATCGAAGGTGCTATGAATCCGCAACACATCAATGATGCACACTGATAAAAAATATCATCATTCTAAGCCTATAAGGTAACACACAAAATCAGACGATCCTAATATTAGAAAAGGTTATAAACATTTAATATATCACAATTAAGTTTCAAACATGAAATACTAAGTAATTGTTTTCCTCCACAAGTAATAAATAAAATACATATAAAACATGCATATGATAAAAGTATTTATATCATAAAATTAACCATTATTCTTGAAAATAAGAACTAAATTTGATACATATGTTGAATCCCATCATAATCGACCTAAATACGATCAGAAGTCATATAAATCTTGCTTCGACTCAAACAGATAAATATTTAAAAAATAAAAAAGTAAGAAATGAGAGACGATTGTATAGTAATTATTGAAGAGAATAAAAAATAAAATACAATATCCCACATAAAAATATTAATATAGCAACCGAATCCTAAATATATGAAAGAATAATTAAGTTACCAATTGTTATACTTTACTAAGTATCGAAAACTGAAGGTGATTATTACGATCCACAATTGAGGTCATGATGACACCTATCACACCCATTACATTAGGTAAACCAATCCAACCAATATACAATGAGAATAAGGTAGATACATAGAAAAAGAGATAAGCATGAGTCTTAAACTAAAATACATAAATAACCTAATAGAGAGTTGCGATGAACAACATCCATAAAACCTAGTAGTCATAAGTACAACCTCTATAAAAAATAAATAAATGTCTGATAATTCCAGAAAAATAAAAGGGACAAAAAGACAAAACATAGAAGATAATCTGTGACTGCTACAGATCAGTCTTTCAACTACCTCCAATCTAGATAACTCAACTTCGAACAAGGATGATCAATGAGTCAGAGCTTCAAACCTAAAATACATATAAAATTACAAAAGAAACAATTGTGAGTACAAAATATACGCAACCAGTAGGAACATTGGCCACCCTAATTCAAAGTGATGATGAAAAACTATCCAAACTCTCAACTATTCAATACAATCCATAAAAACCTACAGGAAGGAGACACCTAGGATAGCAAGTAAATCATGACAACAAGGATGTAATATAACTCAATAACACTATTACATCTAAAACACAATTCAAATGTAGTAGCTCATTGACCATCTATCATATCAAATATAGTTCAAGTACAATGTGTATTAATAAATAAATATAATGCATATTTTGTGTATACACCCATTATTCTTCATAGATAGCTAGGACTCACGAGATCCATATACAAGTATATGCATTCCCACAATACCTAAATATAATATAGAATAGTGTGCCCTCTGATCTATAATAAAATACAAGATAGTTTGTCCTTTTATCAAAAACATATGGGGAACGCAAGGCACCCCGATTCTAATAAAATGCAATGAAAAATGTGGAAACATGTCACACCAATTCCAAATATCAAATAAAATATCAAACAACTATTTCATACCATATATTAATTCAGTTACGAGTCAAAGTTCCCCTTTATCAGCTTTCACAATCAATCAAACTCTGTCTACGTACTTCAATTAATCATAATCTTAGTATTTTATCAATTATCACCATAAATAGGCTCAAAATCTTAAATAACCTTACAATCATCAATTAGCATACTCAAAAAGTCTCTATCAGATAAAATCCACAACTATTATACTAGAAATTAGGAGAACACAATCCAAATAGGCTAATTAATTCATTTTAATCTTTCATCTCATCTAACTGGGACCATCACATCCCCATTACATATAATATAATTAATTATCATATAAATACTTTAAAAATGAGCTAAAGAAACCTCAACTTACCTTAAAAGAAAACCCACATGGACAAACAAAATCTTGCCCTTCTAAAGAGCCTTCGAATGGACCTAATTTGATCAAATACATAATCTATAGAAGAAAATAAATTCATAGATACCCATATTGTTATACTTAAATTTCAAATTTAAAAATTCAACTCAAAAGTCAATCCTGAGTCGACAAGGACAAAACTTGAATTGTAATATAAAATCATGTTATTCATAACTTAAGGAGTTCAAGTCTAGAATTTTAGTGAAAATAGAGTTAAAATTGACTTTGAAATCATCTATTTACCATGTCTTAACTTTACCCAAAGTCTCTAAATTTACCACTTGAAAAACTAAGATTTGAAGATGAAATCAAAAGAAAAACATTAGGGAATGTGTAAAAGTAGTGTAAGTATCATACCTAAGGAAATTTTTATGAATATAACCTTTTAAATATCCAAAAATTGAGTTATCATGCTTCAAAAATTGAGATAAAATGAGTAGAATGAAAAAGAATGAAGTCATTAAATAAATGACACTGTAACGCCCCGAATCTGGTACCCGAAATGCTACACGGTGCCCACCCCGAAGGACCACAAGCTAATCCATGACTGATATCTATAAACTGAGCACTGAATAATAGTAATAATATCATAAATGCAGAAACATGAATTGAAAGGCCATAAGGTTCAATACTAGTACATAACTAAAAAATATAATATAACAATACCAAAACAGCTGAGATAATCGTCTGAACATACTGTAGTCTGAAAGCCTCTAAATTGTCTGAACAAGGAGTTGATGGGACATGTCCCCAACTAACTCCAACTACTGAAATAAACTGAAAACTTAAATAGTAATGAGATCATCATGTCCTCGAAGGATGAGGACTCACTGCTAACTCTGATCGCTGAACAGGGATACTACTGGTTCTCTGGATCTCGTGCTTCTAAACCTATGGTATAAGACACCATAGCACATTTGCGTCAGTACTTTGAATATACTGGTATGCAAGTGAGGTAGGATGAATACAATATGTTCATTTGCATGAACAATATTAACTGACTGACTAACATGAACGTGAGAATACATGCATGCATACGTAACTGTTACTGAGATGATGATAGGACTGGATACTGAGTTCTGACTACTGAGTCTACTGACATTGACATCTGAGTCACTAATAAGTAGAAACTAATACTGTATTACTGAATATTGAGGGACTGATACTATGTTACTGATACATGGATAACTGTGTCTGAAAGTTTTGATTATGAAGAACTGGTCTGGTTAACTGTAACTGACAATACTGAAGCTGAATGCTAATAACATATGTTCTGATAACTAATATAACTAATAACATGAGTGACTGTATCTGGAAGTACTGAATCTGATGGAACTAGCTGAGTTCCGTACTGTATCTGAGTAACTGAATCTGAGATTAGTCCTATTTAGTGAGTGATCTCTAAATCTGATGATACCATTACTAATTGACCATAGTTGAGATCATTCCTGTGTAGTGGGTGATCCCAGAGTCTATTTATAATGATAAGGAGTGATTGTATCTGCCAGTCCTAAATCTATACTACTGAGTTGAATTAACTATATCTGACAGTCCTAATTTTGTAATTGAAATTGTAGGATGTATTCATGTAACCGACATGCCCTATACTAAGCTAATTGGGGTCCAACCTGTAACCCCAGTTGGAAGGGTGTCAGTACCGCACCACTGGTAAAGACAACTACTGTGGAGTCAGCCTAATCTAGCGGGTGACCCCTGGGATCAGTCCTATACATATGAAAGCGCTAATGGGTGATCCCTGAGTATGTCAGTCCTATATAACGGGTGACATCTCGTACCTACGCTGGCTACATAGTTCTGAAACTTAGGGATTGCTTCAAGGGATCTCAGTCCTATCTAGCGGGTGAGTCCTCATCCCTAGGCTCGCTTGGTACTGAATCCTACTCCCATCTGAAAAACACTGAACTGATTAACTGAACTGAGCTGATTAACTGAACTGAACTAGTACTAATGGTGTTGTCTAGCGATGCTAAACTGAATTTACTGAGTCTCGTTGACTGACAGAATGCTACTGAGATCTGAGGACTGACGGAGAGTACTGAAGTTACTAAGATTACTGAGCTACTAAAATTACTGAGATTTCTGAGATTTTCTGAGTCACATGACTGATTGAGTTCTATGGATCATAGCTTGACTGAGGAGATCGTAAAAACATGACATGGCTCTAGGCATACAACTAAATGTTCGGGTACAAGTACCCCTAGGACTCGATGAGAAGAAACTGACATAGCATGGCTTACTTGAACACATGACCAAAAACACAATTCATAATTCATATAGTAAAGCACTTCATCAAACATGTGATATGCATAAGTTTGTACATACATAGGGATTTCATGATATCATACTAGTTGGGCATTGTTCCTTCATCTAGGCATTTAATCATATACATGGTAGGCATAACACATGTAGACAACATTATACAACAATTAATCATCACGATTCATCTCTAATTTCATCATCCTAGGGTTTATTTATAGGTTCACATGAATATACATCTATACAAATCAATTCCATATAAAATTGATCATCCAACATGGATTTGAATTCAATTGATCATTCTCAACATAAACAAAACAAACCCAACATGAAATTCATAAATAAATCCATAAACTTAAACTTAGAAAAGAGATTCTCAGGATTCATGGACAAAAGGAGTCCATGAATGAACACTACGCATACCTTAGTTCATGATTTTGTGAAGATTGACGATGAAACTTTCTTGAATTTGAATCCCCAATAGAAACCCTAGCTTGTTCTTGAGAGAAACTAGTATATTTTGGGTGACGAATGGATAAATCACGTGTTATTGGGTTTAAATAGGCGTAGGAAATTGAACCTTTTAACCCTTGAACGCGTCTTTAAGTTCTGAGAAAATTTCATGATTTTCATCCTTGGCGCAATGCGCCACTATCGCGCTAAGTCACTGGAAAGTGACAAATGGGAAATTGCACGGTGGCGCGATGTGGAGCTATCGCATTGCCACCTTGTCTGCGACCTGCAAGTTTGGCGCGACGTGCCACTATCACGGAGCAACACTGGAAATTGACAATTTCCATTTGAGCTATCTCCGCGATGCGCTGAAGGCTCAGGTTATACACTGTCTCACTAAAAAGGCTCTAACTCTTCACCCGGGTGTTGGATTTGGGCAAATTTGGTATCGATGGAAAGGTTATTCGATTCCCCACATGAAAAAAAAGTTAAAATATTGAAAATACCATGTGTACAAAAGTGGATTTATCTTTCAAAGAAAGCTTCTAACAATCTTGGGAAACTTTTCAAGCTAGGAAAAGTACGGGGTATTACAGACACTGATGCTGCACCTATGAATATCTAATTGCAGGTACAACGCTATACGCGGGATAGTCCTCTGCAATAATAAAGTACGTTGACCTAGTAGACCCTCGCAGGTGTGATCTTGTCTTGCAAGAGTGAGCCTGCAAGCGCAGAGAAATTCCATGGCCATGGATCTACTAGTTTGAATAGGGTTACACATAGTGGTCAATCCAATTTCAACTCAACTCCATAGGAGCCATTATTGATCATTGATACGGCTTCTCTAATGCGACCCTAGCACCATAGGAGCAGCTACACCAGCACTAATAACATAGAGAAATATAAAATAACTTTCCATGATTATTAGAGAAATATAAAATAACTTTCCATGATTCGAATACCCTTGGAACCCCACAAACACAAATTAACTATGCTACTAAATCAAAATGAATGTTCCAAACTTAATGGGACATTAAGATCATCCAAAAGAGGTCTTATCAATGAATATTGAACAAAGTCAACCCTATGTCTTAAATTTCCTATCGACTAATCAAAATCTATCCAAATGCCTCTAAGCTCAAACTAAGGGCCTTACAGTTAGCCAGACCAGGCTGGCCAGACCCTTTCTACGACAGCATTCCATGAGCTTACCAATCCAAATTCACTAAAAATGAATACTTTCTCTATTAAGCCTAACATTTTTCCTAGCGTAGATAATTCTATCAATGGGAAATTTTGTGCCATTGATGAAGAAACCAGCAACAAACTAAAGTTCATAGACTTAATAAAACCATGTAACAAGTAACAGCCTAACAAAAAAATCTCTCTTGCCACCTATTACTATGAAGGCAAGGGTGTATACTACTGAAGTACCTCACATTACCTAGTTAGAGGAGAAGGTTAATAAGATAAACTTAATAGAGGACCTGCAATTTGTCGTTATTGGTAAATTCTCATATATTACAAGATTGGATTTCCTAGAAACATGCATAAATTGATGAGTTTTAATTTAATGGAGGACTATGTCAATATGATGTCTAAAAAATTTTACTATATTACAACGAAGAATGGTTAAGAATATCAAAGGAGACCTCTCATTTAGGAACTCAATGTTTAAGTCGAATGAAGATACAATGCAAGCAATTACTTGGATATTTTTCCCTAACCTATTGCCAACTTATTTTGTAAAGGAGTCAATTTTATCTTTGGCAGTTACGGTGTTTAAGCTTATTCACCTATTTTGCTACCATCAATAAGACACTACCTAGTTGTGCAAGGGTTAAGGTCCAAGTTAGTGTGGCAGCTAAACTCCCAGACTATGTTAAGATACAGTGGTGAATAACAAAAAGAATATGACAAGAGTCTGAAAAATCAAGATACGATATGACATGCTTCTGAGATATTATCATACATATAAGCTACATGGTCATAATAAAAGTGAATGTAGAAGCCTACATCCAGAATTAAAAAAAGGTACATGTACAAAATTATGAGGAGGATGTACGTGGTAAGGATGAAACACCATTGCAAACAAAATTCTTTGGGAATGTTGGTTTCTTGAAATGGAATCCCATACAAAGAAATTTTAAAACAAGTATAGGAGCAGAAGTTTTGATGAGTGCTTCAGCTATAGAAATAGCTACCTCTACTAACTTATTACTACATCCAACCTATTTGCATCTTTACAAGAAGAAAGGGTAGGTAACAGTGATTCAAAAAACAAAAATAGTGATGATAGGTTAATAGAACAACAATATACCAGCAAAGTTACAAAAGGCATTCCAAAGAATGCAAATGTTGCATAGGTTTCATAAGTTTGCTTTTGTGGTTTTATTAGAACCATTTCCGCATTTTATAAGAATCAATAGATACAAAAATAGGTTAAAATGATCTATTTTATCACAATTGTAATGGGCAGATTGGATCTTTAGCAAGTAGGGTTATGTGTAATAGTGAATAGTAATTCAAACCAGCAGTTATCTTTGACATTTACTGATCAATCTTTAGGAGAAATATTTTTACCTTTCCCTTTTATGATAAATGTGATATTAATCTTAGAGTAGAACTATGGGATGGCTTGTTCAACGTAGCCAATGGGATGGCTCTTCCATGCCTAATTGTGTATATTTTAATATGGTATTGGATGGGGAAGAAATGATAAGAGGCCTTCCTATTTCAGATGCTTACATTGAAGATGTCAGAACTTTAATTGAGTCTAATTTCCTTTAAATGGATCTCTAAAACTTGGTGGAATAGTAGGGTTGGAATAATTATCTCTTTGAGAGGCTTAACAGAGTTTTAACAAATATTGAATTTTAGGGTATGTTCGCTCGGATTGAGGTGGGGCATCTACCCAAAAATGGTTCTGATCATGCCTCATTTTTTAATCTTGTCAATCTAGTGCTACTACCTATAGCAAGCCTTTTGAATTCCTGAATTTATGGACTTCACATAATTCTTTCAAAAAAGTGGTCACTGAATTAGGGTTGTGAATTTTCTTCTAATACACTCTTGGATTTTAAGAAAAGAATAAAGGTCAAAAAGGTTGTAACTTTATGGAGTAAATAGACATATGGAGTCATTTTTCAATAGATGATTATTTGGGAAGAGATTGAAAAAGTGAAGGAATGTTTGTTGGAGGAAGATCCTTCTTTCAAAAATAGAATGGTGATGTAACAAGCCAAGGATGAGTATAGTAAGTATCTAGCTTTGGAAGAAGCATTTTGGCAATAAAAATAGGCTATGAATGGTTTAAAAATAGTGACAAGAATATAAGGTTTTTTCATAGTATGGTGAAAGAGAGAAGATAAAGGATGAAAATGAATAGAATTCAAAACTCTCAGTGAGAATAGTTAAAAGATCAAGGAGAGATTACATATGCAAAAATTGACTATTATCAGGCTCAATTCACTTAAGAAAGGGATTCTACATGGTTATCTTCATTATCACATATTCCAAGTTTTATTAGTAATGATGAGAATGAGGTCTTGGGAGAAATCCCAGGGCAAGAAGTTAAGAATGTTGTCTTACATCTTAAGGGAGATAGTGCAAGTAGGCCTGATGGTCTATTAGGAAATTTCTATCAAGTATGATAGGATATAGTTGGTTCTGACATAGTGAGAATGGTGTATTTTTTGTAGGTAATTCCCTCCCAAAGTCTATTACTCATACTAATTTTGTGCTCATCCCAAAGAAAGTCATTGTCTAAATTTCTCTGATTTGAGACGTATTAGTCTGAGTAATTTTGTGAATAAAAATCTTTCAAGTATTGTCCATGATAGATTGAGAACTTGCTGCCAAATATTATATCATCCAATCAATCAGGGTTTGTCAAAGGAAGAAGTATTATAGAAAATGTCCTGTTAACTCAGGAACTTGTCAGTAAAGTTACAAAAAAAAGGAAAACTAGCTAATATGGTAATTAAGTTGGATATGGCAAAGGCATATGACAAGGTCTCTTAGTTTTTTCTTACGAAGGTGTTAAGGAAGATGGGATTCTCTAGTAAGGTTGTGGATATGATATTGAGGTTGATTTCCAATAATTATGACTCTAGATTTATTAATGTACAGTCGCATGGCTTCTTTAACTCTACTATGGGTGTAAAAAAAAGGAACCCTTTGTCCCTTACTTTATTTATTCTATTAGTAAAGGTTCCCACTAGGGCCCTGAACTCTTTGTTTGTTGATGATCATTTTATTGTATATGGCATGCCTAAATGGAGTTCCAACCTAAATCATCTTGTATCTGTTGAGGACACTATTATCTTCTCCTATACTAATTAAGTTTCTTTGAAAATAATAATAGGGTTTCTAAAAGAATATGAGAGGCACGCTAGGCAGAAGCTTAACACTGATAAATCTTCTTTACTTGCATAGAAATATATCAAGAAGAATAGCAGAGAAGAACAATGCTTGGGAATGAATAAGGTCTCTTTCCTTATAAAGTATCTAGAATGTCCAATAACTCATACAAGGAAGAGAAAGGAACACTATGCAGAATTGATGGAGAGGGTGAAGAGTAAATTGCAATCCTAGAAAGGTAAAATATTATGCTTGGTGGTAAGGAGGTTCTCATCTTTAGTATATTGGAATGTACTCATACATACGTATTATCAGCTATTGTTCCACCTATTTGTGTCACTAAATATCTTCATAGATTTTTGCTAAATTTTTTTGGAGTAATAAAGAATCAAGCACGAGCAAGCATTGGTCACAATGGAATAAAGTTTGTCTTCAAAGCAAGAAGGAGGACTGGGATTCTGATCTATGCTTGAAGTGTCACATGCTTTGTATGACAAATTATGGTGGAGATTTAGGACTCAAAACAATATATGGTCTAACTTTCTTTGGAACAAATATTATAAGAAATAAATCCCATCCCTTGTAGAATGAAAGAATGGTCTAAGGTATAGAAACATATATTGGAAAATATAGATAAGCTTGAGAAGTCTATATAGTGGGAACTTAAAGGTGGTACCTCTAGTATTTGGTTTGAAAACTGGACTAATCTTGGCCTACATTTTGAACACTAATTTGAAGTGCATACTTGTAATATAATGAGGAAAGTTGATGAATTCTTAGTAGGAGATGGATGGAACTTTGATAAAATGAGGAACTATGATCTTGATTATGTAGTAGAACATATCAAGAATAACATGAGTCAGAGTAAGTTGATCAACCAAGGGGACAAACCTTGGTGGACTAAATACAACACAAAATTGTTTAGTGTGAAGATTGTCTGGGATCTTGTAATACATAAGGAAGATACCAATATAGATTTAAAGAGATTGTGGTGTAAAAACCCACCTTTCAAATTCTCTTTCATAATATGAAGAATCTGGAAAGGGCATGTTTCAGTGTTTCAAGTAATTCATGTGTGGGATCCTGACTCCTCAAAGTTTTATAGGTTTTATGAGAATGAACATGTAGAACCTATTGAGCATATATTCTTTAATGAGGAAATTGGTTAAATTGTTTGAAAGTATTTTTCTATACCATCAAGGTTTGACGCACTACCATATCTGAAATGAAACAAAAGAAAATGGTAGAGTTTAAAGTATAATAGTGAAATCAAATAGGTGTATCAGGTTGATCATACTTTAATAGTGTGGTTCCTTTGGAAGAGAAGGAACACAATTTACTATGTTAATAAGTAATCTACATGAAAAATAATTTGGGCACTTACTGATTCCTTTAGGAAATTCATTAAACTCATATTTAAAATGAGCTCTGAAAGAATGATTTGGTAGGAAATAGTTGATTTAGTTGAATGATTCAGGCCTAGTATCATTTTCAAAGTTGTTAAGTGGTTACCACCTGCTAGGCCTTGGTATAAGTGTAATATAAATTATGCTTTTAGGGTCAATCTTGGCCCTCGTCAATTGCCTTTTGTATTAGAGACTCAAAATATGGTTTTGTTATTTATAAAGGGTTGAAGATCCAATCTAATAGCAGAAGCAAAGGCAATCAATGAGGGACTAATGTATGATAGGGACAACAACATTTCTAATGATATTGCAAAATCAGATTTTTTTGCCTTTGCGTAGATTCTAAGAAAAATGGGAGATACCTTGGAGTTTATCTATCTAAGTGAACTACATAAATAATATAAGGAACTCTTGGTCAGTAAGAGTACAACAATCCCTTCGGGAGCAAAGTATTGTTGTTGATATTCTGCTAACCTAGTTTTCTTTTTATAGGTGATTTTGAAATAACACAGGTTTAGGACATTCCTAGTATATGCAGAAGTGCTTTAACATATCATAAGAATTCAATCGATGGATATCAATTTAAATAATACCAGCAAAATACTAAAAATAGTTTTAAATACAAATAATGCTACTTATCGAAGGAAATCTCATGAGGTTTTGTTTATTAATGTGTCCTAGACTTACGACACTTGAGATGCTTAAAATGAGGAATTTTTGCAAATCCAAAGGTATTTTTATCTAGATATGATGTGTTTGGTATAATTTTGCAGGAAAATAGGGTAGGATGTGATTGGAATGGAAAAGAAGGAAAATATGCATAAGTACGACAAAACTTATCTGGTAACAAGTCGTAGGGTTCATAATATGACTCATCACCAGGTCATCGTCAGTCCAAAAAGATAAGTGACTTGAATGATAAAGTGAATGGATGACCACGAGTCGGGGGTACACTCATTGGTATAAACGATGAGTCATAGAGAAGAACCGTTCTGAGCAAAGAAGTTAAAGTCCGAAAGAAGCTAAGTTGGTACCAGTGGTGATGGTGGTAGGCAATGACTCGTAGTGCTACTTGATGAGTCATAACTTAGAAACCATTGGAATTCTAGTGGATATATAACCATGGAGAAATTAAAGGAAAAGAAGGGTACGGAAGGGTACTATGACTCATCGTGTCTGATGATGAGTCGTCTTGAGTAGACGTCCTGGGCAGTCAAAGAAAACTCTTGACAACATACAAAAATGAAAAATGGTGATGGTTCATCCTACAACTCGTACAATAAACGAGACAAGTCATCGTCAGTAAAAGAACAATCATATCACGATAAGGAAAAAGACTGGCAACGAGTTGTAGCCAGTATATATGAGTCGTTGTCAGGAGCATATTGATGCCGACTTTGTAATACTGCTTTATTTAGGAAAGGTTTAATCTTGTTTATAAATACTCCTATTTTATTTCTTTTTTAAGATTATATAATTATTACATTCACAACATCATATTATATAATTCTAAGACATATTGTTGGAAATATACAAATATCATTTCAAGGGTTTCAATCAAAGTCAAGATTTTGGAGTTTATTTCTCATTGTATGTACATAATTATGTTTTAATCTATGATTCTCCTTGTGTGAATACGATCATGAGTAGCTAAAACCATAACTAAGGTTGTGGGAACCATGATGAATTAACAAAATAGGTTAAGTGCAAAGTCATTCTAAACTGGTGTGCTTGCATGTATTGTTATTTTCTTTATTTTGAGTGCAGTCCTGATGGTTTTAAATATTAGAAACTCACATATATTCTAGTTATTCTTGAGAGAGAGGTAGAGATTAAGAAAAGGAGATAACAACAGAGATTTGAAGCTATTAACCTTCATCTAGTTAAATTGAACCCTAACAAAGATAGTTAGTCTGAGATCACAGAACAAGGGTTAGTAATACGATACTCTAAGTTTGAGAGGAGATTAGTGAAATTTATTTAACCAAGTTCGAGAGATGGGTTAGATGATACATATCTTGTTAGATTTTAAGTGTAAAGCATCGAAATAGTCTACTAGCACGAACAACTTGTAGAGTTATGAAGTGATGGGGATCACAATCTTAGTACTCGTCTTATATTGATTACAATCCAATTAACAACATTGTTAGTGTTACCACTTCCATTCACAAAACCCCCTTTTTATTACTTACTTTCAAGTTACGTAGACAAATTGTTAACATAATTTTAGCCTATTCCTCATGGGATCGCCCCAATTTTGTTGGGTTTAAATTTTATTCAGTGACCACTTTATACTTTTTGTGATGTGTAATTTGGGAAACATTAAATTTTTGTGTTGTTGCCGAGAAATAAAGTTATAAAGTGATAGATTGAGTTTTTGGAAGTTGTTGGTTCTGTTTGCTGATTTTTACTTTTCTACTATTTATAAGGCACACACTAGTGTATGCCCAGTACTGAAGTCAAGGAAATTCCCTGATTCTAAATAATCTTAAGCGTAAGAGAACTTTGAGACAGAATCAAAGGATAGAGAGAGGAGTTCATGATCAAAGAGTCCTGCTCTATGGGGTTCATTATGACCCGACAACATTGAATCGGACACTCCAACATGATATTCAAAAAACTGTGAAATAGGTCACTGCTTAGCAAATGGCTAAGAAAAATTCTAGGTAAGAAGCTTCCCAACGAGCAACTAGGGAAGAAAGGGCTAGACAAGAAGAGGAAGACCGCCTTGCTGCACTTGATGCGAGGGAAAAATCGAGAAAAATATTTTAGGATAATCTAGAAGAATATTTTAGGTATGTTGAGCCAATCAAAACAGGTGCAATCTGTCACAACACGACCCCGGTCCTGGCCGTGATGGGTATCTCAAGCCCACTGATGAGTGGTAAATTTACCACTCATTTACATCCAAATTCGTGTGCACTACTATGATTTAAGGTATGATTAAGACAACTTTGTTAGTTGAATGCAACAATTTCTATATTTCACAGGTATATATGTGATAAGAAGGAAAAAAGTGAAACTGAGCTTAAAGGGAGCAACAAGAGAAGAGAAATGGAAAAGCTGGAAGACCTTGAGTAGAAAATGGCCATGATCGCGGTCAGTCAAGCTAGGTCAAACGCCACTGATCGTGATGATTATATGGCGGTCGCGACTTCCATGATCACCAGCAAGCTATCACGATCACTGGAAATCTGCCGCGATAGCGGCATCACGGGTTTATACCCAGGGGAAATTCTATAATTTTATGTAGCTGACCCTAAGTCCTTACAAGGCTTAAACCCTTTCCCATTTGGTATTCATCAACTTTGAAATTGAAATTGAAGAATTTATAAACCCTAACAAATTGGGGAAACTTAGTATGGTTAATTTTTCAAGTCGTTTTCGTTGTAATTGAAGTTGGATATTGGATTACTCTTGATTTCAATTTCAATGGAAGCATTGAACAACCAATTTGGTATAATTATTTTCCCTAACTTTATGAGTAGCTAAATAATTTATCTTGGTATTATGTTGAAATATGGTGCAAATATGTGTGGGTTATTGATTTATTGGTGTAGATTCTTAGTTATTACTTGTGGGTTTCACTAATACTTTCTTGATTTAGTTGGTATTTTTGGGTGAAAACCCAAATTCCTAAAATGGATTTGTGGGTGAAAAAACCAAATTCTCAAAAGCTTACATCATCCTTGAAAGAAGGATGTGAGTGAAATTTTGGATTCTATATCATCCTTGAAAGAGAGATATGGGTGACAAGGCATTAGTAAACAATAATTAGATTTAGTTTATTCTCTTTTCATCATCTTAGGAATAAGGGTGAGTTCAGAATTAACTAGATCTTGGGCATCTTCCTAGAAATAGGGATGCCCAATTGGGGTATTAGGTGGGTTTGCTTGCCACATCCATGAGGTATCCGAAAGGATCCATGGATGATAATCTTGAGGTTTGGTTGAAAGATTTACCTAAAGAACTCCTAAATATCTTACCCATGTAGTTTATGACTAGAATTTGCACGCAATTATCATGAACTATGAATTATTTGCCCCTAGGAAGACATAATCCCAAGATTTGTCTCATATTGAAATCTAAACCACAATCGTCGCTTTTAGTTGGTAGTTTGATTTGATTTTGATACAAATCTTTCCAAATCAATCCCCCTATTTTAATTCATGTATTTTACTTTGTTTACACTATGAGAATACACTTAGAGGCTATCGATACCTATAGGGTTTGAAGACTAGAATCACTCCTTGAGGATTCGACCTCAACGTGAGTTGAGTTATATTGACAACGATTTTCCTATATCCAAACTGCGGTATAGGTAATCATGATCACCCACCATGGATCGGAGACCATCCCCTTAGCCTAACCTTAAGAGCACAATAATAATAATAAAGACAAAGTAAAAGCCAATTAAGATAGTTATGAAAGAAAAATAGATAACTCAAATGAAATTTAAGAGTCAATAAATAACCAATCGACATTTGACCACGAAAGACTCTAAACTATAATAACATCTAAGTCAGGACATGGCCCCAATCCTGCCTAAAACGAATCCAAAAACACTATGACAAATAAGTAAGAATAATGAAATGATAAGACCTTCCGAAGGATAAAGGATCACCACTTCACGACAACTCAACAGACGTGCTAATCCACCTAACATTGCATATAAGTAACTAAAAAGTCTTCAGACGCTACATCAGGAAATGATGTAGCATCCTAAGATGGTCTGTGGGATATGCACTAGTATATTACTCAGGGAAAGTGATAACACAATATCATGTCCAAAATCAATCAAGCCAGATACACATATTCATATATACATATATAAGATGCCGGGATAGGGTAAGGGTCATGAAAATAAGAGTTTTAAACCCATTAACTTAGTCTGTGTAGCTCAATCCATCCTAAAGGCACCCATAGGCTATATGGGTTCAGATCCCCCTGCTGAAAGGGCCCTAATACATGTTAGCCGCACTAACCGAGGAAAATCTGAGGGAAAAGTAAATCCACCATGGACAATAGCTGTCCAAAATATATATATATATCAGGTGTGTGTCAAGCATACAGTCATATAGACCCCCAATGCTGGCAAACATGGTTTTCAGTGTTTGTCCCCCCCGGGACTTACACCTTTATGGTAAGCTACATAACCCTCTTTAATCCATATTAAAATAATTTGCACCTAATTCCAACCATTAACCTAGGAGTCATTTATTAAGGAATCTACCACTTAGTATTGTCATACCAATACACTTGTAAGCTAATATATTTATTCCCAAACAATTCACACAACCAAATTGGAATCCCAAGTTCCACTAAAATCCAAACCATAGCCACCAAGGCCATAAAAATCCATTTTTATATTCATTTATACATTAATGAAATGAAATGAGCTCAAAAATAAGTTAAACTATGCAATTATCCATAATAAAGATCAAATTTACAAAGTGGGTTGAGGTTCATGCAAATCCAAGCCAAAATTCATCCAATTTTGAGAAACACATAGCCCCCATTCCAACTATTTAAATAATGTACCAATTCAGTCCCAAAATATCAATTTAAAGCATGAAAAATCAATTCAAAATATAGGACAAGTAACTGAATCACTAACAACCAAAACCCCTCAATCCTATTTAAAAAACCATATTTTAATCACATGAAAATCCATTCAATTTATGCCACACTGTAAAATTAAAGTTTAGGAAAGAGAAACATGCCTGAAATATACAAGAAATTAAAGTCAGTTTGAAGTTTAGAGCCAGGCGTAGTGATTTCTTTAAATATCCTTGAGCTTTATTGGGTGGAGAGTTAAAGATGAATAAAGTAGAGTTTGATCATTGAAAACTAAAGAAAAAGGGTCCTTTTTATGTTTATAAGTCATGGAAAGGGTGGAAATATCAAAAGCCTCACACCCCACGTGAAAAAACAAAACTAGATAAAATTTAACCATCAACATGGCACGACGTGATTGCGGAGGGTAGACACCATGCCACGCTAATATCATGGAGGCTAACCTTCATGGCACACTAATATCATGGACCCTCACTGCCTCGGGGTCCCAAAATAACCCGAACCCCTTCTAAAATTTCCAAAACATTCCCCAAACACCCTTTTAACATCCCTAAACACAATTCAAGTCTAAAATTGACATTACATACATGGGAGGGTCAAAAATAAAATGATCAAAATTTTAAGGGGTCTTACACAATCATTCCCCCGGAATTTCCTCAAGGTATAAAGTTTTATATCACAAGTGTGAAGATCCTGCTACTGGATTTGAAAGTATTATTTGCTAGCCTTCCTACCGATGATGCCAACATGCATATTACAAACTTTATGGGGATTTGCACTTCATAAAACCTGCCTGAGGTGAGTTAGAAAGTGATACGACTAAGATTCTTCCCATTCTCTCTAATAGGGGAAGCTACCTAATTAAATGAGTTACCCCATGGATCTATCACTACTTCGAACTAGTTAAGGACTCAATTCTTGGACTGATCTTTCTCTTCCTCTAGAATGTTGTAGTTGAAAGACTAAGTATTATAACTTCCAATAGTTGTATTCAGAGGCACTATTGAGGCATGCTTGAGGTTCAAGAAGAATACATAATGTTCCAAACTATTAAATTATGGGTCAAAACTTGCTTGAGATATTCTACAGAGCCTCAAATGCTAATATTAAGGTGGTAGAAGACACTATCTATCACAGGAGGAGCCTTCATGAGTCTACGATGGGATCATACTTCTAAAATCTTAGACCAAATTACTAAAATCAATTGAGGATGGCATACTCGGAAGATGAACAAATCAGTTGGTACTTATTCAATTGGAGCTTCTAATGAGCAACAAGCACTAGATGAGATAGTGGACCAGGAGGTGGCATAGCTAAGGACTGAGATTGGATTGCTTACCAATCATTTTGTAGTAGTTGGAGTAAAGAAGGTCAATGCAGTTGGTGCATGAGGTAAGTCTTCTACACATGAAAATTTAGATTAAGAGAAAGAATCTAAGTATCTTAATAAAAAAGTGGCGGGTTTTTGAAATAAGGGTCTAATTAAGATAAACTGAAACTCGAGGAAAGAGAATCAAGGTCATAAATATTATGGAGACAAATACAATAGGTATAGATATAGGAGTAGAGACGTGATGGTGTCTGGAGGAGGAAAGATGACTACAAGGAAAATAGTGGTGTTTATGTTCCACTAGGGAATCGAGATGCTAATTATGGAAGCTCAAGGATGAAAGTGTTGCTTTTAAAACTTGTAAACGGGGTCAAAAAGCTAAGTGAGTTGTCAAAAAAATTTAAGGTAGACATTTTAAGGTTGTACCAAATGGTGGAGTGACCTGCAACTACCATTAAGTAGCTTGAGCAACAATTTGGGTAGATGTATGCCATATTGAACCAGCATTAACTGAGCACACTTTCAAGAAAACCATTCAGAATCCTAAGAATAAAATTCATTATCTAGCTATTACTACTCGGAGTTGTAAGGCTACTATTGATCTGCCTATGCCTGTAGTTTGTAACATAAGGAATGACCCCATGAACATTGACAATGTTGCTGTGGATGAAATAGAAAATTTGGTGATGAATAATAAAGTCGCTCAAAAGCCTCTAGCTGTTGAGAAAGAAGTTGATTTTGATAAAGGGAAAGGTAAGGAAGTCATACCAGTATTGAAGCCCATTCCCTGACCTCCTTTACCTTTTACCCAAAGATTGAAGAAGAAAGTCGAAGAGGAAAAATATCAAAAGTTTATTTCTATATTGAAGGAGTTATCTGTGAGCATCCTTCTTGTGGAAACTGTAGAGCAAATGCCAAAATATGCAAAGTATTTGGTAACAAAGAAGAGGATGGTGAGTTTTGAGCCTACTGATAATATGAACCATTGTAGACCTATTAACTCTTGATCTTTAGTTGAAAATAAGAAATATCTAGGAGCATTCGTTATTGCATATACTATTGAGTCTTCAAATTTTGTACGGGCCTTATGTGATCTAGGTACTAGCATTAACTTGATGCTTCTAGTCGTTTATAAATAGTTGGGTTTAGGGTCTCCTAAATCGACCTTAATGAGACTCTTAATGACAGATCGCATTGTGAAGAAGCCTTTGGGTATCGTATGTGATGTGGTGGTAAGGTATCATCTTTCATATTTCTAACGGATTTTGTGTTTCTTGATTGTGGGGTTATCTTTGAGGTTCTGATCATTTTGGGAAGGCCTTTCTTAGCTACGGGTAGGGCATTGGTTGACATAGCGATAGGACAAATGAAGTTGAGACTTAATGATTATCAAGTTACCTTTAATGTATGTTGATGTCGCCCAAATTACGCCTCTTAAAAAGTATAATATCGTATTTTGTCAAATATAGAACGCAACAAGGTTGGGGTCGATCCAATAAGGAATAGGATGAAAATCAGTCAGAAGATTGTTGATGCAGATGAAAAGTACAAAAAGTAAATTGGGGGCTTTGTAAGAACATGGTAATAGTAACAATGTTTTCAAATAGGGTTATTATCAGTATGAGCGATCACTAAGATTGTGTTCCCCCTAACTTCTTAACTCTGCAGACTTATCATGCTCATAAATCTATCTTGGTGCCTTACATACAGAATCTAACAAGCTATGTATCACCTTGCCACCTCTCGACCTTGGTTTAGGTGAATTTCATGCATCTCCTCTCGATCTCAAAGTGTCACATTACTAACCCTTATCGTGTATTCTAGATTAAGTGTCGCATTACTAACCCTTATCGTGGATTCCAGATGAACTATCTCCTCTACGTCTCAAGTTAATTAGATGAAGGTTGGTAGCTTTAAATTACTATTGTGATGTCTTTTTTTCAATCTCAACCTCTCTCTAGAGTTAGTATTGAATACAGGCGGGTTCCTAAAGTTTGTAACCATAAAAAAATCAATATGAAATAAATCACAATACATGTAAGAACACCAATCAAGAATGACTTTGCACTTCCTCTACTTTATTAATCCATCAAGGTTCCTATAACCCTAGTTATGGGATTTAGATGCTCATAATTGTAAGAACACGCACATAATTCATAATTGAAAGCATATAAATGATTTCACAAATAATTAAAAATGAAAACCAAAATCTCAAATTAATATCAAACCCTAAAACCCAAGAACAAGAATTCCAAGATTAAAAGTGTATCTCAGAACTCAAAACAATGTAATAATTGTATAAAGTGCATCAAATCTTAATGAAACATCCCATGGGTATTTATAGATACATCAGAAACCCTATCCATAATAAAGCAGGAAAATAGAGTCGCCACCAACCTATGACCCCACTTACGGGTCGTAGGTAGTACCTATAATTTGTAGGTGGGTTTGTAGGAATCAGAGTGTCCTTCAGGTCTTTAGAACCCCACTTACGAGGGGATACCTACGGGACCGAAGGTACCACCTCGTAGGTTGGCCTTCATAGGAATCAAAAAACTTTTCATCTTTTAGAACCTTGGGTCTGTAACTTACCGACCCAACCTACGGGCCCATAAATAGGACTCGTAGGTAGACTTTCTGCTACTCCTATTCACTTTTTGCTCCTTTTCTTCTTCGAACTCTATTTTCCTGCAAAACCAACATAAAAACACACCATATCTAACAAAAATACCTAAATACTTATGCAATTTCCTTATTTTAAACATCAAAAGTTCCATGAAACCATGGCACATCAAAACCCTCAACTTAGAATATTTGTATGTCCTCGGGCAACTAACACATATAAAAACATGATGCTTAACTAAGAGAAAACTAAGGCACCTGAGGTAGTCAACTCAATTTGGCTCTAACTACTTCCCCCCTCCAATTCACATCTTTCTAAACCATTGTATGGATCTATGTAGCACAAAAATATGACACAAGAAAATCAAGTAATGACATTACATTAGCAACAAACAACCACGCATATATGCAATATACACTACCTGAGAAGATACATAGTTAACAATACAACCCATGTACCCTTACAATAAAGAAATCCCAACTCTCATAGTATAATAATGCATGTCAATTCAAGGACGATATCAAGACATTCACGCTCTCAAAATAAGTTCCAACAAAGTGCATAAAATACCATAGGCTTGCCCTTATTTTCAGACGGTTAGACTAAGATCATTATAGGACTTTTCTAGGCTGGTAATATAGGCTTGGGGGAAGGTATGGTACATTTGAGACATAGTGACTCACCATCCTTGACACTACACTTACATTATTGGATCCGCTTCTCAACCAAACTTTTTTTATTGCTGATTCATATTGGGTATGGTTTTCTTCTTGCTTTGCATTTATTCACTTCACTTTTTTTCTTTATGATTTATCTTTTTTTCTCTTTCTTTTTATTTCTTTTTCATACTTTTCTACCACACCCAACCTTACTTTATTTTTCTTATTAATTCATCACCTTTCTTCATACGTATTTTCAACTACACACCCCTATGATAGCCACCCTCAACTTAGGTAATTTTTTTGAGTTGAGGTGTACAATGTACAAAGATGGACCAGGCCAAAACAAGTTTATTGTAATTCAACGAGAAAGTGAAAAAGGTTAAAATAAGAAAAAGGTCGACTTAGGCTCAAATCAGGGATCAAGGGATACTTACTCTTATTTGGACAGTCTTTTAAGCTAAGAGTGGACTAATTAAAAAATAGCCTATGATTATGTACCAACCAACTATCCTACAACCTAGGTAAGACTAAATGGCCAAGTTCTAGACTAAATGCATAAAGTTAGTTAGGAAAATGCCTCACACACACATGGTACAGATTTATATCACCAACTACTACCTGTCTGGCTTATGCAATGCTATGCTTTCGTCATTTTGTCCCTAATACTAATGTCATAACAAGATTCAAACAATGGTCACACATATATTTACACACACAGTTCACAAAAATATTTTGGAGGGGTATTATATTTCTAAATATCATAAAATGCAAAACAAAACAAGTCAACTGCACTTAGGTTCCTTATTTTTCTCTTAATTAAACATAAACAACAAACAACACATACTACAACATAAATACTACCTAAATATTCCAGTCTTAGCTATGATAAAGTAGCTGACAGAAAAAGAAACACAAAAACAAAAACCCTCAATTGTGGCACACCTTCACCCCCAACTAAAGGATGGAGCACTATCCCCAGTGCATACTTGGAACAAAACAACAAGATGTGTATAGGGGCATACCTAGGATGCTCTCAGTGTCAAAAGATAGACCACCCCCATCTAGGGTATTACATGGCTCATCGCCAGGAGGAAAAGGTGGTACGTGACTAAAAAAGGTGCCTAATTCCATATGGGCATACCTATCCTCGTCCACCACATGCTAAACTCTTGACACTGTGGTGGATTTTTTCAAGGCCTACTAAAACTCCACGTCAGGGTCACCTAATTCCTCCTCACATCCTCTCTTGGCCCCAACAGGCGGGGCCTCATCATCCTCAATGAACAAATTAAAGATCAGTGGTGGAGGTCTGGGCAGTGGTTGTATAAAAGAAGGAATCACTAGAGAAACGACTGAAATATGGATCTCAACTAAAGAGTGCACCTCTAATCTCAATATGGCCACCTCGTCGCGTACGCCTAATAAATCAAGCACCTGGACCTCACAAAGTTGTGCTCCCATCTAAGCTTCAAAATTATCAATCCTTCCATGCAACTCTCTCATGAACCACTTTATGATGGACATAATCTATCCCTCAACTCTAGCCTCAAAAGCCTCTAATATGGTTCAAACCCATGGATTGATCTGACTAAATAATGTGGCCAATTGAGTCTCTGTTTGTGCCCAGCGATTAGCCAACTCCAGTTGTCGATCCACTAGCTACTGTAAAAATTCTTGTGGCATACTTTAAAAACTAAAAACCAATGGTCGAGGGGACAAAGAAGAAGCCAAGGCTATTGCTGAAGTGCCTGCAGCCCCCTCACTTTCTGTAGAGTAGTAGGCTCTACCCATTGAATGTTCATATCACTATCCCCAACCAGTATCAACCTCTCAACCTGATCGTCCAATACAGAAGGCCTCTTAAAGTGTGCTGCACTTGGAGAAGTCAATAGTTGTGCTCTCTATAGTGAAATCGAGTTTGCCACATCCTTAATCAATCTAATATTTGCCATGTGGATCACATCCACCTTCTGATCAATCTTCAGAATACTTCATACCCCTGCCTCATCACATAACCTCTATATAAATCATGGGAAGGGGATAGCAGTGAACTTTCAGAAGGCCCTCTCGTGAATCTCAGTGAGGATACACCTCATAAATTAATACCATAGCCATCTATGATGTTGGCAATCAGTACTGCTCTATTCCAAGTGAGCACGCTTTTTGCAGATGTCAAACTCAAACAATGCCTCATTATAGTCCACCAGAACATTATTGTAAAGCGCAGCGATGCCTTTTTAATCTCTCACTTCCTCTCAACCCAAGGGGCATCAGTAGCTAACTCTGAAAAATACTCGACTACCCATCTAGAAAAGACTAATCTCTGCACCTTCTACTCAGCATCTCACATCATGAACCTACTCTGCACTATCCTCAAATGATAATCAAACTCTGCCATGGTAGCCAATCCTATAAGCTCTAGCTCAATCAAGAAATAGTAAAGGATTTTCTCTGACATATTTGCATCCAACAAAAATAAGCTTTCAATTTTTAGACCAAATTTAATCACAACAACATGAATCACTTTAATTACCACATGCATTTCCACATTATTTGTGTTAATCAACTTTTGTTTCCATTTTTTATTGTGATCGTAGTCTTTCCAAATGATAAAGCATGCAACAATTTAATTTTCAACATTTTTAGGCTCTAAATATTTTAAGAACTATGAGAATTTAGAAATTTCAAGTTCATTCCAAGTACAATCTCAAGTTCAATGTTCAAGAACAACAAACTAAATGGAGCTAAGAATTGTTACCTTAAATGAAGATTTTAGAGTAAGAAGATGAAAACTTGATTTATCCCTAACTTCTTTGAATAATGGTGCAAGTGGGATGATGTGTAGTGGGGTTTGCCTTTTATACTAATGAATGAAAGTTGAAGAGTTTAAATTAAAGTAGGAGTTTTAAATTTAAAGAGTTGGCGTTAAGAAGGTCAGATCTAGGGTTAAATAGCCTAAGGCATGTCGGATTGGGTCAGGTCGCATAGGCCCGACCCAGAATTTTTTAAAAAATGGCCCAAAAAAATGACCCTACCTATGACACTACTTATGGGCCATAGATAGTACCTATGCCCTCATAAGTATGGTTCATAGGTAGATCCTGAAGCCTAGTTTAGCTCTGACTCCTATGACCCCTACCTACAGGTCATAGTAGTACTTACGGGCCAATAGGTTGGATCCATAGGTTGATGTCCAGAGACCTAAAATTTATTTTAGTTCCCATGACACAACTTATATGTTTTGGGTTTGACCTACGACCCTACTTACGTCCGGTAGACTTTACTTACCTAGACTTGTCTAATATTTTTAATATTTTACTATTCTTTTGTTGTTTTTCCATGTTTTTAACCTACAAAATAGAAACAAAGTGAACACTAAAGCCATGGGGTTTCTCCCAAGAAATGCTTGATTTAACGTTACGACGTGGCTATATTAGATACTCAGACTTCACCAATAAGCCCATGGGTTACCTCTCATGCAACACTTGATTTAACGTCGTGGTACGAGTCAGCTTCCTTGCCTACTCAGACTTCGCTAAGTCTAACATTCTCACACACTTTCAACTCCTCCATTTTTCCTATGTAATTCTTCACACGATGCCTTTTCACCTTCAATGGGGCATCACCATATTGTTTTAGCTCAATTGCACCATGTGGAAATACTCCAACCACGATGAATGGTCTAGACCACCTAGGCTTCAATTTGCCAGGAAATAAAGGAAGTCTCGAATAATACAACAAGACTGTATCACTAGGTTGGAATACCTTTTTCTCAATCTTCTTGTCGTGGTACAACTTTATCTTCTTCTTATACAGTGTTGAACTTTCATAAGCACAAAGGTGGAATTCATCTAACTCATTATCTTATCCATTCTCAAGTGTACGACACCACTCCACTCAAAATTTAGCTTCTTCAACGCCCATAGTACCTTATGCTAGAATTCGACCTACAAGTGGCATGCCTTGTCGTACACAAGATAATAAGGAAAGGAACCTATGGGAGTTTTGTAAGCTGTCTGATAGTCCCAAAATGCATCATCTAACTTTCTCAATCGTTAGCTTAGTTGGCATTCACATTCTTTGCCAAAATGGACTTAATCTCACGATTGGAGACCTCAACCTGCTGATGTCACCCCAAACTACTCCTCCAAGAAGTATACTGCAGTCAAAGTCAAATATAGTAACCCAACTAGGTTGGGGTCGAACCTACAGGGAATAGGTCAGAACTATTTCTCAAAACTTGTTGAACTCACTAAGCAATGTGGAAAAGTATCTAGGGAGATTTTGTTGTAATTAGTAAAAGGTAATGAAACTTGAATGCTTTTTGGTTGTAAAAATTTGAAACAAACAATAGGATTGTGTTCCTCCTGACTTCCTAACTACATAGGTTTAACGTGCTCCATTGAACTAACCCAATGTCTTGCATGCAGAATATGATAAGTTATGTATCACTAATCATCTTGTGAATGCCTTTAGTAAATTTCACTCTTTACCTTTTGAGTCTAAGAGGGTCACCTTACTAACCCTTATCCTAGATCCCAAATTAACTATTATCTTTTGAGTGTCAACTTAATTAGATAAGATGGAGGAATGTGATAGAACCTTGTTTGTGATGTTTGTTTGAGAATTTATTTCACTTTATTACATTATCTTATTTTATCTTATATTGGTTGAGAGGTTCAGGTATTATGAGATAGAGGTATGGCGATGGCTCAATCAGAGAGATAGTTGGGTAACACCTTATGGTAGCACGAGCTACACCCTTATATATGCACACTCTCCCTATCTTTATCCCATATTACTGGTTGGTTGTAATTGAGTAAGATTGATATATCGAATTTGGTGAGTATTCTTCATAAATGACTTCTCTTATTGTTGAATATAAAGTGAATAGTATTGACTCGCCTGGATTAATGTGTCTACCCTGCATTTGATATATTTGTTCACTATTGTGTTGGATTACCCTGATACGATAAAGTATTATTCGGGATACCTTGGATAGTTGGGGTGGTAGTTCTCAACATCATTTTAAATTAGGATTGATTATCGATGATGTTTGTTCAATACACGTGGTTTCGTACTCATCCTTACTTCTCTTTTAAAAAAAAAATTCTGCAACCTGTGTAGGTATTGATTTGAGCAATAGATCATAGACTGCATTACTTTTAGTATTGGCATTGCGGAGATCGAGGTAGTGATTGATGGACTTTGAAACTACCTGGATCTTTCTACTTATGTCCTATGTATTATTCACATCTAAGATATTTTTTTGACACTTGTTATTGTTCCTATTTTGTATTAGAGGCACATACATTGACAACTAGACTTGGAATGTATTTTTGAGACTTGTGTCTCGTACATACACACACACACACACACACACACATATATATATATTTGGAATTATTCGTTCTTCTGCTTTCATTTCTTGCTCCTTAAATTGTTTTCTTTGGAAGAGGTTAGACTTACTTGTTTGAAGAAATTGACAAGTGTCATCATGTACCTATTTTGGGCCATCAAAATTTCTTAATCCCTCTACTCTTTATAATACCTAAAATAAAAGTGATGAAAAGATTTCATCCATTTCATCCCCTTTATGTGTGCACTCTGGTCATTTTTTACTCCTATAAGCCTATAAATTTCACCCCTAGTAAGAAATTTGAAAAAGATAGGTCTCTTTGAAACACAAGGTGATTTTGAAAAAAAATTTAAAGCCAAAATTTTTTTTGGGACTTTATCAATTAATTTTTTTCTCTTTCTTAAAGAAAAATTAGTGTTTCTAGTCATTTGGTTGATTTAAATCTCATGCAATTTAAGTCTTGTAAGGTTAAATTATTAAACTTCAAGGTTCGAAAAATTTCTTATATAATTCTTTTTTGTGACTAGTTTAGTGTACGTACTTTCATGAGTATGTCACGTCAATATAAAAAATTATATTACAAAAAAGAATGAAGTATATAATATTACAATTGAAGTTACAATATATGTAACATTATACTCATTTAAATAGCAAAAATATGTGCTCTTCTCATTTTAGTATGTGACTATAAGCTTCAAAAAAATGATAAAGTATAGAGGGATAAAAAATTTCTTACCATGCATAAAAGGAGAGATTTTAAAATAACCTGGGAATTGAGTGTGTGTATATATATACTAGTTTAATTGTACGTGTCTCACACGTATAAGTTTTGATTATTTAAAATTAAATAATTTTTTCTATTGCGGAATTTTTAATGAAGTGTAAAAAGTTCAAATCACTTTTCAAAGATTCTTCGCACTTTAATATAATAATATAAATATAAACATATATTTTAGTGTAAACATATATATAATTTACCATCAGAAGTTTTAAGTGGTTGATGGATCATCATTTTTGCCTTTGCTATATAGTACCCCTTTTCCTTGTTTTCAGATGACGCATCAATTTGAACCATATTTGTAGTATAATTTTTTCTATGTTTAAAATCTTTTCTTGTTTTTAAAGTTAAATCTTTATAACATCATTGATTACATTCTTATTACGTACTTAAAACTTTTAAAAAATTGGTATTTCTGTTATTTTTCTTATTCTAGCGCTTTTATATTTATTTTTAGATTTTTCAAATCTTCTTAAAATCAAATTTAGTTGATTTAGAATTCTTAAGCTAATGGAAAAAATATTAGTTTCTTTAATTTTGTTGACTTCTAATAAGAAAAGGTTTATCATAAATATATTTAATTAATTTTTAACTTTTAAATATTAAAAAAAATAGCGAAAAGATGATTTTGTCTAAAACATATACTTTTAATGAAGGGCAAAAAGTTCAAACAATATTTTAAAGGCCCTTTACACTTTTAATATATACTAGTTTAGCTGCACGTGCTTCGCACGTGTAACTTTTGATTATTTAAAATTAGAACTTCTCAAAGATCCTTCGTACTTTAATATAATAATGTAAACATAATATATATTTTATTGTAAGCACATATATATTTTATCATCGAAAATTTCAAGTGGTTAATGGATTGTCACTTTTGTATTTGTCATTGATAACTTCAAAAATATACTAAAATTTTAAAAACTTACCTCAAATCACAAATAAATATATCGTCTTAATCATAGATACTATCAAGATTTTATTAAATAAAATAATTCTATACATGAATTTGTTTTCCCCCTACATACATTTTGGAACCTGCAAAAGTAAAGACAAAAAAAAGTAAGTGAATTGAAAATCAAATAAAGAAAGATAAAGAGGATGATGACAATGAACACAATAATATGACTCGAATTAAAATCAAAATAAGAAAAAAAATTAAAAATAGAATAAGCCAATGTTTATGTTTCTTGTAAAATTTGGTTGAAAATACTACTTAATTGGAGTTGTAAAAGTTCTTTTTATATAAGATAAAATTTTAATTAATTTAGAAGTATTAAATATTATGATTTCTTATCTAGATAAAATAAAAACTTAATTAATTTAAAAAATCTAAATAATATATAATTGACTTATAAGGTAATATTTTCCCCTTTCTACTGATGCACGCAGGATCCAAAATTAAGTAGTAGCCTTATTGAAAGAAAATATTAAATTAAATTATATGTACCTAAATATTAATTCTCCGTTTCATATATTTTAGGATTTTTTTTCTAATTCTCCCTTCCATATATTAGTAGTCCTTGTAGATATAGATTTATAGATTTTTTAGATTTTCTTAAAATTAAATTTAGTTGAATTAAAATTCTTAAACCAATGAAAAAAATATTAGTTGTCATTAATTCTGATGGCTTATAATAAGGAAATGTTTTATCATAAATATATTAACGAATTTTCAACTCTTACATATTAGGAAAAAATAGTGAAAAAACGATTTTGTCTAAAGTAGAGAATTTTAATAAAGGACAAAAAGTTCAAATCACTTTTCTAAGGGTCTTCACACTTTTAATATATTATAGATATGGATTATAGATTTATATATATATATATATATGTATATATATATGTATGTATGTATATTTACAAAAAAATAACATGAAATAAATGAATCACAAATCAATCCAAATCAAGAAAAAAATTATCGTTAAATATAGCAATAACTAGAAACCTGCAAATATAACAAAAGCATGAAACTTGTAAATATAACCAAAAAAAGTTAATGAGTATCTTCTTCTTCTTTTTTTGGTAGAAAAATTAATGAGTATCTCGACTAAAGAAAAGGAAAAAAGTGATTGAAAAGATTAAAAGAGCAAATCTCAATGATTTTTTTTTAAATATTTACGGTTCTCTCTCTCTAAATAAAGAGTCATTAAATCAGGAAAAAAATTAATACACAGTATTAGTTGGTTTGAAAGTCCTAAATTACATATAGTTTAAATAAGGTAAAAACTAATTCTGTAAGATTGAGTAGAGAAAATAGGGATGCACCTCTATGGAATAAAAGACTTGAATAAATTAAAACTTATCCAGTCAACACCCATAGTTGCTGGAATTAAGTACTTAAAACTTGTTATAAAATGAAACGACAAACCTCCTCAATAGAGGAAAGAGCATTCATAAAAAAAGAAAAAAGAAAAGTAGAATGACGCTCCAAGAAGTTCAAATAGAGCACCAGAAGCTCCAACAGAGATGCTTAGTTGAGTGAAAAGGCAAGAAAGAACACTCCCAAAAAAGAATTCTACTATGCTAATTTATCCATTGTTTTTTCAAGCTAAATAAGTATTTGTGGGCGATGCAATTTTATTAAATTTAAATCCGTACAAAATTTAGATCATATTAAATTCAAAATATATTAGACCCAAATAAATATTGCGGATTAATATAATTAGATTAATTATTCAAGTCCAAACATATATGGGTTTAATTAAAGTCCAATTTTTATTGGGCTAGCCCAATGATTTGGGCTACAAAATGAGGAGTCCACTTTGTTAAGCCCAAGATATTGTCATATTCTAGAGGCCCAAATAAGCGCCACGTGTCAAATGATGTGGCGCGTCAAGTCAAAGAAAAGATCCAATAGGACCATGCCACATGTCAAAATAATGCAGCAGTGTAACGCCCCGAGATCCCATTCCGAGACGTCACACGGTGCTTATGACCCCGAAGGACCACAACTAACCCTTTACTGATAGCTGTACCTGTATACTACATAATATCGGAAATAAATGCGAAAACTAGCCATAAGGTTCAATACATCTATGAATACTCATAATACAGAAAACTGAATACTAATACGTCGTCTGAAAAGCCTCTAAACTGTCTGAACTGTGGAGTTGATGGGACATGTCCCCAACTAACTTCGTTAACTGAAAATAAACAAAGTCTGAAACAATAATAGTAAACTGAGACTCGTCCTTGAAAGAAGAGGACTCACTGCTACTGCTGCTGACTGAGACTGAACTGCTGAGGATACGCTGGATCGTGTGCCTCTGAACCTATGGTGTCAAATAAAACACCATAGAGAAAATGCGTCAGTACAGAAATGTAATGAGTATGTTGACGGGGTAGGCTAACGCAAGGGTTCATGCATGCACAATATCTAAACTGAATAATCATGAAAATGCCGCATGAGAACACATACATGAATGCACAAAACATGAACACAATCATCGCAACTCTAGATACTGAAACTCAGGTACCACTTTACTGCAGACTAAACTTGCTACTGACACTGAGATACTGAATCACTAACTCATAAGATACTGATAACTGAGGATCTGGATGTGCTTACATCAAGGACTGAACTCTGAGCTTACTGCTTTCGACTGACATAATTAGAGATCAACTTTGCTAACAGATTATTTCGGAAGAGATTATCAATGATAAGAAGTATGATCATGTCTGAATCTGACAACAAGAATACTCAATAGAATAAAGGATCTGAGATGAAGATCAAGCCTATCTGACGGGAGATCTCTAGATATGATAATAAGAATACTCAACATGGTCTGAGACTGAGATCAAGCCTATCTGATGGGAGATCTCTATATATGATAATAAGAATACTGTATATGAGACCAAGCCTATCTGATGGGATAGTCCATGAATCAATGGAACTATCTGAGTTCTTTATAGAGAAGGATGACTGTATCTGACAATCATAATTTCTGAAGATAGATACTGAAACTGCAATTGTGGGAAGTAGTTACTTAACCGACATGCCCCAACCTACCACAGGTGGGGTCCAACCTGTGACCCCAGCTGGAAGGGTGTCAATACCGTGCCACGGGTAAAGACCTCTCTGGTCAAGCCTCTCTGACGGGATGACCCTCGCAGGAAGTCGGCCTGAGGCAATATAATAGTCAAACCTCTCTGACGGTGACAACCTCTACTGACGGGAGACTCCTGCATCCTGCGCTAGCTACGCAGTTCTGGAGTTCAGGGATTGCTCCTAACGACTTGGCCTCTCTGATGGGAGAGCCTCCATCCCTTCCCTCGCTCGGTGCTCGCTTCTACTCCCAACTGAAAGACTCTGAACTGAAATCTTGACTGAACACAACTGAACTGAATCTGATATTGATTATATTTCTCAAAAGATCTGACTGATGATGCAGATCATGAATAGATTACTCGAATCGCTTCTGAGATTAGAATTGAATCACTTGAATACTATTAGATCTGAGCTGATTATAGGACTGAGGCTAGATTACTAGCGATACAGAGATTACAGAGATAACTGAGATTACTGAGCTTTCTTAAGTTCTGCACTTGTCTGAAGATACAGAGTTCTATAGTTCATTGAGCTCTGAGAATCATGGCTCGACTGGAGTTATCGAGAAACTGACACGGGCTCTAGATAACATCTCTATTGTCGGGTATAATTACCCCCAGGACTCGATAGCGTAAAAGTAAAGAATAATCATTCATTCATCATCACAATCATTCATGTATTATCACAATCATTCATGCATCATCACAGGCACTTATTAAGACATCACCTCAAGCATTTAAGGATCGCAAACCTCTATTCATTACCACAATTACTACAGAGTCACTTCAAGCATTTAGAAATCATCAACATATACAAGCGTAGAGAAAACATGCTATTAGATTATACCCCATTCAAGAAGGTCTTACATCAAGTATTTCATACCTATATCAGTCTTGACACCTGTTTGGGTATCACATAGCTTGGGGAAACTTCATACTATCATGTCAGAACTTACTTGCTAACCACTTGACATGTATTAAAAATGTAGCATATATCAAAGAGCATATAATAGGGGAATTTACTACCATCATATATCGACTTGTTCACTAGGGTCTTTCAACAACCACTAGACATGACCGATTTTACACCTACTTGGGTATTTCATGCTATCTTGGCACATTTCACTCACTAAGGCATTTTATCAAACACTAGACATGCATGGACTAGCTCACAATTTGGAGTTTCACATTCAACATACTATAATGGCTCTTATGTTTCACCTAAGCTCTTTATCAAACCTATGGGGAACATTCTTCACTTATTCAACCATTTCTACACCCAAAAGTCATGAACACAACACATGAAAAAACAACTTCAAGAGGGTCTATCACAAACATCACATGAATTCCACATACTAGGGTCAAAGCTCATAAATTTTGTAGGCACACATAAATCAAAAATCAAAAACACATTAAACATCAATTTCAACTCATACAAATCATTAACAACTCATAAAAATAAAAAATCTTTTAGTTTTAAAAAGGGTTCTTGAGCTTCTTGGATGAAAGGGACCCAAGAATCAACGTCTATATACCTTAACCTTTGAAATTGGATGAATCCTAATACTTGAGACTCTATCCGCACTTGTAATAAATAATCCTTGAAGCACACACTATGAGGAACTTTATTCTTGAAGAAACCTTGAAGAATTTATGGATTATTTTTTGGAGGATTAAGGTTCTTGATAAAACTCTAGATAGATATTCTTGAGAGAATTGGAAGAGAAAAATGATGAATTTAGGGTTTGAATGAGGGTTCTCATATTTATAGAGGCACACAAAAGGTGAGAAATGACCAAAATATCCTTGCAAAAAGGTCTCTAAATTGCTAAATAAAAATAGCTGACGACATCCGTGACAGGCCGTCAGACCCATGATAGGCCGTCATAAAATGTCGTAAAAAAGGTCAAATTTTTTATTTTCTACCTAAGGCTGATGATGTTGTCAGAAATGCCGTCATAAATGTGACGACATCGTCACAAATGTCGTCAGAAACGTGACAGGCCGTCAAAAACGTCGTCACCCTTTTCCAGATTGACATGCTGGAGTAAAATGGGCATAACTCTTTGCTCCGCTATCAGTTTTTGACGAAATTGGTATCGTTGGAAAGATAATTCAAAGATCTTTCATTTGATATATAGTAGGTCCTATAATTAGATATATAAAAGGATTAATGTTTGATTAAAGTTGATCCAAATTTTGACGGTCACTAAAACTTGAATGATAGGAAAGTTTTCAACTCGACCATGAGTTAGGGGACCTCTATGATCTTAATTCATGGTAAAATAGATTCCCACATGATTCAAAGTATTTCATACTTGGGAGGATATTTTTGAAACATTTGACTTGGATTTTTGCTTTACCAAATACGCTCTAAGGCTCAGAATGGAAAAGGATTTTGCGGAGCATTACATTATCTCCCCCTTGAGAACATTCATCCTCGAATGTCTCTTGATAGACTGAGAATACAGATCAACAAAACTTACTCAAGAAATGAAAACATCTCAGATCAGGACTACGCAACTGGAACAACTGACATATAGAGTTCTCACACTGGGCATGCATATCTGATGCATGAAATACTCGACTGATGATACTCATAGCTGAATTTCCATAATACACATGCATATATGATGCATGGACTCATAAATGGGATGATCTCATGAATACACAACTGAATACACTCTGACAAGTTGAACTCTTTCTACTAAATGTGCATATCTAATGCATGAATTTCCGGATAAGCTGACTTTTGAAAGCATGACTTGACAATGCGACAATGACTGATGCTAACTTCATAAAGAAAATCTGAACATGCATCAGGATGAATTTAATGAAATGCAACATCATAATACTATGGGGTATCTCCTCCTTGGGACACT
This sequence comes from Capsicum pubescens, assembly GCA_030864215.1. Lineage (NCBI taxonomy): Eukaryota > Viridiplantae > Streptophyta > Magnoliopsida > Solanales > Solanaceae > Capsicum > Capsicum pubescens. The sequence continues at coordinate 160,836,453 of CM061544.1, forward strand.
ATGTCCCTTTAAACGCACTTCACTGAAATACTGGAGCGGTGCGCGGGGCACCTACAGATTGGGTCGTAATTGACCGATCAAGATCAGAAACTCATGCATGAATCGTGATAACATATAAGATAAAAATGGGAGCAAAGGATCTATCAATGCATGTCATAAATATGAAGGGATGATAACATACCCGGGTCTACTTTAAGGAATCCTTCCCGATCAAGGTGAGCCTGAAACGCATGAAATCTACCCCTTTGAGTCAGCACTCTACATTCTCGCCTTCTATGGATTGGCTCACCACACCCAAAACATACATAACTGCCGGCTCTACACACACCTTGGTGGTGCCTTCCACACTCTCTACAACGCGGATGGGTACGAACACCACTAGCACTACTCTGGGCTTTGGAGCTTGGCACTCCCTCAGATCTGACACCCCCAAACATAGGTGTGAGTACACTAGCTAAAGATGGATTTGGAACTAAGAATCTCTGAACATACTAAGAACTACTACCACCTTGAGACCCTGACTGCGAGAAACCCCGACTACTTGTCTTGGCTCTCTTACTCACTCACTCTCTTTCTTTCATTTTATCTGCCTCAATTTGTTGTGCATGTATCATTAGCCTAGAAAGATCCATATCTCTATTGAGCATGGTATCTCTACACTCTTTCAATACATAACTCGACACCCCATACAAAAACTTACTCATACTCGCTCTAGGGTCAGCTACCAAGTTGGGAACATACTTAGCTAATTGGTTAAACTTAAGACAATACTCTTTCACGGTCAGGGAACCTTGCCTTAGGTTTATGAACTCTTCTACCTTAGCCTCTCTCATCTCTAGTGGAAAAAACCTATCTATAAAGGCACTCTGAAACTCTAACCAAGTCACGGGAGCTGGATTCTCCCCTCTACTTTTCTCCCACATCACTACCCAATCATGAGCAATATATTTCAATATATAAGATGCTAATTCAACACTCTTCTTCTCAGAAACATGCATAATCTGGGTGATCTTCTTCACCTCCTCTAGAAACAACTGTGGATCCTCACCTACTACTGACCCAAAGAATTCGGGCGGGTTTATTTTCATGAAGCTTCTAATCCTGGCTGTGGCAGAATTCCCATCTTGCTGAGGTGGGACTGCAGCCTGACAGTTGCCATGAACATTAGTCACAACTTGGGCTAGCACCTAGAAAGCGGCCCAAAACTCTGTAGGTGACACACTCTTATTCTCAGGATCTACTGGCTGAGGGGGCTGATCATTGACCCCACGGACAAAATCTTTGCGAGGAGGCATACTCTGTAAATGAAAGAATAAAGTGGATTAGACTGAGGATCAACTTGAGCTCATGCTCACTCACATGAAATGATCACTGAAAGAAGGGAAACTTCTCCTAAGAACATCATGTAGCCTCTTGTACATAAATATGACACGCTATACACCCATGCATACTCTACTAGATGCGGCTTTCCAGACTTCCTAGGATACTCTTGAACTTTAGGCTCTGATACCAAGGTTGTAACGCCCCGAGATCCCATCCCGAGATATCACACAGTGCTTATGACCACGAAGGACCACAACTAACCCTTTACTGATATCTATACCTGTATACTGTATAATATCGGAAATAAATGCAGAAACTAACAATAAGGTTCAATACATCTATGAATACTCATAATACAGAAAACTGAATACTAATACATTCTTCTGAAAAGCCTCTAAACTATCTAAACTTTGGAGTTGATGGGACATGTCCCCAACTAATTCCGTCAACTGAAAATAAACAAAGTCTGAAACAATAATAGTAAACTGAGACTCATCCTTGAAAGAAGAGGACTCACTGCGACTGCTGCTGAATGGGAATGAACTGCTGAGGATACGCTGGATCCTGTGCCTCTGAACCTATGGTGTCAAATAAAACACCATAGCGCAAATGCGTCAGTACAGAAATGTACTGAGTATGCAGACGGGGTGGGCTAATGCAAGGGTTCATGCATACACAATATCTAAAATAAATAATCATGAAAATAACGCATGAGAACACATACATGAATGCACAGAACATGAACACAATCATCACAACTCTAGATACTGAAACTTGGATACCACTTTACTAACTCATCTGATACTGATAATTGAGGAGCTGGATGTGCTTATATCAAGGACTGAACTCTGAGCTTACTGCTTTCGACTGACAGAATTAGAGATCAACTTTGCTAATAGATTATTCCGGAAGCAATTATCAATGATAAGAAGTATGATCATGTCCAAATCTGACAACAAGGATACTCAATAGAATAAAGAATCTGAGATGGAGATCAAGCCTATCTGACGGGAGATCTCTAGATATGATAATAAGAATACTCAACATGGTCTGAGACTGAGATCAAGCCTATCTGATGGGACATCTCTAGATATGATAATAAGAATACTGTATATGAGACCAAGCTTATCTGACGGGATGGTCCATGAATCAATGGAACTATCTGAGTTCTTTATAGAGATGGATGACTGTATCTGACAATCCTGATTTCTGAAGATAGATACTGAAACTGCAACTGTGGGAAGTAGTTACTTAACTGATATGCCCCAACCTACCACAGGTGGGGTCCAACCTGTGACCCCAACTGGAAGGGTATCAATACCGTGCCATGGGTAAAGACCTCTCTGGTCAAGCCTCTCTGACAGGATGACCCTCGCAGAAAGTCAGCCTGAGGCAATACAATAGTTAAACCTCTCTGACGGTGGCAGCCTCTACTGACGGGAGACTCCTGCATCCTGCGCTATCTACGCAGTTCTGGAGTTCAGGGATTTCTCCTGATGACTTGGCCTCTCTGATGGGAGAGCCTCCATCCCTTCCCTCGCTCGGTGCTCGCTTCTACTCCCAACTGAAAGACTCCGAACTAAAATCTTTACTGAACACAACTTAACTGAATCTGATACTGATCATGTTTCTCAAAAGATCTGACTGACGATGTAGAGCTTGAATAGATTACTCGAATCACTTCTGAGATTAGAATTGAATCACTTGAATACTATTAGATCTGAGCTGATTATAGGACTGAGGCTAGATTACTAGGGATACAGAGATTACAGAGATTACTGAGCTTTCTTAAGTTCTACACTTGTCTGAAGATACAGAGTTTTATAGTTCACTGAGCTCTGAGAATCATAGCTCGACTGGAGTTATCAAGAAACTGACACGGGCTCTAGATAACATCTCTATTGTCGGGTATAATTACCCCAAGGACTCGATAGCGTAAAAGTAAAGAATAATCATTCATTCATCATCACAATTATTCATGTATTATCACAATCATTCATGCATCATCAAAAACGTTCATTAAGACATCACCTCAAGCATTTAAGGATCACAAACCTCTATTCATCACTACAATTACTACAGAGTCACTTCAAGCATTTAGAAATCATCAACATATACTAGCGTAGAGAAAATATGCTATTAGATTATTCTCCATTCAAGATGGTCTTACATCAAGTACGTCATTCCTATATCAGTCTTGACACTTATTTGGGTATCACATGGCTTGGGGAAACTTCATACTATCATGTCACAACTTACTTGCTAACCACTTGACATGTATTAAAAATGTAGCATATATCAAAGAGCATATAATCGGGGAATTTACTACCATCATATCTCGACTTGTTCACTAGGGTCTTTCAACAACCACTACATGACTGATTTTACACCTACTTGGGGATTTCATGCTATCTTGGCACATTTCACTCACTAAGGCATTTTATCAAACACTAGGCATGTATGGACTAGCTCACAATTTGGAATTTCACATTCAACATACTATAATGGCTCTTATGTTTCACCTAAGATCTTTATCAAACCTATGGGGAACATTCTTCACTTATTCAACTATTTCTACACCTAAAAGTCCTGAACACATTACATGGAAAAACAACTTCAAGAGGGTCTATCACAAACATCACACGAATTCCACATACTAGTATCAAAGCTCATAAATTTTGTAGGCACACATAAATCAAAACTCAAAAACACATTAAACACCAATTTCAACTCATACAAATCATTAACAACTCATAAACATAAAAATATTTTAGTTTTAAAAAGGGTTCTTGAGCTTCTTGGATGAAAGGGACCCAAGAATCAACGTCTACATACCTTAACCTTTGAAATTGGATGAATCCTAATACTTGAGACTCTATCCGCACTTGTAATAAATAATCCTTGAAGATCACACTATGAGGAACTTGATTCTTGAATAAACCTTAAAGAATTTATGGATGATTTTTTGGAGGATTAAGGTTCTTGATAAAACCCTAGATAGATATTCTTGAGAGAATTGGAAGAGAAAAAAGATGAATTTAGGATTTGAATGAGGGTTCTCATATTTATTGAGGCACACAAAAGGTGATAAATGACCTAAATTTCCTTGCAAAAATGTCTCTAAATTGCTGAAAAAAATAGCTGGCGACATCCGTGACAAGCCGTTAGACCCGTGATAGGCCGTCACGAAATGTCGTCAAAAAAGGTCAATTTTTTTATGTTATGCCTAAGTCATACAATGTCTTCATAAATGTGATGATGTCATTAGAAATGTCGTCGAAACATGACAGGCCGTCAGAAATGTCATCACCCTTTTCCAGATTAACATGCTAGAGTAAAATGGGCATAACTCTTTGCTTCGATATCAGTTTCTGACGAAATTTTTATCGTTAGAAAAATAATTCAAAGAGATTTCATTTGATATATAGTAGGTCCTCTAATTCGATATATACAAGGAGTAATAGTCGATTGAATTTGAACCAAATTTTGACTGTCACTAAAACTTGAACGATAGGAAAGTTTTCAACTCGACCATGAGTTAGGGAACCTTTATGATCTTAATTCAGGCTCAAATAGATTCCCACACGATTCAAAGTATTTCATACTTGGGAGGATATTTCTGAAATATTTTGACTCAGATTTTCGCTTTACCAAATATGCTCTAAGGATCAGAATGGAAGAGGATTTTACGGGGCATTATAAGCAGACCCATGAAATCAAAACCCATAAAAGATGCCACGTCACTCAAATTTGATTGGTCAAATAAATTTCATCTTCATCATGAATCTTCCCTTTTCCACAACTATAAATAAGGGTCTCATAATTCAGAAAAGGACCCCAGAACTCTAACAAGTATCAAGAGAAAGCTCGTGGATCAAACGCCTCAAACGCCGCAATTTCTCTAAAAAGCTCAAGCATTCAAATCAAGTTCATCAAGATTTAAGATCAAGACCGTAATATTCAAGAAAAAACTCAAAAGACCTTGAATTCAAGCACAAGTCAAGATCAAGTCCCTCAAATTAAGTTCAAGTTCAAGATCAAGCTTCAAGCCCTTGAATTTAAGTTTGAAAAGGCGAATTAGATGATTCATAGAGATTGTAACGCTTACATATTGAAATCAATAAATTGATTGTTGCAATATTTTTTCTTGTTTCGATCATTTATTTTTTGGCCAAAAAAATTTTATTGTCCAAAAAATTGGCATGCCCAGTAGGACCAAATCTGCCCTTCATCTCTTCTTTCATAAATTAGATCTGCAAATCTACAGCCGCCAAATATTTGTAGCCATCGTCGTATATCTATAGATGCCACATAAATATGGAAGCTCTATTGGTACTTCAAGACTTGTCATCAAATCTACACTTCGACAAGCCTTGAAGTAGGGGGCATTTGTAAACATCTAAATTTTTGGGACTCTTAAAAAAGAATTCAAATTCTGTTAGAGTTCTAGAAGGGCTTTTACCTTAAATCCTGCCTATTTAAAGGGTAACATATTCCCTAAAAGAGGCATCTTGAATATCCCATAAACTGATGGGTATTCATAAAAAGATCGGGATCTCCAGTATCCCACAAATTCACGGGATATTCACAAAGAGATCAATGATCTCTAATATCCCATAAAATCATGATATATTCATAAAGAGATCGAAATCATATCTTATTGATAATCAAATATATCAAGAAGATCCACAAACCCTTCTTTCATGGAGATCAAATCCAAATGTTCCTACGTTTAAGAAATACGCCACTAACGAACCTTGAATCATGGAGAAATTTCAAATCCAAATATGCCTATGTTCGAGAAATACGCTACTGATAGCCCTCGAATTATCGAGAAAATTGAGAGAAGAATCAAGGGAGAAACATATTTGTAACCACCTTGTTTATTAATAAAATTGTTGTTTCTTCATATTTTTATTTGTGGTTGAAGTTTATTTTCCATGAATTAAATTATGTTGAAAACAAATTGGCATGCCCAGTGGGACAATCTCTACCTCTCATCTCAACTTTTTCAACTGCAAAGTTCAATAACACTGAAATGACTTCTAAGAAGGTCAACTCTCATTCAACTGCTTCCAAGGCTGCTGACTCAAAGTCCTCTGCTGAATTAGAAAATAACATGGCTACTACTTTTGGAAGCGTAGGAGTTGTCACAAGAAGCAAGGCAGGCTTGCTAAGACAACAAACACATTCAGTGTCGTCCACACCAACTCTAATTTTTGGATTTTCAACCCCAAAAGGAAAGAAGTCCAATGCAAGTGATTCGGAAGGATAAATCAATGTAGCAAAATCTCTTAAGAAGACTCTAGCTCTACTTGAGCATTTCGGTTCCAAATACTCTGGCGCAAAGAGCGATGGTTGTTCAAGTAACTCATCATCTCCGACTACACCGCATAAGATGAGCACTTCAAAGATCAAATTATACGATAATCCATGCTACTTTCCAATATTTCCAGTGATTATGCAAGCGATGGTAACTGATGCCTCATCTATGGAGGAGCAGCTTACGAATCTGGCAAAAGCAATTGATGGCCTAACCAAATATGTTCAGAATCAAGATGCTTGAATTGATAAGATAGTGGATAGAGTGGAAGGTATGATAGATGGAGAGTCTATCCATGTTCCTAGAAAATCTCCAGAGGTTCATGAGATAGAAAATTCAGTGAAACAAACATCACCGATTAAAGAGGTGCAAGTTTTTTCTGAGGGAATGATCCCGATTGGGAAATTGAGGGAATTCATTGAAGGGACCCTTAAAGAAAAGTATGATGTTGTCACTAAGTCTTTTATTGCTTATGACGAGCCTTACACGACAAGGATTGATAGTCTCAAAATGCCTGTCGGCTATCAACCCCCCAAATTTCAATAATTTGAGGGCAAAGGGAACACAAAACAATATGTCGCACACTTTGTTGAGATATGTAATAATGCTGGAACTTACGGTGACTATCTTGTCAAATAGTTTGTTCATTCCCTAAAGGGAAATGTCTTTGATTGGTATACGAACCTTGAGCCTAATTTCATCGATAGCTGGAAGCAATTGGAGCACGAGTTCCTAAATCACTTTTATAGCACAAGGCGTACAGTTAGCATGGTAGAGCTCATGAATACTCTACAAATAAAGGAAGAACCAGTCATTAATTCATCAATCGATGGAGAAATGCTAGCCTAAACTGCAAAGATAGGCTAAGCAAAGATTCTGCAATAGAGATGTGCGTCCAAGGAATGCATTGGGAACTTCTCTACATCTTGCAAGGCATTAAGCCTAAATATTTTAAAGAGATAGCTACCCATGCTCATGATATGGAGTTGAGCATGTCTTCTGCTGGAAAAGGATCAACGCCTAGCCATGACTCTCGAAAGGGAAAGAATAAGTAGGAACCCAAAAGATGGGGAAAGTTTGTCAACAAAAATGACAACAAAGAGTCCATGAATGTTGATATGTCTCCTGTGAAGGTCACCACAAAGGTAATCAAGAAGAAAAGTATGAAGACGACTTCTGGAGCGTGTCCAAATCAGAAAACTTTAAAGGAGATGCAAGAAAAAAAATACCCCTTTCTTGATTCTGCTGTTGCTGAGATTTTTGATGAACTCCTTGAGCATAAGCTCATTGAACTCCCAGAGATGAAGCATCCTAACAAAGCTGGGAGGACCAATGACCCTAATTATTGCAAATATCATAGGCTTATAAGTCACTCTCTAGAAAAATACTTTATTTTTAAAGATAAAATCAGCAACTGGAAAAAGAGAAGAAGATCTTCTTTGATGATGAGACGGCAAGTTCTCATCAAATATCTATCATATTTGGCTCACTCAATCCAGTCCAAATATGTGTCGAAGAGCATAATGAGAAAATATTAGATCTTGACAGGTCTTCAGTTGACGAAGGCGATGATGAAGGTTGGACTCTGGTGACCAGACGCAGACATAGGAGGACAAGTCTGCCAAAGGAGTCGACCGGGCAGCCAACCAAAAGTAGAATGGTGAAAAAACTAAGGAAACAGAAGCTGGTTGAACTTCCAAAAAGAATGACCATCACAGATCTTCACCTTCAAAGACCATGGTATCCAGTAACGTTGGAGGAATTCTTACCAAGTTGGTTTCATTTGAAGACTTCTCGAGTCAAACTTGAGGCGTCTTATTTTAATACTGCCTAAGAGGGGGCAAAGGGTGAGAATCTACCCATGGAAGTTCCTTTATTTTTCAAAAAGCTTGCTAAAACTCTTGACGAAGAGGCACATGTATGTGATACAAAAATCACATCCATAAATAATGATCTTCTGCTTGGTGAGGACCTATATAACCATCTCTTATACATGGTGGGTCAAATTTTAGGAAAAAAGATCAATAGAATCTTGATAGATGAGGGATCTGGAATCAACATCCTGCCTATCCACACATGAAGAAACTTGGTATGACTACTGATGAACTGGACGAGAGTCGTATAATGATCCAAGGCTTCAACCAAGGGGGCCATAGGTCCATGAGATCTATCAAGTTGGGGATTCGTATGGATTATTTTTAATCAAACGTATTGATGCATATGATCGATGCCAAAACTTCATACAATATATTGCTGGGTAGGACTTGGGTGCACGGGAACAAAATTATTTCGTCCTCCTACTATCAATGCTTGAAGTACCTCGAAGGTGGAGTGGAAAGCCATTCACTGAAGATGAGTCATACTTTGCCGATGCAAAATTCTACTTAAATAATTATGTTGTGAATGAGAAAAGGGTTGAAGATGTCACCAAGACCAAGTGTGAAGATCTTACATCTAAGAAGTTCGCTGTGAATGTCGAAAAAGTTACCACCAAGACCTCTCTATACTTCAAATAAATAAAGTGTTGCTCCTACAAAAAAGAAGTCAACTCCTGTTCTTCGCTAAGTATCGAAGGTAAAGAAAAAGAAAGATCACCCATCGTATTCCCAAGATAATGTGCTGAAGGGTCTAACTTTACCTATCAGGAAGATTGATGCATTAAATCCATCCTCAAGACTACTTGAAGAGTTTGTGGCTTAAAATACGCCACAAGATATGACACTCCCTACGAAGCATACGAAAGAAGGCTTCGACCCAAATGCATACAAGCTATTTGTAAAGGCTAGATACAATCCTAATGAGCCATTAAGGTTGGGAAAAATTCCATCAAAAGGTACAATCAGGCAGGCACGTGAAGGCCTAGGATACACACAACCACCTCCAATTCACATCTCCATAAGAAGGGCAATTAGTAACTATATCACTGTAGAAGAAGAGTCTACTGCATCTAATAAAAGGCCTTCTGTCTTTGACCGACTTGGAGAATCAACTGCAAGAACTTTTGTGTTCGAAAGGTTGGGACTTCTAAATAAGAAGAAAATCAACAAACGTAAAAGGAGTCGTCAAAGCACAATGATGCACTCTTCACTTAAAATACAGAAGGATTTCCAAAGTTTGATTCCTTCTAGAATGAAACGACAGACAGAACTAGTAGTTTCATGCAATGAGGTGCTAAAAGAAAAGTCCCATACTGTGGTTTATTCCGAGCAATGCGAAGAATATAAAGAGAGTGTTGGCTCCTCATATCATGTTACGACCTAGAACGAGAAAAATATCTCTTCTCAAATGAAGGTTGATAAAGAGATAGAAGAGTCCTTTTGATGTTATCATATATCTATCAACGACGATGATCCTCAAGAAGAAGAAGATGCTGGAGATTCTCCATCGCAACTAGAAGAAGGAATAAAGGCCATAATAGATCCCTTTAAGAAAGTTAATCTTGAAACTGATGAAGACCCAAGATCAACTTATCTGAGTGCATTTCTAGAAGTGGAGAAGAAAATCGCTTATATGGACATACTCAAGGAATATATGGATATCTTTGCCTGGGGATATAAGAAAATGCCTGACTTAGATCCAAAAGTAGCGGTCTATCAGTTGGCAGTCAAGAATGGTGCCCTTCCTGTTAAGCAAGCCTAGAGACGCTTTAGGCCAGAGTTGCTTCCTTTGATTGCAAATGAAGTTAACAAACTCATGAAGCTGTCTTTATTCGTAAAGTCAAATATGCCATATGGATTTCAAGTATTGTTCTAGTACGGAAGAAGAATGGCCAAATTCAAGTTTGTGTCGACTTTCGGGATCTCAACAATGCATGCCCTAAGGATGACTTTCCAATCCCATACCAAAGTTTATGATTGATGCCACCACTAGTTATGAGGAAATGTCCTTCATGGATGGTTCATCTGGCTATAATCAAATTCGTATGGCGCCTAAGGATGAAGAGCTCACTACATTCCGTATGCCCAAAGGTATTTATTGCTACAAGGTGATGCCTTTTGGTTTGAAGAACACTGGCGCCACTTATCAAAGGGCTATGCAGAACATCTTTGATGGCCTACTCTATAAAAATATTGAATGCTATGTGGATGATCTAGTGGTGAAGTCAAGAAAGAGAGACAACCACTTAAAAGACTTAAGAATGGTATTCGAGTTACTTCGAAGATATTAACTTATGATGAATCCATTGAAGTGTGCCTTTGGAGTTACTTCCAGAAAGTTTCTTGGCTTCATTGTGCGACATCGAGATTGAAATTGACTAAGCCAAGGTCAATGCAATTTGAAAGATGCTCGAGCCTCAAAATATTCATGAGTTAAAAAGCCCTCAAGGAAGGCTAGCATATTTAAGGAGGCTCATCTCAAACCTGGCCAGGAAATATCAACCATTTAGTCATCTCATGAAGAAGGATACTCCTTTCGAATGATACCAAGCTTGTAGTAATGCCTTTGAGAGTATCAAATCATACTTAATGAAGCCACTAGTTCTTGTGGCACCCGTACCTGGGAAACCATTGATACTCTATATCGTGGCACAAGAATGGTCAGTTGGAGCACTACTGGCTCAAGAAAATAGTGAAAGCAAAGAAAATTCTCTTTATTATTTAAGTAGAATGATGACGCCGAACGAGCTAAAGTATTCTCCAATTGAAAATTTTTGTTTGGCATTGGCCTTCTCAATTCAAAAGTTGAAACACTACTTTCAAGCTCATGTTGCCCGTCTTGTATCTAGGGAAAATCCCATTAAGTTTGTAATGTCGAAACCAGTCCTTAGTGATTGACTTACAAGATGGTACCTTCAATTTCAGCAGTTTGAGATCATGTACGTTTCCTAAAAGGCTGTAAAGGGACAAGCATTAACTGACTTCTTGGCAGATCACCCGATACTTGATGATTAGGAACTGAGCGATGAACTTCCTGATGAAGATGCAATGATTATTGAATCTACACCCCCGTGGAAAATGTACTTTGATAGTGCCGCACATCGAGATGGAGCTGGTGCTGGTGTGGTATTCGCCACTCCATAAGAAGAGGTCATTCCATACTCTTTTACCCTCATAAATCATTGATCTAATAATGTTGCTGAATATCAAGCTTTAATACTAGGACTTGAAATGACAGTTGACATGAAACAACTGCAATTACAAGTCTTTGGTGACTCCCAATTGGTAATCAAGTAGCTTTGGGGAGCTATGAAGTCAGAAAGCCTGAGCTATGACAATATCATGATTATGCAAAGAATTTGATGGGGTGGCTTGAAGAAGTAACCCTATAACATATGCCAAGGAGATAAATAAGCAAGTTGATGCCTTAGCTGCTTTAGCCTCAACCCTAACTCTTCCAAATTAGACACGATTTACTATCAGCCAAGAATGGGTAGTACCGCTGTTAGATGAGAATGTAGAAAACAAGGTTGAATACCTCGTTGTTGTTTCTGAAGCTATAAAACAAGATTGGCGAAAACCTATCATTGATTACTTATGTTATGGGATACTTCCAGAGGATCCAAGGAGAAGGACTGCCATTCTTCGTCGTGCACTTCGCTTCCTTTACTATAAGGACACACTGTACAAAAGATCATTCGAAGGAGTACTCTTACGGTGCTTGGGAAAGGAAGAACCGATTTAGGCTTTGCAAGAAGTGCACTCGGGAGTTTGTGGATCACATCAGTCTGGACCGAAGCTCCATTTTCACATTAAAAAGATGGGATATTATTGGCCAACGATGGTGAAAGATTGCTTGGACTATGCTAGAAGATGAAAATCTTGTAAATTCCATACAAATTTCATACATCAACCTCCAAAGGTACTACATCCAACTATAGCATCTTGGCCGTTCAATACTTGGGGAATGGATGTTGTTGGTCCACTATAAAAATCTTTTGGTGGATACTTATACATCTTGGTTGCGATAGATTACTTCTCAAAGTGGGTCGAAGTTTGTATTCTTAAGGAAGTAAAGAAAGAAAATATTGCAAACTTTATCCGAGTGAATATCGTCTATCGCTTTGGAATCTCTCAATATATAATAACTGACAATGGAAAGCCGTTTGATAACAAACTATTGAATAAGATTTGTGATCTCTTTGGCTTTAATTAGCACAAGTCTTCTATGTACCATGCTTCTGCCAACGGTCAAGCTGAAGCCTTCAATAAGACTTTGTGCAAATTATTGAAAAAAGCTATCTCCAAATCAAAATGAGATTGGCATGAGCAAATAGAGAAAGATTTATGGGCGTATAGGACAACTTACCATACACCGACACAAGCAACCACATATTCACTTGCTTTTAGAGTTAAAGCAGTCCTACTACTTGAGCGTCAAATACCTTTTTTGAGACTGGCTATTCAAGAAGGGCTCACCGATGAAGAAAATGCTAAGTTGCGTCTTGTGGAATTAGAAGCTCTTAATGAGAAGAGGCTGGAGGCTCACCAAAATCTTGAATGTTATCAAAACCGGCTATCTCGTTCTTTCAATAGAAGGGTTCGCTTGAGATGTTTCCAAATTAGAGATCAAGTCCTTGCAGTAAGAAGGGCCATTATTACTTCTCGTAAGTCTGGGGGCAAATTTACCCTGAAGTGCGATGGACCACATATCGTATAAGAGGCATATTCAAATGGTGCTTACAATCTTGTCGATGAAGATGGAGTAAAAATCGGCCTGATCAACGTCAAGTTCTTGAAAAAGTACTATTCTTAAAGAGAGATACCACTCCTTAAGGCACGAGTATAAATTGCATGTCCACCCCTGTCCCGCAAGAGTATAAAATGTGAAAGGTTCAAAAACAATATCCGCTAGGTTGAAATCCTCGAAAGAGGTGGCCTAGGCAAAAGTTAGGATGCAAAATAAAACACACTCACTCAGAACTACGTTGTGACTTGATCCTCTTCATTGAGGTACGTAGGCGCTTGGAATTTCATTCTGTGTTCAGTTGTATGAGTGTCAAAAAAAATATGTCCCTGCTATATCCAGCATATGGGTACCTAAGTATAAAAATATTCTAATTAAATCTTGGACTCACTCCAAGTATTGGAAGCTCAATGGGGGCAAACTCTAATGAAATACAAGCTTCGTTCACATAAGATGAAGTCTCCAAACTCCCTAAATTTGAAAGTTGAACAGCTCAAAACGCTAAATTTGAGAGTGAAAGTTAAAAAAATCTCTTCAAATCAAGGGTATCAAAATTTCCATGTCTTAAGGTAGAGAAGATTTGTCCCTTTGCAACTTAAGCTGGCCTCTTACGGGTTTATCCTTAAAAGGATCTCAAAATTTCCATGCCTTAAGGTGGACAATATTTATCCCTTTGCACCTTAAGCTGGCCTCTTATGGGTTTATCCTTACAAGGATCTCAAATCCATGCCTTAAGGTAGACAAAATTTGTCCCTTTACACCTTAAGTTGGCCTTTTACGGGTTTATCCTAAAATAATCTCAAAATTTCCAAGCCTTAAAAGGGACAAAATTTTTCCCTTTGTACCTTAAACTGGCCTCTAACGAATTTATCCTTAAAAGGATATCAAAATTTCCATACCTTAAGGTTGACAAAATTTGTCCCTTTGCACCTTAACCTGGCCTCTCGCGGGTTTATCCTTAAAAGGATCTCAAAATTTCCATGCCTTACGATGGATAAAATTTGTCCCTTTGCACCTTAAGCTGGCCTCTCGTGGGTTTATCCTTAAAAGGATCTCAAAATTTCCATGCCTTAAGGTGAACAAAATATCCCTTTGCACCTTAAGCAGGCCTCTCACGAGTTTATCCTTAAAGGATATCGAAATTTTCATTCCTTAAGGTGGCCAAGATTTATCCCTTTGCACCTTAAGCTGGCCTCTTATGGGTTTATCCTTAAAAGGATCTCAAAATTTCCATGCCTTAAGGTGGATAAAATTTGTCCCTTTGCACCTTAAGCTGGCCTCTTATGGGTTTATCCTTACAAGGATCTCAAATCCATGCCTTAAGGTGGAAAAAAATTTGTCCCTTTGCACCTTAAGCTGGCCTCTAACGGGTTTATCCTTAAAATGATATCGAAATTTTCATGCCTTAAAGTGGACAAAATTTGTCCCTTTGCACCTTAAGTTGGCCTTTCGCGAGTTTATCCTATAAAGGATCTCAAAATTTCTATGCCTTAAGGTGGACAAAATTTGTCCCTTTGCACCTTAAGCTGGCTTCTTACGTGTTTATCCTTAAAAGGATATAAAAATTTCCATGTCTTAAGATGGACAAGATTTATCCCTTTGCACCTTAAGTTGGCATTCTGATGGATTTGTTATGTAAAGGGACCGTTTTGAAGTTAAATTAGTCGGTCTTAGAGTGTACGGAGGTGAAGTTAAACTCTCGCACCCTAAGCCGATTATTGTAAAGTCAGCATCTTGAAGTCAAATTGGTCGGTCTTAGATTGTACGGAGACGAAGTTAAACTCTCGCACCCTAAGACGATTATTGCAAAGTCATCATCTTGAAGTTAAATTGATCGGTCTTAGAGTGTACGGAGGCGAATTTAAACTCTCGCACCCTAAGCCGATTGTTGCAAAGTCAGCATCTTGAAGTCAAATTGGTCGGTCTTAGAGTGTACGAAGGCGAAGTTAAACTCTCACACCCTAAGTCGATTGTTGCAAAGTCAGCATCTTGAAGTCAAATTGGTCGGTCTTAGAGTGTATGGAGGTGAAGTTAAACTCTCGCACCCTAACCCGATTATTTTAAAGCCAGCATCTTGAAGTCAAATTGGTCGATCTTAGAGTGTATGGAGGCAAAGTTAAACTCTCGCACCCTAAGTCGATTGTTGCATAGTCACCATATTGAAGCCAAATTGGTCGGTCTTAAGGTGTACGGAGGTGAAGTTAAACTCTCACACCTTAAGCCGATTGTTGCATATTTGTTTCAACCCTGCAAAAGAAAAAGGAGGAAACAAGAAAGAATGTAAAAACACAAATAGAAAGGATGTTACCTGTCAGAGCGTTGCGATCTTGAAAATTGTATATCACCAACTTGGATTGAGACAAAATGTCTTGATGAGAATAAATCCCTCAAAATCTAGTTTGAGGCAATCAAAACGCCTTTTGGTGGTGATGGTCCCACATCAAGAAATAAATTATTTGGTGAGGTGATGCAAATATGGAATCCTCTGTCGGACAGGATATAAAACCGACTTCAAAAAACCATCTAGAACAATTCAAAAAGTGTTAAAATTCAAATTTTGGATATGTTATACATGCATGTTTTTGACATCTATAGGATCAAGCGGATCATAATTTCAATACTCTCACATTGAGATATAATTTTTTTGGTAATGTCGCATAAATCTGAAATTGTTGATGCATCAAAACTCAATGTTGATTTTGGGATAAAACCTGAAAATATATTGATTGTATTAAATTATGAATTTTGGATATATTATATATATATATTATTTCTAGTTTCACAAGAATAAAGAGGCTTGTGATTTCATCCTTCCTACTTCAAGATATGAAAGTTTTAGTAAAGACGCGCAAATCTGAAATTTTCAGCATGATAAAATTCAGGGTTAACTTCAAAAACTTATCGAGAATTATATTGAAGGAATTTAAATCTGAATTTTCAATATGTTATAGATATTGAAGTCTAGTTTTTGGAATATCAAACGTTTCATAATTTTGATATTCCTATAATTAGATATGAATTTTCTACCACTAACATACTGTGCTGAAAAAAAGTGACGAAAATAAGAGAAAAGTAAGAGGGAAAGAAATTACCTCAATATTGTTGATGACTTGAAAACCCTAAAATTGATATTAAAAAGTGGGAAAACTACCTCCTTTTATAGAGATGTAGGATAGATGTTTCCTTCTCTAATATAAATTTAGATTGAAATAACTTCAATCTCCAAATTCAAATTGGAGATTGTTTCTTTCTCCAATATAAATTCAGATTGGAATAGCTTCCACCTCCAAATTCAAATTGGATATTTTTTCCTTCTCCCATACAAATTCAAATTGGAGGTTATTTCCTTCTCCCATACAAATTCAAATATGAGGTTATTTCCTTCTCCCATACAAATTCAAATTGGAGGTTGATTTTCCTCTCTCATACAAATTTAAATTGGAGGTTGTTTCCTTCTCTCATACAAATTTAAATTGGAGGTTCTTTCCTTCTCCAATCTAAGTTCAAATCGAAAGAGTTTTATTCCTGATTAAGTAAGGCGATGAAAAAGTCTTCCAAAATCTGTTTGAAATTGGATATCATGCCTCACCAATGGGTCTTAAGCGTAGAGATTCGTGAAAAAAAATAAGAGAGTTTTGAGAGGCAATATCAACATGGTTCGGCTTTAAATTTTTGAATGAGGTATTCATATGTATGAAAATCATTGAAGCACGAAGGAAACATGTTTAAGTAATCATACTTCAAGGCTAGTCTCCAAAAAGTTAAATATCTCGACAAGTCTTGAAGTAGGGGGCATTTGTGGGCAATGCAATTTTATTAAATTTAAATCCGAACAAAATTCGGATTATATTAAATTCAAAATATATTAGTCCCAAATAAATATTAAGGATTAATATAATTGGATTAATTATTTAAGTCCAAACATATATGGATTTAATTAAAGTCCAATTTTTATTGGGTTAGCCCATTGATTTGGGCTACAAAATGAGGAGCCCACGTTGCTAAGCCCAAGATATTGTCATATTCTAGAGACCCAAATAAGAACCACGTGTCAAATGACGTGGCATGCCAAGTCAAGAAAAGGAGCCAATAGGACCGTGCCATATGTCAAAATGATGCAGCAGACCCATGAAATCAAAGCCCATAAAAGATGCCACGTCACTCAATTTTGATTGGTCAAAGAAAGTTCATCTTCATCATGACTCTTCCCTTTTCCACAACTATAAATAGGGGTCTCATAATTCAGAAAAGGACCCCAGAACTCTAACAAGTAGCAAGAGAAAACTCGTGGATCAAACGCCGCAATTTCTCTAAAAAGCTCAAGCATTCAAATCAAGTTCATCAAGATTTAAGATCAAGACAACAATATTCAAGAATAAGCTTAAAAGCCCTTGAATTCAAGCACAAGTCAAGATCAAGTCCCTCTAATCAAGTTCAAATTCAAGATCAAGCTTCAAGCTCTTGAATTTAAATTTGAAAAGGTGAATCAGAGTATTCATTGAGATTGTAATACTTACATATTGAAATCAATAAATTGATTGTTGCAATATTTTTTCTTGTCTCGATTATTTATTTTTCGGCCTTGAAAATTTTACTGTCCAACAGTATTATTTGACATATATTTTTCATATACTACTTCTTCTCAAAAACTACTTACAAAGGTCCTATATCAATACCTATCAATAAATTTGTAAGTATGAAAAATAAGAAATTGAACACAACTTTAAATCTTGAAAGACAACAAATAAAAAGTTATGTATTTGTTATATTAATCTCTCAATATATTACTCTTGACAAATTCTGGTTCTGTGTATGAAAAGGTTATTAAAAGCAACATATTGTACAAGTTCATATTCACATATGACAAATATATACATTTATATAAATAGATTTCGACTATCAACTCAATCCAACCTTTAACAAATCATTAGGTACTCCTTTGCCGGCTTTTTGCCTTCGCCACTGGCTCCAAGCACCTACAGCCTTGCCAATTATTCCGAACAACGTAACAAAACTTATCCCACCAGGTAGCAACTATAATCAGAATAATTTTCTGAAAAATAAATGAATCATAAATCAACAAAAAACTTACCGTTAAATATAACAATAACTTGAAACCTGCAAATATAACAAAATCTTGAAGCTCAATGAATTATTTTTTTTAAAGTTCACGGTCTTGTCTCTCTAAACAAAGAGTCGTTGAATCAGAAAAAAATTAATACACAGTATTAGATTATTAGTTGGGTTGAAAGTCCTAAATTACATATATTTTAAATAACGTAAAAAATAATTTTAGTAGGTTTCAAAGTCCTAAATTAGAATATTTTTTAAATAAGGTAAAAACTAATTTTAGTAGATTTCAAAGTTTTAAATTAGAAAAAATAATTAAATTATTATTTTTAAATTATAAAAAATAGTGAAAAGATGATTTTGTCTAAAGTGGAGAATTTTAATAAAGGGAATAAAGTTCAAATCACTTTTCCAAGGATCTTCACACTTTTAATATAGGAAAAATTACAGAAAGTAGCATACTTAAGACTATAATTACAATAAATAGCAACACTTTTGTAAAATTACAGTTTATAGCAAGAGTAACATTATTTTACCTATTAACTAGACAAGTGCATGTTTTACTCGCACTACTTTATATTTTTCTATTTTCACCTCCCCCAAATATAGTCATATTTAACTCTCTTTTTTTCATCTTATTTTTTTTATCATTTTTTTTTTTTTTTTTTTTTTACTTTCACTTTATTTTCTCTCTTCTATTTCTCTTATTTTTTCCTTTTTTATTTTATTTTTTTGTTTTCTTTTTTCATATTTGAAGATAATTATCTCCATGATCTTCAAGATTTCAAAATAAAACATCATTAGTGTCTTTCACTCTCTTATATCTCTACCATTTTTTTTCTTGTTAGTTTTTTTCATCTTATTTTTTTATCATTTTTTTTTTTAATTTCGATTTTTTTTTGGTTTCCACTTTGTTTTCTCTCTTCTATTTATCTTTTTTTTTGTTTTCTTTGTTTTTCCTTTCTCATATCTTTTTTTCTTTTTATATTTTTTTTCTTCTTCTTTTTTCTATTTTATTTTATTTTCTTTTTTCTTTTATTTTTACACTTCTATTTCTCTTTCTTCCTTTTTTTTCCTTTTCACTTCTATTTTTTTTGTTTTTTTGTTTTTATATTTTTTCCCATTTTTTTACTCTTCTATCTCTAACTTTTATTTTAAAAAGACAAATATGTATATCACATATACATATACAAAAAAAATACAAAATACATAGTCTTACAGATCTGGATATGTATTTACTGTGCAAAACATACATATGTATCTGCATATGCATTTACAGAAATACATATCTCACTCATATGTATATATAAACGTATAGGACACAAAATTTCTATAACAAAAAGGACAACTATATACATATACATATAGGTAATCAGAAAATACATGATACATATCTTAAACAGTAAAAGATACAAATAACTACATATGTTACCATCTAGAATGACATAGAACAGTTCAAAGACAAATCCAACACCGTACAAAAATACATATAGATATGCATTTATATATACAAATACATGCACATACCCCCAAAAAATTTATAATATATTTGTGACATAATACATATGTCTAATTGCGCTTGAATTACACATTTCTTCTTGTTCATGTAGACACCACAAATATTCTTATGACAAAAAATCATGTACTGCTCCTTTGATAATATCGCCTTAATACGTTCTTCAATATCACCGACTGTGTGACATTCTATATGTGGTGCAAACCTTGAAAGTACTCTTTCCATGAATATATGATCACACAATACCTATAGAACAAAATAATGATATAAATTTATATTACATGTACTTTTCACAAAAATATAATACAAAATACATAGTATGCATATGTTTTCTTTTACATAATATATATTACATTACCAAAAAATACATATAACTCTGCATATGTATTTACAGAATACATGTATGATCCATATGTATATTATTATACAAAAAATACAAATATGACTTTGATATGTATTTACGAAATACATATCATATTCATATTAAACAATAACAAACATAACTATACTATATATCTTCATATGTATTTGCGAAATACAAAGGTGACTCATATAAAATAAGAATATATATATGAATCAGGTATGTATTTTGTAAATACATGTGCAGAGCTATATGTATTTTATATGGTGTTGAATTTGTCTTTGAACTGTACATACTATTCCATTTTAGAGGGTAACATATGTACTTATTTGTTTTCTTTTACTATTTAAGATATGTATCATGTATTTTTTTATTACCTATATGTATATGTATATAATTGTCATTTTTGTTATAGAGATTTTGTGTCCTATATATTTATATATACATGTGAGTCAGATATGTATTTCTGTAAATACATATGCAGATATATATGTATGTTTTTTACCGTAAATACATATGCAGATTTGTGTGTCTATTTATTTTGTATAATTTTTTGAATATGTATATATGATATAGATATTTGTCTTTTAAAAATAAAAGATAGAGATAGAAGAGTAAAAAAAAAACAAAAAACAAAAAACAAAAAAATAGAAAAAACAAAAATGAAAAATAAAAATAAAAATAAAAGTGAAAAAGGAAAAAAAAAAAGAAAGAGAAAGAGAAACTAGAAATAGAAACTAAAAATAGAAGTGTAAAAAACAAAGCGAAAAAAAATAAAAAAAAAAAGAAGAAAAAGAAAACAAAAAAATATGAGAAAGATAAAAAAAAAAGAAAACGAAAAAAGAATAAATAAATAAATAAATGAAAAAGGATTAAAAATAAGAGAAGTAGAGAGAGAAAATAAAGTGGAAAGAAAAAAATGAAAAAGAAAAAGAAATTAAAATTTAAAAGATAAAAAAATAAAAAAAACTAACAAGAAAAAATAGTTAGAGATATCAGAGAATGATATTTTGAAATTTTGAAGATCATGGAAATAGTAATCTTCATATTTGAGTTTGATTTGG
This sequence comes from Capsicum pubescens, assembly GCA_030864215.1. Lineage (NCBI taxonomy): Eukaryota > Viridiplantae > Streptophyta > Magnoliopsida > Solanales > Solanaceae > Capsicum > Capsicum pubescens. The sequence continues at coordinate 160,857,734 of CM061544.1, forward strand.
AAAAGAAATCTACTAATTTAAATAAGAGTAATTTATGGGAATTTAATTAGATGAGATAATTATTCCTTATTTAACTCAACTAATTTGAGTAAAACAAAGACAGTAAATCTTGTTGTATATGTATTTGTATAGCAACTGCTTACTTAAATACAAAATATAATTTGTTATTTTTCATAATTATGAAACTGTTGCTATAAAAGTTACAATTGAGGCTCTATAGTTGCTATTTCTGAAATTTTTCCTTTAATATTTTATAGATATGTGTGTGTGTGTGTGTGTGTTTATATATGTATATACACATATATACATATATTTACTGCACGTGTGTCACATGTGTAATATTTGATTATTTAAAATTAAATAATTTTATTTATTGCGGAGATGTTTAATAAAGTGTAAAAGTTCAAAATTACTTTTCAAAGATTTTTCTTCCTTTAATATAATAATGTAAACATAAACATATATTTTAGTATAAGCACATTATATTTTACAATTAAAAATTTTGGTTGATGTGAAATATAATTACAAATTGCAATCTTCTTTAATTCGCAACTTCAACAAAGATTTTTCATGTAAAATATTTCGCATCACATGACCGAAAGCAACAAAATGAATATTGAATTTATTAATCGCATGATATATATATATATATATATATATATATATATATATATATATATATATATATATATGATTTGTAAATTATGGAACTAATATCTCTTGGATTTTCTCAAGTTCCTTTTTATATAATGACAAGACAATCTTTCAATTCATAATATGAGATGATTATAGAAATATCTCATTCTCCTATTCTAATCATAAAAAGAACAATAATTGTGTTACAATTATAAAGGAATTACCCATCTTGATTTATCTTATAATGATTTATCTATTAACCATCATGAATATTTATAACTTAAAGTTTGATAATGTTAAAAAATTATACACTAAATTAAGAATGATAGTGTAATATATCTTTGACAAAATATATATACCACTTGAAGCACATATATCTTTTTGAACCATTTCACCCTTTCCTTATTTTTAAAGTCAAATCTTTATAAAATCAATGACTATATTCTTATTACATACTTAAAACTTTTAAAAATTTGGCATTTCTTAAATTTTTCTTATTCTAACTATTTTATATTTATTTATAGATTTTTCAAATCTTCTTAAAATCAAATTTAGTTGATTTAAAATTCGTAAATTAATGAAACAAGTATTAGTTGTCATTAATTCTGACGACTTCTAATAAGGACAGGTTTTACCGTAAATATCTTTAATTAATATTTAACTCTTAGATATTAGAAAAAAATAGTGAAAAGACGATTTTGCCTAAAGCATAGACTTTTAATGAAGGGCAAAAAATTCAAATAATATTACTAAGGCCCTACATAATTTTAATATACTAGTCTAGTATACACGCTTTGCACGTGTGTATAACGTCAGTTGATAATTGAGTTATAGAAATTAAAGTAATACAAAATCATACTGCATAAATTAACTTCAAATTACTTTCGTTTAAATCAAAAGTGAAGTTTTAAAAAAGAATATGAAGTCAAGTCATAAATTAATGCTTAGTACTTAGTTGTTTTGTTTATTTCTTTGGATCAAACTTAGTTGTTCTACTTAAATTAGTTATTCCATGCAACCCTGTTCTTAATCATCTTTGAGATTCTTTTCACGTGTAGTTGGTGTTAATCATCAGAAAGGTTTAAAAAAGGATAATATTTGCACATATACATGTATGTTATAAACAATGGTAGCCACATTACTATAAACATTTGTTTTAAGAAGTTAAAGCTCTTCCAAAACTTCTTTGGCCTACTTCTACTTCTCCTCATACCAATTATATCCAACCTCTCACATCTAGGTTATGTATCAACATACAATTTTTTGTCTTTAATTACTTTGTTTTTTAAACCTCTACTATCTATAAAATTTATCCCAGCAATATTATAGGATACGTTGAACAATCTATTCAGGCAGAAGCACAAATTGAACCAAAGTAATGAAATGAATTAATGATTGGATCAAAATTAAACTCAAATATGTGCAACTCGAATCAACCAAAATTAACTTTGGTTAATAATAATTATTATCTCAAGTTCGCACATGGCTAGCAAAGTGTTCATATTGAACTTAATTAGCATTTTTGGTGATGCAAAGTTAATATTCTAAATAAAGCATATATACAACCTCAGTATATTTATAACTAATTGAAAGGAATAAGTATTGCTTCCCCATTAATGATTTAAAAATACGTATTCCTGAAAATTAATAGATATCAACCAAAAAATAATCATTTGAATAATTTCTTAACCCATGCACACAATCTTTAATATAAATTAAAGAATTAGGAATAATTGACACGGCCCGAACTAGTGCCTAGTCGTGTCGGGTGCCTCAAGCCCAACCGGAATAGGAGACCACCCCCAATACCCAATCATAACCGCCTTATACCATATGTTGAATAAATTCTAATTTTATATAACATAATAAAATAGAACAATCATAAATCAAATACAGTCAGTTGGTGTCAGCCCCATACCAATTCCAATGCCAAGGCTGATACCAATACTGACACTGCCCATACCAACCCAAAGTAGTCTTACAAAGACTATCCAAAATCAAACAACATCTGATCGGGACATACCCCCTACCATAACCAAAACCAAAACCAAAGTCTAAGAAATGAACAAATTATGTAGAGAAGTCCATAACATGAAATGGAGTCTTCCGGAGTATGAAAGCTCACCACTTCAATCCAACACCAAGCTATCCTTGAATCCAATCAATGAGTAGGAGTAGTATGGTCGATTCCTGCATCGCGTGAGGATACAGCGCCCGAAGACGGGTTAGCGGGTAACACTAGCATGTACTCAGGAGTAAGGAAAAAATAATGCCAACATTTAAAACCAAGTAAATAGGAATATCAGGAAAGGAAGCCGGGTTTAACATGCATTTAAATCATTAACCTGGGCCGTGTAGATTGACAATCCTAGAACCACCCACGAGCTATATGGGTCCAGTGTTACCCCCTGAATGAGCCCTAGTGTGTGTAGTTGTACGTATCAGAGATATCAAAAGGGATAGGGGATTCCCGTGTACCCTTCGCCCTCCATGATACATATATACAAGTATAACTTAGGGGATTCTCGGGTACCCCACAAATATATGGTCACCATGACCAACTCTCATATCGGCAAACATGAGTTTCCAGTGTCCGTCCATTGGACTCACACCTTCATGGTTAGCTATCACAATCCGCCATTATTTTCCTAAAACCATTAGCACATAACCAACCAACCAATTCCAGAAGTTATTAACCAAGGCTTTATGAAGTGGCATCGTCATATAGACTATAACTTGCAAGCAATGTCCTTATCCAAACCATAAGGGATTCCCATGTACCCTATATGAGTCCCAATTAAACCAAAACCATGGCCACCAAGGCCTTACCAAATCATTTAGTTTAATTTAAACCATTTTGGGTTCCATTACCAAATTATGCAATGCAATAGTTTCAATAAAAGTCAAACTATGTGACAAAACCATTCTCATAGGCATTTTATCAAATATGTTGAGGGCATATAGTTTTCAAAATCAAAACCAAGCAATTTAGGGAATCCAAAGTGCCCCTAAACCCATTTACCATCACCACACATTCCAAAATGTTCAAACTATAATTATAATATACAAAACCATAAGTAAAACATGAAAAACATTATCCAACCATTAGTAACCAAAACCCCCAACATATATTTCAAAACAAAATAATACCCACAATTAAACCATGAAAACTATTTATTAAAACATGAATTTAGTTGAAATAACAATGAGGGAGGAATAACATGCCTTAGATACCAAAGGAGTACGGAGAGAAATCACCCTTGAAAGCCCCAATTGATATTCTTGATGAGAACCATAAATGTTCATGACCTTGAGGATTTGGGAGTGTTTGAGAGTCTATTTGATGTGGTTTTGATAGCTACTGATGCCTTAAGGGAGTTATAAGACGTGGGTTTTAAGTTGGGCAAGAGGAAAAATATCTAGAATAACCTCAACTTAAAAGTCAAAAATATGCACAGGAGGGTATGACCATACCACCCCAAGACATACCCACAATATACGAGTTGTACCCATCACTCCTACCCTAGGCAAAATGTTGGACATCACACACTGTCTACCATACGACTCTCCTAGCCTAAGTCGTACCCATACCATATGAATAGTACCCTCAAACCGTATCCAAAACAGAATCTAAGGAGGTTGGCACTAGAAAACATACGACTTGGAATATACCACTCGTATCATCTCCATACGACCTTTATGATGTCCATTCGTACCTTGGACAGAAACCAACCAAAACCACATTGAGGAACATATGACCAAGACACCCTAAACTGTACCCACATCATACGACAAATACCCTCAAGTCATATGATGTCCAGAAGCTCAAACACAGAAAATTTTCTAAGGACCACAACCTAGGGTGTTTCAATAATCATGATCACTAATGATTTTTTCTTTACATAAATATGACATAATTATGAATTAAATCGGGTTTCGTGGTTATATATGACCGCTTTCGAGAATATGAAAATTAAGACAAAAATTGTGATGAAGAAAAAAAAAATTTAATTAGAATGATTCTTATAGAAATTGGGAAAAGTTATGTAAATCCTATTTTATTTGGGAAAGATTTTTTCCCAATTTCTTTTGGACTCGGGAAATAGGATTTTTTTGTCAAGCTATTTTAGTTAGGAAAGGTTTTTTTTTTAATGCCAAATTTTATTTCAAGAAAGGATTTTATTTTTAATTATAGTTAATATTTAACATCATTAAAATAAAAAAATAGTGAAAAGACGAATTTGTCTAAAGTGAAGTCTTTTAATGAAGGGTAAAAAGTTCAAATCACTTTTCTAAGGGTCTTCACACTTTTAATATATTATAGATTATATATATACACACACACTCATACACACATATATATGTGTGTGTATATATATATGTGTATATATATTATTATAATAATTAGGTTAGAAATATATGTTCCTTCTATATATAAAATATGTATATCCCCCACCTTACTGAATTGAGGACTTTAAAGAGAATATATATGTTCAGTATAAGTCTGTACCAAACCTATTCGGTTTAGAAGATCTCTTTAGTTTTAAAAATATAATTTTCTCTTGTATGGTAAAATATTTAAATAATTATTTAATATGAAATCTATTTAAAAAATTTAAAAGGCGAACTACATTTTACTTGAGGCATTCCATACTTTAATATATATATATAGAGAGAGAGAGAGATTAATATAGGTGTGTTGCATGTGTCTATCACATCAATAAAAATATATGCAAAACAAACATATCTTTGAAAAATAAAAGACAACATTAAAATAAATATAAATTTACTATTTGTAGGAAATTGAAACGAAGTTTGAAAGGTGATTGCGGAAAATATAAAAGATAATTGAATAATTGAATGATTTGAATTGAATATAACTTAAATATTCTAAATTGATTAATTGAATAATTTGATACTCGAATGAGTTGAATAATTAAATTGATTGTATTGAGTATATTTAATTGAATTAAAACATAAGTACAATTTCCTATTTATACAAGTAATTAACCATCTAAATAAGGTAGGAGCCTAAATAAGTTACAAAATAATAAAATGATATTAAGGTAGGATACACTCCTAAATAAGGTAAAAGATATTGGAGATATGTACTAAAGATTTACCAATATATGCAAAAGGAATAAATAATATATAATGATTTTCTACATTTAGGCCGAAATCAACATGTTGTGGCGACTGAAACCAAGGCTGGCCCAAGCTATGTACTGCAACAGACGAATATACAGTGAGATAAAATAGGTAAACCAACCCGATCCGATGAACATATACAGTAATATTCCAATATTCCTCCTCAAGTTGGAGGGTATGAAAGAACCCCCAACTTGCACAATATATTGTGATGAAGAGAACCGGTGAGAGAAAGATTGAAAAAATGAATGTAACAATAGCAGTGACTTTATCATCACTAGAGACGATGACCAACAAAAAAAATGAAAATTTAAGATTAACCATGCATATGGTGTGAGTTAAGCGGTTGGTCCAATGAATGACTATTGAACTTGGATCGATGAATTGAAATAGGAAAGGCCTTCCATGTTTGATGAATTGATTGGGAAAATCACTATGTATTTTCAGAAAATTTGAGAAAAAATTATGAGAAAATTCATAAGGATTCAAAATTGGAATGAAAAAAAAAATCCATGAGAATGATACAAACAAACACCATAATGGGTATATAATTGGAATGAAGGACCATTTTAAAAGAAAATAAAAATATTAATGGTGATTGACGATTTTGATGATGGTGGTGATGATGATTAATAATTTCGATCCTTTTGAAAAAATATCACCAAGAATTCAAAAATTGGATATTTTGAAAAGAGTAGAGAAAGAAAAAGGATTATGTTGTTTTGGGAAGAATTTTTGAGTGAAGATAAATAGGATCATGATTTTTTACCAAGAAACTTAACAAAACTTCAGATGCCAAAAACTTTATGATTTAAAAACACAATCCAACAAATAAAATAATTCCAAAAGTTAAAGATGATCGAATTGTAAAAGGAGAAATACAACCATAATGAATGAATTCCCAGATTAAAAAAATTGAAGGGAGAAAGGGATTGATATATGATGGTTGATGATTGATAAGATGGCGAGTGCAATCGCCATAAATGAACCATGTCAGTAGACATGTTCCAAACATTGTGAACCAGAAAATTGAGAAGTATTTTTCATATTGAAGAAACATGAAAATTGACATAGGTTGATCCAAGGATCAAACCTTTCTCTGATACCATGTAGGAAATTGACACGAAGTTTGAAAGGTGATTGCGGAAAATATAAAAGATAATTGAATAATTGAATGATTTGAATTGAATATAACTAAAATATTCTAAATTGAATAGTTAAATAATTTGTTACTCGAATGAGTTAAATAATTGAAATGGGTCGTATACGTATAATGACCGTCCTATGGTGTTATGGAATTGGGCAAAGGAATTTTGATTCAAAGATGAGATGCTACGCTTCATGCCGCTATGGGTTGTCCTCTCTGGGCTTCCAATTTACTACTAGACAGAGGAGAATCTCAATAGAATAGAAAGTTTCATTGGGAAACCTATATGTGTTGATCGATTAACTACGGAGGTTGAAAGAATCTCATATGCCCAAATGCTTATCGAGGTAGATATCACCCAACATGGCTCCCAAAAGCCATGAATAAAGATCAGGTTCAGAAGGACCCAATTAAACAGATTCATGAGTTTCAAGGTGAAGTAGGACAACAAAAGAATGGAAAATAAATTAAAGTGAATCATGATGGTTCTTTTCCTACGTTACAACAAGATTATCAGAAGATTCCTATGAGCACATGATGTGTAATACAATATCTAAAATATCAAAGAAAGGAGAAAGGCCAACCAACTGTACCTACTGACAGGGCTAAAACACCTGACCTGACAGGAGGTACATGATATTTAGCTCATGGAACATAAGGATGCTTAATAAGCCCTTTAAATAGAAGGAACTACAATCATTCTTACAAGTAAATAAGGTAGATGTTATTGGTTGTTTGGAGACAAAAATACAAGATACAAATGCAAAAAAAGTTCAGAATTCATTTGGCCAGAAATGAAAGGTATATGCTGACTACCTTGCTATAGAAAATAGAAGGATATGAGTATGTTGGGAACAGGGGAATGTGGATCTCACCATCTTGGAAACCTCAGCACAACTAGTGCATTGTACAGTCCAAGATAAGAACTCCACTTTCACATATTGGATGACATTTGTATATGGTTTCAACACACCTGCTGCAAGAAAAACTTTATGGGATCACCTGATACACATAAGAGCAGTATTCCAAAATCCCTGGGTGGTGCTGGATGACTTTAATGCTATTTTATCTCATGATGATAGGATAAATGGTGAACCGGTTACTCCACAGGAACTGGTAGACTTTCAGCAATGTATGGATGATGTTGGAATGAGACCTTTGCCTAGTAAGGGTCATAGATACACTTGGTGTAATAGGAGATATCATCAGGCAAGAATTTATAGTCATATTGACTGGGCATTAGGTAATCACTTATGGTTCATGCATTACAACCATTTAGAGACTGAGTATAAAGACTTTGGGTACTCTGACCACACACCTATAGTTCTTAGTACTGGCCTCACAGTGATGCAGGTGAGAAGACCTTTTAGGTTATTGAATGTAGTGATGCAGTAGGAAGATTTTAAAGCCCTGACAAGATCAATATGGAAACAACAAGTGCCAGGCTACAAGATGTATAGTATATGGAGGAAACTATCCAATATAGATAGTCAAGCCAAAGGGTTACAAAAAGAAATGAGTGATGTGGATAAAAGAGTAGATGTCTACAAAACCAGACTGAACCAAGTACAAGAAGGGTTGAAGAGTGCCTTATTCAATCAGGAACTCATTGTTAAGGAGAGAAAAATACTACACAACATAGAGTACTGGGAGATAATCAATGAGAGAATCCTAAAGTAAAAATCAAGGGCATTCTGGCTTTAACAAGGGGACAGGAACTCAAAGTATATTTTTGCCGACCTGAAGACAAGACAAGATAGGAACAGGATTTCCTCAATCACCACTGACGAGGGAGTGAAGCTGACAGACCCACAACTCATCCAATAGGAATTTGTGCACTTTTTGAAATCATTTCTTGGACAGGCAGCTGATACATTACAAGGGTTGGATATCACAATAGCCGGAGATGGGCCTGCTTATCTATTGCATAGAAATAAAAACTCTTAATACCTGTAACAACAACAGATGTGATAAAATTTATAAAGGAGATACCAGTTGATAAGAGCCCTGGAATTGATAGATTTAATGCAGAATTCTTTAAAACATACTGGGATATAATAGGTACTGAGGTTACAGAAGGTATACTACAATTCTTTGATACTGGTAAACTGTTAAAGAGAGTTAATATTACCACTGTGACACTGGTGACAAAAGTTCAAAATCCTTCTTATGTCAAATAATACAGACCAATTGCCTGCTGCACAATAATATACAAGATGATATCAAAGCTTATCACAAATAAGTTGAAGGTTGTGGTGGATTATACAGTAAGCCCTTCACAATCAGCTTTTATCAGTGGTAGAAATATCTTTGATAATGTGATAATTGCACATAAATTAGTTAAGGTATACCTCAAAAAGGGGTGTCACCTAGGTGCACTATTAAGGTGGATATAAGGAAGGCATATGACTCAGTGGAGTGGCCTTTCTTAAAGATGGTTTTACTGGAGTTTGGTTTGCCAACTCAGATGGTCAACTTGATCATGGAATGTGTGACAACAGTTCAATATACTCTGCTGATTAATAGAGGAATGACCATAGTATTCCCAGCAAAGAAAGGACTAAGACAAGGGGACCCCATGCCCCCTTTGCTTTTTGTCTTAGTGATGGAATATTTACATAGAACTTTGTAGAAACTTAGGCATAACCCCCAATTTAATTACCACCCTAGATGTGACAAGCTGGGTATTATCCACATATGTTTTTTTTATGATCTCCTAATAAGATGTAGAGCTAATGAGATATCCATAAAACTAATGTTTGAGGCCTTTCATCACTTCTCAGTTGTATCTGATTTGCAAGCAAATATGGAAAAGAGCTCTCTATATATTGCAGGAGTCACTTTAGAGTTTAAAAAATAGATGTTGAGGGAGTTGCAGTTAGCACCAGGTGACCTTTCTTTCAGGTATTTAGGGGTCCCATTATCTACTAGAAAACTAACTGTCGCTCAGTGTATGCCTTTGGTGGAGAGGATGATTGATAGAATCAAATACTGGTCTTCCAAGCTTTTAGCTTATAGTGGTCGTTTACAACTGGTGAAAAGTGTATTATTTAAGATGTAGACATACTGGGCACAGATCTTTCTTCTACCCAAGAAGATCACAAATATGGTTACCACAGTGTGAAAAACATTCCTTTGGACAGGAAATAATAATTGCTCTAGGAAAGCTTTAGTTGCTTGGGCAACTATTTGTCAACCTAAAACTGGAGGAGGGGTGAATGTTATAGATGTGAAGTATTAGAATAGAGCTGCAATTTGCAATCTCCCGTGGGCTGTGGAACAGAAGCAAGACAAATTATGGGTTAGATGGATCCATAGTTACTATATAAAAGGACACAGTATAGACACAATCAGCATTCGAAAGCAAGCTAGCTGGATAATGAAGAAAGTTCTTGATGCAAGGAAGTGGCTATCAGGTTCAACAAGCATCCATCATGAACTGCACCAAATGACTGATAAAAAAGAATTCAGTATTAGGAAGGCTTACCACTATATAAGAGCACAACACCAAAAGGTGACTTGAAACAAAGTGGCTTTGGTGAAAGGGATAATTTCCAGACACCAATTCATTCTCTGGTTGGCTTTACATAACAAACTTGCAACTGTGGATAGAGTTAGTAAATATGGTATTAAAGTGTAGAAAAAGTGTGTGCTATGTACAATAGCAGAGGAGGAAACATTTGAGCATCTGTTCTTTAAATGCAATTACTCTCAAACTCTTTGGAGATCCATTCTACATAAGCTAGGTTATCAGCAGAGCATAGGGGATTGGCAGCATGACTTTCAGAGCCTAGTGTACCTAATGTACAACAGTAGACCAAGAGCTAGCATACTTGGATTCTTCTTAGCAACAACAATATATCACATATGGGCAAACAGGAATGCTAGAAGATTTACTACCCATAAAAAGGATGTCAGACAAAGAGTAAGAAGCATTGTCATTCAGTTATTTGTAGCAGGTCAAATACATAGTAAATTGAGAGTTTTTTTTAGATAGATTAACAGGTTATCCAATGTAAATTCAGATAACTAGCAGATAGATAGAAAATAGATCTAATGTGAGCTGGAACTGAGTCAAAAGTATTCAGCCGGTTTGTAATGCTTTTTTGGTTGAATGAAAAAGTTACCCGTTTACCAAAAAAAATCAACATTTACCAATATATATGGAAAAATTATATAAAATGTTCATTGGGTTAAATTTTTTAGACCAAAACTAACTCACTTTTTTATTTATTACTTGAAATGCCCCAATATTCTAATCGAAAATTGCCACTCGACTTACATTATCTATAATCTATATCTATAATCAAAATCTATATCTATAATATATTAAAAGTGTGAAGGGTCTTAGAAATGTTGTTTGAACTTTTTTCCCTTCATTAAAAGTGTTTACTTTAGACAAAATCGTCTTTTCACTATTTTTTTTTAATATTTAAGAGTTGAAATTAAATTTAATATATTTATGGTAAAACTTTCCTTATTAGAAGCCATCAGAATTAATGAAAATTAATACTTTTTTCATTAGTTTAAGAATTTTAAATCGACTAAATTTGATTTTAATAAGATTTGAAAAATCTAGAAATAAATATAAAAACGTTAGAATAAGAAAAATTTAAGAAGTATTAAATTTTAAAAAGTTTTAAGTACATAATAAGAATGTAATCAATGATTTTCTAAGAATTTGACTTAAAAACAAAGAAAGATTTAAATATAGAAAAAAAAATAACCGTACTACAAATAAGATTCAAATTGATGTGTCTCTCTTAGCCTCTGGCAGCAAGGAAAAGAGGCACTGGATGACAAACGCAAAAGTGATGATCCATCAACCACTTGAAACTTCTAGTGGTAAAATATATATGTGCTTACACTAAAATATATGTTTATGTTTACATTATTATATTAATGTGTGAAGAATCTTTGAAAAGTGATTTAAACTTTTACACTTCATTAAAAATCTCCGCAATAGATAAAATCATTTGATTTTATATAATCAAACGTTACATGTTACTTAAAATACCCAGGAGACCTACCTATCAACCTTGTTCATTTTTGATTAAGTAAAACTAATGATTTTGTACGTTTGTTTTTTCCTGTTTTATACCAACAAACCAAAGTTTTATTTTCTTTATTTTTTATTTTTTACTAGGATAATTAATAATTATATTTTTATTATTAGTAATGTTTGTTTAATTAAACTAATGAAATACAATATAGAATATGTTTTCCATTTTACGTTATTACATTAGACAGAGCTGAATAGTTTTTAATTTTTTAATGTTAATATCAACTTTTTTAATAAAACTTTGGAGGAAAAGCTGTGTCATTTGTTGGGATTTTATAATCTATCTGACATTGTGTGTGCTAATAAAATAATGTCATAACTATAGTGCAAGTAATTTCAGAATTGATGTCGTATATTGCATAATTATATTTATGATATAACAATTAATTACATTACATAACTTTTATACAATATGATACAACACGTAATTATTTATATGATATCGATTCGTGTTTATATACCATTTATACAATGTCAATACATTACATATCTATTTATATAATATTAATACATGATTATCCATACACATTATATACTATTTATACAATATTAATATATTACATATACACTACACAACTATTTCTACATTATATATATATATATATATATATAGACACACATACTCCATAACTATTTTTACAAATATATACATGTTTATACACCATTTATATAATATTGATACATGAAAAAAATTGTATAGAAAAAGTTTGAAAAAAATGAAAAAAGTTTTTGTTTAAATAAAAAGGTAGCAAATTTTATTTTCTTAACAAAGTTTTTCTTTTAAAGTTAGTGCTAAAAAAAGAACAAATTGCCTAATAGCCATTTTAAGTAATAAAAAGAGAATAGTCATCATTTCAACTCTGAACTTATTCTCTCAACTTACTTTCACACTTAAACTAAATTTTCATTTATTTATCCCCTTAACATCTTTAAAGTGAGTTAATATTACCCTTAATGCTGACGTGACATTTCAAAAAAATCATATTTTGTTAAAAAGTAGACATGATCCCACTTCATATATATATATACATATATAACCCACCCATCTTCTTCATACAACCCACCCTTTACCTGTCATCCCTTACCCCCCACCCAAACTCCCCACCCCGTCTTCCTCATACCCCCCTCCCCTACCGTTTTCATACCGCCCCATTCCCTCACCTCTCACCCCTCACCCCACACTCTATCTTTTGGTATTTCTTCTTACTCCCTCATCTTAATTTTCTTTCTCCTTCTTCTAATAAAAATGGAGGATGCTATACTTTCACATCATCTTCTGAATATTTCTTCTTTATTAATTATTATTCAATGTCCAAATAAATTCAAAAACTTTGCTTTCACATAATAATGTACAGATTTTTTGTTTACTTCTTTTTTGTTCACTTTTTGACAACAATAAACTAAGAGCAGTACTAGTAACCCAGTTCATCCTTATTCAAGAACTGAGTTTTTTTTTTGGAATAATGTTTTTCACTTAATTGGGTGTGTATAATAATGTGAAGGGTCTTATCAAGTTGCAATCTTTTCACCTAATTAGGTGTGTATAATAATGTGAAGGGTCTTATCAAGATTGATAAAGTTTTAATCTTTTTACCTTATTGGGTGTGTATAATAATGCGGAGGGTGTCATCAAGATTGGAAAACATCGTACACAGAGGCGATTTGATGGTTACAAGATTGTTGTTAGTGGTGTCTTTTGTTAAACACATATTTTAATGGAGTTGAAGACTTGGTGTTGTCGTGGCAGGAATAGTAATAGTGGAAGTGGAAGTAATACTTGCATTTTTTTCAGCTCTTCAACTAAACTCAGATTTAGGGGTGGGTGGGTGATTGCAGATGAGGGAAAAAGGTTGTGGGGGATGAAGAAGAGCGGGTTACAGATGAGGGGAAGGAGAGGTGGAGGCTGAAGAAGACTTTTTTAAATTTATATATATATATATATACACACACTTTTCTTACGTGGCATTCATGTGGCACTAATGTGTGGGCGTGTGTAGTACACGCTCCATTGTGAGAGTGGTATTATATATTTATGGTGGTAAATAAATTCACGTGAAAGTTATTTGGGGGTAAATAATTATCTATAAAGTTAAAGTGCTAAAGTAAGTTGTAGCGACAAGTTCAGGGCTGAAATGATGATTTTTCTCTAATAAAAATAGCCTAATGATCATTTCAAGTAAAAAACTGAACCATGGTTATTTTTAATGTAGCCTTGATAAGTGAATCACCCAAAAAGAAAAGAAGAATCAAAACAGTGATAACATAAGACAAGGCGATACTTCTAGAACTATGTCAGGTCAACACAAAAGCAATTTAGGAAAAGTCTGAACAAAATATAAAGAAAACCTAACATCTGGTGTCATACGTGTAGAGCATCTAGTAAATACATATGAAAATACCAAAGATATAACTGTCTGTCTCTGAAAATAAATAAAGACAACAGAAATAGATAGAAGGAGGTTTGGAGTCGACTCTGAAAGCCTAGAGCAGGCTAATACCTCGAATTCACCAACTCAAAAGCATAAAATTAGCCCCTGTGAGTCGTACTCGTGCTAGGATTTGCATTTAAAGGTCACAGTAGGAGTTAGTACGGTCTACTTGTACTCAGTAGGTATCATAGACCGTCAGAGTAAAATAGAAAATAAGATAAGTAATGAGAATACTATGAGCACACAACCTACAAGCATAAAACTTTCCAGACAGTAGCTCATGTCGTCTCCACTAACAGTTCAAATATATATATATAAACATTAGAAGGGATAAGAGTACACAGAAATATAAATAGAACTTAATTACACATCAAGTAACACGTAAAAATAATATAGGATGTGCAAATTCAATGTAATGCAATCAATAGTGAAGTGAATGGTTGAAAGTCATCACATGAATTTCTGTATATACCTATCGAGCCTCAGTGCTCCCAAAATAGGACCCACAGGGGGTTTGTGAGTGCCAAAGTGGCCTTTAAAAGACAAGTATCGATCCCTAGGGTACTTTTTCTCAACAAATATCCAATCCTAATCTCACTATGAAAATTAAACAAGTGCAAAAGTAACCAGTAATGTTTGGGAGGTAAAAACTAAAAATAAACATAAACAATGTGATAATGTAAAGTACTTGAACAATAATAGGGAGAAGCCCAAGGCTAAGGCTCTGCGAACAATCCTACTTAGTTATATAAGTTCATAGTTTTAGTTAATTATCTTAGTTGTTGATTCAAGAGGTTGATAACATGATTATGATCTTCTGAGCCTCTAATCAACTATCTAACTTAGCCTCACCATTACATCGTTTAGCGGGGATGCAATAACAAAGCTAAACACATTTGTATTTCTTCTCGTATATGAATCAAATAGGGCGACTTAGTTATATTCCTATCCTAAGCTCAAATCAAAACTTCATTCCCTTGAATCGTTACAATCCTATCCCATATATCCTACATTCTATTTTATCGTTCCTCCTTTCGAGCTCCCGATAGAAATAAGTGTTAATCCTAAGGGTTACAAATTTGTATAATAGTAAAAACAAGGATATATGAACAACCAATAGTGATAATAAACATAAAAAAACTTAATTACAAGCTTAAGTACTCATGTTCTTGGCCTCAACCCTGAATGAGGGTGTTTAGCTACTCATGGAATTACAAAGAATCATAATTATGGAATTTATGTAGTAATCCAAAAGTAAATAAAAGGAAAGGATTAAAAACCCTAAGTAAATCCTCATCAAGTGTAGTCCAAGCCCCAAAGGTCTTCCAAGGTGTGTACAATATGTTCCAGGTATTCTATTTATAATGGGAAGCAAGTGGCGGAATTTGACACATAAGCGTGCCGCATTCTTCACTTGGAGCGATAAGGGCGTGCCACACCCTTATCATGGAGGATTACTGGAATTTATAATTTTTCTTGGTGACTAAGGGTGTGGCACACCATTAACATGGATATCCAAGGGCGTGGCACGCCCTTGTGCTCAATTTTTTCAGATTTATTCCAAGCAAGCTCCATCCATTTGACATTAAGTTCCTCACTTTGTGGATGGTTTTCCATCATTGGTAGACTTTATTTTTCTCTCGTATATCAAATTCAAAATCCTCCAAGTCATCCTATATCATCAAACACCACGAATTAGTGTTTAAATAGACTATAGAATCCAATAAGATAAACTAGAACACAAATAACTCAAGCTAAGAACACTAGTTTCCCTGTAAAAACTCTAAGTGCACATTTTGGTTCTGAACTAGTTTTAGACAAATAGTTCAACACTTATATGCTTAGTTACATGGATATTAACTCATTATGCACATGATACGTCCTCAAAACTAAGCTAAATAAGAGTAGATTACAACATTTAGGTGGATAAATTCACCTTAGATCATCATCCCACACTTAAAGCCTCGTTTGTCCTCGAACAACTCTTCTCATTAAGCATCACCTAAAGAAGACTCTAACATTACTGTTACAAGCAAGACATCCAAGATAGAACTACAATGACTACATAGATAGCAAGTTCCATAAATAAGCATGTTATATACTTTTGAAACTTATGAAAACTACTTCAAAACATCCTAGCCTCAAGAATTGACTCCACCAAGTTGGAAAACTCATGCATATTACTCAACCAAAGAGATCATATAAGTCACCTAATTATCATCAAACATGTGCCCTCACATAAGAGAGTTACCCACATTCACTCTCTTAGATACAATGTATCATAAAAATAGGTATAAGAATCAAATTACGCTTACTCTCACAAAGAATTCACATATCACATAAGATGAACCATAGGCTTGCCCTTAGTGTAGCACTCTACTAATATCAGAATGTTAAGGCTTAAGATTGAATAGGACTTTAAGGGTTGTAATGTAGGCTAAGGGATGGGTAAAAACTATTCTGGCTAGTAATATTGACTATCTTCCCTAAGCGCTTTAATACATCACACTTAACATTGAACTCTTTTCTCAATAACCACACTTTCACTACCTCTACCTTCACACATATCTTTTTGTTTTTCCCCATCTCCTTAAGTTAGTTCAAACATATTAAAAAGGGAGTATTCTTAATCAACACATGATTCAATTTTTCTCTTTTTATTACATTTCTATCAACCACAACACATAAACTTTTTCAACACCACTAGATAATACTTTGGGATTTCACATTCACCTTTTTCCTTCTTATTTTCTTTCTCCTTAACCTTGTTTTTTTTCAACTAAAGAACTTATGAGATTTGGATCAAATTATGGTCAATCAAAGAAGGGGAATAGGCTACATATGTGGCTACAAAAGAAATAGGCCAAGGCTCAATGAGGCTAACTAAGATTATGCACAAGGGTAGATAAAACGGGATATTAAAACATGGTTATCCAAGAAATGCCTATATCATCTACTAAACCTAACACCTTTTATTTTTCTTTGTACACACACCATGCAAGTTATAGACATCAAAATGTAATAAGAAATACAACAAAAACCTCACATCACACATATCACATGATCAAATCAAGTAGGATCATTTTAGATTCTTAACCAAGCACTAGCACAAATTCAGAATTAAGCCAATATCTC
This sequence comes from Capsicum pubescens, assembly GCA_030864215.1. Classification (NCBI taxonomy): domain Eukaryota; kingdom Viridiplantae; phylum Streptophyta; class Magnoliopsida; order Solanales; family Solanaceae; genus Capsicum; species Capsicum pubescens. The sequence continues at coordinate 160,875,291 of CM061544.1, forward strand.
ACAAGAGTCATAAAAATGAGCCTAGGATTTCAAACGTAGTCATTCAACACAATCAACATGCTTTCACAAATAAAACCACTTGCATCATGTAATTACACATATCAACTAGCAAGAACATCCCACTTATACCCAATAATTTTTTTTTAAATTTACTCATAAAAATAAAAAAGGGATACTTAGTTCAAAGGCAGCCCCCTTGAAAAAGAGCCAAAAAGAATAACCAAGGGGTGGGTGAAGTGCGCACCTACTACACTGATACCACAAAAAACTAAAAACAGATGCAGAGAAAATCTTTTTGTAATTTTTTCAAATTTAGTCAAAAACTATAAACACAACTAGGAATGAAAAACCTATAGCAGCATTTTACCCTAAACCATGAGAATATTCCCTCACCCCATGCTTAAAAACATACTTTATCACCAAAGTATAATTAAAAGTAAGGATAGAAATACTACTTGAGGCCTCTAGTCCTAGCTAGTAGCATCTAAATCATCAATAGGGTTCGATGGACCCCACACCCAGTCTATGTTATGCTTCTTAACTTGGGTCTCTGATACTCAAATTTCCCTTCAACTCGTGACTCAACAAAAACAAAAACTACATGAAATAAAAGCTAGAATACGAAAAATAAAGTACCTACCTTAACTTGGGTTGCCTCTCAAGCAACTTTTGATTTAATGTCGCGGCATGACACACATCACTACTTCTCATCCATATTCCTTCATTCACTTCCTCTTACTTGGAGGCCATCTTCTCACTCTTTTCTAACCTCTAGAGTGTATAGTCTCAAGGCATAAATCCTTGTCAATAATTGCCTTGTCAGGCTTCTTCTCAAGCTTCCCGACTTCAGACTTAAGTGGTTTCTCGAGAAACTCTTTAAGATATCCCAAAAAGGTCTTTGGTAGTTAGGGCTCCACCCACACTCATCTACTTCCATAGCTATGATCATACACAAGTCTTTATAGTGCGACAGTGGATTAAGTGGTTTGTACACTTTGAAGGTGGTACTTTGAAGACCGCCTCTTCATCTTCCAATCTCGTCTTAAGAGTTCCCTCTCTCACATCAATCAATTCTCCTCCCATAGATAAGAATGGATGTCCTAATATAATGTGTACCCTGTTATTGATACCGCTCAACTTACACGTCAATTTAAGTGCAAGGACATCGTTGTCAATATAATAACCCAACAAGAGTCAGGGTCGAATCCACGTGGAACAATGTGAATGGTGATTGAGTAAATTTGAAATAAAAGTTGCTTGCTAAATTCAAACCTATGGTACAAAATGGTTTAGGGGGTTTTCAATCGTGTTGAATGTAAGGGCAATTCTTGGGCTTCTAACGAACTAATTCAAGACTAATAATAATTAGAGTATTATCAAATAAAATGGATCTTGGGACTATGCTTTCCTAGGGGCAAGCTATGCATATGAACATGATAATTCGATGTAGATTCCAATTGTTGATGATGTGGTAGGCTAGGTTTAAGGTCTTTGAGGCAAGTTTTTCAACAAAACCTCAAAGATGTCACCCATTGAACCTTTTGAGTACCTAAAAAGTGTGTCAAACAAAGCCACCCAATACCTCAATTGGGTATCCCTATCTATAAAAAGATACCCATGGTATAGTCAATCTCTTAATCACCCTTATGTCTAAGATAGTGAAAAATTGTCAAGACATACCTATATATTATCTACTACCGCTTTGGTTCCCACATCCCTCTTTCAAGGATGAGGTGGGTTCCTAAAGTTCATCCAAACCCCCCTTTCAAGGATAGTTTGAGCTTTAAAGAGCTTGGGATTTTCATCTATCAAACCCGTTTGGGTATCTAGGGCTTTTACCCACAAATCCCAACCAATTTATTCAAGAAATAGTAGAACCCACATCATAAACTAGTAATGCACAAACAAATCACATCCCACATATGTTTACACCTTAATATAGTATAATACCAAGAGATAGATCTAGCATAAGGATAATGAAAGAAAATATTCCAAGATTTCCATCAAAGTTATTCATAAGAAAATAAAGAGACGACAAACCACACTTTAGACTCAAATGAATCTTCAATAGACAAAGCCAAATCTATACTTCAAGCTCCTCTAATTTAATCTTGTCTCAAATTAGTGTAAATTTAAGCTCCAAGAAATTACAAAACCCTAAACTAAGGATGAAAGGTAGGATTATGGAATGATGGATTTAGAATGAAGGGGTTTTGAGCCTTAAATGGGATTTGGGGTCGATTGTTTAGAATGACGTTTCTGCCCTTGGGCCATTTTCTGCCCTCACGCGATCACGAAAGATTGGTCGTGATCGCACTCACCGCAATCACGGTTAGTCCATCATGATCGTAGTTGGTTGACTAGCTTGACTCGGTGCTCGAGCTCTTGCACTTGCATTCCATTTTTTCCCTTTTCGCTCAAGTTTGTTAATTTTTTTCTCAGCACCTATACACCTGCAAAATATGAGAATTAATACATTTAACCACAAATATGTCTCACTTTACATTCAAATCATAGCAGTGTGTACGAATGTTGAGTGTAAATGAGCAGTAAATTCACCACTCATCAACACCCCCAACTTAAAGTTTTGCTTGTCCTCAAGCAACACTACCTTTTACCATGAGACAATGCACATTTATGCCCAAATTAGATGACCCAAATGATCATGATGACTTCAACTTAATTACTACCACATATAGCTCTTCAAACATGGGTAAGACTATTTTTATAACACCCCTCGATATAACACAATTTTCAAGGATGCAAAAGACTTCAAAGAGTAATCATGCAACAATCACTAATACTTAAGAAATGACTCCTCTTTGACCTCAACTAAATTATACTCCTTTTAGCCTCATTTCTTTAGAGATGACAAAATCACCGGCTTTGACTTGTTCACATGTCTCCTCACAAGAAAGAAAATTCTGCATACCAAGCTACCACATATGCAATAAGGAATTTAAGTTCAAAAACTCTCTCTCTCACAAAGGAACTCTCTATGTTAACAAGTGTCATACCATAGACTTGTCCCTTTTTTCAATTGCCACTATAAAGAAAGTAAATGGATGGGGATCTCAAGGGACTTTTTAAGCTTGTAACGTAGGTTCGGGTTAGGGTAGGATATCATTTGGGATAACACGGCTACACCCTCCCTTGAACATCCGCATCAACTATTTAATCCACTTTTTTTACTATGGGTCACTCCTCTTTGTTTTATCTCTTTTTATATATGCCTACTTTTTTCTTCCATTGTTCACCCATTTTCTTCTATTTCTGTATCTTGCAATTTTCATGCAATTCTTTCCTTTGTTTAACCCTTTCATTTCTAATTATTTGTTTTCAATGCTTAGGACTTTAGGAATTTCACTAACAACTTCGTGACCCCATACTTACTTCCATCAATATTCCCACCCCCAACTTAGTTGCATTTTCAAGTTCAAGAAGGGTATGGTTCAAAAGAGGGATAAAAAGAATGGTTCACAACTTGTAATGTGTCTGCCAAAGAAAGGTTCAAAGGCTCAAAATGAGTAACTAAGGCTTACATTTATGCATGGGTAGGATTTTTTTAGGCTAAGTGGGCTTTTAATGTCACAAAGATGGCCTAAGATTATTTCTCCAACCAAATACAATCAAAATTAGCTTTGAAATACTAATGAGGCAAGTTTTAGATGTCACAAGTTACACATAAGATATAGACAAATTAGCTCACTGCACATGGCATGCAAATTTGCCAAGAAGGCTCAATTGCCCGTCCGATTAGTGACAAAATAGAGCATTTATCAATATTAACAAGTTAAAATTTGTGGAGTCACAAAAAGATAAAGAGTTTTATTACAAGGTCGCTCACGTCCATGCCCTTAATTTTTAAAAAGTTTTGGACAGAGAGGGTTGTTTGTTTTACATTTGCACCACACTCAATTTTCTAACTCACGGCTACAACCAAAGCCTTAGCCTCACATTTTACCTTAATATGGGCAAAACAACCATATGGCTACTCAGACTTTACCAATGGTATGAGTGCAATCCTAAATTTGCAATGCTACGGGTATTCAGACTTCCCTTGCACTTATGACCTTGATGCCACTGGTACTCAGAATTCCCCTGCATCTATGACTCAAAACCAAAACAGGACCCTTTCACCTTAAGAATGTCGTCACTTAGTCTATCATAGGGAAAAGCTCGCCCACATCATTATTAAAGGAAATGAAAAAACAAAAATAAAAACAAACAACTCACAAATCTCCATACTTCATGAGTACTAAGTTCAAGTATTTCAAACCAATGAATACACACAAGGGTAAGGCCACACCCCCAACTAAAGAGACTTGTAGTGACCTCACTACATAACACAAAAGCATAATAAGGGTAAAAGGGGTTCCCTGAAACTGCATTGATAACCATGTGAAAGGCTGGACACAGAGGCGTGATCGCGGCATAATTGGTGCAATTGCTGCACCGCATTCGTAGTCCGTAGTTCACGATCATGGTAACTGAGGCCATCTGCTCCTCTATTTTATTGCATAGCTACCACACTTTTAAACTTAATTTTCCCCTATTTTTGGCTTCCAACCTGTCCAAACCACCTATAAAACATTGAACTTTTGTGATTTATTCAAAAGTAAATAGTGTAAACATGAAAATAATAGGTTGCCTCCCATCAAGCACTTGATTTAACATCACGGCACGACGCTTCTTCAATCCTCATTTATGTCCCCCCTTAGAGGATTTAAATTTTCTTCCCAATTTTTTATCACTACATCTTTGAGGAACATTGGGCAATTGTAAGGGCACGATGACACATGTTCTATCATGCCACCTTAAAGATTTGAACCGTTTCCCAATTTTGCATCAAACTTCCATGTGGGTTTGTTGGGCAACGGTGAGAGCGTTGGAAAGACACTACTTAGACATCGGTCTTTAAGATTCTTGGCCTTTAACATTGGGGCTTTAGACTACCTATTTGTAAGGTCAAACTCCAAAATATAGAAAATTGCTCCTTCTCTCTAATATTTATCACGTGCTTAGGTGGATTGACTTTCATAAAATTCACCAAGCATAATGTTGAAAAGTGGATAGAATAGAGCCTTTCCCTTAATTTTGTAGTTGCATTTCGTTGGTCATCTTCACCCTGAAATAGACTAGAGCATTCATAAGGGATTTGTTTTGCTTCTTCTTCTGACTCTAGTACCATTTCTTTCTTTTTGGCATTATCTCTCATGTTTGGTTTGGTTGGTTGGGAAATCAGGGAGGATTTTTCAATATCAAGCTTATTTAGAAGAATGGACATGGTTGTGGTGTTTGAATGATTAGCTTCTGTACCCACGTCTTCTATCTTCAAGATTTCCTCTCCAAATTCCATGTTGGATTGGAGTATAAGAGGTTCTTCCTCCTCTACGGTTGTTGTTAACTCCAAGATACGCTGAAGCATTGCTTCAATGACACTATTTCTCGTACTTCGTTCTTTCTTTTCTTCATCATAAGACCTATCAAATCCACAAAAAGAAATATCATTTGGGTTAGCATAACAAAGAGAGGGAGCATTTACATAATCACTCCAACATCATAAATCATCCTCCGTTGATTTCACCCGTTCCAAGATACGTTGAAGCATTGCTTTAACACCAATAGTTTTCGTTCTTAGATCTTTCCTTTATTTCTCATAAGACCTATCAAAATCATGAGAAGAACTAGCAACCGAGTTAGTATAATGGGGGGAGGGAGCATTTGGATAATCACTCCAATATCCATCTCGATCACCATCTAAAGAACAACCATACTCCCTATAAGATCGAGATGGTGCACTCATTTCTTTCCTGGGAGTATATCTATAATCTTGAAAATAGTGGGGTCCACCATAATATGGACATGGATCATCAAGGTATGATTTCCAACCACCAAACACACATTCATTCCACGATGCTATATTAACAACTAAATAAAAAAATAAGAACCTAAACAATAAATAAACAAAAAAAAATCACAAACAACTATTTAAAAGTTTGAATCAAAGCAAGTAAACTAAAATTACAAACTAACTCAATATGCCAAATTGTTCCCCGGTAGCGACACCATTTTTGATACTGCTCAACTTACACGTCAATTTAAGTGCAAGGCGATCGTTGTTAATATAATAAGACAACAAGAGTCGGGATCGAATCCATAAGGAACAATGTGAATAGCGATTGACTAAATTCAAAATAAAAGTTGCTTGCTAAATTCAAACCTATGGTAAAAAATAGTTTAGAGGGTTTTCAATCTTGTTGAATGTAAAGGAAATACTTGGGCTTCTAAGGGACTAATTCGAGACTAAGAATAACTAGAGTATAATCACTTAAAATTGATCTTGGGACTATGCTTTCCTAAGAGAAAGATATGAATGGGAACATGATAATTTAATGCAGATTATAATCATTGATGATGTGGTAGGCTAGGTTTAAGGCCTTTGAGGCTAGTTTTCAACAAAACCTCAAAGATGTCACTTATTGGCCCTTTCGAGTACCTAACAAGTGTGTCAAACAATGCCACCCAATACCTCAATTGGGTATCCCTATTTCTAGGATGATACCCATGGTATAGTCAACCTTCTAATCACCCTTATGTCTAAGATAGTGAAAAAATAGCAAGAAATACTTATAAATTATCTACTATCACTTTGTTTCCCATATCCCTCTTTCAAGGATGAGGTGGGTTCCTAAAGTTCACCCAAAACCCTCTTTCAAGAATGGTTTGAGCTTTCAAGAGCTTGGGAGAGCTAGATCTAGCACATCATACGAACAATGAAAGAAAATATACCAAGATGTCTATCAAAGTTATTCATAACAAAATAAAGAGATGATAAACCACACTTTAGACTTAAATGAATCTTCAATAGACAAAGCCAAATCTACACTTCAAGCTCCTCTAATTTAATCTTGTCTCAAATTAGTGTAAATTTAAGCTCCAAACTCCAAGAAATTACAAAACCCTAAACTAAGGATGGACGGTAGGGATATGGAATGATGGATTTATAATGAAGGGGTTTTGAGCCTTAAATGGGATTTGGGGTCGGTTTTTCAGAATGATAATTCTGCCCTTAGGTTATTTTCTGTCGTCATGCAATCGCGAAAGATTGGTCGCGATCGCACTCTCCACGATCGCGGTTAGTCTATCACGATCGCAGTTGGTTGACTAGCTTGACTCGGCGTGATCGCGGGCTAATGCCCACGATCCCGATAACTGCGGGCTAGATCCTGATTCTGCTTCATCTTGTCCAGTTCTTGCACTTCAATTCCCTTTTTGATCCTTTTCTGCTCAAGTTTGCTTCTTTTGTTCTCAGCACTTGTACACCTACAAAATATGGGAATTAATAGCTTTAACCCCAAATGTATCTCATTTTACATTCAAATCATAGTAGCGTGCACGAATGTTGAGTGTAAATGAGTAGTAAATTCATCACTCATCAATCATCTTCATCATAATCTAGAATAATAAAGTATCACAACCTGATTTACGAGTTACGATGAAACCTATTAAATCCTGCCAGTAGGTAAGTCAAACCATAATTTGGAGCTAACACAATGGCTTAATTCGGTAGGAAATGCCAAACATAGGCAAAAATGAACAACACACTTATAAATAAGCAAAGAGTTCTAAATAGAAAAAAGCAGTCAATACAAGATACCATCCCACGACCTGATAGGGCCAGTACAAGAGCATCTAACAATAATACAACTCAAGGACTTAGAATATTCAACAACATCTGTCTTGATAACATAAGACTGAATATAAAAAATAGAGGGAAATGGGTGACTCAAACTCTAAGAGCTCACTTGATAACGTCCAAGCTACACCTTTACTCTAATGATGATTGAGGTAGTTTTCAAATATAGTAACCTAACAAAGGTTGGGGTCGAATCCCAAGGGAATACGTGGACTTGTGGATGTCAAATATTATAATAAATGGGCAAAAACTAGAAAAGTAAAAGGGGGGATTTAAATAGCAATATCAAATAAGGAGCGAATATCAACTTCAATTATAATCAATATTGGTTAACACTAGGATTGTGTTTGCCCTAGCTTCTCAACTCTGTAGGTTTATCATGTTTTTGCTGAACCAACCCAATACCCATGCAAAATCTGATAAGTTATGTACCATCAACAGTCTTTTGGACAAGCAAATGGATTTCACCCTTTACCTTTTAAGTCTTAGGATGACGCCTTACTAACCCTTATCTTGATCCCAGTTAACTATTACCTTTTGAGTCTTTAGTTATTAGATGATAGATAACCATCTTACTTAGATAATACCTAGTAACATGGATCAATAGTTAAACTTCAAATTACTATTGTGATTATCTTTTCCTAGTCACTACTCCTCTTTTGGTGTAAGTGACAATAATCTAGGTGGGATCTTAACGTTGTCCATCACTAAAATAACAATTAAAGTGAAGATCATACAATACATGCATGGGTATCGGTTCAGAACAATAATAGAAATTCCCCTACTTCGTCAATCCGCCAGGGTTTTCATAACCCAAGATATGGGATTTTAGACACTCATGCTTGTGATGTAATCAACAACATTCATGATTGAAAGCATAAAACAAAATCATAATAAGAAGTGAAAACCCAAAAATGTAACCAAATTAATCAAATGAAGTCAATACAAGAGAATTCCAAGACCAAAGTCGGATCTCGAAATCAAAATATATTTATAAGTATCAAAAGTGCATTACTCTTCCTAAAAAGTACATAAGGGGTATTTATAGCACATGAGGAAACCCTAAAATCAAATCCAGAACAAAATAGAAGAAAAAAGAGTTGGCGGACACTTATGGTCCCTACTTGCACCCTGTCCTTGGGCGCAGGTAGTACTTGCGTCCAGCAGGGAGGGCGCAAGTGGCGATCGCAAATGCAAGACCAAAATTTCCTATAAGTTGGCTCTCAGTATTTTGCACTTTTGGCACTTGGTTTGCCCACATCTGGTCCACATGTACTACATGCGGTCCACATATCGACTTAGCAAGTGTCGGGAGTCATCTTTTCAGCTCTTCTTCAATTCCCGCACATGCTTTGATCACAAACATGCTGAAAAGTATCCTGAACATCCATAATTGCTCCAATAAGTATCCAAAACACCTCTTTTCATCTATTTCAAAAACTTAGCACCCAAAACCTAATTTTTTGCGAAACATACCCAAAACGCATCATATCTAACAAAACAACCTCAGAAACTTGCATATTTTCATAGTTTTAAGCGTTGAAAGTGCTATATTTCTATAGCACATCAACACCCTCAACTTAGAATATTTCAATGTCCTCAGGCAACAAAACACAACAAAATAAAAATGACACTTAACTAGGAGAATCTAAGCTATTCAAGGCAGTCAATCAACACAGTAAGCTCAAAACAGAACACCCCCTTCAATCTTACTTTTCAAAACCAACTATGTATGAACATGAAGCATAACAATATTACACAATAGGATCAAGGTATGGAATTATATTAGCAAAAGGAAACCACGCATATGTACAAGTTAATCTACTCAAAACAAGTAAATAGCTAGTAATATGACTCATGTGCCTTCACAACAAAGAAGTCTTAACTCACTCAGATGAAATAATGCATGTCAATGCAGGGACAGTCAAGACACACTCATACTCAAAAGATAATTTCCAATCAATGTGCATCAAATACCCTAGGCTTGCCCTTATTTTTTTTACCTTAGCTTTCAGATAGTCAAGTTAGGATCACTATAGAACCTGATTCAGATTATAATATAGGCTTAGGGGTTGGTATGGTACATATGGATAGATCAAGTGACTAAACATCCTTATCACTACACTAATTTTAGGATCTTACTTATTAGCTAATTTCTTTTTTATTCCACCCTTATATCTCACTTTTTGTTCTTTATTGCACATTCAGGTTGGGTGTGATCTTTTATTCTTTTCTTTTCACTTTTTCACAAATTTTTTTTCCTTTTGTTTTTATACCACACCAAACCCTACTAACTTTTTCTCTTATTTTACCCTTCTACATACCCACTTTACACTATGCATCCCTATGATGGCCACCCTCAACTTAGGTATTTTGCTTGATTTGAGGTGCACAATGTCCAAGAAGGAACAAGGCCAAAATAGGTTCATTGTAATACAAATGGGAATGTGAAAGATGTAACAAGAAAATAGGCTACAAAACTCAAACAAGGATCAAGGGATACTATTTTACAAATGGAAAGTCATTTAGGCTAAAAGTGGACTAAACTCAAAAATGGCCTATGATCCTTTACTAACTGGCTATCCTTCAACCTAGGCAAGACTAACCAAGTAAGTTCTGAATTAAAGACACAAAGGGAACTAAGTAGCATCTCACAGACACATAGCACCAAGTCAATATTACAAACTACTATCTATCCGGTTCGTGTAATTGTTAGCAAGTGCTTATCATGTCCCTAATCCTAATACCATAACAAGATCCATAATGTTCACACATATATACATTCACACAGTTCTAAAATATAAAATTTTAGAGGGTATTATTTTTCTCAAAAATCCATAATACATGATAACTTCCCTAAATACTTAAAAATTTCCTAATTACACAAAACATATCACAATACAAAACAAAACACAATACGACACAAAATAACCTAGACATGCCTGTTCTACAATCATATCGTGGCCGACGGGAAAAGAAGAATGACAACAAAACCCCCAACAGCTATGGCATATCCCACCTCAACTAAAAACTGTGCACTTTCCCCAATATACTAAAATAATAGAAAATAAGGGGAATGAGGACATACTCGGGATGCACTATGCATCCGTGTCATGATCTTCCCCAGATGGGGGTATATTTACTGGAAGGGGCCATGGTGGTGGTGATGCACTATGAGAATATGTACCCGCATCTAGCTTTGCATGACTCTGCCTATCAACAACTGCAATCTCTGTTGAATCATCGATGGCCCTTTTTAAGGCTGGCCTATATGGCTTGTCTAGATTCTGCAGGTCCCTCTCTCATCCTCTTTTGGTCCCAACTACGGGGACTGACACATCATCCTTCACAAATAAATCAAAGTGTCTGGGACCATACAAAGGTGATGGATGAATAATTGGGGATACAACTGGAGGGATGTCTAATATGTGGCTCTCACTGAGGGAGCACATCTTTGCTTGTAAGATAGCCACCTCTTCTCTCATATATTCTAGATTTCACATCTCAATCTCTACAAATCGGTCTTCCACACGTTTCTCATCAACACTTGGTTTATTTGGTACAATGGCCTCTGCAATAACACCCTCATCAAGAGTGTTTATTACAGACGCCACTCGAATATCATTTGGCTGCTACACTATTATACACACATCAAACACTACTTGCTCATTATTTAGTTTAAAGGTAATCTCTCCTAATTCTATATCAATCAATACCCTACTAGTAGATAGGAAGGGTCTACCTTATATAATATGGTATTGACAATTCACCTCACAATCAATAACCATAAAATCTGTGGAGAAAATAAGGGATGCCACCCTTACTTATTTATCATACAAAACACCTATCGATTTATTCATATATGAGTCAGCCATCAATAATTTTATGGACGTAGGTTTGAGTTCCCCCATCCTCAATAGCTTGTACACAGCTAGTGGAATCACATTTACTCCTGATACTAAGTCATATAAAGCCTGCTTGACATTGAAAGGCACAATAGAACATGAAATGGTGATTGCTCTAGGATCCTCCTTGTTTTATACTATCAGTAAGGAAAGAGTTGCATTATAATGGTGCATATGATTATCGGTCTTGACAACCCAATCTTCACCACTATCATACTCAAATCATCATCACCCATCGACTTCTTAGACTCTGTCACAGGTGTCTTATTTCTCTCAATGCTATCAATCTTCAACTTCTCAATAGTAGGTAAGGAGGAGCATCAGTAGTGGCACCATAATTAGTGGTGATAGCTAGACAATAACTTATAGCTGGTACACTTTGAACTTTTTTATTTAAAAGAGTAACAGGTTATTTTTGTTTGATTATAAATGACATTTCCCCTAACTGATGCTCCAAATGCTTGATAGCAATGGCATGAGACTCCACCTTTTGGGTCAACCCTGAAATGTCAGCCTTAATCTCTTTAAGGTTGTTCTCCTGATTTTCTTAACCCTTCACCAGTTTGGTCAATATTTCTCTAATTCTTGATTATATATCTAGTCTGCCAGGAGGAATTTACCTGTCTCCCTTCTCTTTGTAAATATTTCTCTATCTCCAGTCACCTTGTTTGTCCCTACTGTGGTCTCAATATTTGTCATCATTATAGTTTTGACTTTGGTTTCCTTGCCCTTGGGCTCGACAACCGTCTAACTGACGATCTATATACTTAGCCTCCTATTCTAATATAGACTCATAAGCTTTGAAAGTTGCACCCTATGCTCCTACTATATGAACTTTCTCAGAATTTGTAATCATGAACTGCTTTGCCAAAAAACCAAGATTAGTCCTCAGTATCGTAATCTCTTATGCTACAGAATCATAAGCTACTCTCTGGTCACCAGCAACTCTTATGGTGTAAGTGCCAAAACCTTTATCTACCTCCCAAGTTTTCTACTCTCAATTAGTGAGATAGATAAGGTCTAGAATATCAAAAGCTACCTCCCAGCATAATCTCATAGAAGCTCCTCCAGAGATAGTGTCTACCATGGCTCTGGAACTGATGGTCAGGGCTCTATAGAATAACTCCAATAAGTTCATACCTGAAATCCAATGGTTGGACACCATCTCAACTTCTTCTTGAACCTAAACTAAGACTCATACATGGACTCAAACTGCAGCTACCAAAAATTATAGATCTCATCCTTAAGCTGCAATATCCTAGATGGGGGAAAAACTGGGTTAAGAGTTGTCTGTATAACTTATTCCATGTAGTGATAGATCTTCTTAGAAGTTTCCCTAACCATAAATATGCTTCTCATGTAAGAAAAAAAAGGAACAACCTCAATCTAAGCGCCTCTTGATTCACCCCTTGATATGTATATGAAGTTAAAATTCCAGTAAAATTGGCTAGATACATGTTTGCATCATCTGTAGGCAACCTTGCAAACACATCCTTCATGTATAATAGTTAGATCATAGCACTCAATATATTAAACTTAATGCCTTAGGGTGAAATAGGAATAATAATGGTACCAGTCTCTGTCGGCTCAACATACCCCAGATCCTCTTCATCATCCTCATATGGTTGCAAATACTGGTATGTTGGGATCACATGGGCTCATCCACCTCTAATTCTATTTTGGTTTCCACCGAGTGCTGCTCAGTGGTCTGTTTAAGGTTGATACATAGCTAGCTCTGCCTCCTGATCTAAGCCCTGAGCTTCTTCTTCCTTCCTCTAATTAGCAACTTATGTTAACATTACCTCCGTCTGCTAGTCAATAATATCCTGAACTCCTTCAATAAAAGGGGGAGGTACATCATCATGGACTTCTTCAGGAAGATTGTCTCTCTTTGGCTCTGTCATCTTACTAAGTGTTTGTAGGATCTCCTTTGGATTCAGATTCAATGGGAGTTAGGGATTGACTCTACTCAGTGTACAAGATATACACCTGTGTATACCCAACTAAGAACAAAAAACAAAAGGACCATAAAACTGCAAGAACTTCAATTCAAAACTCAACACCGTATTCCCGAGCAACGGTGCCAAAATTTGATAACGCCCAAGATACACCTTCACTCCAAAGATGATTGCGGTAACTATTAAATATAGTAACCCAAAAAAGGTTGGGGTCGAATCCCAAGGGAATGTGTGGACTTGTGGATCTTAGATACTGTAATCAATGGGTAAAATTTGAAAAATAAATGGGAGGATTTGAATAGAAATATCAAACATGGAGAGAATATCAACTTTGATTGTAATCAATATTAGCGATTACTAGGATTATGTTCCCTCCTAGCTTCTCAACTTTGTAGGCTTATCGTGTTTTTGTTGAACCAACCCGATACATTGTATGTAGAATCTGATAAGTTATGTTCCATCTACAGTCTTGTGGATGTGTAGATGGATTTCACCCCTTACCTTTTAAGTCTCAGGATGTCGCCTTACTAACCCTTATCTTGATCCCAGTTAACTATTACCTTTTGAGTCACTAGTTATTAGATAATAGCTAACCATCTTACTTTGATAATACCTAGTAGCATGGATCGACAGTTAAACTTCAAATTACTATTGCAATTATCTTTTTTTTAGTCACTACTCTTTTGGAGTAAGTAGCAATTATCTAGGTAGGATATTAATGTTGACCACTGCTAAAATAACTATTAAAGTAAAGATAACCCAAGGCGTGCATAGTTATTGGTTCAGAACAATAATAGAACTTCCCATACTTTATCAATCCTCCAAGATTTACATAAGCCTAGCTATGGGCTTTTAGCTACTCATGCTTGTAAAGTAATCAACAATATTCAAGATTGAAAGCATAAGATGAAATCACAATAAGAAATGAAAACCCAAAATCATAACTGAATTAATCAATTGAAGTCAATACAAGAGAAATCCAAGACTAAAGTCGGATCTCAAAATCAAAATATGTTTGTAAGTATCAAGAGTGCATTACTCCTACTAAAAAATACATAAGGGATATTTATAGCACATGATAAAACCCTAAAATCAAAGCCCAAATAAAATAGAAGAAAAAATAGTCGGTGGCCATTTATGGTCCTTACTTGCACCATGTACTTGTGTGGAGGTAGTACTTGTGGACAGCAAGGAGGGCGCAAGTGGCTACTGCAAGTGCCAGACAAAAATTTCCTGCAAGTCAGCTCTCGGGATTTTGGACTCCTGGCCCTTGGTTTGACCACATGCAATCCACATGTACTACAAGCAGTCCACATGTTGACTTAGCAAGTGCCGAGAGTTATGTTTTCAGCTCTTCTTCAATTTCTGCACATGCTTTGATCGTGAACAAGCCGTAAAGTGTCCCAAACATCCATAATTACTCCAATAAGTAGCCAAAAACTTTTTTTCCTATCTTTTTCACAAACTTGGCATCCAAAACATGATTTCCTATAAAACATACCAAAAACGCATTATATCTAACAAAACAACCTCAGAAACTTGCATATTTTTACAGTTCTAAGCATTAAAAGTGCTATATTTATATAGCACATCATCACCCTATCTTCAGAAATATAAACACAGGACGATCAACAATCAATAGCGACAGCTAGTACTTGGATTTGCACTAAAAAGGTACAAAAGTATAGTATGAGTACCAAAATAATGGGTACTCAGTAGGCATCATCGGCCGACAGAGCTAAATCATGATATAAGTATGATAAAATGCAAGATAACATAACTAACTCAAGGTACAAAAACGAACCTGAATCATCTCCAACATTGTTGTACATAGTAAGTAATTTAACCAAAATAGCAATATAACATAAAATATCAACACATGTCAATATCACCGTGAGATATGAGTAACTAAATCAGAATAATAACGCATTACAAAGTATCACACAAGAAAATACAAATTACAAAATTGGCTCTTATACGCCAAATGGCGTGAAAAAGTAAATAACTCATCACAGACTCTCATACGCCAGGAGAGTACTCTCAAGATGGAATAATGCAATCAACCAACATATAACTAACCTTCACCATCGTGTAACCATCATCCCACAATTATCATCAATTGGTCATTTACCAACTTTTCATAGTTTACCAACAAAAAACAACCCTATCATCAATACTCACTAGTCGCCACTTAATGGCTAACCATCTCTTATTAATGTAACAACCCAATTTTTTGGAATCGGAATGTCACATGGTGTTCATGATCCTGAAGGACCACAAGCCAACCCTCTACTGATATCTGTACCTGAACACTACGTAATATAGATAATAAATGCAAAAACTAGCCATAATATTCAAAACATCTAAAAATACTCAAAATTTAAAACTGAATACTGATACATCTGTCCTAAAAGCCTGTAAACTGTTTGAACTATGGAGTTAATGGGACATGTCCCCAACTAACTCTATCTATTGAAAATAAACCAAAATTTGATGCAATTATAATAAAAGGATCATCTCGAATAAAGAGGACTCACTGCAATATGTACTGATGCTTACTGGGATGGAGCATCTAAGGGTACTCTGGATCTCGTACCTATGAACCTATGGTGTCAAATAAAATATCATAGCGTAAATGCATCAGTACGAGAATATACCAAGTATGAAGATGAGGTAAGGCTAAATGCAAAGGCTTATGCATAAATAATTACTTAACTGAATAATCATGAGAGTACTGAATGAGAACACATGCATGAATGCATGAACCATAATTGAAATCATTGTGACTCAAAATACTGAAACTCAGATTCTACTTTACTACCATCTGAACTCACTAATAATGCCTAAGATAGTGAACACTAGATCATCTGATATCGATAACTGAGTACTGGAGTTGAGATCAGTCTTATCTAGCGAGTGATCTAGAAAACTAATGATATTGAAACTGATTAATTGAATCTACTCATATCAATGACTGAATTTTGAGCTTTCTACTCTCGACTGACTGCATCAGAGATCAAACCTCTCTAATGGATGATTTTGAAATCTACTATCAATGATAAGAAATAATCATGTCTGAATCTAACAACAAGAGTACTCAACTGAATCTGAGACTGAGATCAAGCCTATCTGATGGGCGATCTCTAGATCTGATAACAAGAATACTCAACTAAATCTGAGACTGAGATCAAGCCTATCTGACGGGTGATCTCTAGATCTGATAACAAGAATACTCAACTAAATCCGAGACTGAGATCAAGCCTATCTAACGGGTGATCTCAGGATCTAATAATGAGATTACTCAACTAAATATGAGACTAAGATCAAGCCTATTTGATGGGTGATCTCTAGATCTAATACAAAATAACTTTATATAGGACCAAGCCTATCTGATGGGTGGTCCATGAATCAATGGAACTATTTGAGTTCCTCACTGAGATAGATGATTGTATCTGACGGTCCTAATTTCTGAAGATTGATACTAAAATTACAACTGTGGGAAATAGTCACTTAACTGTCATGCCCTGAATCTCAACTGGTGGGGTCCAACCTGTAACCCCAGCTGTAAGGGTGTTAATACCGTGCCATAGGTAAAGACATCTCTGGTCAAGCCTATCTGATGGGTGACCCTCACAGGAAGTCAAGCTTAAGGCAATATAATAGTCAAGCCTATCTGATGGGTGACTAGCCTTTCCTGACGGGTGACTCCTATATCTTGCGCTGGCTATGAAGTTTTGGAGTTTAGGAATTTCTCCTAACGACTCTGCCTCTCTGACGGAGAGCCTCCATACCTTCCCTCACTCGGTGCTAGCTCCTACTCCCAACTGAAAAACTCTGAACTGATTCTTAACTAAACACAAACTAAGCTGAATCTAATACTGATCATGTTTCTTGAATGATTTGACTGAGTTAAGCTGAATTCACATGGTTCTGTATCTGACGGAATACTATTGAATCTCGTTATCTGACTGAACAACACTGAGCTTTGAATAGAGTACTCGATTACTATAGAGGTCAGAACTGAACACTTGAATACTACTAGATCTGAGCTGGGTATAGAACTGAGGCTAGATTACTAGCGATACTGAGATTACGGAAATTACAGAGATTACTGAGATTTTTTAAGTTCTGTATTTGTCTGAGAATACAAAGTTTTATAACTCGCTGAGTTCTGAGAATCATGGATTGACTGGAATTATTGTAAAAATTGACACGGGCTCTAGACAACAGCTAAATTATTGGGTATAAATACCCCCAGGACTCGATAACATAAAAGTAAAACATAAACACTCTTGAATAATCAAGACCATGGACAATCATTCACCATCACAATCACTAAGGCATCACTTCAAGCATTTAGGAATCCTAAACATGTAATAACATAGGGGGATATTCTATTGGATCATACTCCATTTAACAAGGCCTTGCATCAAACACTTCGAACATATTTAAGTCTTGGCATGTACCGGAGAACACATAATTGAGGAACTTCATGCTATCATGTTACAATTCATTCATCAAATACTTAGTAGGTATTAAAGTCTTAGCATGTATCAAAGAGAACATAATTGGGGAATTTCATGCTATCATGCTACAAATCATTCACTAAGGCTTTTCAACAAACACTTGGCATGCATGGGCTTACACACAATTAGGGATTTCTAATCAACATGCTAGAATGGCTCTAATTCTTTTACATAAGCATTTTATCGAACATATGGGGAGCATTCTTTGCCTATTTAATAATTTTTAAACCTAATTGACATGAACATATCACTTAACAAGAAACTTAAAGAGGGTTTATCATGAATATCACATACTAGGGTCAAAGCTTGAAAACCTTGTAAACAAACATGAATCACAACTCAATCATAGCATGAACATCAATTTCAACTCACATGAACCATGAAAACTCATAAACATAAAAGCTTTGAAATTTAGAAAAGGGTTCTTGAGCTTCTTGGATGAAAGGGACCCAAGAATCAACATATGCATACCTTAGTTTCTTGATTCTTGAAAAGTTAACGAAGGAATCTTGATGATTGGGGTCTTGATTTAGGAATCCTATCTCTTGTTCTTAAAGAGAATTGAGAGAAAACAAGTATTTTTAGGTTAAAATGAGGCTAAATCCCATGTTAAAGAGTATATATAGGGGTTGGAAAAATACCTTTTTCTCCCTTGGAATTAAACTGAAAAATCCCAATTTTACATACTGGCACGACGTGCCATAATCACGCTAGCTTACTAGAAACTGGACAATTGGGAAACTGGTTGATGGCGTGACGCGGTGGAAATTGCGTTGCCACCTTGGTTACGAACTGGAAAGGCACCGCGTGCGGTGGAATCGCGTTGGTGCACTGGAAATTGACAATTCAAAAATTAAGCCTTGGCGCGACGTGAAAGAATTGCAGAGGCTCACTGGATTTTGACGATTTCCATTTTGGCTGGCTTCGCGACGTGCTAATGTTCTAGGTGGCAGACTGTCTCACTAAAATGGCTCTAACTCTTCGCCCGAGTATCGGATTTGGGAAAATTTGGTATTGACGGAAATCTTATTTAATTTTTTACACGGTTCAAAATACTTCTCACTTGGGAAGACACTTCTCAACCTTTTAGGGCCAGATTAACACTTCATTGAACACACTCTAAGGCTCAGACTAGGAGAGAATTTTTTGGGGTCCTATAATTAACTAATTCATTTGATTACTAGTCATCATTTAACAACTATTCACCACATATCCACTAATCATTAGTTATCAACTGGACAACATTTATTAACTAATCATTCATTACCAATCAATCCTCGATTATCAACTAGTCATGATTAGTCACTTAAAAAAACATCCACCACTAATCCTTATTTATCACTAAACATCAACTATACCACTTTATAATTATTTATTACCGATCAACAATTATCACTAATCCTTACAAGTCCACTAATTATCATATTTATTATATTCGGGTTATATCCGACATTCCTAATATCGACATCATACCCAACTTGCATATGCATATAAATATATCTTATGGCTATGCATAGGGTATAACCGAACTTGAACGGGTAGATGTACACATAGGCACACTAATAGAGTCATCCTCCATCCTTGTAGGGTATCAGTGCATTATCATAATCATCCTCCAGCCTTTTTGGGTATTAATACATTGTCATAACATCCTCTGGACTTTTCGGGTATTAATATATTATCATAACATCCTCCGTCCTTGCGTGGTATCAATGTATCATCATAATCATCCTCTGGCCTTGTCGGGTATCAATGTATCATTATAATATCTTTTGGTCTTGACAAGTATCAATATATTATCATAACATATTTCGACCTTGTCGAGTATCAATATATCATCATATAATGTCCTCCGGCCTTGCCGAGTATATAATTAATGCTATAAGTGCCAAAATTGTCAAACATCAAAATTTCTAGCATAATTAATAGCATAATCTTCCTTAAAATCAAAAATCATAACTTCTAGAATAAATAATAACACAATTGCTATTGATATGTCATGGAAGCATGGAACATTCGATGCTTAAAATGGTGAAATTATGCATTGACTTAGGTTGTTTCATTGGCTATGATGTGTGTTTTATGTTTTTTGCAGGAAAATTAGGTAGGAAGTGGCGTGGACTGGAAAATAAGAGAATACTCTAAAGAAGTAGAAAATGGATAGGCTACGAGTTATTATGTCACCATACTACTCATAGCCCAACTCGCAAAGACAACAGTGCCTAAGGCAAATCTAAGAAAACCAAGTAATGGAAGGGTACGAGTCACAAAAATAGGATATGACTCGTAGCCTAAAGTCGTAAGGGGACTAGTGTTTGAAGATATTAGAGATAGATGCTCCGATGCTTATGAATAAAGACTATAAGTCGTAAAGTCTGATGATAACTCATGGCGAGGAGTCGTAAAGACAACAGACTCAAGTTTCCTAAGGAAGAAGAGTTACTGGAGTGACTACGACTAGTAGCATACAACTTGTAAGTGACCATACGAGTCATAACTACTGAAGATAAAATGGAGCTACGACAATAGGCAACGAATCATAAGTAGACATAATGACTCATTGCCAGAAGCGCAACCACAACCGACTTAATTTGCCTATCCTAAGTTTATTAGGATTCTTTGGTTATTTTGAGAAACTATAAATACCCTAGGGTTATTCCTTAGTTATTTTATGCACTATAGATAATTTTCTACATACTTTCACATACTTTTATCATTGATACAATTGTTCTTGGATTTTTGGTTTCATATTCAATTGAAGATTTTGCATTTTATTCTTTCATTATTATGCAATTAATTACATAATTTCTTCATCGATTATCATGAATTATTGCATAAGAATGAACCGTTAATTTCCTTAACTCGGGTTGTGGAACCCTAGTAGATTAGCTACATAAGGGAAGTGGGAGATTCATGTATTCTATTGTGACTACGTGTATTGTAACATTCTTCATATCAATCGTACCCTAAGCTACTGCAGAAGTTTAGGAATTTCCTATATTCGAGAACATCCTCACAAGGGAGTTTAAGATTGGGAAAAAGAGGTTGCGACAGTAATTTTAGGCTATCAACCCTCATCTAATCAACTCGAGACTCAAAAGGTATGAGTTGTACTGAGGTTATAGACAAGGGACAACAAGGAGATACACTGAGACTTTCAAGGTAAAGGGTGAGATTTATCAATACATTCATAAGACGATTGATAATACATAGCTTGTCAACTTTGTTCACAGAACAGTGGATTGGTTAGATTGAACATGAGAAACTTATGGAGTTGAGAAGCCTGGGGGAACACAGTCCTAGTATTCGTCATATATTATTTATTAATGCAAGTATTCAAGTTTGGTTACTCACCACTATTGATTTCCAAATCCCACCATTTATTTTTCTCTACTGCTCATAGATTTTGTTAAGTTTGAGATAATGTTCCACGTGTTTCCTATGGGTTCGACCCCAACCTCATCACCAGTTTCACAGATCCAACTTGTTAGAAATATTTTATAGATCCCTGAATGATAGCTCTAGGGCGATGGCAGACACTATATCGGGAGGCTCACTCTTGCGTCTTCATTGGGATATGGACAAGGAAATACTAGATGAGATCTCTATAAAAAACCAAGGGTAGAACACTTAAGAGGATGATAGAGGAGTTTGTAGTATGCTATTGGGGCTACGAGTGACTATAGAGATAGTGATGATACAGTAGCACAAGAAGTTGCACAACTCAGAATTGATATTGGACTGCTTACAAAATAATTTACAACAATGACCACCGCAAAGGTGAACGCAGTGGGGGCCCAAGGAACTTTTTCTAGGGCTTATAAGCTTGATGCAGATAAAGAAGCAAAGTATCTGGATCATGAAATGGTAGGTTTTTGAGCCAAGGGGAAAGGAAAGAAAGGTTAGAACTATTATGGTAATAGGTACCGAGATAGGAGCAGAGAATGAGATGGTGATTAGCGGTGGAAAGATGACTATTAAGAGAAGAGTGACAGATATATTTCACCTGGCAGCAGAGATACCGAGTCTAGAATGGAATCAATGTTGTTAAAGTTAGTAACAGGCCAAGAAAGTCAGAAGAGCTACCTTAAGGAAATTAAGGCAGACATATCAGGGCTAAATAAAAAGTTGAGTTGCATGCCACCACAATTAAACCATTAGAGCAGTAGTTTGGAAAAATGTCGGCCTTATTGAATCAAAGGCAACCTGGCACTCTTCCTAGTAATATAGTGAAAAACCCAAAGAATGTTATTCATTGCCATGCCATTACCACTCGGAGTGGTAAGACCATCATTGATCCTCCCATCAACACTGTGAGTGAGCCAAAGAATGATGATGACCATGTAGAGGTTAAGGAAGCCTCTGGAGTTAAAGCTAGAAATCATCAGATGTTTATAGTAGTAGTAAGAAGGTTTAAGGTAAAGAAAAGGGTGCGTAGCCTGTATTGAAGACTATTCTGAGACCTGTCCCTTCTTTCCCTCAAAAGATGAAAAAGAAGTAGGAGAAAGGAAAATATTAGAAGTTTCTGTCTATGTTGAAGAATCTATCTATAAACATACCACTCATATAGGCATTGGAGAAAATTCCTGGTTATGCAAAATTCATGAAATATCTATTAACTAGGAAGCGGACAGTGAGCTATGATCCCAATGATAATGTTTATCACTGCAGTGATGTTACCTCTAGATTATTGGTAAATAAGAAGGAAGACCTTGGAGCCTTCACTATTCCATGTACCATTGGGTCCTTCAACTTTGCTCAGGATTTATATGATCTAGGAGCAAGTATTAATCTTATGCTGCTGGTTATGTTTAAGCAGTTGGGGTTACATCGATTAGATTGTTGATGGCTAACTGGACCGTGAAAAAGTCGATTAGCATTCTTTGTGATATATTGGTAAAGGTGGTATCTTTCATCTCTCTGGCCAATTTCATGATACTTGATTATGAGGTGGACTTCCAAGTCCTTATAATATTGGGAAGACCCTTCCTAGCTACAAGTAGGGCATTAGTTGATATAGAATTGGGATAGTTAAAGTTCAAACTAAACTATGAATAGGTAATCTTTAATCTATGCTAGTCAATGCGGCAGCTGAATGATATGATAGTTGTGTCTGTGATAGATATCATTGATGATAATGTTAATACAGCGAATGTTAAAATTAAAAAGAGGTTGGGTGTTAAGGCATTAGTAGTGATGATTATGAATTTTGACAGTGATAGAATTGATAAGTAAGATGATATGGTAGGTGATCTATATGGGAGAGGTTCTTATACTTAAGCTCCAAAAAAGTTTGATTTGGATTTGAAGAACAAAACCACTCATCCAGCTCATCTGTCAATTGATAAGCCACCGGTCTTGGAGTTGAAAGCTTTTCCGTCTCACTTACGCTATGCATATTAGGGGTTCGACAACTCCTTGACAGTGATTATTACAACTAATTTAATGGATACCGTGGTAGAAGCATTGTTGTCGGTGTTGCAAAGTTTCAAGAGAGCTATAGGATGGACGATTGCTGATATTGTGGTATTCCGCCAGGCATTTGTACTCACAAGATCTAATTAAAACTGGACTGCACTCCTAGTATAGACCACCAGCAATGACTAAATCCTCTTATGTAGGAGGTGGTAAGAAAGAGATCATTAAGTAGTTAGATGCTAGTGTTGTTTATCCCATTGTTGATAGAAAGAGGGTCAGTCTTGTCTAGTGCATCCCAAAGAAAGGTGGAATTACTATCGTGCCAAATAAGAAGAATAAGCTCATACCAACGAGACCAATAACAAGTTGGAGAGTGTGAATAGACTATAGGAAGCTAAACATATGGACCAAAAAAGACCATTTCTCGATGCCTTTCATGGACCAGATACTAGATAGACTTACGGGAATGGGATGGTATTATTTTCTGGATAGCTTTTCGGGTTACAATTATATCATTATCGCTCTCGAAGATCAGGAGAAGACAACCTTTACCTATCCTTATAAGACCTTTATTTTCAAGAGAATGCCATTTGGGTTGTGCAACTCTCTAACAATATTTCAGTGATGCATGATATACATCTTCTCTGACATAGTAGAAGACACCATTGAGGTATTTATAGATGAATATTTGGTGGTTGGTGATTCTTTTGAGGACTTTTTGGCATACTTGGAAAATGATCTATACTGATGTAAAGAATGTAACTTGGTGCTTCACTGGGAGAAGTTCCATTTTTTGGAAAAAGAAAGAATTGTGCTTGGGCACATGATCTCAAAAAGAGGAATAGAATTTGACAAAGCAAAAAGTGAAGTAATTGAGAAACTGCCACCACTAATCTCGGTAAAGGGAATTCAAAGCTTTTTAGGTCATGTGGGTATTTACAAGAAATTCATCAAGGATTTTTCAAAGATTGCAAATCCTCTTTGCAATCTTCTTGAGAAGGAGGTGAAGTTTTATTTCGATAGGGCATATTTTAAGGCTTTTGAGTGCTTGAAGGAGCTGTTGGTGTCATCCTCTATCATAGTGTCTCCCGACTGGTCCTTTCCATTCGAGATCATATGTGATGCAAGAAGAGTGGACCTAGGTGATGTCCTAGGCTAAAGGCAAGAAAAGATTCTACACCTTATTTACTATGCAGCAAGGCATTAAATCCTGCTCAAAAGAATTATATTATTACAGAAAAAGAGTTACTAGCAGTGGTTTTTTCCTCTGAAAGATTTCAGTCTCACCTAATTGACACTAAGGCTACTGTTCATACAAACCATGTATCTCTAAGATACTTGATGGAGAAGAAAGATGCAAATCCTTGATTGATCCATTAGGTTCTCTTACAACAAAAGTTTGATTTTAAGGTGAAAGATCGAAAGGGTATAGAAAATCAAGTTGGTAATCATTTGTCTAGACTTGAGGATGAAGCAATGCAGAGAGTAGGGAATGGGATTGAAATCAATGATACTTTTCCAGACAAGTAGATTTTGACAGCATATCAAGACCTAATTCCCTAGTTTGCTGACTTTACAAATTGCCTGGCAAGTGTCCTAGAGGATCTGTCCTTTCGGCAAAGAAAGAGGTTTATGTATGAGGTAAGGAAGATTTTATGGAATAAACCTTATCTAGAATTTGTATAGATGGAGTCATTCATAGGTACATCCTTGAAGTGGAGATGGTGAGCATTATTTAGGCTTGACTTGATTCACCAGTTGGGGATCACCATGGTGGAACCGACACAACCCACAAGATCTTGCAGTGTAGGTACTACTGGCCGACAATCTATAAGGATGCTCATGAAGTTGTGGAAGACTTTGACCAATGCCAACATCAAGGAAATAATTTGAGGCACCATAAACTTTGTATGACCCCTATTTTAGAGTTGGAGCTACTTGATGTGAGGGGTATGGACTTCATGGATCCATTTGTGAGCTCCTATGGTATAAGGTATATCCTGGTTGTGGTGGACTATTTGTCTAAATGGGTGGAAGAAGTAGTTTTAATGCTATATTATTAAAGTAATGCTTCAATCTGAATGGTTTCTTGAAATTTTTTTTTAAAAGCTATGAGCCAAATAGTAGACGAACCCTAATCTCGAGAAAATTGTAAAATAACATTGAAAATCGGAGTTAATGACCTAATATAGACTAGTTTTAGTTACAAAGGATGCATTAGAGATGATTGATGTTGATAACTATGAATATTGTTGTGCTTGGTTGGAAACTGGATACAACTTCTCTAATTAGTCATGTTACAGTAGCTATGGGTCTCTTAATGACTCGTAAGGTTACTTAATGAGTCATTACATCACTCGTATCCCTTGATAACATGATTAATTAGAAGAGTGTAGGTTTTTTTGTAATTACATATTATCCTAACGAGTTACAGTCACACTATACGACTCGTAGTGATGAGTCGTAATGACTGGGAAGGTATATTTCACCAGAAAAGTATTTTTGGTCAGATAAAGAGTGATAGTAATGAGTCGTAGTCTAAAATTATGACTTTTTAGGAGGAATCATTGCATGACCAGTGAATACTGAGTAGGCAACCTTCCACACTACGAGTCTCACTACGACTCGCAACCAGAGATAATGACTCGTTCTCATGAGTCGTAGTTTTCCTAGACCGTTCCACACTAACACCTTGTTTTCGTATTTCTCTTTTTTTTTGTTAGTTATCACTAATGGGGTTGTTTCAAATAGTACAAATGGCACCTAAAGGTGATTCATCAAAGAAATTGACACCAAAGAATAACACCCAAAAGAAACCTGCCTCAAATTCTACTCTTCAACAAAGAAATGAGGACACTAATGAGTAAAGCAGTGATGTTAAGGAATATCCAATAAAGGAGTAGGTGGAGCCAAGGGAAAGGTGACCTCAAGGAAAGAAAGCACTTACTGAGAAAGACACTCCTCAGGTCCACACCAAGGAAGAAGAACCCCAGCACCTCACCACTTGATTCACCATCATCCTTCTATGAGAAAACTGATGATGATGATGATGAAGAAAAGAATGATGAGGATGCTGGTGAGGAAGAATCAAGTTTAGAGAAAGAATCATGGCCTAAGGAGGAGAATGATAATATAGAGGGGTATGGATCTGAAGAAGAGGGGGATAATGAATAGAGTGAAAATCATGTTAAAGAGGTACCACTACCACAAATACCACCCACTCCACTCTCTATTGAGCCAGCTCCGATGCCCATCTTTAAATAGTGGGTACCCTAGAATACAGGCCTTATATGAAAAACATAGTCCCCTAAACCCTAAAAATAGAAAGACCTTAAGAGTTCTTTATTTGAAGAGAAGGTTAACCACAATAGGTATGTCTAAGATGCTTGCATTTGATGCACGGTTTAAGCAATACAAGTTTAAGTAGATCACTAGAGCACAAGGCCAGTATAGTGAAGTGATGGTACACGAGTTCTATACTACATATCAGATTGAGTTAAAAAGGCAAAATATGTAAGAAAACTTGTGGAGGGGCTGAGCCAATACCAAACCTGGTGATTTGAGGTGTTCCGGTGAACATCTCAGTTCAAACAATCTCCCAGCTATTACATGTGCCAGAATTTATGCATCTGGCAAACAACATAGAATTAGACTTCGAATAGAAGAGATGAAGAAAGTAAAGGTAAAATAGATACATTCGGAAGATAAACTTGTGTAGTTCTGATGGATGGACAAAATTATTTCTTCGTCTCGAGAAGAGGCCCCATGGGTAGTTGGTGGCATCAGAAATTCATCCTCAATTAAGAAGAAAAACTTGAACTTTTAGTCTAAAGCGTGGTGGACTCTGTTTAGAAACAGGTTGAGTCTGAATATATCGAACACAATCATGGGTCCGTACAAGGTAGCACTGATAGCAGGTATAATGTCGGGCTACGAAATTGATGTAGCCAAGTGAATAGCTCAGGAGATTAGGGATAAGAAAACTAGCACTGATACTGTGTTAGCCTTTCCTTGTTTATTGATGTAGATCTTTCTGGATGTGGGGGTGTAGGAGCTTCCAGGGTTTGATCGATTCTTGATGTCAAGGACTACTACAGACTTAGGGTTTATCAGAGATGCCACAAACCTAATCCCCAATATGGACAAACTGGAAGCTTCTATGGTTAGTGATTCTTATGAGGCCCAAGTGTAGAGAAAAGACACTGAGAAAGGTGATACCCCTATTGAGACTGGCGAGTCTAGACCTCAGGCCTCATATGTAGCAGGTGCCTCCAGTACTCCTACTCCACTACCTATTGTGACACCACGACCATCCATAGTCAATCTATTCTAGTCGATTATGTAATGGTGTCATAGTTGGTTCTAACTGAGATGATGACTAGGTTGAGTACTGTGGAGACAAAGGTGTGATTAATAAAAGGAGGAGTAAAATCAAAGGTTGAGAGAAAGATTTGTGAAGAAAGAAGAATGATGCAGTCTAGGTTTAATGGGTTTGAGTTGAGGGTTACCTGAAAACTTGAAGGGATCTAGTCCCCAGATCTAGCAGGGGTAAAGGCTGAGTTAGCCGTGCTGTGTAAATCAATAGAGGAGTTGCATGAGAAGCCAATCCTCTTAATGCCAATTATTGAGAAGATTCCTCTAGAGATCCTGTGGTTGAAAACATTTGGGTGATTGATTATTCGACCCCTATGGGAAATTTTGAAGAAAGAGAAAGAAAGAGAAAGAAAAAAATAAAAGAAAGATACAAAGCACAGAAAAATAAAACATTGAGGCGGCAAAAATAGCGAGTGTGCAGGATAAGTTGGATCGGTAGACTAGGGTCCAAAAGATGGCAGTGGAGGCTGATAGTTCGAGACACACTGATACTGTTGAGAGGGGAAGTGATACGGCCTTGCCTCCTATACCACTACTAAGTTCACTGGACACCATTGGTGCCACGATTGCTAAAGATGTCCTGACAGCTATTGGGACCACTGGTGCCACCAAGAATTCAAGTTTGGTTACTCAGTACTATTGACCTCCAAATCCCTCTATTTATTTTTCTGTACTACTCGTGGATTTTGTCAAGTTTAAGATACTATTCCACATGTTCCCTATGGACTCGACTCCAATCGGAGTTGGGCTACTATATTGACCTCGACTGCAGCATACTTCCTTGGAGGTTAGTTTTGGGCAACATCAACTAAAGTCATCAATAAGAGTGCTTTCTAACATGATTACTAGCATAATTGGTTAGCATGACCATAATCATAAGCAATATCATGAGCACTAAATTATCAATAGTATATTAAATGACTTATCATTAGCATAAAAGTTAGCTTTTTAATAGCTTGATTAATGGTTAATTTATGGCATGGTCTAAAGCATAATCATAGCATAGTCAATAACATAATTTATGGCTTAGAAATACCATAGTCAAAGGCTCATTCAATGGTATATTCAGTAGTCCAATCAATAGCTAAAACAATAGCATAATCAATATCTCTTCATAAGCCTAACCAATAAATCATATGTTTAGACATTACTTCCAATGTCATTCATCATAACCAATAAGTACCAAGGTTCCTCAATATTGCCTCAAAAGGGTATTCTCTAGGCATTTAATAATCATGTAAGGGTTTCAAGAGAACTACATAGATTAATGTGTGTAAAAAAGCCCACTTCTAAATCCTCGAAATACATTCTAAGTCAAATTTTACCAGTACTAAGCTAAGGTATCTAAATCAACTCTTAGATGTATAGAAAGCCATAATTAGCCCCAAGGTAGAGATTCTTCTCAAACACTATAATGAATTCAAATGGGAACTAAGGAAACCTTCATTAGTGTAAGCACTAAGTCTATGAAACACCTAGGCTTTGGACCCTTAGAAAAAAATTCCCTTGATTAAGGCTTCTAGACTAGGTACGACTAAGGGTACCAGTCGTACCCTTGTATACGACTTTAGTGACCTCTATCATACCCTAGGCAGCATGAAGAAAGTTACTATCTTAGATTCGAATTATCCTATCCATGGTCGCACATTAGGGTATGAGTTGTATCCTACCTAATCGTATAGAGTATGGAACTTGAGATAAAGTAGATTGTTTTTGGTATAATTTAGGGTACGGTTTAGGGTACTAATTGTACCCTTGGATACGAATATAGGGTGAGTAAGTCATACCTTAATGTCACGACCCGAGTCGGGGCCCTAGCCGTAACGAGCATCCCGAACTATGAAGGCCCGGGCGCCCCTTCTCTATCTTGTAATCATGCACAATATTCATACAGTATAATAAATTAGTGGAACACCAACACAAGAAGGAAACATGGTCACTATATTTTTCTTTAACTGAATAATTCAAAAAAATAAGTTCATGAAACATTAAAAACACCTGACAATAGTCTGCGAAATCTCTAACAATTGAAAATGACATCTGTCTAGAATCTGGGACAAGGCCCTCAGTCGAACCATGACTCAAAACAAAATAACAATGACAAGTTTCATAACCAGGCCTTCTGAAGTAAGGGAGGCTAACTAGCTGCAAACTTCTAACAAGTCAATCTACTACTTAACAGGACCCCGGGACTGTATCTAAGAATCCTGAAATATAGGGGGTCAATACAGATGTACTGGTACGCAGAGCAATCCAAAATAATATATTTATTTATGCAACATAAGTGAGAGTAATTTGTAAAACACTATGCATGACATAATTTAAAACACATAGGCAATTTCAAATAATCTTAAGACAATTCTGTAAATGCAATTCCTTTCTTTGTTTTACTTCTGAGCTAGGTGGTACACCCTACAATATATAATTCCATGGGTTATATGGAATCCGCCCTTGACTCGGAGTCAAAGCCCCCAATCCAAGTTTGCCGCTAGGATTGGAGTATCAATAAGGGGGACACACAAGATCACACGGCCGGGTGCCAAAATCCCCAATCAAATTAACATGTCATGGTAACGCACAAGATAAAAAAGCAGGGATCCTAACCATAGTCCCAATTTGGGAACACATGAGTCAAGGTACACAAGATCACAAAGCATGGTACCATAACCCCGTGTCAGCAAATTATGATTTCTAGCATTGAGTCTTTCAACTCGTACTTTCTTCGGGTAACCACCTAACTCTTTTTAAGCCTATTTTTAGTCTGTTCTAAACATGCATCTTTTTGTAATCAAATTCTGAAAATCAGTATTTATGTCTGTTCTGAATCTGCAATGGCATTCATCTGTTTGGTATCATCATACCAAGACTTGCAAGTCATATTTCTAAGACATAAAACGTAATGTTACAGTATCTTCATTCAAAACATAAAGTTTGGACCACCATATCATTCAAACATCTCAAGAGAATTCATACTTCAAAATATATGTTAAATTATACAAAGAATCTCTCTTTTCAGCATTTCAACAAACATGTGGTGGTCATGTATTTTTGACAAACCATGCAATTCTTTCATTATATATCTCCAACATTTATCAAAATATAAAAACCCCTCTCATCAATTTTAAATCAATCTTTAATCATTAAACAATAGTCATGAATATTGATACCATGCTTCTAAATATAACATTCTTCAATTCGTAACATGAGAAAATCAAGAGGTATTGCAACATGAGTGGGAGTTTAAATAGTCATGCTCTCAATTCAATTATCAACTTAAAATGCATACGTACATATATATATATAACAAAATCAATTTTGTTTAAGGGAAGGCCTCAAGACCAAAATAATAGATCAAAAGGATTCACAATGCATAATTATAAATTTAATTCAAAATTCCTTTATAAATTCATGATATCTAAAACTTTAGACCTTATTCAAAGTGTTTTCAACAAGCCCATGTAGTTTAGGAAAATACCACGTACCTCACTTGATGATCTTAGATGAGAAAGCTTGAATCTTGTATTCCTATGATGCTTTTGATAATGAGTTCTTGGATTTCTTGAATTGGAAATTCTTAATCTTGAACTATCTTGGAGAACTGATGAATAAGTTGGACTTGAATTCCTATTTGTGTTCTTGAATATTGTTTCTTGAAGAAGATAACTCAAATTGATGTTATTGAGAATGTTCTTGACCTTTTCTTGAAGAAGATTTAATGGAGTTCTTGGTGTTCTTGAGGGGGCTAGGGATTTCTTTGGAGATAAAAGGATGAATAATGATGTAAATAATGTTTTGGGGGATTTAATTATCTGTTATGGACGAGTTAGGGTGAAGAAAAGGACCCTTTTTCCCTTAAAAATGCGAAAACAAAACTTGTGAAATAGCTGGGGGCGATGGAGCACGCGTCGCGAGCATATCGTCTCGGCTTACTGTCTCTTCACAAAAATAGCTGTAACTTTTCGCTCGGGTATCAGATTTTGGTGAAATTAGTATCGTTAGAAATCTAATTCAACTATCTACAATTTGATAGGTCTTTAGATGAAAAATTCCATGTATATAAAAAGTTATACATGTTTAAAGTAGACCCTTGTAGAATCGAATGCTAAATTTTGGACCAATCAAATGATCTTAGCTCAACTTGGCTCTAAGTGATTCCTATGAACATTTTTAACCTCAAGAGCACTTCACACACAAGGATAAAGATCATGAAATTTGTATTCACATGATAATCACTTGGATTATAGCTTATACATGTAAGAATGACGGTTCAAACTTTAGCCCGAAAGTGTGGGGTGTTACAATATCTCCCCATTGGGATCATTCGTCCCCAAATAATGGAAAGGAACTTGTTGAATCTCTAAAGGTATGGAATAAGGAACTTAACCTCGCATTGAATGTTTTTTCTCAATAAAACATGCAAAGACATCAAAAATTCTTCATGATAACCCCTAGTGAAACGTGTAATCACGAAGCATGAGGTAATGATACTTTACATAGGGATGACCTTGCACATGAGTTCTATTAATCATTATCATAACAACATAATGCATAAGTTTATTTGGTGATAATAGGCCTGATTTACCTTGGTACAATCATGAGATGGGATTTAGCGGAAGATATGATTTAAAAGCATTCTCCACCTCACAAAATACAATAAATGGACCTTTAACTTAAAGACACTATTCATCTATGCCCCAACATTAATTAATATACGACATACCTTCCAACTTACAATTCACTCATCACATATCTAAACACAAGAGTTTGTGTCCCACCGTATAATACTTCTATATTGAAGCCCAACTCGAAGGAAAGAGGTGCTAAATTAAACTATGGGACAATGTTCTCTCCACCACATTAAGAAATCACCTCACCTCATCACTATAATCCAATAACCTCAAGTCTTATTTCAAGGAATACTAACCACATGGTACGTCAGTTTGTGTTTCCATCAATTACAACATTCAAGCCTATATTACTACCCCTACTTTATGGATCTTCCCTCTAAGATCAGTAAATTCAATAAATCTCACATAGACTTTCGCCACATATCTCTTTCCTAACAATTTCAAATAACAAATGTTTGTCTCCTTTTTCCCCCTTCTCCTATAGCCTTAACTCAAGAAATCACATCAAAATTTTCACCTTCAAGAACATCTACGCCTATACCTAACACATTACTATGTTTCCACAACTACAATCATAATGACATACGAAGGGTCATTGAGGGACCCGAGAATAGACATCATGAATGAAAGTAACACTTGTCAATTCATAACTTACACTTTTTGCACTACTCAAGGAGGGATATGAGGTGAAGATATGACAGAATAAACATGAAGTGTTTCATACATCAAGTGTTCGGATCATAAGTAAAGAGTCGTTTGACTCAAATACAGCACAACATGGTTCCCTTAGGACAGACCACGATGAGAAACATGGGTGCATATATTATGAGGTAAATGGCATAAAGACAGAATTTATATAGTTAACAACTAAGACAAGGATTGCCACTGGAAGCGATTGATCCTCATTTAAGGAACTAGAATTTCTCCATGAGTCAGCATAAACTTTATCACTTTGGCAAATCCCGGCATGAAATAAATCGGTAACGTATGGAAAACATAGTTTCTTCAGATCAAGCATTATGTAAGACATGTATTTTTTTATAGATCATAAGCAACATAACATTAATCTTGGATACTTGGAATGTTGGATCACTAAAGGACATTATTGCTTCTTGTTTGGAGGTCAGAACATGGCATAAGTTACATAGAGGGATCAAACCTTAAGTGTAGGCAAGACATGAATACATAAAATATTTGAAGATGTTCATTCAAATCGAAGTAGGGGGAGATTGCTTGAATAGGAATTGATTTATCATGATTCTTACTTGAAACTTAACACCACTAGAAAATTTGGGAACTACTTTAATCCATCATCTCCCCCTAGATCAAAGTCATACTTCTAGACTTACGGACATAATCTCACATCAAAATCTATAGCCTTAACTCTCAACACAAAAGAGACAATACCATATACTTGGACTCTAAACTCTCTCTGATGAACTATAACTATACTCTGAAGGCCTTGCTTTTGTAAATGCTACTCTTAACTTTCGTTAGCCTTTATAGCCATCACTCTACAACTCCCACTTTCATGAGTGTATGCATCCACACTCCTAAAAAAAAGGGTATTAGTATATACAAGAACACAAACTCCTCTCTTTAATTTCTAATACAAAGACACTAAATTCTTTCGAGGACCTCCCCTTTCAGGGACAGTAATCATAACTTCCTCTAACCCCCGAATTCATCAACTTGTGACTAACATTATCATGGCATGTACATCTATGTTTCTAAACACTCAACACTTCTTCTTCAACTTCTTAGAATACTAGCATTACACCTTTAACCACATAACTTTCCAAGTTAACAACATTCGTAAAACTATACCAAAGGAGTACATTTCCTACCTATATTTCCTTTATTCAACAATAAAAAACACCATACAATAACTTCCCAGACTTTTACATACTATAAGATTCAAGAACTAAATCTAGGTACGCGTGACATTCGTACATAAGATGCCTTATCTAATAACATACTACCTCAGGGTTCAACTTATTCTTATATACTCACACTCCTGTCCACTTAATGATTCAACCATAATTCTTCATTTTACTATTTTTCTCATGCATACATATACATCACAATTGACCACTCATTATCCCAGAAGTTTCCAACCTAGGCTATTACACATCTCACATCAAGCCTACCAGATCGTTCCTACAAAATACACATCATTAGTCTTAAGATACTATTCTTTTCACCATACTTCACATCTTAAAGTTCAAGCCTATAGTCTAGCATCAATCATGTACCACCAACGAAGCATGCCACATACTATACTAGTCCATCAAATTTGGGAAATTAACCCAAAATACTTTATTTCATTTAACTAAGACCTACAATCACTTCCCCTCCAAGACATTACTACTACACCCCGAAATCTACTACTTACCTTCCCACAAGCAGTACTAGTTTACAACTACTTGAGAAGAGACAATCAAGGGGGTAAAGTCACATAATAAGGATAGTCGATCTTAATCTTATAATATCACCCATTACGATCTTATCAACGTATTCAACTTTCTCACATCATAGTTACTTACCCATGCATACATCACAACTACCTTCAAAATTCCATATACAACAACGAGTCTAACTTATAACTTAATGGCTAATCTAACTGTTTCCATTCACAACCTATAAGGGGTTTCTATAACCACCATAACTATCCACTCTGGGCTTTTTCCCTATTTTGAATAAATAAAAATCAAACCCAAACACTTTCTCCACAGACTACCATACAATCTACAAATATTGATACTACACTAGTATATAACTATAAAATAGAAAATCTTCCCTCGATCAACGGTTATCCAACTAAAACTATTTATTTACGCAAAAGTCACCCTCATTCTAACTTCTAACCTTGTGACTTCGTATTACCAACTTCTTGGCTCAATCTCACTACCAATAGGTCATGACACTTTAACATATACTACTACTGGGGTGGAAATACAGTTCCAACATTCTGCTACACATCATTCCCCTTATACATGGCATCTGCAACAAGAATTTTTGAAAGGGACTAGATACACTTAATACCTCAGACTGAAAAGCACAATTTCATTAGGATCAAAGTTTACAGTAGAATCAATACACCTTAAATCACTAACGTACTTCTCTCAAGTCCTTGCACAATTTTATTATCTTTTATGACTCAATCAGAAAAGGACCACATTATTTGGATTCTAAGATTTTGTACTTGAATCACCTTGAAAATGAGATATGTCTAAGAACATCAAAGTAAGAAAAGAATTGGGATAACTTTACTTTCATATGGACGACACCATAGCACAAATTAGAGTATGAAAGATGAGCATTATGACTCCATAACACGAACTAGAACACAAAGAAAGAGAAATATTCCTAAGTGCCTTGTAGCCTCCTACTTATAAATGTGGCGTGCTTCACACCCATAAATAGGACTCTACTAAACATGATTTTGCAAACACCTTGGGACCATGAACTGTGCTCTGATACCAAGTTTGTCACTACCCGAGTTAGGGCCCTGGCCGTAACGAGCATCCCAAACCATGAAGGCTCGGGCGCTCCTTTTCTATCTGATAATTATGCAGAACATTCATACAATATAATAAATTACTGGAAAAACAACACAAGATGGAAACATGGTCACTATCTTTTTCTTTAACTAAACAATTCAAAAAAATGAGTTCATGAAATATTCAAAACAGCTGACACTAGTTTGGAAAATCTCTAACAACTAAAAATGACATCTGTTTGAAATCTGGGACAAGGTCCCCAGTCGGACCATGAATCAAAAAAAAATAACAATGACAAGTTTCATAACCAGGCCTTCCAAAGTAAGGGAAGATCACCAGCTGCAAACTTCTGATAAGTCAATCTACTGCTTAACGGGACCCCGAGACTGTATCTCAGAATCTTAAAATATAAGGGGTCAATACATATGCATTGGTACGTGGAGCAATACAAAATAATATATTTATTTATACAACATAAGTGAGAGAAATTTGTAAAATGCTATGCATAACATAATTTAAAACACATGGGCAATTTCAAATAATGTTAAAACAATTCTGTAGATGCAATTTTTTTCTTTGTTTTACTTCTAAGCTAGGTGGTACACCCTACAATCTATAATTCCATAGGCTATATGGAATTCTCACTTGACTTGATGGCTAAGCCCTAATCCAAGTTTGTCGTCAGGATTGGAGTATGAATAAGGGGGACACGCAAGATCACACAGCAGGGTACCAAAATCCCCAATCAAATTACCATTTCATGGTAGTGCACAAGATCACAAATCAGGGATCCTAACCATAGTCCTAATTTGGGAAGACATGAGTCAAGGTACACAAGATCACAAAGCATGGTACCATTACCCCGTGTCGTCAAATCACGGTTTCTAGCATTGAGTCTTTCAACTCATAATTTCTTTGGGTAACCACCTAACTCTCTTTAAGCCCATTTTTAGTCTGTTCTAAACATACATTTTTTTGTAATCAAATTTTGAAAATCTGTATTTTAGTCTATTCTGAATCTGCTATGGCATTTATCTATTTGGTATCATCATACCAAGACTTGTAAGTCATAATTTTGAGCCATAAAATGTCATGTTAAAGACTCTTCATTCAAAACATAAAGTTTGCACCACCATATCATTCAAACAGTTCAAGAGAATTCATACTCCAAAACATATGTCAAATTATGCAAAGAATCTCTCTTTTCAACATTTCAACAAACATGTGGTGGTCATGTATTTTTTACAAACCATGCAATTCTTTCATTATATGTATCCAAAATTAATCAACATGTAAAAATCCCTCTCATTAATTTAAAATTAATATTTAATCATTCAACAATAATCAAGAACATTGATATCATGCTTCTAAATATAACATTCTTTAATTCGTAACATGAGAAAATAAAGAGATGTTGCAACATGAGTGGGAGTGTAAATAGTCATTCTCTCAATTCAATTATCAACTTTAAATGCATACGTACATATATATATATATATAACAAAATCAATTTTCTTTAAGGGAAGGCCTCAAGACCAAAATAATAGATCAAAAGGATTCACAATGCACAATTGTAAATTTAATTCAAAACACCTTTTAAAATTCATGATTTCTAAAACGTTAGACCTTATTCAAAGTGTTTTAAACAAGCCCATGTAGTTTAGGAAAACCCTACGTACCTCACTTGATGATCTTAGATAAGAAAGCTTGTATCTTGAATTCCTATGATACCTTTGAAGATGAGTTCTTGGATTTCTTGAATTGGAAATTCTTAATCTTGAACTATCTTGGAGAATTAATGAATAAGTTGGACTTGAATTCCTATTTGTGTTCTTGAATATTGTTTATTGAAGAAGATAACTCAAATTGATGATCTTGGGAATGTTCTTAAACTTTTCTTGAAGAAGATTTAATTTAGTTCTTGATGTTCTTGAGGGGGATAGGGCTTTCTTTGGAGAGAAAAGGATGAATAATGATGTAAATAATGTTTTTGGGGCTTTAATTATCTGTTATGGATGGGTCAGGGTGAAGAAAAAGACCCTTTTGCCCTTAAAATGTGAAAACAGAACCTGGGAAATAGCTGGGAGAGATGAAGTGCGTGTCGCGGGCATATCGCCTCATCTTACTATCTCTTCACGAAAATGGATGTAACTTTTCATTTGGGTATCAAATTTTGACGAAATTGGTATCATTGGAAATCTAATTCAATTATCTACAATTTTGTGGGTCTTGAGATGAAAAATTCCATATATATAAAAAATTATACATGTTTAAAGTAGACCCTTGAGAATCAAATGCCAAATTTTGGAACAATCAAATAATCTTAGCTTAACTTGGCTCTAAGTGATTTCTATGAACATTTTTAACCTCAAGAGCACTTCACACACTTGGATAAATATCATGAAACTTATATTTATATTGTAATCACATGTATTATAGATTATACATTTAAGAACGACGGTTCAAACTTTACCCCGAAAGTGTGTGGTGTTACACTTAAGCAGTGTATGGGTCCTTAGTTAAGCCTAGGGTATTAGTTAGGTTACCTCTCATACTTTAGGGTATGATTGACTTGAGAGAGTTGTATCCTCCTGCAGGTTTATTTTCCAGCTTTTAGCTAAGGGCTCTATGGTCATTTCCCACCCAAAAACCCTTAAGTCCCCTTACTATATAATGTGTTTTGG
Organism: Capsicum pubescens; assembly: GCA_030864215.1. Taxonomy (NCBI): domain Eukaryota; kingdom Viridiplantae; phylum Streptophyta; class Magnoliopsida; order Solanales; family Solanaceae; genus Capsicum; species Capsicum pubescens. The sequence continues at coordinate 160,913,986 of CM061544.1, forward strand.
CCTCCTAAACACTAATTTTTCAAGACAAAAACATTCCAAATCCTTTCTACATTTCTCAAAATAAAACAAAAGGGTAGGGTTTCAAGGTTACTCATCTAGAGGCAAGGAGGAGTCAAGATTCTTGATGGATCATCTTGGTTGAGGCATGTAACTCTTTAAAATTGTTAAATAACTCAAAAAACATATATTTTACACATGGATTAATAATTGAAAATGGTGATTTTGAAATCAAATGATAAGGGTTTTGTTGCCTAATGATGAATAAAGTTTATTATTACATAAACTTGTGTTTATATATGTTATTGGTGATGATTTACATATGTGGGTACTTGTTGTTTGTATTTTAACAAATGGATCTTGAGTAACCCTAATATTGATGAATTTTACCATGAATTTGGCCTTGATAAAGGTATGCACATTAGGTGTTTGTGAAAATGTCTAAGTGAAATGTCTAATCACATGTGGATAATATTTTGAACAAGGGAAAAGGCCCAATGAGTATGAATGTTTGATAAATGATATTGTAATGATATGGTTAGACATTTAATTTGTTAAATTATGACCTTGTTCGTTTGATGACTAGAAAGGGGTTAAAGTCCCTAACATGAAATTGAATTGTATTGAACAAAAATGTGATATGAGATTGCTAATAAGGAATGAATGGTTTGTAAGGGTCTTGATGACCGTAAATTGAATTGAATGATGAATTGAATCAAGGCATTGGCCTATTGAAGTGTTTGAGGGAAAAATGCTTCTATAAAGACCTTGTGGTCACATATGGTGTTGAATTGGTCAAATGGGTTAGAGTCCCTAAGTATTGAAGTGATTGAATGTTTATGTATGAACAAAGGGTTAGAGTCCCAATGTCAACTAATAATAGTCGCAACGGCTTGTGGTTAAAGTCCCTTGCCTACTAAAGTGGCTTGTGATTAGAGTCCCTTGCCTAATAAAAATGCTTGAGATTAAAGTTCCTTGCTTAATCAAATTATGTGTGGTTAGAGTCCTACACCAAATGAGCTCACTTGGGGTTAGAGTCCCTTGCCTAATGAAAATGCATGAGGTTAGAGTACCATGCCTAATGCAAGGGCATGAGGTAGGAGGACCTTGCTCAACGAAGATGTGCGTTGTTGAAGTCCCTTGTCTAATGAGAATGTGTGTGTGGTTAAATTCCCTTGTCTAATATGAATGTATGAGGTTAAGGTCCTTTTCCTAATAAGAAATGTTTGAGTCTGTAAGTGTGGAAGATCGGAGTCCTCCACCACATGACATGCGAATGAGTACATTGAAAGTGTTGCTAAGTCTTGTTTCTTGTGACACATTATGAACATGTTATATATATCTACATGTATGATTATGTATATAAATGTGGTTTAATACGATGTATTGACTTTGACTTAAATTATAATGTTATTTTATCCTTATCCTTGATTTACATACTAGCTCTCCAACCGCTACCCATCTTAGGACGCTATGTCCCCCCGTGACATAGGGGCTGGTGCTTCTTCTTCTCTTCATGCGTAGTGACAGATGTTCAAGCGGTTCAAGTGGTTGACATTGAAGTGGTGACCTTCTATACTCCGAAATTCATACATTTCATAGCCTTTAGCTTATGTCATAGACATGTCTTGGATTTGGTTTTGGCTATTGTTGGGGGCATGTTATGGTGAGCTTCCATACTCCGGAAGTCATACATTTCATAGTCTTTAGATTATGTCATAGACTTGTCTTGGATTTGGTTTTGGCTATTGTCGAGGACATGTCCCAACATAGATATCTATAAACTTCATATTTGTGTAGAGGTATTGATGATGACTATGGACTTGGGTATGTTGGTTAAAAATGTTGCATTAATGGAATGTCTAAATATTGTTTAAGTAAAAACTATTAGTCTTATTTTTTCCGCTACTTTGATATATGGTCAGAGTTCACCCAACCCTTGTGATTTGATATGATGACTAGGTTGGGTTAACGGGGCAATCTCCGATCTAAGTTGGGCTTGTGATGCCCACACGATAAGTCTCGATTTCGGGTCGTGTGAGGCCAAACTTAACCTAAGCATGGGTGTCTAAAGAATTCTTACCTATCTTGAGTAATCTAAGGAATTCTCATGCTAAACATGAGTAATGAAGTCCAATTCACCTAAGGCATAAGGAAAACAAGCCAAGTGTTTCAACACTATGGTTTCAAAATAGCCTAAATGGTCCAACTAACTCAAGTTTTGTATTTCACCAGTCCAAAACCTAAAACCAATCCCAAATCTAACACAATATCACAAGAATACTTTGAAATAGATCAATCTAATAAGGGATAAACCTAGCCTACCTCGATGTCAAAGAAAGCTTAACGAATCGCTAAACCACCACTTTTTCCGTTCGAAAAGCCTCCTCAAGATGCCAAGCTACCAAAAACACATTTTACCCATCATTACGAGAAGAATGATACCCATATTGCACCATTGTGCTTTGGGTCCCAAAATTATACCAGAACCCCATTGGATCCTACTTATGGAAATATAGTTTCTAAAACCAACCCAACATTCTAACAAGCTCAAGGAATCATTACCCTCAAAATGGGTGAAAACCAAGCTAAATTAGGGTTAAAATAAAGCCCTAAAGCTTTTGGGTTTTGAGCAATAAATCAAGAAATTTCACCAAGAAAGGGGTGAGTTCTTACCTCAAATCGAAAGATAATCGTGAATAAATGTTAATCTAGCTTCCCAAGCTCCTATAAGCTTCAATCTCACTAAGTCTCTCTATTTAGGGTTTATGCTCTCAAGAAAGGAGTGGTAAATGGATGAATTCGCGACCTTGGGGTCTATTTATACCCATACCAGGTCCTCAAATCCCGTTATTGCTGCCCAGGACCTGCGATTACACTATCTGCTGGCTGCACAAGCTAGTCGCAATCACAAACCATACCCTATGATTGCACCACCGCAATCCCGACCCTTTCTTCCGGTAGCTATCACGACCCAAACCAAGGCCTAATCGTGAAGGATATCTCAAGCCCACTATGGACCGAAGACCACCCCCTTAGCCTAACCTCAAGAGCACAATAATAACAATAAAGCCGAAACAAATCATGGTAGCAATAAAAGATTAATAGATAAATCAAATGAAAACTAAGAGTCGAAAAAACAACCAACCCATACTTTTCTATAATAGCCTCAACAACCAGAATAGTAACTAAGTCGGGACATGCCCCCGACTATGACCAAAGTAAAGAATCCAACAGTACTAAGTCAATAAGGAAAGAATAATGAAATGACAAGGTCTTTTGAAGGATGAAGAAACACCACTTCACAGCAACTCAACAGATATGATCAACCACCCAACACTGCAAAGGAGAAACAGAAAAATCTTTAGACCCTATATCATGAAACGATGTAGCATCCTAGTATGCTCAGTAGGATAAGCATTATATGTAACTCAAGAAAAGTGATAAAGTAATACCATTTCCAAAATCATTCAAAACCACTTGTACACATTTATATATATATATAGAGAGAGAGAGAGAGAGAGAAAGTATGTTGGGATAGGTACAAGGGTCATGAACATGAGAATTTAAAGATTTAACCTAAATTATGTAGCTCGATCTATCCTAAAGGCACCCATGTGGTATATAGGTTTATCTCCCCCTAGTGAAAAGGTCCTAGTGTTTGTTAGCTTTACAAACCAAGGAAAATATAGGGAAAACTAAAGCCACCAAGCAATAGTCATCCCAAAATATATACATCAAGTGTACATCAAGCACACGGTCATATAGACCCCAATGCTGGAAAACGTGGTCTTCGGTGTTTGTCTCTCGGGGACTTAAACCAATCCATTAACTCATTAGTCATTCATTAAGGCATTTACCACTTTATATCATCATACCAATATGCTTACATGCTAATATATTATGCCAAACCAAATCCACATAACCAAATTGGACTCTCAAGTTCCATTTAAAATACAAAACCAACACCATCCAAAACCATATTCTTATCCGTTTATCCTTTAGTGCAAAGCAATGGGTTCAAAACAAGTTAAACCATGCAATTTTCCATAATAAAAACCAAAATTATATAGTGGATAAAGGTTAATGCCAATTCCAAGCCAAAAATCATCCAATTTGGGGAAACCCATTTCCCCCATTCCAATCATTTAAACCATGCCCCAATTCAGTCCCAAAAATATCAATTTAGAGCATAAATAATAAATTTAAAATATGGGACAAGTAATTCAATCAGTAACAACCAAAACCCCTCAACCCAATTTCAAAACCCACAATTTGAATAACATGAAAATTCGTTCAATTAACGCCAAATGTAAAATTAAAGTTTAGGAAAGGGAAACATGCCTGAAATATTCAAGAAATTGAATACAATTCGGTGTTCAGAGCTTGAATAGTGAATCCTTTATAAAACCCTTAAATGTTCTTAGGTTTTGAGTTTGCGATAAAAAATGGATGATTTAATATTTTAAGATTGAAGGGTATGGGGTTAATTTATGTTTAAAGGTTGTAAAGGGGTAAAAATACCAAAAACCCATCACTTGACAAAATTAAAACAGCGGTGTTGCACGCCAATATCGCGAAGGTTAGCCTCTGTGCTACATTGATATCGGAGAGGTTAACCTCTGTGACATGGCATTATCGCTGACCCTAACTACCTCGGGGTCCCAAAATAACCCCGAGCCCCTTTCAAAAATTCAAAAGTTTTCCAAAATACCCTTTTAATATCCCTAAACATAATTCAAGTAAAAAGTTGACATTACGCATGCGGGAGGGTAAAATAAAATGATTGAAATTTTAAGGGGTCTTACATTACCCTTCCCCCCAGGATCATTCATCCTCGAATTATGAGTTCGGACACTTTTAGTACGAGAATAGCAAGAATACACTAGAATTAAATTAACAACTCAAAAAGTGACAATATGAAAATGAAACTCATACCTTAAGCACTTTCATCCAACACGCGGAACAAGAACGGGTACTGGGCCTTCATATCTTCCTCAGTTTCCCATGTAGCCTCTTCTACCTTTTGATTTCTCCATAAAACCTTCACCAAAGCTACGTCCTTTAACCTCAATCTACGAACTTGTCTATCCTATATTTAAACTGGACTTCCTCATAAGACAAGGAGTTCATAACGCCAACATCCTCAATAAGTACTATGAAAGAGGGGTCACCATACACTTTTTCAGCATAGACACATGAAAGACAGGATGAATAGATCTAAAACTCGTAGGCAAATCCAACTCATAAGCAACATTCCTAATTTTTCTCAAAATTTGATATGGACCAACATAACAAGGACTGAGTGTCACTACCCGACCAGGGTCTGGTTGTGACGGGTATCCCAAGTCTGTCTAGAACCGAAGACCACCCTCTTTGCCTAGTCAAAACAAAACAGAATACAACTAGAAGTGGATGAATCCCGAACATATAATTAGATAGGCTAAGTTCTAAACATATAAAAAGATAGGCAACTCAACAAACTCAGAAATAAATCTAAGAATTTAAACAACCATCCCAATCCACAGTAATCTACAAAACCTCTAAACAGACCAAAACCAATTTAAGTAAGGACATGCCCCCGACGATAGCCATAAGAGTCCAAAAGAAGTAGTCTAAGGCACAAATGAAACAAGACTTTAAAATGATAGACTTTTCGGAGAATGAAAGCTCACCACTTCAAAGATGACTTCTAAAAACCCAGATATCCTATCACTACGTAGGAAAATTAGAAGTGTCTCTGATTACTGCATCACGTGTGGATACAGCGTCCAGAGACGGTTAGCAGCTTGAGAGTTAGCATGTAACCTATATAAGGATAAAATGATACCAATTCAAAATCCAATCCAAACTCAATGCACATGATCACATACATGCATGCATACATATATATCTATAAGATGCTGGGATAGGGAACAAGGCTTAGTATGCAAGTAAAATATTAGCCTGGACTATGTAATTTAACCATCAAAAGGGAACCCACAGGCTATATAGGTTCAGCTTCCCTTGCTGAACGGGCTCCAGTGCATGTTAGCCGCACAAACCAGAGGTATCAAGGAAGACCGGGGAATGCCCCGAACCCAAGTCAATCTAAAATACAAATAAATATCAATAGTATGAACCATGCACATAGTCATTAAGACCAACCCTCACGCCGACAAATATGAGTTTCCAGTATCGGTCCTTTGGGACCTTTACCTTCACAACTTAGCTACATAACCCCCATTAAATCCAGTTAAAATAATTTTCATATAAGCCATCCATTTAACCAAGTAATTGAAAACTACGGTACACCAAAGGTATCATCATACCCTTATATTTGCAAGCGTATAATTATGCCATTATAATTTTATTAACTTGGGGGAATGCCTCGACCCCTTTTGTTTATTAAATTAGTGTGGGGGGATGTCACAACCCTCTTTGTTCACTAAATTAGTATGGGAAAATGCCATGACCCCTTTTGTTCATTAAATCAAATTGGTTCTTTAGCCTTTTATGCTATGCAATAGTTCCAAAGGTATTTTCAATTCATATTTCTCATGTTCAAAGAAAGTTTCACAAGATTGAGTTGAGGTTATCACCAATTCAATAATCAAAATCCATAAAATTGAGGGAATCCATGACCCCTTAGTTTATTGGCCATGCCCATGCACTCTACACGTTCAAAACCATCACCAACGCATAAAAAATTACATATAAACCATGGGACCGTCATTTAAGAAAACAATCATTCAAAACCCTCAACCCACATTCCAAAGACAACATCAAACCACTTGAATAACAATTTAAAACACATGATTTAACAAAATAAGATTTGGGGAAGAGTAACATGCCTGAGATATCAAGAATTACGAATAGAAATCAACCCTTGGAAGCTCTAATTGACAATCTCTTGAAACCCTAGGTGTTCTTGCCTTGAGAAATTTGAGAGAGAAAAGAGTGTATTTTGATTTGTAAAAATATGGAATTTTTTATTATTTTATCGATGTGGGGTCTAAGTGAGGGAAAGAGGGAAATGTCAAAAGTGCACGACTCATGATCATGAGGACAATTTATGACTCATCACTATGAGTCATAGTCTGGATAGTAACATAAGGCACCCACACTGATCTGACTATGAGTCATACCCTATGACTCATGATCAGACCTTTCGACTCATAAGGTTCAATCATAGATATGTCAAAAATAAGGGACCATTACACTGGTTTAGCTACGGAAGGGACCCTATGACTAGTAAAGAGTCCATACGACTCATTATGTCCTAGTTATACTTAGGTCAGAAACGCTAGGTAACACACATGTCACTCTATGATTTTGGGTCCTATTACTTGTAATGATACCTTACGACTCCAAAGGTAAGCCATAGGTTGGGCAGTAAGATGAAAACTAAGAAATTTTCAAAGGCCCAAAATTCTGGGGTGTTACTTTCTCTCCCCTTCCCCCTTTAGGATCATTCGTCCCCGAATGATGTATCAAGACATACATTAGCATGATTTAACATAGAAATGCAACCACACTTTCCTTTAACAAAGTCAGAAAACAAAGATATTGAGGAGAACACATATCTTAAGCACGATTATCCAAGGCAGGGAACAAGAATGGATATTTGGACTTCATCTCCTCTTCAGCTTCCAAAGTAGCTTATTCAACCTTATGATTCCTCCATAGAACCTTCACTGAAGCCTCATCCTTAGTCCTCAAATGGTGGACTTGCATATCCAAAATCTCCATCGGGACTTTCTCATAGGACAAGAAATTCAAAATGCCAGCACTCTCCAATGGAAAAACCAAGGAAGAATCACCCATGCACTTATTCAACAACAAAACATGGAACACCGGATGGATAGAACCCAAACTCAAAGGAAACTCCAAATGATAATCCACATTGCCTACTCTGCTAAAAATCAAGTACGGGCCAACATACGAGGACTGAACTTCCCCTTCTTTTGAAACCTCATCACCCCTTTCATGGAGACACCTTCAAGAATATCCAATCATGAACATCAAACTCTAACTCCATACGCCTCACATACACATAGGACTTTTGGCGACTTTGGGCGGTCTTAAGCCTACCCTAATCACATTCACCTTCTCCATGGCCTGATTAACTAAGTTTGAACCAAATAATCTAGTCTCACCAACTTCAAACTACCCAATTAGAGAATGACATCTCCTACCATACAAGGCCTCAAATGGAGACATTTGAATACTAGAATGATAACTATTATTGTACGCGAACTAAATGAGAGGCAAATAGTCAACCCAACTACCACCAAAGTCAATCACATAAGCCCTTAGCATATCTCTAAAGTTTGAATGGTCCTCTCCACTTGTCCATCCTTATGAGGGTGAAAAGCGGTACTAAGGTTCATATTAGTTCCTAAACCTCTCTAAAATGACTGCCAAAAGTGAGATGAGAACTACGTACCTCAATCAAACATAATAGAAATAGGTGCACCATGAAACTTGATGATCTCCTAAATAAAAAAAATTATAATCCTCCGCAAAATAAGTAGTCTTTACGGGCAAAAAGTGAGCAGACTTAGTCATCCTATCCATAATGACCCAAATCGAATCGAACTGGTTTCGATACCATGGAAGACTAGTAACAAAGTCTATGTTAATTATTTCCTATTTCTATACGGGTAACTCAATATCTTGAGACAAACTACCAGGCATCAAGTGCTCTACCTTCACTTGCTAGTAAACCATACACTTGGCCACAAAATTGGCCACATCCTTCTTTGTGTTATTCCACTAATAGATCACTTTTAGATGAAGGTACATCTTCGTTGAACTAGGATGAATCGTGTACCTTGACTAATGAGCCTCATCCAAGATCCTCTCTCCCAGACCATCAACATCAGGAACATATAATCTATCTTTGTACCTCATGATACCATCACCACCAATCTTAAAAATCCATGACTTTTTCTAACCCACATCATCCTTAATCTGCATTAAGATAAGATCCAAAACCTATTTCTCATTCACCTCAGCACTAAGAGATAACTTCACTATCTCTTGCACAATCACACCTCTATCCTCAGAGTTTAAAAGATGAACTCCAATATTAGCCAAATGGTGAATATCATTAACCAAACCTCACTTCTTCTCATCAATATGAGATAAGCTCCCTATGGATAACCTGTTTAGACCATCAGCAACCACATTAGCTTTACTTATGTGATAATGGAAACTCATATCATAATCCTTGAGCAACTCAAGTCATCTCCTTTTCCTAAGATTCAACTCCTTCTGGGTGAACACATACTACAAGCTCTTATGATTGGAATATATATCAAGATAAACTCCATGCAAGTAATGACACCAAATCTTTAAAGCGAAAACCATAACCAACAATTTCAAGTCATGATTCAGATAATTCTTCTCATGCACCTTAAGTTGCCTAGAATCATACGCCACAACCTTACTATGCTATATAAAAACACAATCAAATCCTACGCGGGACGCATCACAATAAATAACAAAGTCATCAGTACCCTTGGGTAGGGACAAAATTGAAGTTGAAGTCAACTTATACTTGAACTTCTCAAAGCTACCCTCACAAGCATCGTACCACAGAAACTTCACATTTATTTGAGTCAACTTAGTCAATGGAGCAGTGATAGAAGAGAATATCTCAACAAACTATCTATAATACCTAATGAAACCCAAAAAGCTCTAAATATCGATTGGATTTGTGGGTCTAGGCCACTTCTTAACTGCCTCAACCTTCTACAGATCCACCATGATACCCTCACAATAAATAACATTACCAAGAAAGGTCACAACATTAAACTAGAACTCACATTTTAAAAACTTAGCATACAACCGATGACCCTTAAGAGTATACAACACTATATAGAGGTGATTGGCATGGTCCTCCTTACTCTTAGAATATACCAAGATGTTATCAATAAACACAATCAAAAACATATCCAAGAATTGTATGAATACCTAATTCATCAAGTCCATAAATACAGTGGGAGAATTAGTCTATCCAAATGACATAACTAAAAACTCATGATGATAACCCGACTGAAGATCAATCTTAGAAAAGCATCTAGAAACCTTAAGCTGGTCAAAGAGATCATCTATCCTAGGGTGAGGATACTTGTTCTTCACTGTCACCTTATTCAACTATCAATAGTCTACAGGTATTCGATGGGAACTATCCCTCTAACATCCATAAAGCACAGGACCACCCCACAGAGAAGTACTAGGGTCAATAAAACCCTTATCAATAAGATTTTTTAGCTGCTTCTTAAGTTCCTTCAACTCAGCCGGATCCACTCTATAAGGAGTTATAGATATAGGATAAGTATCTGGTAGAAAGTCAATCCCAAAGTCTATTTCTCTATCGAGAGGATTACTAGGAAGATCATCAGGAAACACTTCAGAAAATTCATTAACCACAGGGACAGATTGTAAATTGGGAACCTCAAAACTAAAATCTTTAACCTAAACTAGATAGTATAGACACCCCTTGGAATCAATAGTAAAGTTCTCAGTCAAATCAGTATGGTAGTATATTAGAAAGAGAGAGAAGAAGAACAAGATTTTAAAACAAATTTGGGCTTAAGGATTACCTTTTAAAATGGCTTTTTTGATGTGGAGATTATGGAAGGGAAAGGTTCCAGAAGATGCTAGTTTGAGAAGATGGTGAGTTAAAGGTCGTACTAGATATTGGTATTGTACTAATCCTTGTAAGACCCCGTAAAGTCCTAGCCCATTTTAGTCCCATATAGCATGCCAAAAAAGGTCCCAGACTTAGAAAAATTTCAGCTAACTATTAAGACTTAGTTTTATTTTTGTCCTCGATATCTCCATTGTGTTATTTTCGATCTTTCCGGCCCTAGATTGTCAATTTTCAAGTTGATTCATGATTAAGATTATCTATAGGTCATCTCGGGTGAGTTTTAAAATTTTTGGACATCATTTGAGATATGTTTGGATGACCACAATAGTGAGCCAATACGATTAGGATGCATCGCATTGGCCATCGCATTATCACCATCGACGCAGTATATCGGCAATCGCGTCGACACCATCGACGTGAAGCATCTGCTGCAGCGTCACTGGATGCATTTTATTTAATAAATTATGGATTATAGGGGGTAATTAGGTCATTTTCCTCTTACTTTACCTCACCCATAAAATGAAATTAAGCTTCCAAAAGGGCAAATTAACTCATCTTTTCACAAATCCTCTCAAGAGCAAAGCCCTAGCTTCAACAAGTTCAAGTCCAAGTTTCAAGAAATCCCCAACAAACTCACATAAATTCAATAACCAAGGTATGTTAGGTGTTCATCCTTGTCTTCCTTCCACCCTTGTAGTTCAAGAATGCTTTTTCAAAACCTAGATTATGATTTATATTCTTAAATGGAATTGTGTTCATGTATGGGTTGCTATGTGGGTTTCAAGCCAAAAATATTTTAAGTTTCATGAGAATAAACTAGAATGTGTGTTGATTTATGTAACCCTCATGTTAAATCCTTAATTTTGATGTTGAATGTGGTAGTTATGATATTCATAAATGGCTCATTCTCATGTACAAGAATTATGCATCCTAGGTGTTCGACAGAATGTCTATGTGAATGAATTGTGCATAGTAACCTACGTGTGATGCTTTTAAAGTTGAGATATAGTTTCATTACCTATGCTACCGAGTCCTGGGGGTATTGAATACCTAAAATAAGTTGTTTATCTAGTCTCCAGTTGAAAGAGAATGATTCCATAGTATCCCAAATAGTAGTATTCGGTCAGTTAATAGAATCAGAAAGAGATTAGTCCAGCGTAGTACAGTCTAGTGATCAGTTCTAGTGTCGATTCAGTTGGGAGTAAGATTCAGCACCGACCAAACCCAGGGATGGGGGCACTCCTGCCAGACTAGGGTTGACGTAACCATATACAACTCATAAGTCTATCTTCCAGATTAGGGTTGACCCAGCCAGTATTAGTAAATCGTGGCATAGTGCTAACACCCTTCCAACTGGGGTTACTGGTTAGACCCTAAATCAGTATATAATCGGGGTATATCGGTTAGATGATAACTCCTATAATTTCAGTATTCCGTATTCAGTACAAAACTCAGCTCAGTTCTACTCGATCATGACTTATAGTTATTAGTTATTCAGTTATCAGAAATTTAGTACTTCAGTTTTAGTCTAAACTTTCAGTTATCAGTATTCAGTTATCAGAAACTCAGTACTTCAGCTGCAGTCTAATTCGGACAGATGATATATACTTGGTATTGCATGTTCAGTACTTTTAATAGTCCCAGTATTACAAATACTCTCATCCAGTTACTTCATGATATTTAGTTATTATTACTAATGCACGTGAACCCATGCAGATTAGCCTAACCCACCTAGCATACCAGTAGATTCAAAGTACTGATGCATACTTTGTTTATGCTATGATATCTCATATCATAGGTTCTAACGCTCGGGTTCCAAACTGTACTTAGTCAGATCAGTCGATTATCTGCAACTACAGTAGTGAGTCCTCACCCATCGAGGGTGTGACACTTATTTAGTCATTGTATTATTTATAATATTTTCAGCATTTCAGTTATTTCCAGATAGTTGTTAGAGTTAGTTGAGGCCTGTCCCATAAACTCTTTTATTTCAGATGTTTAGAGGCTTTTAGACACTTTCAGTTAGCAGTTATTCTACAGATGTACTCAATATTGATTTAGTTTTATGAACCTTATGGCATTTTCAGTTTTTACTTCCGCATATGTTTCATGATTATTATTTAGTGCTTACAGCAGGTACCAGTCATGGGTTAGCTTGTGGTCCTTTGGGGCTGTAAGCACTGTGTGACGCCCAGGGTGTAGTCTCGGGGCGTTACAATCCTAATTAAGAAACCATAGTACATGTGTTTATAAGTTCAACTTTGGCTAACAGGACATGGTCTTACTTTTCTTCTTTTGAAGGTGTTCCATTGGTGGGATTATCTTTCAGGGAAACTATTCTATCATGGTGGAATGGAGAAGTAAGGGGTAGAATCAGAACTTATTTCCAATCTATTCCTAGCATGATCATACGAAAAATTTGGAAAAGAAAGAATAGTTTGAAACATGATGGAAAAAATTTGTCACTACATAGAGTATTATTCAATATAACCAAACATATTGGATTATTACTCAAGGTTAGAAATCCAAAACAAGTTAATCCAAATTCTTGTCCAGAGATATTGAAGGAATTAGAAGGGAGAAGAACAAGTTTGAAAATTACAAAGGTGGTGAGGAGATTTCCAGAGAAAGGGTGGTCTAAATACAATACTGATGGGGCTTCAAGAGGTAACCCAGGTCCTAGTTCTTATGCTTTTTGTCTAAGAAATAAGCAGGGGGATATACTATATGCAAAGAGAGCAAAGATAGAAGATACTTCTAATGTGGAGGCTGAGGCATATGCTATTCTACAAGCAGAAACACATTCGAATCAAACACACCTGAGCAAGGTAATAATCCAAACTTATTCTCTTCTAATACGAAAAATATTAAGCAGAGAATGGTAATGTCCATGGAATCTACTTTACTATGTTGAACATATATGGACAATAATGGAAAATAAGCAAGTGCAATACCAACACATAATGAGAGAAAGAAACCAGTTGGCAAATCATTTCGCTAATCTGACCATAGATAAAGGTGATTTCATAATTACAAGTTTTCAGCTACTAAAGACAACAAGGAAAAAGATTCTAAATAGTGACAAGCTCCAATGTTCGTACATAAGACTGGAAGCAATAAGAGGATAAACAAGTTGAGTAGGCTAAAGCTTGCAGAGTTGATAGTTCACAAGCACATATTTACAATCAATAAGACAATAAAACATGTGAACAAACTAGCTAGCCTAATCTATATCAGACATCAAAAAGGACTCACAGCAAAAGGGGAGGGTCATGTGAGATAATTGGAATTCTTACACCTGAAAAAAGCATTACAGTCCAATTACTTACAGTTTTAAGCAACCTATTATCTCCATAAGGGTCGTAACTACATTGAAGTTCAAGTTGAGGTAAGTAATCGAATATGGTACTAAATCTAAGAATGGAGAAGTGGTTGAGCTTTACTTAGATTTGGAATACCATTCAGGGACCTAAATCCCTCAACATAGCACAAAAACACGAGAAACATCCCATCCACTAGAGAACACAGCTGGAAGTAATATCATCAAAGATAAAAAATTTGAATTAAGAATCAACACAGTAAAGAAGTCGAACAACTTACTTCTAAGAGCTGATATAAGCAGCAGCAGTATGCATCCAGGGTACAACATTAATGATCCACAACAGATATCAGAGGAAGCAAGGATTCAACAAGGAGAAGATCAATATTTCTTAGCTGAAATAAGGTTGGTGCGGCAGAGAATAAGGCAAATGAAATTAGGAAACCCTTCCATTGATTTATATGTAATAGCAAACTGGATATGGGTCGGGTATGGTAGGCGGATGGTGTTTGGGCCAATTTTAATTTTTTGTTTTCTTAAAATTTGGATGGGTTGGTCCATCAACTGTAAAGACTTAATTGTGTGGTTTTGATTTTAATTTATAAAATCTCAAATTTATTAAAAAAAAAGAAATAAACCTTCCCTTAGGACTAGGGAACTCCTTTCACACTCAATTTATCACTAGTTCATTCCGAAATTGGAAACTGACCTTTTGAATTCTACAATCAAGAGATGCATAGCATGAATGGAGCCAATACATCCCCAAAATAACATCAAAGTCTAACATATCCAACTCTATTAGATCCACCGATATTTCCCTACCACAGATAGATACCACACAACCACTATAGACTTTTCTAAACACAACACAGTCACCCACTGAGGTAGACACAGAAAAGGGATTAGAAATACACTCAAAACCAAAACCAAAATGAATAACCACATATGGAGTCACACAAGAAAGAGTAGACACCAGATCAAGTAAGAAATACCCAATGAGAGAAGAGTTGTAGCATACCAGTGACAGCATTAGGAGAAGCCTCCGATTCTTGTTGGGTGTCAAAAGCATACAGATTATTTCGACCAACATTGGTACCAGAAGTAGCACCCTTCGGTGCTGGATCTGAAGACATAACAACCAGAACCTTATTGGCTCTTGTAGTGACATTACCTAAAGGATAGTTCCTCTGAATATGGTCAGACTAGCCATAGCTAAAATACTTATTCCTCCTCTCATCACAAAAACCACGATGCAACTGTCTCTAAAATCTACAAGGATGGTATGATGGAGCTGATTAGGCCCTACTGGCCTGAGATTGGGCATCTCGTGCCTTAAACCCATTATTTCTCTGAAAGCGGCGATCATCGTACGACTTAGGATATGGAGTACTAGTCGTATAATTTCCCCATATCTTCTTAGAACACTGTCTTCCATCTTTACTACTATTTTGGTGGCCTTCACCCTGCTTGGAATACCTAAATTTCTTACTTTGCCTCTCTTCCATATCTGCTTGCTTTTTCTTCTCATCTTTGACCTGTTGCATATAAACTACAAGCCTAGAGATAGCCATATACTTGTTCAACAAGGCAGCCTTTTACTCCAATACCAAGTCTTGAGACAATCCCAACACAAAATTCCTAATCTTATCCCTCATAGAAGACACCAACTCTGGATCATAACAGGATAACTGATGAAACTTCAAGGCACACCTTTTCATAGACATTCTGCCTTACTTCATATTTATGAACTCCTCAGCCTTTGCCTCTCTCAACTCCTAAGGAAAGATGCGATCAAGAAAAGCACTAAAACACTTATCCCATAATGTCGGCTTAACATCATCCCCTCTCAACTGTTCCCACTCCTCATACCATTATTATGCCACATCTTTCAATTGATGTGTGGCGAGCTTCATACCCTATGAGTTAGAAGCATATATCACTCAAAAGATCTATTCCATCTCATATATGAACCCTTAAGGATCTTCCTCAACCTTGGAACTAGTGAAAGTTGAATCACTCAGCCTTATAAACTGGCCAACTCTTGTGACCTCAGAAAATGGAGCAATAAAACCAACATGGTCAGGATGATAAGACTGAGAAGTCACTAGCTAAGTGAGCAAATGAATAGATCAAAGAAATTTGGCATTAGAAATGTCTCTATGGGGCGGTAGGACATAATCGTCACCAGCCCGAGAAGCCCAAGGAGAACTGAGATGGACCGATGGAATACCACATGGGCAGTCAGGAGAAGGGACCCTAGATCGGGTATGTACTCTATAAATAGAATGAGTTCCATCCACATTATCCATAGGTGGGACAGATGGGTTTCCGCGAGCATTAGATCTTTGGGAAGGGATGATCTGAAATGCGAACAAATAGAATTAGAGAAAATTCAAGACCTTAGACTCAATAGCACAAAATAGAACATAAGAAAGGGTAACATTCCTAAATGCCCCATAGCCTCTCCCTTATAAGTGTGGCATACTACACACCCATAAAAAAGACTCTACTTGACATACCTTTGAAGAAACCCAATTGACCATAAATGTAGGCTCTGATATCAACTTTGTCATAACCCAAACCTGGGTCTGGCCATGACGGGTATCCCAAGGACCTGAGACCACCCCCTTTGCCTAATAAAAAAACATAATACAACTAGCAGTAGATGAATTCCGAACATATAATAAGACAGGCTAAGTTTCTAATATATAACAAGATAGGCAACTCAACTAACTCAAAAAAAATCTAAGAATTTCAACAATTATCCCAATCTACAGTAATCCACAAAGCCTCTAAACAAACCAAAACCAATCTAAGTTGGGACATGCCTCCGACAATAGACAAAAGAGTCCAATAAAAGTAGTTTAAGACATAAAAGAAATAAGACTTTAAAATGATATCCCTTCTAGAGAATGGAAGCTCAAGACTTCAAAGTGTACTGCTGACATCCAAGAAATTCTATCACTTTGTAGGAAAAGTAAAAGTGTCTTCGATTCTAGCATCGCGTGGGGATACAACATTTAGAGATGGTTAACAGGTTGAGCACTAGTCCAAACTCAATGTACATGTTCATATACATACATGCATACATATATATATATATATAAGATGCTGGGATAGGTAACAAATCTATGTATGCAAGTAAAACATTAGCATACACTATGTAGCTTAACCGTCATAAAAGGGAACCGACGGGCTATATGGGTTTAACTCCCCCTGCTGAAAGGGCTCTAGTATGTGTTAGCCGCATGAACCAGAGGTATAAAGGAATAATAGGGAATACTATGAACCCATTTCAATCTAGGATACAAATAATATCAATAGTGTGAACCATGCATACAGTCATCAAGACCAATCCTCACATCGGCAAACGTGAGTTTTTAGTATCGTTACTTTGGGATCTCCACCTTCATGGCTAAGATATATAACCCCTATTAAGCCCAGTTAAAACAATTATTATATAACCTATCCATTTAACCAAGGAATTGACAACTAAGGCACACCATAGGTATAGCCATACACTTACGCTTGCAAGCTTATAATTATGCCATTACAGTTCCATTAACTTGGGGGAATACCTCGACCCCCTTTGTTTATTAAATCAATAAGGGGGAATGCCACGACTCCCTTTGTTCATTAAGTTAGTGTGGGGTAATTCCACAACCTCTTTTTTCATTAAATCAAATTCATTCTTGGGCCTTTTATGCCATGTAGTAGTTCTAAAGGTATTATCAATGCGGATTTCTCATGTTCTAAGAGAGTTTCTCAAGATTAGGTTGAGGTTTTTACCAATTTAATTATCAAAATCAACAACATTGGGGGAATACATGGCCCCCTAGTTTATTTGTCATGCCCATGCACCCCACACGTTCAAAACTATCACTAAAGCATGAAAAATTACACATAAACCATGGGACCATCATTTAAGAAAATAATCATTCAAAACCCTCAACCCACATTCCAAAGCAAACTTTTAAAATATAATGCCCCGAAATATTATCCCGAGATGCCTCACGGTGCCCAAGGCTATATGTAGCCTCAAACTAACCCTTTAAGCCAAAACACTACCCTTGGGTTCCAACACAACAACATACACGCTACGCTAAGGATATATATATAAGTACATATTATATCACATCGTACATGGCACGGAATATCGTTAGACTGTACATATATGGAATGTCTATACACAAACCAACCCAACAATACTCTAGTCTGACATAGCTTCTATAGAGCAAAATCAACGAGCCATTGGGACAAACCCCCAACTGACTCAACAGACCAAAGGGATCACAAAACAACAGCACCAAAAATAGCAACTTGGTCCTCGAACCATGAGGACTCACCACTGAAGGAATGTAGATGCGATACTCGGATATCACTGTCGTGGCTGCGGCTGAGTACCTGAACCTACATCATGATAAGAATGTAGCCCATAGAGAAATATGTGGGTCAGCATAAGATACGTACTGAGTATGTGGGGGCACATGCAAAATATAAATAATATCATAAATTTCATAAAAACGTATATACGGACCATAATGACACACCTGGCTTGAGTGACATTGAATCATGCAACTCATAACATCTTAGATAGGAAATATAGGAGAAAAAACTCATAAATTATTATAGATCATCATAGGCAACTTGACTTACCACATCAAAACTCGGAGTGACTCGATATTTCAATAAACATGACTTTTATGGACAGGGGAGTTTCCTATAACCGACAACCCCACATGAGCTACGTGGAATACCAACGTTTGTAACCCCCATTGGCGGGAGCGTCATACTCTTTTCCAGGGAGTACGACCTTAAAACTGCAATAATCATAATCGGGCTCTCTGGCCAATAATATCATCATCAAATAACCCTACGGTGAAACATAGGTTTGGGAAAATACCAAATTTCCCTCTCGGTGTTAAGTACTACTCCCCGACAAGCTCAGAACACGTTAGGAAATCCACCACAACATCACAAGGGTCTATCATAAAGACCAAATCAAATCTCTTTCTCATTTATCAAATCATATCAATTTGTGGATTCCTAACTCAACACATTTTAGCTCAAAACATTTTAATTTTCCTAAACATCAACAAGGTATCAATGCATTGAACCATAACTGACTCGACATTTGGACAAGGATATGAAGACTCAATATATAATATTTTCAACAATTTAACTCATCAAAACCATCCGGAAAATACCAAGACTCATTGCAACTTTAATATCAACATTTCTCAATTTGCCATCCAACTCTCATTTAAAGGTACTTGAGACATCAACCCACAGTAGGGATATAGAATTTCCAATATCAATTATAAATTCATGATAAGGAAATAGTGGAATGATAGTATAAATCAAGGCTTAACAAATTAAATCATCATACTCTCATAATCAAATACTTTTTGGACATAATTCCATGTCAACATCATACACATATCGGATGACATAATCCCATAGCTCATGGACAATAATATAAGATATAAAACCATATTTCCAATTCATGGCAAAACATGTAAAATCCCATGTCAATGTAATTCAACAAAATTACCGGGCACAAGATCGAAAGAATAATCTTGTTCAAAGCCCCACATATCTAAAAATGGAAGATGAATACGAACTTCCGACTCTGGAACTTTATTCACGAAAATAAAGGGTACTTCTTGAAGCCCTTAACATGATCAACTCGAATCCCAAATCAATTTGAAATTTCTACGGTTCAATCAAAAGACATAGAAGGGTGAAATTTGGAGTAGTAGGGATGGGGTTTGAGCCTTAGGAAATTTTGGAGAAAAATAAGCTATTGAATGCTCTTAATGGACTTAAATCCATGGTTTACCCGGATGGATTGGAGTGGGAATGACCAAAATACCCTTAAAAATAAAATAATATCAAATATGTCCTTTGGTGGACTATTTTGATAGGCTGAAGTAAATCGACCATAACTTTTGCTCCGATGGCCAAATTGGATGAAACCAATTTCATTGGAAAGAGGACTTTCAGAGATTTCTGTTGATATATAGTAGCTCACCCAGATCATGTACAAGGAGTTATGATCGTTTGAAGTTGACCCTAAAATTCGTCTGGCCTCAGTATTTTTTTCCTGCACATTTACTGTTCACCACTATTCACGGTTAGATCGAAATGATCATAACTCATCGCTAGAGTGTCCATTTTGGATGATCCACATATTGTTGGAAAGATTATTCGATTCTCTACGTGATGACGGGTCACATATCCAGAAATTCCACACAGAAAAATTATTAATCACGATAAAGAACAGAATTCAACACATTTTCTTTCGAGATCTTAACGGAAATTTTTTTTCCGGGGCATCACATCATTTCCCCCTTGGAAACATTTGTCCCCGAATGTTGATAGGTAGGTCAAGAATACTATGAAAATGAGTATATAGAGAAAAATCATCTTGCCCAAGCATATACTCCATTCTAGATTTTTTTGGATATCGTAGAAAACACACAAGCCAAGATAAACATAGCAATAAGGATTAAATCAAAAGAGAACGATACCTTTGGCATGCTCAGGATTCATAGGAGAGAGGTGGGGGTATTTGGCGCGCATATCTGCTTCGGCTTCCCAAGGAGCACTCTCCACGGATTGATTTTGCCAAAGCACTTTAACCAATGGAACTTCTTTGTTTCTTAGCCTACGAACTTGAAAGTCAAAAACCTCAACCGGAATCTCTTTATATGAAAGACTATCTTGAATACCCGAGCTTTCGGAAGGATCAATCACAACAGAATCACCAATAGACTTCTTAAGCATAGAAACATGGAAAATCGGATGGACGTTAGATAGCTTCGCGGGCAATTCAACCTTATACGCTACCTTCCCAATGCGATCCACAATCTTATAGGGACCAATGTAACGGGGACTTAGTTTCCTTTTCTTCCCAAATCTCTTCACCCCTTTCATGGGTGAAACTTTCAAGTACACTAAATCACCAACATCAAATTCAAGGTCTTTCCTCCTTACATCTGCGTATGATTTTTGACGACTTTGGGCGATTTTCAACTTTTCTCGAATTAACTTAACATTCTCCATGGCCTCGAACACCGCATCCGGTCCAGTCACGGCAGCCTCACCAACTTCAAACCAACCAATGGGTGATCTACACCTTCTACCATACAAAACTTCAAACGGGGCCATTCCAATAGTAGCATGAAAAGTGTTATTGCAAGCAAACTCGATTAATGCTAAGTGCTCATCCCAACTACCTTTAAAATCAGGCACACAAGCCCTCAACATATCTTCTAAAGTCTGAATGGTCCACTCGTCCTGACCATCTATTTACGGATGGAAAGTAGAACTTGAATGAATTTAGGTACCAAGACCCTTCCGGCAAGATTTCCAAAACTGGGAGGTAAACTGAGTACCTCTGTCAGAAATAATAGCCAAAGGGATTCCATGAAGTCTGACGAGTTCTCGAATATATATTCTAGCATAATCTTCAGCTGTATACGATGAATGCACAGGCAAGAAATGAGCTGATTTCGTCAGTCGATCTACGACAACCCAAATCGAATCATGATGGCGACGAGAAGGAGGCAAACCAACTATGAAGTCCATATTCACTTCTTCCCACTTCCAAGTAATAATGCTAAACTCTTGCATCACACCACTAGGCCTTTGATGCTCTATTTTAACCTGTTGACACGTGGAACACTTCGCCATAAATTCTGCTATGTTTCTCTTCATACCGTTCCACCAATAGATTTCCTGCAAATCATGGTACATCTTGGTAGCACCAGGATGGACGGAGTATCGCGTACCATGCTCTTCCGCCATAATACTCTGCTTCAAGTTATAAACATTAGTAACACATAATCTTTCTCGGAGTCTCAAAATGCCATCTCCCCCTTGGGAGAAAACCTCCACCTTTTGGTCTTTAATTGACTCTTTTAACCTGACCAAGGTAGGATCCCTGTCTTGTTTCTCCTTCACTTCCGAAACTAAAGAGGATTCAGAACCGCTTTACACTCCTATACTACCCTCAGCATCACCAAACAACCTAACCCCCAATCTAGCCAAACGATGTACCTCACGGGCCAACTCCTTCTTACCAATCTTCACATGTGCTACGCTACCCATGGACTTCCGACTAAGGGCATCTGCTACTACATTAGCCTTGCCCAGATGATATAGCACGCTCATATCATAATATTTCAACAGTTCTAACCATCGTCTCTGCCTAAGATTCAACTCCTTTTGGGTGAATACATACTGCAAGCTCCTATGGTCCGTGAAGACGTCGACATGGACACCATACAAATAATGTCTCTAAATTTTCAAAGCAAAACCCACGGCAGCTAATTCAATGTCATGGGTAGGATAATTTTTCTCGTGAGGCTTTAGTTGCCTGGAAGCATAAGCTATAACCTTGCCCTTTTGCATCAATACATAACCCAAACCGACTCTGAAAGCATCTCAATACACCACAAAACCATCAACACCATCAGGCAAAGTCAACACAGGGGCTGAAGTGAGTTGGGTCATAGGAGACGCAATAGATGAAAACCCTTCAACAAAACGATGATAATAACCAGCTAGACCCAAGAAACTTCGAATATCAGAAGGAGAAATAGGTCTAGGCCAACTCTTTATAGCCTCTATCTTTTGAGGATCAACTCTAATACCTTCGGAAGAAACAAAATAACCCAAGAAGGCAATACAGTTCAGCCAGAACTCACACTTACTGAACTTAGCATACAACCAATGAGTTCGAAGAGTTTCCAACATAATTCGAAGATGATCCGCATAATCACCCTCACTTTGGGAGTAAATAAGAATATCATCAAGGTACACTATTACAAATAAATCCAGATATGGCCGAAATACACGGTTCATAAGATCCATGAAAGCCACTGGAGCATTATTTAACTCGAAAGACATCACTAAAAATTCAAAATGATCGTAATGGGTTCGAAAGGCTGTCTTAGGGATATCACATTCCCTAACCTTAAGTTGGTGATAATCAGATCTGAGGTCTATCTTCGAAAAGTAGCTTGCACCTTGCAATTGATCAAATAAATCATCAATTCGAGGAAGCGGATATTTATTCTTGATAGTAACCCTATTAAGCTGTCGGTAATCAATACACATCCACAAAGAACCATCTTTCTTACGCACAAACAGGACAGGTGCACCCCACGGGGACACACTAGGTCTGATAAAGCTTTTGTCTAAAAGATCTTTTAATTACTCCTTTAACTCTTTAAGTTCCGTGGGAGCCATGAGATACGGAGGAATGGAAATAGGCTGAGTATCGGGAAGAAGGTCAATCCCAAAATCTATCTCTCTGTCAAGAGGTATTCCAGGGAAATCTTTCGGAAAGATATCAAGAAACTCATTAACAACATTAATTGACTGAATGGTCGGGGTTTCAGACTTTAGTGTCTTTAACCCGAACCAAATGATGGATGCAACCCTTGGAAATCAACTTCCTAGCTTTGAGATAGGATATGAAACGACCCTTAGGAATCACAGAACTCTCAGACCATTCGAGGATAGGTTCATCAGGAAACTAAAACTTGACCACACGGGCACAACAATCAATAGACGCATAGTATGAGTGAAGCCAATCCATACCCAGAATGATATCAAAGTCAACCATATCTAGATCAATAAAATCAACATACATAACCCGATGAAAGATAGTAATGGGACATTTCTTATACACCCGCTTAGCAATGACAGACTCTCCTACTAGAGTAGAAACCAAAATAGGCTCAGAAATTAGTTCAGGATCCGTTTCAAAATTTACAGCAACCAGAGATGTCACATTAGAAAAACTCAAACCGGGGTCCATCAACACATAGACATCAAAATACAAAACACGGAAAATACCAGTGACAACATCGGGAGAGTCCTCCTGCTCCTGATGAGGTGGTAAAACATAGAAATGATTCTGGCGTTGACCGCCAGCAGTACTAGATGAAGCACCCTGAGGAGAAACTGGACTGGATGTGGGAGGCAGGGCACTAGTAGCCTGACTCTAGGGACGGGCATCACGACTCTTCTGTCTGGTATACGAGCAGTCTCTAAGTATGTGGCCCAACTTGCCACAACCAAAATAGTCCCGATGCCCCATATAACACTCCCCAAAATAGTCTTTACCATACTTAGCACACGAAGGAGGATGATGCCGGTTAGTTACACTGTCCTAAGACCTGGAAGGTACCGACCTATTCCCGAGCTCCTACCTTCCCTGATATATAGGGGAACAAGCTGAGGAAGGCACAGGTATAAATAGACATCTCTAAAACTGAGGGCGACTCCCTCTGGAGAATCTAGTCTAACCAGACCCCTATTGCTCCGATCTGACTCTCTTAATCCCTCTTACTCTTTCTCTTTCCTTTATATTATCTGACTCAAACTGTTGGGCGTGAATCATTAACCTAGGAAGATCAATCTCCCTGTTGATCATAGCAGATCTACATTCTTTCACCACATAACTCGACACCCTAGTTAGAAACTTGCTTATACTAGTCCTCAAGTCAGCCATCATATTGGGAGCATACTTCGATAGCTGATTAAACTTAAGACAATACTCCTTAACCGACATGGAGCCTTGTATCAAATTCATAAACTCCTCTATCTTAGCTTCCCATAACTCAAGAGGAAATAATCTATCCAAGAAAGCATCTTGGAACAATTGCCAAGTCACCGGAGCGGTATCTTCCTCTCTACCCTTATTCCACATCTACACCCAGTCATAGGCAACATCCTTCAACCGATAAGAAGCCAGCTCCATATTTTCTTCCTCGGTCACGTGCATAATCTGTGTAATTTTCTTCATTTCATCAACATACATTGCAGGTCCTCACCTGCTCTCGACCCATGAAACTCTGGCAGATTCATCCGCATAAAATTATGAATTCGTGCTGCTACCGAATTATTTTCCTGCGGAGGTGGAGCGTTAGCCGGAGTATTGGCAGTAACTGCCTAGGCTTGCGTCTGAAAAGCTGCCCGAAATTGGCATGGGATACCGTCTCATGTAACGGATCAACGGGTTGAGGTTGGTTGTTGTTTCTGCGAGCTCGACGTGGAGGCATTTTCTGTCGTAAGAACGCATAAATTAACAGCAGAAGGATACAGTTGTAAGCATGATAGACTCTTGTAGAAAGAAAGAAATGACTTTTCCTAGAACGCCCCGCAGCCTCTTGATCATAGGTGTGGCGCGCTACACACCGATGCTCAAGACTCTACGTAACGCAGCTTGTCAGACTCCCTAGGACTCTTCACAACCTTAGGCTTTGATACCAGGTTTGTAACACCCCGAAATATCATCCCGAGATGCCACACGGTGCCCAAGGCTACACATAACCTCAAGCTAACCCTTTAAGCCAAAACACTACCCTTGGGTTCCAACACAACAACATACACGCTACGCTAAGGATATTTATAGAAGTACATATCATATCACATGGCACATGGCACAGAATATCGTTAGAATGTACATATATGAAATGTCTATACACAAACCAACCCAGCAATACACTAGTCTGACATAGCCTCTATACAGCAAAATCAACGAGCCATTGGGAAAAACCCCCAACTAACTCAACAGACCAAAGGGATCACAAAACAACAACACCAAAACTAGCAACTTGGTCCTCGAACAATGAGGACTCACCACTGAAGGAACGTAGATGCGGCACTCGGATATCACTGTCGCGGCTGCGGCTGAGTACCTGAACCTACATCAAGATAAGAATGTAGCCCACAGAGAAATATATGGGTCAGCACAAGATACGTACTGAGTATGTGGGGGCACATGCAAAATATAAATAATATCATAAATTTCGTAAAAACATACATACGGACCATAATGACACACCTGACTTGAGTGACATTGAATCATGCAACACATAACATCTTAGATAGGAAATGTAGGAGAAAAACCTTATAAATCATTATAGATCATCATAGGCAACTTGACTTACCACATCAAAACTCGGAGTGACTCGGTATTTCAATAAACATGACTCTTATGGACAGGGGAGTTTCCTATAACCGACAACCCCACGTGAGCTACATGGAATACCAACGTTTGAAACCCCCATTGGTAGGAGCTTCATACTCTTTGCCAGGGAGTACGACCTTAAAACAGCAATAATCATAATCGGGCTCTCTGGCCAATAATATCATCATCAAACAACCCTACGATGGCACATAGATTTGGGGAAATACCAAATTTCCCTCTCGGTGCTAAGTACTACTCCCCGACAAGCTCAGAACGCATTAGGAAATCCACCACAACATCACAAGGGTCTATCATAAAGACCAAATCAAATCTCTTTCTCATTTATCAAATCATATCAATTTGTGAATTCCTAACTCAACACATTTTAGCTCAAAACATTTTAATATTCCTCAACATCAACAAGGTATCAATGCATTGAACCATAATCGACTCGACATTTGGACAAGGATATGAAGACTCAATACATAATATTTTCAATAATTTAACTCATCAAAACCATCCGAAAAATACCAAGACTCATTGCAACTTTAATATCAACATTTCTCAATTTGCCATTCAACTCTCATTTAAAGGTACTTGAGACATCAACCCATAGTAGGGATATAGAATTTCTAATATCAATTATAAATTTATGATAAGAAAATAGTGGAATGATAGTATAAATCAAGGCTTAACAAATTAAATCATCATACTCTCATAATCAAATACTTTTTGGACATAATTCCATCTCAACATCATACACATATCGGATGACATAATACCATAGCTCATGGATAATAATATAAGATATAAAACCATATTTTCAATTCATGGTAAAACATGTAAAATCTCACGTCAATGTAATTCAACAAAATTACCGGGCACAAGATCGAAAAGATAATCTTGTTCATAGCCCCACATACCTAAAAATGGAAGATGAATATGAACTTTCGACTCTGAAACTTTATTCACGAAAATAAAGGGTGCTTCTCGAAGCCCTTAACATGATCAACTCGAATCCCAAATCAATTTGAAATTTCTATGGTTCAATCAAGAGACATAGAAGGATGAAATTTGGAGTAGTAGGGTTGGGGTTTGAGCCTTAGGAAATTTTTGAGAAAAATGAGCTATTGAATGCTCTTAATGGACTTAAATCCATGGTTTACCTGGATGGATTGGAGTGGGAATGACCAAAATACCCTTAAAAATCAAATAATGTCAAATCTATTCTTTGGTGGACTGTTTTGATAGGCTGAAGTAGATCGACCATAAATTGTTTCTCCGATGGTCAAATTGGATAAACCTAATTTCATTGGAAAGAGAACTTTCAGAGCTTTCTGTTGATATATAGTAGCTCACCTAGATCATTATGTACAAGGAGTTATGATCATTTGAATTTGATCCTAAAATTCGCCTGGCCTCAGTATTTTTTTCCTGCACATTTACTGTTCACCACTATTCACGATTAGATCGGAATGATCATAACTCATCGCTCGAGTGTCCGTTTTGGATTATCCATATATAGTTGGAAAGCTTATTAGATTCTCTATGCGATGACGGGTCGCATAGCCAGAAATTCCACACAGAAAAATTATTAATCACGATAAAGAACAGAATTCAACACATTTTCGTCCGAGATCTTAACGAAAAAAAAAATTCTGGGGCATCACATAAAATCACATGAATAATAATTTAAAACACATGATTTAACAAAATAATATTTGGAAAAGAATAACATGCCTGAGATATCAAAACTTACGGAGAGAAATCACCCCTTGAAATCTCTAATTGCCAATCTCTTGAAACCCTAGGTGTTCTTACCTTGAGGAATTTGAGAGAGAGAAAACTGTGTTTAGATTTGTTAATAAATAGAAATAACCCCTTTTTGTTGTTTTATGGACGTGGGGTCTAAGTGGGGGAAAGAGGGTAATCTCAAAAGTGGCCTTAATTAAAAGTTGAAAATTTATTGCCAGTGATGACGGGTTACACCTACGAATCGTGAGGAAACTTTACGACTCGTCACCATGAGTCACAGTCTAGACAGTAGCATAAGGGACCCATACTGGTCTGACTACGAGTTGTACCCTAAGACTCATGCTCAAACCTTACGACTTATGAGTTCAATCATAGACACATTAGAAACAAGGGACTATTACACTAGTTTAGCTATAAAAGGGACCCTACAACTCGTAAAAAGTCCATATGACTCGCTACGTCCTAGTCATACTCAGGTCACATATGTTGTGTAACACACCAGTCACTCTATGATTTAAGGTCCTATGACCCATAATGACACCTTACGATTCGTAAGGTGAGACATAGGTGGGGCAATAAGCTCAAAATCAAGAAATTATCAAAGGGCCAAAATTCTGGGGTGTTACACTGAGCTTCCCCATTTTCCTAAACCTTGTAACTCCCTTCATAGGAAAAATCTTCAAGAACACCCAATCGCGCACTTCAAACTCTAACTCTTTATGGCTCATATTCGTACAGGACTTTTGGTGACTTTGAGTAGTGTTAAGTCTCTCCCTAATCGCCTTCACCTTTTCCATGGCTTGGTGAACCAAGTTAGGACCAAACAACCTAGTCTCACCTACCTCAAACAACCCAATTGGAAAACTATATCTCCTATCATAAAGAGCCTCAAAAGGGGCCAGTTGAATGTTGGAGTGATAACTATTGTTGTATGCAAACTCAATAGAAGGCCAATGGTCAACACAATACCCTTAAAATCAATCACACAGACCCTTAATATATCCTCCAAAGTTTGAATAGTCCATTCTACTTGTCCATCTGTTTGAGGGTAGAAGGCGGTGCTAAGGTTCACCTGAGGACCCAAACCTTTCTGAAATAAATGATAAAAGTGAGAAGAAAATAACATACCTCGGTCTAAAATGATGGATTCCCATGCCCTATGCAACTTTACAACCTCCTGAATGAACAACTTAGCATAATCCTCTCCTGAGTAGTTAGTTCTCATAGGTAAAAAGAGAGCAGACTTATTTATCCTATCTACAATGACCCAAATAGAATCATACTGATTGTGAGACCGTAGAAGACTCATAATGAAATTTGTATTGATCATCTCTCACTTCTACATAGGCAACTCTATCTCTTGAGATGTGCCACCAAGACTAAAATGCTCAACCATAACTTGTTGACATACCATATATTTAGCCACGAAATTCAGCACATCTCTCTCCATATTGTTCCACCAGTAGATTTCCTTCAAGTCATGGTACATCTTAGTTGAACCTGGATCAACTGTATACCTAGACTCATGAGCTTCAGTCAAAATTCTTTCTCGCAGCCCATCAACATCAGGAACACAATCTTCCTTGATACCTCAGAATACCATCTACCCCAATATCGAAAGTCATAACCTTCTACTAACCTACATCATCGTTAATCTACATAAGTATGGGATCCAAAGCCTGCTTCTCCTTCACGTCAACACCAAGAGATTATTTGACCACTTCCTGAACAATCACTCTCCCATCTTCAAAGTCCAAATGACTAACTCCCAAGTTAGCCAACATATGAATATCCATCAAAAATCCTTTTATCTCCTTTTCAACATGAGACAAGCTCCCCATAAACAACCTGCTAAGAGCATTAACAATAATATTAGCCTTACCTAGATGGTAGTGAAGGCTTCGTGTCATAATATTTAAGCAATTCAAGCCACCTCATCTACCTGAGATTCAATTTCTTTTGTGTAAACATTTACTGCAAGCTCTTATGATCTGAATAAATATCTACATGCACCCTATACAGATAATGGTGCCAGATATTCAATGCAAAAACCACAACTGCCAACTCAAGATCGTAAGTCAGATAATTACTCTTATGAACCTTAAGCTGCCTAGAAGCATAGGCCACGACCTTACCATGTTGTATCAACACACAACCTAGTCCCACTCCCATATGGGATGTATCACAATACACTATGAACCCATCAATTCCCTCGGGTAGGGTCAAAACTGGAGTAGAAGTCAACTTATCCTTCAACTTCTCTAAACTACCCTCACAAGCATCGGACCATAAGAACATAACCTTTTTCTGAGTCAACTGCGTTAATGGAGAAACAAAAGATGAGAAATTCTCCACAAATTTCCTATAGTACCCGGCCAAGCCCAAGAAGCTTCTAATGTCGGTCGGAGTCATGGGCCTAGTGTAACGCCCTGATTTTCTGAATCGGAACGCTACACGGTGCTCATGATCCCGAAGGACCACAAGCTAACCAATGACTGATATCTGTACCTGTAACTGCATAATATACATATAAAATACGGAAACATGAACAAAGAGGGCGTAAGGTTCAATCTTGACTAATAAAATATCTGAAATAAGGTGGTATCACAGTACCAAAAAAAACTGAAAATACTAAAGTCTAAATCTGAAAACTCTATAATCGTCTGAAAGCCTCTAAACTGTCTGAATAAGGAGTTGAAGGAACATGTCTCCAACTAACTCCCTAAACTGAAAATAAACTGAAATACTGGAATAATAAATGTAACGATCATGTCCTCGAAAGATGAGGACTCACTGCTTACTGAACTGCTACTGCTGATCTGGAATCTACACCTCAGAACCTATGGTGTAACATAAAAAGAAAGCACCATAGTGCAAATACGTCAGTACAACTAAAGTACTGAGTATACATGGGGGTAGGCTAAATGCATGGGGTTTATATGCATGAACATGCTGACTAATATGAACGTGAGAATATATACATACATACATACATATGTAACTGCTACTGAACTCGTGGAGATACTGACTACTTGAGTTTGAACTCTGACAACATGGGTTTCGTGATACTAAGATACTGAATGACTGATAACATGGATGACTGTATCTAACGGTCCTAATTCTAGGGAAAACTATCTGAGTTCCAAACGGTAGCTGAACATCTAAGTATGAGATCAGTCCTAGCTAATGAGTGATCTCTGAAACTGATAATAAGAATACTCGACTGAATCTGAGATTGAGATCAAGCCTGTCTGTCGGGTGACCTCTAGATCAAATAATAAGCATCTGAATATGGGACAAAGCCTATCTGATGGGATGGTCTAGGAATCAATGGAACTATCTGAGTTCTTTACTAAGATCGATGACTGTATCTGACAGTCCTAATTCCTGATTTCTACTCTGAAGATTGATACTGAAACTGTAACTGTAACTGTGACTGTGGAAGGTAGTAACCTAACCGACATGCCCCGATACTGTATTGGTGGGGTCCAATCTTTGCCCTGATTGGGAGGGTGTCAATACCGTGCCATGGGTAGAGACCTCTACTATGGTCAAGCCTCTCAGACTGGTGACCCTAAACAGGAAATCAAGCCTAAGGCAATATAATAGTCAAGTATAGCCTTAATCTGATAGGTGACTCCTTTCCTGCGCTGACTACGCAGTTCTGGAGTATAGGGATTTCTACTAATGGCTCTGCCTTTATAACGGGAAGACCTACATCCCTACACTCACTCGGTGTTAGTCCCTACTCCCAATTGAAAGACTCTAAAAAGATTAACTGCGCTAAACTGACTAACTGAATTTAACTGATTTATCAACTGATTAACTGAGCTGATAATATTTTCTTAGCTGAATTCACTGAGTTCCGTTGACTGAAGAAAAAGCTACTTGAGATCTGAGGTCTGACTGAGAGTACTGAAACTACTGGGACTACTGAACTACTGAGATTTCTGAGTTTTTCTGAGTCACGTGACTAACTGAAATCTATGGAGCATAGCTTGACTGAGGATGTCTTGAAACATAACACAAGCTCTAGGCACACAGCTATAGTTTTCAGGTACAAGTACCCCCAGGACTCGATGGAAGGAAACTGACACACATGACTGACTTGATCATAAGAGTAGAGTCCACAATTCACAATATCATAAGTAAGGATTTCATACTAAGAATGATTCTCAACAAACTATCACATGATCGGGAATGCACACAACATGTATATACTTGCATGGCTTCAATAACATGGTCATTCCATATCACAACAATATCATAAGCATCTCATACAATATCTTCAATTCAAGACAATAGCACGGGGATCACGTTGAACATAAACATAGAACATGGAATAGTCATTTAGGACTTATTATGTCATAAAAGCATGATTTCTATTCCCCTAAGTATTTTCATAAACACCTTACATGCACATCTTAGGCATAGGTGGATTCATCAAGATTACAAATATTCAACCACTAATTTCACATATTTGTACATTAAATACCACCATATCCTCACACAAAACATACTAAGATCCCATCTTAGGCATCATCAAACTCCAACCACATGAACATCAACCACCAACAACATAAACATCATAATACATAATTTAGAAGATGGTTCTTTAGCTTCATGGATGAAAGGAGTCCATGAATCAACTCACGCATACCTTAGAAGGAAGATTCTTGATGATTGACGGAGGAATTTTCTTGAAATTGGATCTTCAAGCTTAATTATGCAACCCTAGTTGTTTTTCTCTTTTAGTGCTCTTGGATGATGAACTTAAAATGTTAGTAGGGTTGTAATGTAATTAGGAGCTATATATTTTGTAGGGTTAAGTTTAGGGACGTGTAAGGAGTGTTAAAAGAATTAATTACCCTCAAAATAACTCAAAACAAAGTATTTTTGGCACTTGGAACTGACTTAGGTGGCGCCCAAGTAATTGCACAAGCCAGGTTGGGCGGCGCC
This sequence comes from Capsicum pubescens, assembly GCA_030864215.1. Taxonomy (NCBI): domain Eukaryota; kingdom Viridiplantae; phylum Streptophyta; class Magnoliopsida; order Solanales; family Solanaceae; genus Capsicum; species Capsicum pubescens. The sequence continues at coordinate 160,946,647 of CM061544.1, forward strand.
TAACCAATCGCCTAAGTTTGGTTGGGCGGCGCCTAACCAATCGCATACCCTTACTGTCTCTCACGAAAATGGGCATAACTTTTCGCTCAGCTATTGGATTAAGGCGAAATTGGTATTGTTGGAAAGCTAATTTGATTCTCTATAATTTGATTGGTAGAAATATGTAGAAATACCACATTAACATCGAGTTATACTCTTTCAAATATGACCCTTACAAAATTGAACACTAAAACTTAATGGATTCAAAAGCTCTTAGCTTGTATTACCTTAAGAGACTCATATGAACATGCTTAATGCATCATAAGCTATATTATCTCTAGGATACTCATTGTAAGTCATGTACTTAAGTGTGAATCACAGAATAGGAGATTTCATATGCAGGAAAAATGGTTCGTCTCCTAGCTTAGAAACATGCAGGGTATTACACCTAGTCCACCTCTAAACTACCTCAACTTTATGCGGATCCTCTTTGATCCCCTCACAAGAAACAACATGCCCAAGAAAGGTCACAGCATTAAGTCAGAACTCATACTTAGAAAACTTGACATACAATCTCTGATTCTCAAGAGTCTGTAACATAATTCATAAGTGATTGGCATGATCCTCATCACTCTTAAAGTACAACAAGATTTCATTAATGAAAACTATCACAAGGAAATACAGAAACTACCTAAACATTAGATTCATAAGATCCATGAATGTGGTCGAAGCATTAGTCAACTCAAATAACATAACCAAAAACTCATAGTAACTATACTGGGGTTGGAAAACAGTATTGGGAATATCAAACTCCCTATTTTCAACTGATGATAGTGATAACGCTCAACTCACTCCCATGATTTAGGGGTAAGGCAGTCATTGTCAATAACTCAACTAGAGTTTGGGTTGAATCCACAAGGAGCGAATTATAAATTTCAAGTCCTATGGGTGCTCTAATTACTAAAAGGTTAGTCGGAATGATAATAAACAAGACATGTAAACTAAAATGGGGGGATTTATTTGTAATGATTTTTGACTACCAATGAACGAATATGACACTTTTAATTTAAAATCAAGATTAGAAAGGATCTTGGGATTATCTCTACCTAAAGGTAAAGCATGTGGGTTGATGATGGTTTATCATGAAGCATAGTTATTGACCAAAGGATAGGCTAGGTCGAAAGTCATTGTAGTCAATCTTTTAATAATACTAAAACGATTCCACCCATTGGATCTTTCGAGCACCTAACAAGTGAGCAATTCTTAATCACCCAAAACCTCAATCAAGCATCCCTATTTCTAGGATGATGCTCTTGACATGATTTAAAATCCAAATACATTTATTTCTAAAATTGTAAAAGGTAGTAAACATCAGGCTGAACTGTCCACCATTACCTTATCCCCCTATAACCCTCCTTCAATGATGTTATGGGTTACCTCAAGTTAAATTTCATCCCCTTTCAAGGATGATGAAGGATTTTTAGTGTTTGGGGTTTTCACCCATCAAACCCATTTAGAGATTTAGGGTTTTCACCCATCAAATTCCAACTTATTAACACAAGCAATGGTGGAATCCATACTCAAAAACTAAAAATCATGCAAACACAACAACACCCACACACAATTACACTTTAGTTCAACATAATCCCAAGACTAAATTACTTAGCTACTCATGAAGAAATTAAAGAGAGATATACCATAAGGATAATCCAAAACATTCATTATTCACAAAATTACTAAGGAATTAAGACTTCAAGAGTAGTTACATACTTGCCCAATTAGGGCTTCTTTCATTCAATTCAAAAATATCTATGAGGTAAGAAATCTCCAAAGAAGAAAGGGTTTTTGCCTATAGATGATTTGGGATTCGTCTATGCAATTTTACAAAACTGTCCTGGGTCACATTCCCATTGAACCGCAATCGAGCAGGTTCAACTGCAATCATGGCTACGTGACTGCAGTTGTGCTCTGCGGTCGCATTATGTTGACCATCTTGACTGACCGCAGCCGCGTCCTGAGGACAGCGGTCGCGGTAACTGAGGCTGAACTGCTTCCAAGTCTCTATCTGCATCCTTTTGCTTCTATTTGACCCTTTTTTAGCTCTGATCCATATTTTTCCACCTTCTCAACTATATACCTACAAAATATGGTTATTAGTGCATTTAAATCATGATGATGTCTCATTTTCTTATACAAAGCATGGTAGTGTGCACAAATTTCTAGTGCAAATAAGTGGTAAAATCATCACTCATCAACACCCCCAACTTAAAACTTTGTTTGTCCTCAAGAAACACCATCCTTTTCTATGAGACAATTTCATTTGTATGCCTTCATTCTATCACCCAATGATCATGATGACTTAAACTTGATGGATACTACAAAAAGCTCTTTGCACATGGGCAAAATGGTTTCCACAACACCCCTCAATAAAATGGAATATTTGAAAGATGCATTAGACTTTGAGCAGCAACCATGTAAAAACCACTAACACTCTAAAAATGATTCATGTGTTGACTACAACCAATTATACCCCTTTTTATCTCATTGTGGGGAGGATGACAAAATCACCTACCTCAACTTGTTCACATACCTCCTCACAAGAAAGAAGATTTCACACACCTTGTTACTAATCACACAATAAGTAATTTTAAGTGAAAACACACTCTCTCTCAAGAAATTCTATGTGCTAACAAGTACCATGCCATAGGCTTGCCCCTATTTTGCAATCGCCACTATAATGACCACACTTGGTTTGGAATCACAAAGGAATTTTTGAGCTTGTAATATAAGTTTAGGGAATGGTAGGATATCAACATAGGACAATAGGTATAATCCCTCCTTGAACTTCTACATCATACTCTCTTCACTTTTTTGCTATTGGGTCACTTTTTTTTCTTTTACTATTTTGCGTATGTTGCCTTTTCTTTGTTTTTCCACTTTTCTCTTTTTCTCTCTTTTTTTTGTGCATAAATAATGCCTTTCATTCCTTTGTGGGATATTTTCTTTCTTCAAATCAAAATATTTTGTTTGCTTAAGCACGTAGGAATCTTTTTATGAATTTGTGGCCCAACTACATTTCCTTTAATTTTCACTACCCCCAACTCAGGCTTTTAGCCTCAACTTATGACCTTAAGTTCAAGGAGGATAGGGTTTAAAAGAGGAAAACTAGAAAGGTCACGGCTTGTAATGTGTTTGTCAAAGAAAAGTTCAAAGGCTCAAGGAGGGTGACTAGGGGTAACTCTTATGTATTGGTAGGCTTTTTAGGCTAGAGTGAGCTTCCAATGTCACAAAATATCCTATGATCATTTAACTAACCACGCACAATTAAAATTTATCTTTGAAAGACTAATGGGGCAAGTTCTAGATGGTACAAATACATATTAGATGCACATGACTTGCGAATCTCGGAAAGGGGTTTCAATTTTTCAACCCGCTCGAGACAAAGATGGAGCATTCACTATTATTTTGAAGTCAATTTTCAGAATCATAGAAAGAGGAAAAATTTTGTCACAAGTTTCTCACGTCCATGCCCTCTAATTTTGAAAAAATTTTGGACGAAGGGGGTTTTTTGTTTTGCATCCGCACTACGCATAATTCGCTAATCACGATAATAACCCAAGTTGATGTCTCACATTGTGTCTTTAATATGGACGAACCACCCATATGGATACTTAGACTTTGCCAATGGGAATGAGTACAATCCCCAAATCATCTATGCCACAGTACTCAGACTTTCCTTGCATTGACCATGATGCCACGGGTACTCAGACTTCCCTTGCATCCATGGTTAAAAATCCAATTACGATGCTTTCCCCTTAAGAATTTCATCACTCAGTCTATCACAGGGAAAATCTCATCGATTAAACTAAACTAAAGTAGCAAACTAAGAACAAAGTAACTAATCAATGCAAATATGGACACCATCAGAGTGCCCGAATATTACAACCCAAATAAAACTAAGAATCATCCAAAAAAGCATAAAAGTGTGCAGAAATATCAATAATATAGGACCAAATCAAATGAATAAGGAGACAACCCCAACTGAATCAATAACAATGTCCTCACTACATAAATAATCAAGGATAAAAGAGATAAGGGTGCTCCCTGAAACTGCATCAAGGGTTGCTTTCAGTCTCGAATTGCATTGTCACCATTCTCCTCATGATCATTCCACGCGATTGGGGCCTCATAATCACTCTCCATCCAAGAGAAAGTATATCTCCAGGTTTTAAGACCTTCCATAGACCCTTTACCCCCTTCCACATCATAATAAAGAACTCATCCCTCTTCTTCTCTCTTGTAAATATTTTTTCATATTCAATTTGGAGGTCTCAATGTGACTCCACCAAAGAGGAGTATAGGATTTCTCAAGATTACCAATGGTAGCCTCTTTTTTATTTTGGTCCTCCCTGTACTTCTTATGATCAGCATGTGACACATATGAATGATGGATGGTGGAAGGCTCTCCCGATCCTTGGGTCAAAATAGACACAAGCTCTCTGATGGATGCAAATATCAACTCCAATCTCCTCAAGAGGTTCGGTAGTGGTTGGCCAATAAGACTCAGGCTCAATATATGTTGTCTTTTCTAAGTCAATCTTTTGCTTCTTTCCTTTGCTAGGTGCACCCTTTCCTCGAATCCTTAAGAGGTAGATGGGAGTACCAGGACTCACCCATGTATCACTAGCATACTTAACCCCCACTATCCTACAAAGCTCAGTAATCAAAGAGGGGATGAAAAGATACGCACCACCTTACTTCTTGAAATAATCCATTTCATTAACCACAAGCTGATCAACATCAAAAGAGAAGTCTTCTAAAATGCAAAAAAATATTTGAGCATACAGATCTAGGACTATTGGCATATGGGTGTAAGGAAGGACTCAGCTACAAATAATGTACAGCCATATTTGAGCCTCGAAAGTGAAGTCATTCATGGAGATATTGCTTTTAGTATTTGCCCAAGAGACTTTCTTTCCAGGGCATAGCCGTTGTTCCAACCAACTCCCTAGTTTACAACCATTTTCTTTGAATTAACCCATGTCTGTATGTTGGAGCCCATAAAAATCATTGATTTGCTTAGCCCCAACTTTTACCAGTTTGCCCTGAATCTTAATAGTCACATTGAATGGGTCTAAGAAGGACACTTCACTGATGTTGGCAAAAAATTCGCGTACTCATTATTCATTTGCAACACAAGTCTTCGGAGAAAAGAATTTCCACCCTATGGCTTCAAGTTTGTCATAAAATGCTGGTAGTTTCTCCGGAACATTCTCCAAGAAAATACCTCTTTTTGGGAGCCACTTTGTCCTTGGAAGATCACTGTAGTAGTGAGTATGGTACTCTGGTGCCATGAATCGTATGTAATCATACTTTTCCATGAGGTTGTCCTGAAAAAACTAGGCACACATTATATCAATCAATGATATTTTAAAATGCAAATTATACCTCATTGTTCACTAGTGCTCATTGGAAAAGGTGCTTGATGAAATTAGGCTAAACATTTGGGAGTGTAGGATTTTTGGCATGGCAGGGAACGAGCCCCGATTACCGCTATCGTGGGTCAAGACTATGATCGCATTACCATAATCGTGGATCGTGACCGCAGTCGCGATACCTGAGGCTGGTTTCTTGCCAGCTCCCCATGTTTAAATTCCTCCCAGGTTTTTAGGCTACTAGCATGATCTATAATATGGATTTATAAGAAGATCAATTAATCAATGCGAATAAGCATTTGAATATTCCCTTTCGAATGCAATTATCACTATTGAAAGTTTATTTGGGCAATGTGTCAAACACTTGGTGTGCACATCTCATTTGTCTACACTTTCCACACATTATTGGGTACTCAAGATTTCCCCACTTGTGTGCATATGTTATTCAAGCAGCCATCACCAAACCAACACCAAGTATGACAACATGGAAAGCATAACAACCAAAACTTTAGTCCCTCTCTTAATCATGCATTCTAGGGCCTATTTTTAAAACTAAAAGCATAGATTCATGATACCTACCAGAGTTATGATACAAGAGGGATGCAAGGATGTTGTTTGAGAGCTCACAAACTTGGCCAGAATCTAGCCAAATTAGAGAGTACAATCATGAAAGGGAGTGTGAGAGAAATGAGAGAAATTAAGATTAAATGGCTGAGTGACTGCGACCACGGTCAGGTGGCCGCGATCGTAGACACGTGAGTGAACGCGATCGCAGACACGTGAGTGAACGCGATCGCGCTTGAGGACTGTGATCATGGTAACTGAGAGAAGTTCTGCTCTCTTGATTTCCCCTGTTCATCTCTTTTCTCATTTTTTACTAATTTTTCCCTTATTTTGTTTTAAAGTAAGATTGCACACTTCCCCCTTTCCAAGATTATCTAACACACTTCCATAGTGCCACAAATACATGAGTTATTCATATGCAAAATCTAACATCTATACTGCAGAAATATGATAAAAGAATATAGGCCACTTTCGTGGAATTTGTGGGTTGCCTCCCACATAGAGCCATAGTTATCGTTGTGGCACGACGTCTTTCTTCTCCAATACTTAAGGTGGGTCGTCAAGCCCCTCCTCATTCGCCCTCTCACTCTTCACATCCACCATGGAAACAACTTGGATCTCCGTGGTTTACTATTTTATCTTGCATATTTTGAAAGAGACCTCATTATCTTGAACCCTAAACTTCAATTTCCCATCTCTAAATTGACAATGGCCCTTCTGGTGGTCAAGAAAGGACGACAAAGGATAATAGGTACCTCTTGGTCTATTTCACAATCCAATACCACAAAGTACACTGGGAATATAAACTTTTCCACTTTAACAAGGACTTCAAAAAAAATTCCCACCGACCTTTTGATGGATCGGTCCGCCATGACAAGTCGCATGGAGGTCGGTGTAGGGGTATCCAATCTGAGCTTCTTGTAGATGACAAAAGTCATTAAGATGATGCTCGCACCAAGGTCACTTAGAGATTTTGCAAACTCATGCATCCCGATTGTGCAAGGGATGTGAATGCTTTAGGGTCATCTTTCTTTTCCGCAACCCTACTGTCCATGATGGACTACACCCATGAGTTACCTCAATGGTGTCACCTTCAACAAGTTTCTTCTTGTATATCAACTTTTTCATTAGCTTAACATATCCTGGGATCTCTTGGATCGCCTCGAGCAACGGTATGTTTATCGATAGATTGCTAAGTTTTGCCATGAACTTCCTTAATTTGTCACCTTCCTCTTTTTTATGAAATCGTTGAGGGAATGGGAGAAGAACTTGGATTGTGGGTCTTGCTTCACTTTGTGGCTTTTTAATCTCAAACAATTCTTTGTCACTTTCATCGGTTTCCTTCTCATCATTTCCTTATTGACTTTGAGGTAACACCTTTTTTGCCTTCACTTTGGGCATTTTCTCAATCAAGTCTCTTTTATAGGATTCATCAAGGGTCTTTCCACTCCTTGTGACTATTGCAAGAACTTGGGAATCATTCTTTAGATTAGCAATCGTGTCACTAGGGAGTCCACCTCTAGGCCTAGCATTTAGTTGTATGGATATTTTCCCAACTTGAGACTCCAATTGCTTAATAGAGGCAGACTGAGACACCACGGTTTGGGAAAGTTGAGAAAAGTCACCTTTCAAGTCACGGACCATTTTGTCCATACCTTCCACTTTATTCAATATTCTTGCTAACATATCCTCGGTCTTAAATTTATAGGGGTCAATTTCACTTGACTCCTTGGCCTTAGATCGATCATGAGGGGGAACATAACGGTCATAATCACATTCTCTATCTTTCTAATATCTATCCCTCTCTCAGTCCATCCAACCTTGGTTCCCACCTTGCCTTTGATAGGTGGGGCGGAAACCCCCTGAGTAGTTAGCCAAATACCGGATTTCCTCATCCAACTTCTTTTCTTATTCATTATCTTCATAAGATTTAATGCTACATCATTTACCGCTTTCGTTGGTGCACCCATCACATGCTTTGTTAAGAGTTCAATTTGGGTCATTATTTTCGCTATGTTCTCCTTCTTTTCTTCATTCCTCTTTCTTTTTTCATTATCGACCATGGAAGTAGTAGAAGGGATCTTGGGAGCTTCGATTTCTTGGGTATGCCAAGCTCGATTTTGATTTAACACTTTTCCAATAAATAGAAAGGCCGCATGGTGGTGCAACGTCACTAGAGAACCATCCACCACATTATCCTTCACCATTTTATTTAATGGATCAAGGTCATGGTAAAAGATCTCGAGGAGCATCTTCTTTGGGACTTCATGATTTGGGAATTGATCTAGCTTACCATTAAACCTCTCCCAAGCTTTAAACAACAGCTCTCCATTTATTTGTCAAAAATTCACAATCTCATCTCGTTTTTGAAGCATTATTGATGATGGGAAATATCTATAAAAAACACAATAGTAAGCTTGTCCCAAGATGTAATTGAGTTGGGTAAAAGTAAGCGGATCCATAAAACCACCTCTCCCGTTAGTGAGAACGGGAAGAGGCGAAGTCAAATTTATTCTTAAGTAATGTGTGATATATTGAACAGCGCACGCACTTCCACAAAATTCTTCAAATGGACATTTGGATCCTCAAAGGCTTGACCCCTGTACAATCCTTTCATTTTCAACCTATGAAGCATGACACTAGTCACATGGAAGACCCAATTTCCATTAGTTGGTGGGATACGGATCGGACTTGTTTGTCCCGCTTCATTTAGTGGGCCCTCTCATTTAGAGGGGCAACAAAGGGACCCATATTGCTTGTACTATCACTCATTGCTCTGTTAACACTTTGACTATCTACAAAAGATCAAAAATGACAAATAAAGTCAATTACACCACCCCGGGTATTCCCTAAGTAAGAATCACACCGCATAAGTGAAATCTAAATTCCACTCCCCAGCAACGGTGCTATTTTGATATTACTCAACTCACTCCCATTATTAAGGGGTGAGGTGGTCATTGTCAATAACTCAACTATAGCTGGGTTCGAATCCACAAGGAGTGAATTATAAATTTCAAGTCCTATGGGTGATCTAATTAATAAAAGGTTACCCAAAATGATAATAAACAAGATATGTAAAATAAAATAGGGGGATTGGTTTGTAATGATTTTCGACTACCAATGAACGAATATGACACTTTTGATTTAAAATTAAGATTAGAGAGGATCTTGGGATTATGTCTACCTAAAGGTAAAACATGTGGGTTAATGATGGTTTAGCATTAAGCTTAGTTGTTGACCAAAGGATAGGCTAGGTCGAAAGTCATTGTAGTCAATCTTTCAATAAAACTACAACGATTTCACCCATTGGCTCTTTCGAGCACCTAACAAGTGTGCAACTCGTAATAACCCAAAACCTCAATTAAGCATCCTTATTTCTAGGATGATGCTCTTGACATGATTTACACTCCAAATACACTTTTTCTAAGATTGTAAAAGGTAGTAAACCACAGGCTCAATTTTCCACAATTAACTTGTCCCCCTATAACCCTCTTTCAAGGATGTTATAGGTTACCTTAAGTTCACCTCCATCCCTCTTTTAAGGATGATGAAGGGTTTTTAGAGTTTGGGGTTTTCACCCATCAAATCCATTTGGAGATTTGGGGTTTTCACCCATCAAATTCCAACTCATTAACCCAAGCAATGTGGAATCCATACTCAACAACTAAAAATCATGAAAACACAATAACGCCCACACACAATTATACTTTAGTTCAACATAATCCCAAGACTAAATTACTTAGATACTCATGAAGAAAGTAAAGAGAGATATACCATAAGGATTATCCAAAACATTCATTCTTCACAAAATTACTAAGAAATTTAGACTCCAAGAGTAGTTACACACTTTCCCAATTAGGGTTTCTTTCTTTCAATTCAAAAATATCTATGAGGTAAGTAATCTCCAAATAAGAAAGGGTTTTTGCCTATATATGATTTGGGATTCATCTATGCAATTTTACAAAATTGTCCTGGGTCACATTCCCGCTGAACTACGATCACGCAGGTTTGACCACGATCATGGCAATGTGACCGCAGTTGTGCTCCGTGATCGCATTATACTGACCATCTTGACTAACTGCAACCGTGGCCTGAGATCCGCGGTCATGGTAACTGAGGCTGAACTGCTCCAGGTCCCCAACTGCACTCCTTTTGCTTCTATTTGACCCCTTTTTAGCTCTGGTCCACATCTTTTCACCTTCTCAACTATATACTTGCAAAATATGGTTATTAGTGCATTTAAATCATGATGAAGTCTCATTTTCTTATACAAAGCATGGTAGTGTGAACAAATGTTTGGTAAAAATGAGTGGTAAAATCACCATTCATCAGAAAGCCTAAATGGAGATCAATTTTACAGAAACACCTAGCACCCTGAAGCTAATCAGAAAGATCATCAATCCTATGAAGATGGTACTTATTTTTTATGGTAACTTTATTCAGATGACGATAGTCTATACACATCTGAAGGGGTCCATCTTTCTTTGGCATAAAAATCAGAGGAGCTCCCCACGGAGAGATACTAGGATAAATGAACTCTTTATCAAGAAGATCTTTCAATTGATCCTTAGCTTCTTTAATTCAACCGGAGCCATTCTATAAGGAGGAATGGAAATAGGACGGGTATGCGGTAGAAGATCAATCCCAATGTTTATTTACCTATCGGGAGGAATTCCTGGAAGATCGTAGGAATACACTTCAGGAAATTCACTAACCACGGGGATAGATTGCAAAAAATTACTTTGAAAGTTAGAATCCTTAACTCAAACTAGATGATACATACACCCTTTTGAAATTAATTTCTAAGCTTTAAGATAAGAGATAAACCTCCATTTGGGTACTACGGAACTCCCCACCCATTTTAATATTGATTCATAAGAAAAGTGAAAATTGACCCTTCTGGGTCCTATAATATAGAGAGGCATAGCATGAATAAAGCCAATCCATCCCCTAGATGACATCGAACACCACCATATCCAACTTTATCAAATCTACCAATGTCTCTCTATGAAAGATAGACACCACACAACCCCTATAGATTTTTCTAGCAACTATAGAATCACCTACCGAAGTAGAAATAGAAAAGGGGTCGAAAATATTTTTAGGACCAAAACCAAAATGCACAGCCACATAAGGGGTCAAATAAAAAAGGGTAGAACCCAGATCAAGAAAACAATAAACATCACGAAAAAAGATTTATAACATCCCAGTAACCATATCTGCAGGTGCCATAGATTCCTGACGAATAAAAAGTACATAAAGATGTTTCGCCCAGTGCCGGTACCAGAAGTAATGCCCTTTGGCACAGAAGCTAAAGAAGTGACGACCAAAACTTTATTAGATCCAGTGGAAACCCTGGCTGAAGCACAATCTTGCTACATATGACCAAGTTTACAACAATTATAGCACCAATTTCACCCCTCCTCACAATATCCATGGTGAAACTTCCCAAAATAATAATAAAGAGGATAAGGTGGGGCTGACCGAGCTCCACTAGCCCGAGACTGGGCACCCTATGCCTTAGGACCACTGATAAACTAAAAATGATGATCACCAGAAGGCTTAGGATAAGGAGCATTGGAATTTGAATACTATCATGACCCAAAACAAGGCCTGGCCATGAAGGGAATCCCAAGTCCAATGAGAACCGAGGACCACCTCCTTCACCTAGATAAATGGATCATCATACACTAGAAATGGTTGAATTCTGAACATATAACAAGATAGAAAAGGTAATAAGCTCAAAGACATTCTATACTAATCCAAAAAATAATCTTGGTCAGGAAATTTCCCCGACTCTGACAATGGCAATGACAATTACAATGATAATGAAAATGTTAATGTAAAATCTTTAATTCTAGTCTATGGAAGGAGACCAATGGAATGATCAAGTCTTCGGAGAATAAAAGTTCACCACTTTACCTCAAACGACCAATGAATAAAGTTGATCCACCCAACACAGCTCATGACTAGTAAAAGTATCTCTGGTGTCTGCATTGCGTGGGGATACAGTGTCCGAAGATCATTAGTGGGTTGAGCACGAGTATATAACTCAGGCATAGGGGATAAAGTAATGCCAGGATCCATAATTCAAAATTCATTCAAAGTCAATGCACATAATCATATATATAAATAAACATGTCATGCCGGGAAAAGGGAATAAGGCTTAGCATGGAGTAAAACTTTATCTTGGACTATGTAACTTAACAGTCAAAAACAGGCACCCACAGGCTATATGGGCTCAGCTCCCCCTACTGAAAGGGCCCCAATGTATGTTAGTCGCATGAACTGGGGGTATCAAGGAAGACCAGGGAATGCCCCAACCCAACGTCAATCCAAGATACAAATATATCAATAGTGTGAACTGTGCACACAACCACCAAGACCAAACCTCATGTAGGCAAACAAAAGTTTCTAGTATAAGCCATCCAAGACCCATACCTTCACAGCTTAGCTACGTAGCCCCCATTAAGACCAAATTAAAATAAGTTTCACATAACCCATTTATTAGACAAGGAATCAACAGTTAAGGCACACCATGGGTATCGCCATACCCTTATACTTGCAAGCTTATCTTTATTCCATAACAATCGCATTATCATAAGGGAATGCCTCGACCCCTCTTGTTAATTAAATCAAACTTAGACAATAAGGCCTTCAAAGTCCATGTTCATTGTTTAGCGATTTATGCAATGCAATATCATTAGTGAGTAAGTCAAACCAAGTGACAATTTTTCAATTCAAAGCCAATTACACAAGCGGGTTGAGGGAACACAATTATTCAAAATCAATTTCAAGTTCAAAAACATCAATTAGGGGGAATACCTCGACCCTCATCCCAATTCCCACACCCATGCACCCCATTAGTTCAAAAAAATTCAATTCAAAGCATGAATAATTCATGAAACCCATGGGAAAACAATTTAAGAATCAACCATTCAAAAACCCTCAACTATATCAATACCCACATTCAATTCCCCACAATTAAACCATTTAAAACACATGACTTTCATAAAATAAGATTTGGGTACGAGTTACATGCCTGGAACTCCAAGATTTATGGATAAAAATCAACCCTTGATCCCCTAGATGACCAACTCCTTGGAACCCTAAGTATCTTGACCTTGGAGAATTTAAAGAGTTTACGAGAGTGCTTTGGGAGCTAAAGTTTTGAAAATAATTCCCCAAGGGTGTTTTATGGTTGTGGGTATTAAGTGGGTATAAAGGGAAATGTCCAAAGTACCCTTGATTAAAAAGCTGAAATTTGTCGCCAGTCACTATGGGTCATTATACAACTCATAAGGACTCACTACAGCTCATCACCACGAGTCGTAGAATGGACAGTAGCTGAGGGACCCCTTTATAGTAACCCTACGACTCAAACTCTATGACTTATTATGAAACCCCTATGACTCAGAGGGTTTAAGTCATAGACAAGAAAGAATTTTGGGGCATCACACTAGTTTGGCTATGGGTGAGGCCACACGACTCATTTTAAGTCTTTACGACTCGTATCCCCTATTTGTAGTCACAACAGAAACTAAAAGCCAAAATACTGGACAGGCTACGATTTGCTCCTTAAGACCCATAATGACCCGTGATGACTCGTAGAGAAGGTTTTCATCTAAGCAGTAAGACTAGAAGCTTAAAAATTTTCAAGTACCAAAATTTAGGGTGTTTCATTCTCCCCCCTTAGGATGATTCATCCTCGAATGAAGAGACAAGGTATCCCTTATCACTATTTAACACATAATACAACCATACTTACCTTTAACAAAGATAGAAAACAAAGATGTTAAGGAATACACATACCTCAAGCACAATTATCCGAAGTGGGAAACAAGAATGGGTAGTTGGAATTCATGTCCTCTTTGTCTTCCCAAGTAGTGTCCTCAAACTTTTAGTTTCTCCATAGAAAATTCACCAAAGCCACCTCCTTTGTCCGCAACCAACGAACTTGCCGATCCAAGACCTCAATCAGGATCTTCTCATACGATGAGGAGTCTAAAACACCAATACTTTCCAAGGAAACCACCAAGGAAGGATCACCCACGCACTTCCTCAACATCGAAACTTGAAAAATTGGGTTAATGGAACCCAAATAAGGAGGTAACTCTAACTTATAAGCCACATTACCCACTCTCTTCAAAATCAAATGCAGACCTGCATAACGGGGACTGAGTTTCCCCTTCTTTCCAAATTGCATCACTCCCTTCATGGGAGACACCTTCAAGAACACCCAATTACCCACTTAAAATTCCAACTCACTTAGCCACACGTCTGCATAAGACTTTTGGTGACTTTGGGCGGTCTTAAGCCTATCCAGAATCACCTTCACCTTCTTCATAGCCTGATGAACCAAATCAGCACTGAACAACCCATCCTTGTTAACCTAAAACCACCCAATAGGAGAACGACATCATCTATCATACAAAGCCTTAAATGAAGTTATCCCGATGCTATAGTGATAACTATTATTATAAGTGAACTCGATGAGAGGTAAATGATCAACCCAACTACCAACAAAGTCGATCACATAAGCCTGAAGTATATCCTCTGACATTTGAATAGTTGTCTCTGCTTGTCCATCTGCTTAGGGTGGAAAGTGGTGTTAAGGCTCACCTTAGTTTCCAAACCTCTCTGGAAAAAATGCCAGAAGTGGGACGATAACTACATACTGCAATTAGTTATAATAGAAATAGGTGCACCATGCAACATGATGATTTCCTGAATGAGCAACCTTGCGTAATCCTCTGCCAAATAATTGGTAGTCACTGGAAAAAAATGAGCAAACTTAGTCATCCTATCAACAATGACCCAAATTGAATAAAACTAATGGCAAGATCGCAAAATACCAATAACAAAATTCATATTAATCACTCCCCATTTCCACACGGGTAACTCAATTTCTTAAAATAATCCACCAGGTCTCAAGTGCTCTACCTTCACTAGTTGACAAACCATACACTTAGCTACAAAATTGCCCATATTTGGATTTATGTTATTCCACCAATAGGTCTCTTTTAAGTCATGGTACATCTTTGTTGAACCAGAATGAATAGTCTACCTTGACTCATGAGCCTCAGTCAAGATCCTCTTACGTAACCCATCAACATCAGGAACACACAATCTACCTTGGTACCTCAGGATACAATCTCTACCAATCCCAAAAGCCATTACTTTTTAATGACCAACATCATCCTTGATCCGCATCAAAATAGGATCCAAAACCTATTTCTCTTTCAAATCAATACCAAGAGATGACTTCACCACCTCATGCATAATCATACCTTCATCCTCAAAGTCCAAGAGACATACCCAAAGATTATCCAAACGGTAAATATCCTTTACCAAACCTTGCCTCTCCTCATCAATATACGATAAGCTCCCCAAGGATAACCTACTAAGAGAATCAACAACTATGTTAGATTTACTTAGGTGATAATGGAGACACATGTCATAATCTTTGAGAAACTCAAGCCGTTTTCTTTACCTAAGATTCAACTCCTTCTGGGTGTCACATATTGCAAACTCTTATGGTCAAAGAAGATGTCAACATAACCCTAATATAGGTAATAGCGCTAAATCTTCAATGCAAAGACTACCTCCAACAACTCCAAGTCATGAGTCAAATAGTTCTTGTCATGCACCTTCAGCTGCCTAGAAGAATATGCTATCACTTTACCAAGCTGAATTAACACACAAACAAGTCCTACACGGGATGCATCACGATAAATCACGAAGCCATCAGTACCCTGGGGCAAGGTCAAAATAGGAGAAGAAGTTAACTTATCCTTCAACCTCTCAAAATTACCCTCACAAGCACCGGACCATAGAAACTTTACCGTCTTCTGAATCAGTCTAGTCAACGGAGCAGCAATCGAAGAGAAACTCTCAAAATACCTCCTATAATATCCGGTGAAGCCCATAAAGCTCCAAATATAGATTGGAGTCATGGGTCTAATCCACTTCTTAACTACCATAACTTTTTGTACATCTTATATGATCCCCTCACTAGAAACAACATGACCCCAAAAAGTAATACCATTCAACCAGAACTCACACTTAGAAAATTTAGCATACAACTGTTAACCCTTAAGAATTTGCAACACTCTACAAACATAATCAGTATGATCTACCTCACTCTTTGAATATACTAGAATATCATCAATAAACACAATAACAAATAATTCAAGAAACTGATAAAATACATAGTTCATCAGATCTATAAATACCACCAGGGAAATAGTCAAACCAAAGGACATGACCAAGAACTCATAATGTCCAAGGACCCTCTAAGTTAGAATCTTTAACCCAGGCCAAATGATAAAAACACCCCTTGGAAATCAATTTTTTGGCTCTAAGACATGAATGAATCTTTACTTAGGCACTAGGGAACTCCCCTCCCACTCAACCACTGTCTCATTCGAGAATTGGAAAGTGACCTTTTGGGTTAAAAAATTAAGAGATGCATAGCATGAGTGCAACCAATCCATCCCCAAAATCATATCAAAATCTACCATGTCCAACTCTATCAGATGTACTAGCATCTCTCTATCACAGATAGATACCACACAACCCTTATTGACTCTTTTAGCCATAATATACTCACCCATCAAGGTGGACACAGAAAAAGGATTAGGAATATACTTAGGACCAAAACCAAAATGAATAGCCACATATAGGGTCACATAAAAAAGGGTAGACCCAGGATCAAGCAGATAACATACATCATGAGAGAAAATTTTTAGCATACCATTAACAACATCTGGAGATGCCTTTGATTCCTAATAGGTGGAAAGAGCTTACGGGTGATTTCGACCAGTGCCTGAGCCAGAAGTAGCACCCTTTGGTGAAGAAGATAAAGAAGCAATAACCAAGACCTAATTATCCCTTGTAGTAGCATCGCCAGAAGGACAGTTCCTCTAAATATGGCAAGGCTTGTCATATCTGAAACACTTATTCCTTCTCATATCATATAAGACATGATGCAACTATCCATAAAATCTATAAGGAGGATGGGATAGAGCAGACTAGGCCCTACTGGCTTGAGATTAGGCACCTTGTGCCTTACACCTATTGTTTCTCTAAAAATAGTAATCAACAAATAACTTAGGATATGGATCACTAGCCATGGAATACAAACCATAATTCACCCACTTCTTCTTAGACCAATGTCTGCCATCTTTTCCTCTATTCTACTAACCTCTACTCTACTAAGAGTATCAAGATCTCTTACTTTTCCTCTCCCTTATATCGGTTTATTTCTTCTGCCCATCTTTCACATATTGCATATACACCACAAGCCTCAAAATATCCATATCACTATTTAGTAAGGTGGCCTTGCACTCCACCACCAAGTATCGAAACAAGCCCAAAGCAAACTTTCTCATCTTAGCCCTGATGCTAGACACTAGCTCAGGAGCATAGCGGAACAACCGATGAAATTTTAGGGCATACTCTTTCACTATTATCTGACCCTATTTCAGATTCACAAACTCCTCAGATTTTGTCTCCCTACACTCTTGAGGAAAGAAGATATCAAGAAAGACACCCAAAAACTAATCCCATAAAGTAAACTCAGCATCATCACCCCTAGACTGATACCACTTCTCGTACCATAAATATGCCACATCCTTTAACTGATATGTCACGAACTCCACACCCTCCATATCTATAGAACGCATTACATAAAAAATCTTCTTCGTCTCATCTACGAACCCTTGAGGATCTTCCTCAACCTTAGAGCCAGTAAAGGTAAGAGGATTCAACCTAATAAACTAGCTAACTCTAGTGACCATAGTAGAACCCACAGCTGGACCCAACTGACGTAACTGAGATATCACCAACTGGGATAACAAATAAATAGAATGACAAAACTCTATATTAATAATATCTTTTGGACGTGACTGAGAAGGGATGAAGGATCAGTTGGGATCGATGGAACTCTACAAGAGAAATTAAAAGCAGCGACCCTAGACCAGGTCTGAACTCTATGAGTAGGAAGAGTTCCATCCACATTGTACTTAAGTGGGACAGAAAAGTTTCCACTAGAATCAAATTTTCTAGGAGGCATGATCTAAAAGGCGACAAATGAGAATTAGAGAAGATTTCAATACCCTAGACATTATAGCCCAAAAGTAGATCACATGAAAGAAAAACATTCCTAAATGCCTCATAGCCTCTCCCTTATAAGTGTGGTGCGCTACACACCTATAAAAGAGACTCTACTTAACATTGCTTTATGGATACTCAAAGACACCAAACTAGGCTCTGATACCAACTTTTTCATAATCCAAACAAAGGTCTAGCTATGAAGAGCATCCCAAGTCCAACAAAGACTGAGGAACATCCCTTTTACCTAGCTAAATGGATCATCATACACTAGCAACGGCTGAATTTAGAACATATAACCAGATAGCAAAGGTAATAAACTCAAAGACATTTACGGATGTCACACATCAATACCCAATACACAGTAATATCCACACAGCCTCTACTAATCCAAAAATAATATAGGTTGGGACATTCCCCCGACTCTGACAATGGATATGACAAGGACAATGATAATGAAAATATTAATGTAACTATTTAATTCTAGTCTATGGAAGGAGACCGATGGTGTGCTATAGGAATATAGCACTTACAATGCTTAAACTATGAGAATATGTATGTACTTAAGGCTATGTTGTTGGATTTGATGTGTTTTGAGGAGTGTTTTGTAGGAAATTAGGTTTTGGGATGCTAAATTCAAGAAGAACTATGAATTTCTATTTCTACCCTGGTGGGACTCTATGGTTGCTAGAAGAGTCTATGGGGGTTGTGTGGTATCTGTTTGTGGTAGAGGAACTTTGGTAGATCTAATAGAGTTATACATGGTTGATTTTGATGTAATATTGGGGATGCACTAGATGCATTCGAGCTATGCCTTCTTAGATTGTCGAAATCGTAAGGTCATGTTTAAATTCCCTAATGAGTCGGTCATTGAGTGGGAAAAGGGTTCTATAGTGCCTAAGGAAAGATTTATATTGTATCTTAGAGCTCGAAAATTGATTTCCAAGGGATGTCTATATCATTTGGTCTGGGTTAAATATTTAAACTTGGAGGGTCCTTCCTTACAATCCATTCTCGTGTTTAATGAATTTCTCAAGGTTTGTCCTAACAATCTTTCTGGTACCCCTCCCGATAGGGAGATTGATTTTGTGATTGACCTTATTTCGGAAACCTGTCCTATTTCCATCCCCCCATATAGAATAGCTCCAGCTGAGTTGAAAGAGCTTAAGGAATAGTTGAAAGACCTCCTTGACAAGGGTTTTATCCGTCCTAGTGTGTCTCTGTGAGGTGCTCCTATGTTGTTCGTGCGTAAGAAGGATGGTTGCCTTCGGATGTGCATCGATTACCTCCAATTGAATAAGGTTACGGTAAAGAATAAGTATCATCATCCTCGGATTGATGATTTTTTCAACCAGCTTCAGGATGCTAGATGTTTCTTTAAGATTGATCCTAGTCTGGTGATCATCAGTTAAATATTAAGGAGGTGTATATCCCTAAGACTACTTTCTAAAGCCGATATGGTCATTATGAGTTCTTAGTCATGTCTTTTAGTTTGACTAATGCCCAGGCGGCATTCATGGACTTAATGAATAGGTTTTTCCATTAATTTTTGGATTTTTTTGTCATCATGTTTATAGATGATATTTTGGTGTACTCTAAAAGTGAGGCGGATCACGCCGACCATCTTTGTATCGTGTTACAAACCTTAAAAGATCAGCATTTATAAGTTAAGTTTTTGAAGTGTGAGTTCTGATTGAAAGCTCATGAGAGGAATTATCTGATTCATGGCTTGGATTTGTTGGCCATGGTGTTCACATTGAAGATTTGGCGCTACTATTTCTATGGGGTCCATGTAGAAATCTTTTCTAATCATAAGAGCCTCCAATATGTGTTCACCTAAAATAAGCTAAATCTCAGGCAACGGATATGGCTTGAGTTGCTAAAAGACTACGACATGAGTCTCCATTACCACCTAGGTAAAGCTAATATGGTTGTTGATGCTCTTAGCAGGTTATCCATGGGGAGTCTAGCTCATGTAGATAAGGATAAGCGGGAATTGGTGAAAGATATTCACCGTTTGTCTAACCTTGAAGTTCATCTCTTGGACTCTGAGAACGGGGGTGTGCTTGAGCAAAAGTTGGTGCAGTTCTCTCTTGGTACTGAAATAAAGGAGAAGCAAGTATCGGCTCCTGTTTTAATGAAGATTAAGGGAAATGTGGTACAACAAAAGGTTGTAGCTTTTGAAATTAGTGGCGACGGTATCTTGAGGTATCAAGGCATACTATGTGTTCCCGATGTAGATGGGTTGCGAGAGAGGATCATGGATGAGGCTCATGAATCTCTTTATATCATTCATCCTGGTTCGACAAAGATGTATCATGATCTTAAAGAAATTTATTAGTGGAACAATATGAAGAGAGATGTGGCCATTTTTGTGGCTAAATGCATGGTGTGTCAACAAGTGAAGGTTGACCACTTACGGCTCGAAATATTGTATCAAGAAATTGAGTTGCCCATGAGAAAATGGGAAGTGATTAACATGGATTTCGTTACCGATCTTCCTCGGTCTTTGAATTAATTTGATTTGATTTGGGTCATCATGGATATGATGACTAAGTCTGCTCACTTATTTCCAGTGAGGACTAATTATTCGGCAGAGGATTCTGCAAAGTTATTCCTCTAGAAGATTGTAAAGTTGCATGGCGTGCCTGTTTCTATCATGCCAGATTGTGGCACTCAGTTCTCATCGTATTTTTGGCATTTGTTTCATAGAGGTTTGGGAACTAAGGTGAGCCTTAGTACTACTTTCCATCTGCAGTCAAGATAGACTTAAAGCCGACAAACGTCGCCAAAAGTCCTACGCGGATGTGAGGCAAAAGGAGTTGGATCTTAGTGTTGGTGATTGGGTGTTATTAAAGGTATCTCCCATGAAGAGAGTGATGCATTTTGGTAAGAAGGGGAAGCTCAGGCCCCGATATATTGGTCGATACTTGTTGTTGAATAGGGTTGGTAATGTTGCGTATGAATTGGAGTTGCCCTCTAGTTTGAGCTCCATTTATTTGGTGTTTTATGTTACGATGCTAATAAAATACGTGGGTGATCTTTCGATGGTTGGTCCTTTGGAGGAGATAGGTATTTTGGGTTCCTTATCTTATGGGGAAGTCTCGATTAAAATTTTGGATCGGCAAGTTCATCGATTGTGGATGAAGGACGTAGCTTCAGTAAAAGTTCTATAGAGGAACCACAAGGTTGAGAAGGCTACTTGGGAAGCTGAATAGGACATGAAGTCCAAGTATTCATTCTTGTTTTCCACCCCGAATAATCGTGCTTAAGGTATATGTATTCCTTGACATCTTTATTTTCTAACTTTGTTAAAGGAAAGAGTGATTTCCTTAGCATCTTTGTTTTCTGTCTTTTTTAAAGGTAAGAGTAGAGGTACGTAGAGTCAATTCATGCTAATAAATACCTTGTCCCACCATTCGAGGAAGAATGATCCTAGTGGGGGAGAATTGAAACACCCTGGATTTTGGCCCTTGAAAATTCCTTGACCTTTGAGCTTACTGCCCTTGTTACGACTCACCTTAGGAATCGTAGCATGTCCTAACGAGTCATTGGGATGAGTCGTAACAAAACCAGTAAGTTTGTGGCTAGATTTTGCTATAAGTACGAGTGGCTCACTAAGAGTCTTAACGATATGTTACGAGTTGTGAGGTGTAATCGTAGGATATCTGGTGTAAGTCCCAATTGGGGTTCTGTGTTGACTACAACTGGACCATACGAGTCATAGGGTCCTATTATGATTACTATGGCTGAGTCTTAAGGTCAGCAGTGTATGTTGCCTTGGTGGTACTGCCTTGGTTATGACTCGTATTGACGAGTCATAAGGAGTGGCTACGAGTCAAGGGTTGACTCGTAGTCAAAGACGACCCTTTTTCAGCTTTTAAGTTAAGGGCATTCTAGATATTTCCCCTCTTACCCAGCTTGAAACCCACGTCTTATAACCCCTTTAGGGTATCATTATCCCTCATAAACACATTAAAGTAACTTCTTAACACTCTCGAATTCCTCAAGGTCAAGAACACTTGGGATTTTCAAGAGGTTGATCAATTAGGGATTTCTAGGGTGATTTCTCTCCATATATCTTACTATTTTAGGCATGTGAATCTTTCCTCATTGTTAATTTGTTAAAAATCATATGTCTTAAAGTGTTATTCACATGGAATTATTTTGGTTTTGTAAACAAGGATTGTGGGTTTTGAATTCTTATTGTTGAATAATGTTTTTCTATGATTTAATTTTATTCAGAGAGCTTAGGTTTCCATCTCACTTTGGAAACCCTACTCATCTTATATAAGTATTATGGGTCGGGTAAGAAGAGTTTTGGGCCGGTTCATTTGCTATGTAGATTGGTCAATTTTTTATTTGGACCATTTGTGAATTTTGTAGATCTTGTAATGTGGATCATCATGATTTAAATTATTAATAAAATCACAAATTAAACCAAAAAAAATTATGATTATTCTTGTTTTAAATATGATTTTGAACTTGTGGGTGCATGGGTATGGTGGATGAATTAAGGAATTGTGATTTTCTCAAAATTGTGATATTTGAAATGGTTATGACCCCAACCCATAGTGTGAAATTGGTTTTGAGTTATGAGAAAGGAGGGAATTTGTAAAATTGAACTAGTCTTAAGCTATTGCATGATATAAAAAGCTATTTGAAACACAATGGTCTGATTTAATGAACAAAGGGAGTCGGTGTCCCCCACCTTGTATTAATAAACAAAGGGAGTTGTTTTCTCCAAGTTAATGGAAATTATTTTGGCATGTTGTTGTTACCTTGTAAGTGTAGTTGGTATGACGATACCAATAATGTATGCCTTAATGTGGAATGTGGTTCATGAATGGGATTGTGTGATAAATATTTTAACTGCGCTATAAATAGGGTTGTGTAGCTGAGTCATAAAAGTGGAGGTCCGAGTGACAAAAACTGGAAATCGCGTTTGCCGACCCAGGGGACAAAGTGACCAAGGAGGTTCAAGTCCCCCTTATTATTATTTCATGATGATGGAGGTTCAAGTCCCCCGTAAATCATTACATGATAGGCTGCTTAAGTCACTTTAGTATATGTTGGGAGGTTCGAGTCCTCTGTATGGATATATATGAGACTATTCTTCAATTTATGCAGCTACATGCACTGGAGCCTGACCACGGGGTGAGAGATAGGGCCTATATAGCTCATGGGTACTATTATATGACGGTTGAGCTACACAATCCAGATTAAGGTTTTAAAGTGCATGCTAAACCTTGTTCCCGATCCCGTCATGATATGTATATATGTATTTGCATATGATTATTGTGCAATAGTTAACTTAATTTGAATTGACGGGATTATTTTATTTTTATCCCTGAGTTAAATGCTAGCGTTCACCCATCTAACTATTTTCAGACGTTGTATCCCCACTTGATACTTGAATTGGCCATACTTCTACTTCTCCTGCTCAGTGGTCATGGATTGATCGAGAGTCAACTTGAAGTGGTGAGCTTCCATGGTTCGGAAGGCTCCATTTCAGTACTATGTATTTTTTTGTTATAAGACTGTCAGATGCTATTTTTGGCTATAGTCAAGGGCATGTCCCGACACTTTATTGATATTCAATTTTGGTTCACTATTTAGAAGGCTTTTTCTAGAGTATTGTGGTTATTGGGCGGTGTTGGTCGATCGTTTAGCCGGTTGTCGGTGGTTGGTTATGGACATGCATTAAACTTTCCTAAGTTATTGCATATTATCTTGTGTTATATGTTCGGAATTCATCCGACATGGGTGGCCAAAGGGACCCTTTTGATAAGAAATGTGAAATAAAAAAAAAAAAAAATATCCCTCATTGGGAATGAAATTATTCTCCATGTCCCCCTTTCACTAAAATGGAGAGATGAATTGATATATTTATTAAATTCGTCGAGACTGACGAAATCGGCAGAAAGAGATGGGTCTGATACTGGAATCCGCCCAAAAGTCCTGACTTTTTCAGAGCAGGGCTTCGACCCGTAGTGTAAGGTGGTCTATGGTTTGGGGTGTTGGGGTGGGTCTCCGATCCTTGTTGGAATTGAGATACCCATGACGACAAGGCCCTGGTTAGGTTCATGTAAGAAAATCCTCCAAGAAATTTTAGAGCCATTCAACTTCTTCACTGGCTTTTTCTAATATGATAAATTTAGATTCCATTGTAGAAAGACATGTTTTGTTGGATTATTTCCAAGATACTGCTCCTCCACCTAAAGTAAACACATATCCACTCGTGAATTTTACTTTATTCAAGCCGGTGATCTAATTTCCATCACTATATTCTTCAATTATCATTGGATATTTGTTACAATGCAAAGCATAGTCTTGAATATATTTTAGATATCCCAAAACTCTTTTCAGTGCCACTAAGGAGTTTGATAGGGATTCTCGTATACCGACTCAATTTACTAGTAGCTCATACTATGTCTGATTGTGCACAATTCATGATGTACATCAAACTTCTCAACTCTCTTGCATAGTCCAACTGTGAGTCACTTTCACCTTCATTCATTTGAAGTGCAAAGCTCATGTTTAATGGAGTCTTGGCAATATTGAAATCCAAATACTTGAATCTGTCAAGTACCTTTTCAATGTAATGAGACTGTGACAATGCTAACCCTTATGGAGTTCTATGAATTTTTATTCCTAAGATCACATCTGCAACTCTAAGGTCTTTCATATCAAACTTGCTCTCAAGCATTCATTTCATAGCATTTATGTTAGAAATGTCATTACTTATGTGAGACCCCGTAAAATTTCTACTATTTTAGTTTTGACCCTCCTGCATGCGTGTTGTTCATTTTTGACTTGAATTATGTTAAGGGATGTTAAAAGGATGTTTTGAAAAATTTTGAAATTTTCAAAAGAGGTTTAGGGCTATTTTGGAACTCTGAGGCAATGTGTCTCCACGATAGTGATGTGCCATGGAGGTTAACCTCCGCGATAAAGGTGTGGCACGGAGGCTAACCTCCGCAATAAGGGCATACCACACCGCTATATTAAATTCATCCAGTTCTGTTTTTCACTTGGGGTAAGGGGTTTTGGTCTTTTTACCCCTTGTACAACTTTTAAATACTCAATTGGCTTTTTTCCTTCAGTTATCAAAGAACAAACACCATCCTTTTTCTCTCTAACTCTAAACCCAAGAAAGATCAAAGAATTTACAGAGGATTCACCATTCAAGCTCCAAACTTTGAATTCTCTTCAAATGTTCTATATTTCAGGCATGTTGCTCATCTCTAACTTGTATTTTGAATTTATGGCGTCTATTTAATTGATATTCATGTGTTTTAATTGATGGGTTTGAAAATGGATTAAGGGGTTTTGATTATTATTACGTGAATTATTTTTTCCCATGGTTTAAATGGATTCTTCATGCTGTAATTTATGATATTGGGACTGAATCGGTGCATTGTTTTAATGGTTGGAATGGGGGACATGAATTTCTCCAAATTGGATGAATTTTGACTTGATAATGGCATTAACCTCAACCCACTTTGTAAACTTGATTTTGAATATGGATAATTGTATGATTTAACTTATCTTTTGAACCCATTTCATTGCATTAAAGGATAAATAGACAAATATGGTTTTTGGATGGCCTTAGTGGCCATGGTTTTGGAATTTAAATAGAACTTGGGAGTCTAATGGTAACAAGGATTGATTTGGCAAAATTATTTAAGCTTGCAAGTATATTGGTATGACGATATCATATTGGTAAATGCCTTAATAAATTAATCATGGGTTAATGGTTGGTTTATGTGCATCTATTTTAATTTGGGCTTAAAGAAAATTGTGTAGCTCCCCAGAAGGTGTAGGTCCCGGGAGGATCAACACTGAAAACCACATTTACCGGTGTTAGGGGTCCATGTGACCGTTTGCGTGGTGAATATATAAAAATATTAATCACCATTTTAAAGGTGATAAAATTAAATAAAGATTTACAAGAAAAAATTCTTGAAAAAATTATAGATCATTTTTTCCAAGAACAATGGTCTATTCATGACTATTCATATGTGGATAGTGATGATGATCCATACTATTGGTATGATGATTGTTATTTCACTGATTAAGTGAATAAAAATTCTGCATTCTCACCCTGTTTGTGAACAGCCTCATTTAAGCTCGCAAGTATATTGGTATGACGATACCATGTTGGTAAATGCCTTAATAAATGAATCATGGGTTAATGGTTGGTTTATGTGCAACTATTTTAATTTGGGCTTAAAGAAAATTGTGTAGCTCTCCGGAAGATGTAGTTTTCGGGGGGATCATCACTGAAAATCATATTTGCCGATGTTAGGGGTCCATGTGACCGTGTTTGTGGTGCATGTATATATATATAAAGGGAGAGAGAGAAAGAGAGAGAGAGAGAGAGAGAGAGAGATATTGGGAGGGATATAGCCTTGATTTCTTTAGCCTTTACTTAATTTTTCCTTGGTTCGTGCAGTTAACATGCACTGGAGCCCTTCCAGCAGGGAAAGCTGGACCTATATAGCCCATGGGTGCCTTTAGGATGGAGCAAGCTATACAATTCAGGCTAATGGTTACTCGCATGTTCATGACCCTTCTCCCTATCCCGGCATCTTATATATATGTATATGAATGTGGTGCATATGGTTTATAACTAAATTTTGATAATTTCAATATTTTATCCCTATTTTCTGAGTTACATGTCAGTGCTCTCCTAACTGACCATCCCTGGACACTACATCATTTCATGATGTAGGATCCGACGAATTTTTTGTTACTCATGTGCAGCGTTAGGTGATTCGGTATTTCTTGTGGATCTACTATGAAATATTGAGCCTTCATCTTTCGGAAGGCCCTGTCATTTCACTAGTTTATTTATGGTCTTAATATTTCATTTCGAATACTTTTTGTCATAATTGGAGGCATGTCCAGACTTAGTTGGTATTCTGGTTCAGAGCCTTTGGTGGACAAGTATGGGTTGGTTGTTTATTTGAATTCTTAGAATTGTCATTTGACTTATCTATCCTTATTATTAATTTGGTTGGATTTCGTTATTTATTTTTAATATGCTCTAGAGATATGGCTAAGGGGGTGGTATCTGGCCCTTGGTGGGTTTGAGATACCCGTCACGATCAGGACCGAGTTCGGGGCGTGATAACTTATGATCAACATATCATCCACATACAAACAAATAATGACTTTGTGATTTGGAATGTCTTTAATGTAAACACATTTATCACATTCGTTTATCTTGAAGTCGTTTACCAACATGGTTTGGTCAAACTTTACATGCCACTGTTTTGGTGCTTATTTTAGTCCATAAAGTGACTCACTAAGTTTGCATACTTTTCTTTATTTAACAGGATCCACAAAATCCTTGGGTTGTTTCATGTATATTTCTTCCTCCAATTCTCCATTTAAAAATGTTGTTTTCACATTCATTTGATGAATTTCAAGATCATATATCGTCGATAATGCAACTGACATCCGAATGGACGTTATCCTTGTTACTAGCGAGTATGTGTCAAAATAATCAAGGCTTTATTTTTGTCTAAAGCCTTTCACAAAAATTCCTGCCTTGTATTTGTCGATAGTACCATCAGCTTTCATTTTCCTTTTGAAGATCATTTAGAACCTAAAGGTTTATTTCTTGGAGGAAGATCAACCAATTTCTAAGTATGGTTGCTTAAGATTAAATTAATCTCACTGTTTACTCCCTCTTTCAAAAAGATGAGTTTGAAGGCGGTATCGTTGTCTTAAACATTTGAGGCTCATGTTCAAGAAGAAATGTTACCAAATCTGAGCCAAAGGAAATTGACATTCTTTGACATATACTATGCCTTGTATTCTCTTCATTAAGTACATTCTCCTTTGATTCATCCCAAGGTCATTTAGACCCTCCACTATACAACTCATGCTCAGATTTATACGGATAAATATGTTCAAAAAAAATCAGTATTATCTGATTTAATTACCGTATTTTAATGAATATCCAGATGTTCAGACTTATGAGCCAAAATCGACATGCTTTACTGTTTGTGGCATATCCGATGAACAAACACTCCACAGTCTTAAGCCCTATTTTTACCCTTTTAGGCATAGGAACTTGGTATTTAGATAGACACTCCCATACTATGAAATATTTTAAGTTGGCTTTTCTTCCTTTCCATTTTTCATATGAAATAGAGTGTGTCTTTTTATGGGCACTCTATGAGTATTTGATTTGATGTTAGGATAGTTTCCCCCATAAATTTTGTGTGAAACCTGAACTTATAAGTAAGGCATTCATCATTTTCTTTAATGTTTGATTTTTCATTTTTGCAATCCCATTTTATTGAGGTGAATGTAAGCAGTAGTTTGATGGACAATTCTATTTTCTAAACATATCTTCACAAAAAAAGATTCATACTCTCCACCCATATCATTTCTTATCATTTTGATCTTTTTATCTAATTGATTTTCAACTTCAGTTTTATATTGCCTAAACATCTTTATTACTTCATCCTTATCATTTAGCAAATAAACATAAAGAATCTAGTCCAATCGTCAATAAAAGTTAAGAAATACATGTTCCCACCATGAGATGATGTTAAGTTCATATCACAAATGTATGTATAGATTAAGTCTAAGGGGTTGAAATTTCTTTCAACAGACTTATACGGAGGCTTAGCATACTTGAATTTCACACATGTTTGACACTTCCATTTATTGCTCTCAAAGTTAGGTAAAACTTCTAAATTGATCAATTTTTACAAGGTTTTGTAATTGACATATCCTAAACGTTCATGCCACAATTCATTTGACTCAAGTAAGTAACAAGAAATAAAACTTTTATTAATTTCAACATTCATTACATTGATTGAAAAAGACCATCAGTGAGGTAACATTTACCTACATACACTTCTGTTTTACTAATTATAACTTTGTTAGAAACAAATACACATTTAAACCCATTCTTAGTCATAAGTGAAGTACAAACCAAGTTCTTTTGCAACTCTGGAACATGAAGGACGTTGTTGAATGTCACCACCTTGCTTGATGTCATCTTCAAGCAAATTTTGTCGGTTCCTTCAACTTTTAACTTAGCAGAGTTAGCCATAAATATCTTCTCATAGCTTAAGCTAAAGCGTACAATGCAAATAACTCCTTGTTGGGTCATACGTAGTGGGTGACACCTGAATTAGTCCACCACTCTCTAGAATTTCCAACAAAGTTGTATTCTGAAAGCATAGTGCATAGATCGTCCATGTCATCTTTGGATTCAGCTATGTTGGCATGATCATTTTTCTTGCCCTTTTTGGGAGCCTGACAATCTTTTAACTTGTGGCCAACTTTGCCACAGTTAAAGCAATTTCTTTTGAATTTATTCTTAGGAGGATTGCTTTGTGTACCTAACGCTTTTTTTTCTTTGATTTATTAGGATCATCCTCCACAATATTCACTCCACTTATTACGAAATTCCCTCTAGTCCTCTTCTCAGTTGCTTTGATGTCTTTTTCAATCTGTAATCTCACGATGAGATCTTCAACAAACATCTATTTTCTCTTGTGCTTCAAGTAGTTTTTGAAGTTTTTTCACAAATGTGGTAACTTCTCTATTATAGCAGCTACTTGGAAGGCTTCGCTCACAACCAACCGTACATCAAAGGTTATGTGATTATTAAGAATAAAACTAATATGATCAATAAAGATAATAACTAAGTTTACACCTTCCACTAGGATATCATGAATAATGACTTGCAGTTCTTCAACTTGGACGACGACAGTTTTATTGTCTACCATTTTAAAGTCCAGAATCTTGCAATAATGAATTTCTCTATTCCTACATCTTCTGTTTTATATTTCTTTTCCAAAGCATCCCATAGTTCTTTAGAGGTTTTCTTGTTGTTGTCGCATTGTACAGATCATCTTGAAGGCCACTCAATATGTAGTTCTTATGCAAGAAATTCTAGTACTTCCAAGCTTCAATTACTATAAAGCATTTCTTTTTCAGTATTTCCTCTGGCAACTCTGTTACACTTTTTGTGATGAATCTTTGAAGACTTAATGTAGTCAAGTAAAAGAACATCTTTTGTTGCTACCTTTTAAAATCTACACCAAAAAAAAATTAGATTTTCCCGCTGGTACCATAGCGAGTGCAGCACTTGAACGGCTTGAAGTAGCAATATTTATTGCTGCGACATTTGTCATTCCATCAGTAATTTAATTTTCAACAATTTTTTTTCATCACAAAGAGGCAACCAACTTAGTATGTCAAAATACTAACTATAAATATTAAAACTTCAAATAACTTATTTCTAATTTAACGATGAAGTTTTTATGTTCTTCTAATCGTCAACTGGATGAACATTAACTCGTGGTGAAATTTTTATATCTTCAAAACACTATTAAGTTCAAATAGAGTAGAAAGGAAAAGAGCTTTAATATCCAAAAACTCAATAATATCGATTATAACATAAATTCCTTAAGATTGTTAGTTTTCGGGTACAAAATTTATATTTTAACAATATGAACTTCAACACTAAGTTCAATAACAACAAAGAAGTTCCAACAACTTCAAACACAAGTTCAAATGAATTATCAAAACAACTACCAAAATGAAGTTTCTACTATTTTCTAGAAAAACTGTAAAACCAACTTAAAGAAAGCAAAATGAAGACAGAAAAGTGATAGAATCAAGTCCACCGAATTCATAGTGTATCCTTAAAAAATTTATTCCCCTCAAGTACCCAAGGTTAATGGAATATATCCTCTTCGGATAAAATGATCTACTTCAAAAAATAGTGGTACCTCAAATTTTCTGAACTACGAATTCATCAACAGTTTGAAGATCACCCTTAAGATTTTCATAAGAAGAAGATATTTTTCAACTCAAATTTTTGTATCTTTACATGAGGAAAAGGTCAGGTTTTTATATCCAAAATATGGTGCTTCAGAAAGGAAGCAATGGTTCACAAAATAATGCATTATTTTTTAAACAACGCCCATCTGCACTGCATTTGTCCTAGAGATACGCTCCATCTGCGTACGCAGGTAGTGTTTGGCACAAACCAGAATGTTCTGGCTTGGCCTGGCTCGACTTGCGCGTGCA
Source organism: Capsicum pubescens (assembly GCA_030864215.1). Taxonomy (NCBI): domain Eukaryota; kingdom Viridiplantae; phylum Streptophyta; class Magnoliopsida; order Solanales; family Solanaceae; genus Capsicum; species Capsicum pubescens. The sequence goes on from CM061544.1 coordinate 160,977,810, forward strand.
GGTCATCATTTCATTCTGAACCAGTACCTCAAAGGGTAACATCCTTTCGAGGTGCATTGTGACTGCATTCGCCCTACTTTCGTAAATGGAGAAATATTTCTATTAGATTTTTGGATAAAAACTTCACTTATTTTCAAGTTTTGAACAAATTTTGTCCAAAAAATAATCTCTCGATCGATTCAAATCCAAAGTCGAAGCCGAGTCGAGTGAGCGACGACGATGATGACGCGAGGCATGTCTTGTTCTTGCCTTACTATCCACATGAATGAATGCTTCTCAATATAAGAATAAGAAAGTTTCTTTCTTCCACCAATATGGGAGAACTTTACTTCCTTGAAGTGAAAATTCACTTCATTTGTCCTCGTTTGTTCCCTTCATTTTTCATTCACATATTCACTTAGAACTCAACAGTTAATTCTAAATTATCACATGATATGCTCACCCTTACAAGGCAAGGAGAAATTCATTAAAAAAAATGCACTTTACCAAAAATAAAAAATAGATGATTTCACAACACACCAACTATAAGAGCTAAGGAGTGAAAAAGAAAATGAAAATATGCTAGTTGAAAAGTCAACAACAGCATCACCATGGTGCACGTATAAGATACAAAACTGAAACTTTATCTGAACTTTTCAATGAAATCCGTGAGGACAATGAAAATAAAGATTCTTGCTTCTATATAGTATAAATATAAAAGTTCTTTAGTATGTATGCATTCATGGAGCTCTAGTTCATTATAATTTTAAGTAGCTAAGGTGTACTATTTGTTTTTCATGGTTCGATATCCATTATTCACTTTGAGATTTGATTTTTAGAATTTTTATTTTAAAGAAAAACCATTTTTAACTAAAAGCTATTGATTTTTTGGGTCAATTTGAAATGTATAAGGTGAAACGGACACCCATAGCCATTCGGCCAAATAATTTTCATGTTTATATATATTTATATATAAAAATAACGGACTGAAGAAAACCCATATTATACCATGTTAGTATATATATATTGTGATGGTATTATGGAGGTATGACTGAAGGAGTGAAGCAAATTTCAATGACACAATCACCATATATAGATATAATAGAATGGTATCATATAGGTCTCATTAAAAAATTTAAGCAGACATTAATGATACCATGACAGATTGACAGTATATAGATATATTGTGGTGATCATTACTGACTAAAGCAAATGAAAAAAAAAAAGGGATCAAATGAAATTGTTTAGAAAAGAAATAAATAAAATAAAAAATAGAAATAAAAAAGAACAAAAGAGGAGAAAAACAAAAAAAAAAAAAGGAGAAAAGAAAAGGAAAGAAACAATAAATAAAGAAATTGAAAACAAAGAGAAAATATAAAAATTAAAAACGTAAAATAAAATGAACCAATAAAGGAGGAAAACGAGGGAAAAAAAAGCAAGAACTAAAATAAAAATAAAAGAAGTAGAGAAAAAAATAAATTAATAAAGAAATAAGCAAGAAAAAAAAAAGGAGTGTATAAATTAAAATTTGATTATAAATTAGATTATAGTGTAAAAGAAAATAAACAATAAAATAATTTGAGAAAAAAATAAATGAACAAAAAAGCATATAAAGAAAAAAAAAAAAAAAAAAAAAAAAGAAGCACGAATAAAAAAAGAAAAGAAGAAGAAATGAAGAAAAGAATTAAAAACGAGATAAATAATTAAAACTACAAGGAAATAGGGCATGGTTTACATTTAGTTGCAAGTAGTTTGCTCCTACGGGCATACATGTTATTTTTCTATTTTAAAATGATTGTCTCTTTTTTTTTAGTAAGTCTAAAACTCTAAATTTTCATGTGATAGATTTAACACTACAAAATTATATAGTTAAAATAAGACAAAAAATTAAAACAAATGAAATATATAGTAAGTAAGGAATTAGCTTAAATTATCCCAAGCCTTTAAAATTGTCCAAAAAATTTACATAAACACCTTAACCAACCTTTATTCCTATCAAACGCTTCAATTTAAAAAAAAAAAATTATACATAATAAATATAAAATGATAATGAATTTAAAATTTATTATTATACTCACACGTTGGTGTCACAAAAAGACAACAAATAAAGCAATAACATGTGACACATGAGATCAAAATAATAATTAAGAAATTAATTTTTAATTAAAAATAAAAGAATTTATTATTCTATTAACAATTAGCTAAAAAGAATGAAAGAAAACCTCATTAACCTCATTTTCTACTCTCCGCCTCTTCCTTTTCTTCTAGGCCAACCATTCAACTCTTTCTTTCTTCTTCCCATTGTCAGCCGTTATAACTCCGATGGTGAATTCATTTTTTTCTTTTTAGAGTAAATCATAATTATCTTCTTTTAGATTCAAGTGCTAAGCATAAATCATGAATAAAAAAATATTATTTTTTTAATATCAAATAACATGAATGAAAATAACGACGGTGAAATAATACGGTGGTGACAGGGCAATGACAAAATTTGAAAGAGGAAGAAAGCGAAGAAAATTAGTTAATTCAAAGATTAATAAAGACGAAAAAAATAAAATAGTAAAGGAAAAAAGATAGAGGTGTGAAAAAAAGGCAGTGAGGTTTGTTAATGAAAAAAGAGTAAAATGAATTGAAGAAGATAATAATAGATGGAGGGGGTGGGGTGGGTGAATCTTCCTTTTGTGATTAAAAAATTATTATTTTTAAAAAATAAATAAATATTTGTTTAGTGATTTGTTAGTGTCAAATGTCAATAAAAGAGGGAAAGATGTAAGCTTTTTCAAGAAATTAAAAGAAAAATGTTGTTACCAAAAAAAAAAAAGAAAAATGTTATCCGGCCTTTATTTACGCGTGTATGGAATGTGAGAAAAAAAATATCACATCAACATTTTGTGCTTAATAGATACACATTTTCAGTAATTTAAGTGTTCAGTAGGTACTAGTGTTAGTTTAAGTGTCTAAATGAACTTTTTAGACAACTTTAAGTAGGGGTGTGCAAAAAATAAACCGATCAATAAACTTAACCGATAAAAATGTTATTGGTTTATTGTTATTAGGTTATTGGGTTAACAGTTTGTTAATGGTTTTATAAAAAAAAATTATTGGGTTATTAGTTCGGTTCGATTTTTTCTTATTAGGTTATTGGGTAAACCGATATATATATATATATATATATATATATGACTTATTATATATTTCTCTTTAATTTCTACCAATTAACAAACCTATTATTTCAATTATACAAACTCTTAATTTCTCCTAACAACATTTAGTTCAAATTTGAAGATTCTTGTAAATTAAAACATATTATGTAGGATTTTTGGTTGCAACTAAGATTCGATTATTTTTTTCATGTTAGTTACTACTATTTCTATTTTATAAGTATTTTCTTATCGGTTAAATCGAAAATCGAACCGTTAAGGACTAAAAATCGATAAACCGAAAACCAATAAAAAATATCTTATTGATTTGGTTATTGGTTTAGCATATTTAAAAACCAAAAATCGATAAACCGAACCGATAATATATAAAATCGAACTGAACAGACCGATGCACACCCCTAACTTTAAGAGCTCTCCGACGACTTATGCCTAAGTAATTATTCATGTTGGGTGAAAGCAGTGATATGCAAAATAGTCAGGAATTGTGTCATGGTGGTCAGAATTTTCCTATAGTTATTATAAGTTCAGAATTAGATTATGATCAGGGAAAAAGCTTAAATATGTCATCGAACTATTATAAATGACTCATTTATGTCATCCTTATAAGTTTGGCTCATTTATGACACCGCTTTTAAAAGTTTGGCTTATTTATGTCACTGTCATTACAAAAGGTTCATACGTGTCATTATTTGTAACGGTGATTTTGTAAAATTATTTTTGTTAAGTGGCCTCTTATTAGAGGTCAGCATCACCAAATCCTAATCAACCAATATTACTTAAAATCAAAATTAATTATCAGACTCATTAAAAAATTCAATCCACACTGTTAAAATAAAGATTAGACTCATTAAAAATAAAAATTGAAAGACACACTAATTATGTCGAATTTTATTTTAATGGATTCAATTTCTAATTTTGATTTTAAGGAATATTTGTTGATTTAGATTTGGTGATGTGGACTTTTAATAAGAGGTCATGTTGAAAAATGATTTTGCAAAACCACCATTGTAAAATAGTGGCATGAATGAACCTTTTTGTAACGGCAATGACATAGCTAAACCAAACTTTTAAAATCAATGGCATAGATGAGTCAAACTTATAATGAAGGACATAGATAAGTCATATCTAATAGGTTGATGACATATTTGAGTCATTTCCTTATGATTATGAGAATAAAACTTTCAGATAAGGACCACTTTCTCTTCTAATAATTCTCATGTTGCCGGAATTCAAATTGATTAGGGCCCAAAATAGATTAAACTTTTTTACCATAATAAAACTGATTATACTCCATAATTATACTTTATAACGATATTTTGAAATAATTCTAAAACATAACTATGAGCTCATTTGGATAGGATTAAAATCTGGTTAAATCATCTTTTAATCTTTCTTTTTAGTTTTTTTTAGGTGTTTGGTAAAATAAAAAAGTGCTTTAAAAAAGCTAAAAACTGATTTTAAAAAGAAACAAAAACAAAGAAGCTGGATACCCCCAGTTTTTTATTTTTTAGATTAAAATTCTTTTAGATTTGACCAAAACATTTACTTTTTTATCATTTATATTTTCCACCAATTTCAATAATATCCTGAACTTATAACCCTTAAATATATAGTTTTTCTCTCTTTTTCTCTTTGTTGTTTCTCTTCATCTCTTCCCTCCAATTTTCTTTTCATCTTTCTCCTTTATTTTCAGCGAATCCATCATTACATCGAAGGTTTACATATTTTTTGACATAGTCAAATCGGTCCAAGCTTGCAATATTACCATATAATACTATTTTTTTATAAAAGATATCCTAAAAATTTTATATTTTAACATTTAAAAATAAAAAAGTAACTTATATTTATAAATTGATCTCACATAATCACTTTACATTGAAAGTGCATTTAAATAGAAATTATTTTAAAATTATTAAAATAAAAAATTCTAAATAATTCACTTTATTTATGGTGTTAACAACTTTAAGGACATGTAAACCATTTTGACAACAAAAAAATACTTAACATCACTTGTTTACCAACACATCAACAACTTTTTTTTCAGTTTCGATACTTCTATCGAAACACTTAACTACTTAATTTATAAACACTTATTTTAAGCTTTTAATCACTTAACGTAAAAAGCTATTTTTTAATCTTATCCAAATAGGCTCTATATTTAACATTTTATAACAGATATTAGTTAGGATAAGCCTGTGCAATGCACGAGCCCAACATCTATTTTATATTAATATTATAATAATAATCATATCAACACATGTGACATCTTTTGAATTTTAAAATTTAAATAAATTTATTTTTCAGAGTAATTTTGTATATATTCTTAAAATATTTTAAATTATCAATTATAGTAATTGATTATTCAAATATATAATTTTGTTTCAAAAATTTGATTCACGGTCAAAATTAAACTCTACAAATATATAAATTAATAAAGAGTATGAAAAGAAAAATTTGATGAGTCTATATTACTGTTTTTCAGATAACACAGGCTCAGTATATGTTATTTTTTTATCTCAATTTATGCGACACAAATAGAATTTAGATAACTAATCATACTCTTAATATATTTTTAGATTTTAAGTTATTAACTATTGTAATTTATAATATTTTTTTATATAATTTTCAAATAATATACATTACTCTCCCTATCCAAACTTTTGTAGCATTGATAGTCAATTATATTTTAAAAAAATTTAAGTTTTTAATTATTGCGATTTGTAGTACTTTTTTTCTATTCCAATTTAAGTGACACTGATATAATTTCAAGAGTCAACTAAATATTTTATATCTTTTAAATTTTTTAAGTTGTTAATTATTGTAATTTATAGCATGTTTTATGGAAACATGAACATGTTCAAAGCCCAGACACGTATTTTTTTGAAATATATAACAGACTAATTATTTTTAGATATTTTAAATTATTAACTATTGTAATTTATAATACTTTTTAGATAATTGTCAAATAATATATGTTACTCTCCTTGTTCAAACATTGTGACATTGATAGTCAATTATATCTTTTAAATAATTAATTAGGGAGTGATATAGTAAAATCACGATTGAAGTAGCGAAACCAACATATCTTAAATGACTCACATCAACTAATTAGAAGTGATATAGCAAAATTACTATTAAAATACTTGTGACAAAAATTTAAGTGAGTCTCATATAAAACATCAAGTTAATTTAAAACATCAAGAGTTAATTTATCATTATATATCTATCTTTTATATTTTTTTTATTAAATATTATTATTTTTATAATACTTAGATAACTTATAATAATTAATTAATGGTTTATTATTTAATAAAATTACGATTGAAGCAGTTGAAACAGACATGTCATAAATATCTATTTTACTTTTTTTTATTAAATATTACTAATTTTTAATACATAAATAACTTATAACAATTAATTAAGAATGATATAGTAAAATCATGAAGCAAGCAGCTGAAGCAAGCATGTTGACGGTCAGTTTCTCTTGTCATTCCTCTTATTCTAATAACTAGTTTAGCCGCACGTGCCTCGCACGTGTAACATTTGATTATTTAAAATTAGATGATTTTATCTATTGCGAAGATTTTTAATAAAGTAAAAAAAAATATTAAATCACTTTTCAAAGACCCTTCACACTTTAATATAATATATATTTTATTGTAAGCACATATATATATTGCCACCAGAAGTTTCAAGAGGTTATTAGATCGTCATTTTTGCGTATGTCATGCAATACCTTTTTTCCTTGATGCTGGAGGCTAAGAAAGACGCAACAATTTAAACCATATTTGTAGTACAATTTATTTTTATATATTTAAAATCTTTTCTTATTTTTAAGTTAAATCTTTAGAAAACCTTTGATTACTTACTTAAAACTTTTAAAAATTTGGTACTTCTTATATTTTTCTTATTCTAATGCTTTCATATTTATTTTTATATTTTTCAAATCTTCTTAAAACCAACTTTTGTTGATTTAGAATTTTTAAACTATTGAAAAAATGTATTAGTTGTCTTTAAATTTGATGTCTTCTAATAAAGAAAGGTTTACTATAAATATTTAATTAATTTTTAAATCTTAAATATTAAAAAAATAATGAAAAAATGACTTTGTCTAAAGCAGATGCTCTTAAATATAGATTATAAATTATAAATATAGATTATAGATTTAGATATAGACTATTGATTCACGTATAAAGTGGTACACATCTGTGTAATATTGATAGATTAACGTTTTGAATTCTAAGAAAATTAATTTGCCTACCTATATATTCACGTCATAAGGAGAAAAAACCCTATCAACGCTAAATTTATTTTTACGGTGTATTAGAAGTTCTTTTTCTAATATTCTTTTCTATATATTTAGGAATCATATATTTATTTTTTCGTATATTTTATTTTAATTTTAAAAGTTCTTAATTTAAAAATGTAATAATTAAAGAAAAATAGTAAAAAATGATTCTGTCTAAAATAGAGATTTTTAATAAAAGCAAAAAAGATAAATATTGCACGTCTGTCCCAAAATACTCATTATAAAGATGCGGATTAGCTCTATGTAGAAAGTGCATTAATATCACACGTTATATGTTTATATCCTAGTATAGAAACTATTCTCTCGACAAGTTAAATTAAAGCGATATTCATCTTCATGAAAAATTAAAATATTTGATTCTTTTTTGACATGGAATTAAGATTATCCAAATTTGCATCCTTTCTCAAAGTGAGAAGCTTAATAATTTGATACGTGTTTTCAAGCTATTTTTAGACTATAAATATTTACTTTCATAGAGTGTTTACACCAAATTATATAAATTTATTATAGGTAGAGACTTTTGACATAAATCCTTACCTCAATATTAAATTTCTTAATATTAATTTTTTTTACCATAGTTCAAAGGAGGATCACCTGATTACCTTCCGAAGCGCGATAGCCAAGACTCAGATTGACTTTCTGCTGCTAAGGAAGGGGGATAGGGTTTTATGTAGGGACTGTAAAGTCATTCCGAGTGAGCATCTTTCGACTCAGCACAGGTTTTTGGTGATGGACTTAATTATGAAGAAGAGCAAGAAGAGAAGGGCCTGGGAGGGTTGGCCTAGAATTCGGTGGGGTGGCTTGATGCCAGATAGTACGCTGGAGATAGAAGAGAAAATGGCGAGTTTGGGGGTGTGGGATTGTAGGGGGGACGTGGATTCTATGTGGGATAAGGCTGCTAGAGAAGTGTTGGGTGTTTCGAGGGGTCAGGCAGGACGACATAAGAGGGACTGGTGGTGGAATGAAGAAGTTAAGAAGAAAGTGGATATTAAGAAGGGGGCATATGTTAATTTGATTAAGAGTAAAGATGTAGAGGAGAAGAGGGTAAATAGGGAGATCTATAAAGTAGCAAGTAAGGAGGTTAAGCTAGCAGTTACGACGGCTAAGACAACGACGTTTGAGAGCTTGTATGCGGGGTTAGAGGAGAAAGGCGAGGAAAAGAGGTTGTATAGGCTTGTTAAGTCTAGGGAACGGAAGGGTCGGGACCTCGACCAAGTAAAGTGCATTAAGGGAAAGGATGGTAGAGTTTTGGTGGAGGATGTCCACATTAAGAAGAGATAGCAGGAGTATTTTCCTAGGCTTTTGAATGAAAAGGAGGACAGAGGCATTGAGTTAGGAGAGCTGGAGCACTTAGACGAGAGTCATGATTTCAGTTATTGTAGACGTTTTAAGGTTGAGGAGGTCAGAGAAGTTATTCATACAATGCGGAGGGGAAGGGCGATGGGGTTTGATGAGATTCCGGTAGATTTTTTGGAAGTTTACAGGTAGGGCAGGCTTAAGGTGGCTGACAGATTTGTTTAATGGCATTTTCAAGATGGCAAGAATGCCTGAAACTTGGAGGTGGAGTACGATGATTCCATTATATAAAAAAAATGGTGACATTCAGAGTTGCACCAACTATAGGGTTATCAAGTTATTGAGCTATACTATGAAGATTTGGGATAGGGTGGTAGAGCGGAGATTGAGGAAGATCGTGTCCATTTTCGAGAATCAGTTTGGTTTTATGCCTGGTCTCTCAAAGACAGAGGAAATCCATCTGGTGAGGAGATTGGTGAAGCAGTATAGGGAAAGAAGACGGAATTTGCACATGGTGTTCATCGACTTGGAGAAGGCGTATAACAAAGTCCCTAGGGAGGTTCATTGGAGATTCCTAGAGGCAAGAGGGGTGTCACGGTAGTGTACATCAGAGCTATTAAGGACATGTGCGATGGAGGAAAGACTCGGGTGAGAACGGTGGGAGGGGACTCAGAGCATTTTTCAGTCGTGACAGGGTTGCACCAGGGTTCAACTCTTAGTCCGTTCCTGTTTGCATTGGTGATGGACGTGTTGACCCGACGTATTCAAGAGAAGGTGCCGTGGTATTAAGGGTGTTAAGTGGGTCGGGTCAACTCGAAACCGGCCCGTTAAGTTTAGCTGGGTTATGGGCTGGGCCGGGTTGTAGTTAAGTGGGTCGGGCTGGCTCCGGGTTCAATAGTAAAAATTTTAAAAACAATCTTGAACCGACCCACTTAGACTAACCCGGTCTAACCCGGTCAAACCCGGTTAAAAATCCGATAAAACCCGGTCAAAAACCAAAAAAAATAATCCAATATACACTATATATACCGATCTATATACATTTTAAATACGTTAAACAATATATACACACTATATATATAGTATATACTATATTAGAATTTAAAATATATATACACATATACACAATTACACATATATATGTAACATTCAATAAATACGACTATACATACTACATTAAATAAAACATACTATACGTACTACTTTAAATAAAACATATACTACAATATATATATATATATGTATATAGTTATACACTAATTTATAAAATATATACACATGTATACGATAAATATATACGTCTCTAGAAGATATATACACATATATACGCACCATTCAATATATATGTACTACTTTAAATAAAACATATACTGCAATATAAATATATACTACAATATACACACACACTATATATATAGTTATATACTAATTTAAAAAACATATACACATGTATACGTTAAATATATATGTCTATAGAAGATATATACACATATATACGTACCATTTAATATATATGTACTACTTTAAATAAAATATACTACAATATATATATACTACCATATATACACACACTATATATATAGTTATACACTAATTTATAAAACATATACACATGTATACGTTAAATATATACGTCTATAGAAGATATATACACATATATATGTATCATTCAATATATACGTACTACTTTAAATAAAATATACTACAATATATATATACTACAATATATACACACTATATATATAGTTATACACTAATTTATAAAACATATACGCATGTATACGTTAAATATATACGTCTATAGAAGATATATACACATATATACGTATCATTCAATATAAACGTACTACTTTAATTAAAATATACTACAATATATATACTACAATATATACACACACTATATATATAGTTATATACTAATTTATAAAACATACACACATGTATACGTTAAATATATACGTCTATAGAAGATATATACACATATATACGTATCATTCATTATATACGTACTACTTTAAATAAAATATACTACAATATATATACTACAATATATATACTACAATGTATATACTACAATATATACACACACTATATATATAGTTATACACTAATTTATAAAACATATACTCATGTATACGTTAAATATATACGTCTATGGAAGATATATACACATATATACGTACCATTCAATATATACGTACTACTTTAAATCAAATATACTAAAATATATACACACACTATATATATAGTTATATACTAATTTATAAAACATATACACATATATACGTTAAATATATACGTCTATAGAAGATATATACACATATATACGTATCATTCAATATATACGTATACATATAAATTATATGTACTTTAAATAAAACATATGCTACTTAATATAATAAATTAATTATACTTTATAGTAAATTAGTCTGTTTGTTTATTTAAAAAAAATAAAAAAAATTAACCGGGCCAGTTTCTGGCCGATTAATCGGTGGACCTGGACCGGGCTTAGTCCTGACCGGGTTAACCGGGCCCAAAACCAAAAATAAACCGGCTCGGGACCCGATACCCTACAGCCCGTGGGCTGACAGGGCCGGGTCAAACCGGGTCTGTTTTTGTATGTGGGTCGGGCTGGTCCGAGTCGGGCCAAGTTAGCCCGGCCCGCTTGACAGGTATATGTGCTGTATGTTGTTTGCGGATGATGTAGTGTTGATTGAAGAGATGCGGGGGGGGGGTGAATGAAAAATTGAAGGTTTGGAGGCAAACCTTAGAATCTAAGGGGTTCAGGTTAAGACGGAGTATATGGAATGCAAGTTTAGTGACTTGAGGCAGGAGAACGATGTGGTGGTGAGGCTGATTCCTAGGATGTTTATAAGAGGGATAGTTTTAAGTATCTTGGGTCTATGATTCAGGGGAATGATGAGATTGATGAGGATGTTTCTAACCGTATTGGAGCAGGGTGGATGAAGTGGAGGCTCGCCTCGGGAGTGTTGTGTGATAAGAAAGTGCTACTTAAGCTTAAAGGCAAATTCTACAGAGTGGCAGGCCGTCCAGCTATGCTATATAGAGTAGAGTGTTGACCGATCAAGAACTCCCACATTCAAAAAATGTAGGTGGCGGAAATTAGAATGTTGCGTTGGATGTGTGGACTTACTAGAGGGGATAGAGTTAGGAATGAGACAGCCGGGAGAAGGTGGGAGTGGCTTCGGTGGAGGACAAGATGCGGGAAGGAAGGCTGAGATGGTTTGGGCATGTGATGAGGAGGGGCACGAATGCCCCAGTTCGTAGGCGTGAGAGGATAACGTTGGATAGCATCAGGAGAAGGAGAGGTAGGCCGAAGAAGTACTGGAGGGAAGTGATTATACATGATGTGGAGCAGCTTCAGCTTACTGAGGGCATGACCCTAGATAGGAAGGTGTGGATGTTGTGGATAAGGGTAGAAGGCTAGGACGCGTGCATGGGTTATAGAAAATAGTTAGAAGAGTTCATGTATAGCCGAGTTAGTAATCCTAGGACTGTGTCCATAGGTAGGAGCCCCTAGTCAGGAGGGTTTGGGTGTGGCGGGTGCCTCTGGTCTGTGAGTGTATGTTACTACTAGGTTAGTGTCGTTTTTCGGATGCCCTATTTCTTATCTCTTATTTTATATGACGCTTATTTATCTTATTTCGTATTGCTCTATAATTTCTTTGAACTTATAATGTAGTACACATTTCTTTTAATAATTGAAACTAAACACAGTGTGATAAATATATGAACAATTTGACTCCTAATGATAAATAACTTCATTGCATAGAATATATAGCGCAAAATATGAAATTTATTATGATAGATATGTAACGATCTTGTAATTAATTTTCTGTGATCATATATGAGTTTAAGAACTTGTTAACAAATAAAAATGTTGTTCTTTCTGGATTTAACTCATTTGGAAAAATCAAAAGGCTGAAACTTTTATGAGATACATGTAATAACATCAGTATTAGGCATATCGATCTTTAGCAATATTTATTACACGGGGAAAACAACTAAACATGATAAAATACATTAACCATCCTAAAGCTTGAACCTGATAATTCAAACTACCTAAACTTTCACCAAAAAAAAAAACAAAAAAAACTACCTAAACTTCTCAATGCGAAAAAAACGTTGTTGCTTTAAGATCGTGTAAATGACTTTGCCTTTCACAAAAATTATTTATAGGCACATGAATATTTGATCTTTTTCTAAGATTTATCTAAAGAAAAAAAATTAATTGACTTGAAAGTCCTAAATTTTAGGTACATAATTCAAATATGGAAAGAATTAATATCTAAATCTTAATAATTTTTAAGTTTTAAAAAATTAAAAAAATAACAAAAAGTCAATTTTGTCTATTACATAATCTTTTAACGAACCACAAAAATTTCAAATAATATTTCTAAGCATTAACATTTTTTAATATATTATAGATTATAGATAATAATACATTCAAAGAGGAAAGCGAAATTCTTACTTATAGGCTAAATTACATAATTACCCTATGTGCATGCATATCCTATATGTTACGTGTATAAGGATGCGTATTTAATGTATATTTTAGAAAGAAAAATACTACTACATTTTAAAACAAAAATATCGCTAATTTTTCGTAAAAACATTAATGTTATTGTTTAGGGGAAAAAAATAGTAAATCAATTTACAGAGTACTTGTACCTCTCCCATTGGTGTATAATTGTGGGTCCTGTTACCTTATTTGCAGGAGCATGGTAGGTAGGGCCCACCCTAATGGAAAATATAGCACGAGGTTGTTGAATGAGGTGGAGTTGATCCGTAATATCTTTGACGAGGGCTGCTTTTTTGAGTGTGAAAGTGTGAAGTGTGAAGCGAATCTCCGCCGTTGATTTTAGCAGTGCGCGTGAGTTTGCTTCTGCTTCATCCCCCTAAACTTGCTTTGATCGCCGTTCATTATATTGGAAAATAAAAGGCGGTCCTACTTTTGACAGAATATAAAATATTATTCCTACTTCTTTTGGCTAAATAAAGTAATTTAAAGTATTTTAAACAAGAACTACTATTTAACTCTTCCAATATTCTCTCGCACAAATAATAACAGTTCTGGTCCTCAAGTAACTTTTAATTTTAATTTAGGTGATTCAAAATTTAAAGTCTATAATTTTTTATAATAATTTAAAATTTATATTGTTGGACAATAAAATTTTTGAGATCGAAAATAATAATCGAAAAAAAAAAATACTGCAATAATCGATTTATTGATTTCAATGCGAGTTACAATCTCTATGAATCCTCTGATTCACCTTTTTAACAATAAATTCAAGGGCTTCGAGCTTTATCTTGAACTTGAACTTGATTGGTAAACTTGATGGATTTGATCTTGACTTGTGCTTGAATCCAAAGAGCTTTGTAGCTTGTTCTTGAATCTTGCAGTCTTGATCTTGAATCTTGATTTGTGTTTTGATGAACTTGATCTCGACTTGTACTTGAATTCAAGGGTCTTTGAGCTTATTCTTGAATCTTGAAGTCTTGATCTTGAATTCAAGGGTCTTTGAGCTTATTCTTGAATCTTGAAGTCTTGATCTTGAAGCTTGAGCTTGTTCTTGAATCTTGAAGTCTTGATCTTGAAGCTTGAATCTTGATTTGTATTTTGATGAACTTGATCTCGACTTGTACTTGAATTCAAGTGTCTTTGAGCTTATTCTTGAATCTTGAAGTCTTGATCTTGAATTCAAGGGTCTTTGAGCTTATTCTTGAATCTTGAAGTCTTGATCTTGAAGCTTGAGCTTGTTCTTGAATCTTGAAGTCTTGATCTTGAAGCTTGATGAACTGATCTTGAATTCTTGAATTTGTAGAGAAATCTGTTGCGTTTGATCCACGAGCTCTCTCTTGCTTCTTGCTAGAATTGTTGGTGTTTTTTTTGAATTATGCGGCCTCTATTTATAGTTATAGATAGTAGAGAGTCATGATAAATATGAACTTTCTTTGACCAATCAGATTTAAGTGACATGATCTTGATAAATATGAATTTTCTTTGACCAATCAGATTTAAGTGACATGACACATTTTATGGGCTTCTTAATTCACTAGGCTTGCTGCATAATTTTGACATGTGATATGGTCCCATTGGCTCCTTCACTTGACTTGGAATGCCCCGTCATTCGACACGTGGCGCCAAATTGGGCCTTTAGAATATGATGACATCTTGGGCTTGCTAAAATGAGCTTAGTCATTTGTGCCCCAAATTAATATGATGACTTCTTGGGCTTGCTAAAGTGGACTTAGTCATTTGTAGCCCAAATTAATGGTCTAACCCAATTGAGGTTGGACTTTAATTAAATCCATATATGTTTGGACTCAACCAATTAATTCAATTATATTTATCCGCAATATTTGTTTGAGATTAATATATTTTGAATTTAATATAATCCAAATTTTGTACGGATTTAAATTTAACAAAATTTGTTACCTACAAATTGCCCCTTGCTTCAAGGCTGGTCGAGTGTATACTTTAGAGACTAGACTTGAAATATGATTATTTAGGCATGATATTCAATTTCAAATAGATTTTGGAAAAAATTTTACCGTCTTATTTAACCAGGAATAAAACTCTTCCAATTTAAATTTATATTGGAGAAGAAAACAACCTCCAATTTAAATTTATGCGGAAAAATAAAATAAATTCCAATTTAAATTTGTATGGGAGAAGAAAACAACCTCCAATTTGAATTTGTATTGGAGATGGAAACTCTTCCAATTTAAATTTGTATGGGAGAAGAAAACAACATTTAATTTGAATTTGCATTGGAGATGGAAACTCTTTCAATTTGAATTTGTATGGAAGAAGGAATCAACCTCCAATTTGAATTTGTGTTAGAGATGGGAACTCTTCCCATTTGAATTTGTATGGAAGAAAGAAACAACCTCCAATTTGAATTTGTATTGGAGAATGAAACATTCATCCTACAACTCTATAAAAGGATGTAGGTTCCCCACCTTTTTAGTATCAATTTTGGAATTTCCAAGCCATCAATAATATTGAGGTAATTTCTTTCTCTCCTACTTTCTCTTATTTTCGTCACTTTTTTCCAGCACAATATATTAGTGGTAGAAAATTCATATCTCATCGTAGGAGTATCAAAATCATGAACCGTTTAATTTTTCAGAAACTAGACTTCAATATCTACAACTTATACAAAATTCAGATTTAAATTCCTTCAATATAATTCTCGATAAATTTTTAAAATTAGCCCTAAATTTTATTATGCTAAAAATTACAGATCTGCGCATCTCTACTAAAATTTCATATCTCGATGTAAGAATGATGAAATCATGAGGCGCTTAATTTTTTTTGAAACTAGATTCAAGAATATATAACATAGCCAAAATTCATGATTTAAGACCTTCAGCATTATTTTAGACAAAATTTTGAAGTCGACTTTAAATTTTGTCATGCTGAAAATTTCAGATCCGCATGCCTTTATTGAAACTTTCATATCTAGAAGTAGGAACGACGAAATCATGAGCTGCTTTATTTTTCCGAATCTAGACTCGAAAATATATAATATATACAAAATTCATGATTTAACACCTTCTGAATTATCCTAGATAATTTTTTGAAGTTCCTTCTGCATGCTGATACGTTTTCAATTTCAGGTTTGTGTAGCTTCACGAGACAAATCATATTTAGGTGTGGGAGCATTGAAATTGTGAGTGAATTTTTCTATTGGAAAGAGGACTCTAATATTTACAACACCTTCTGTAGGCAAGCAAACTCAAGGGTGCAACTTGATCCATCTTTGACAGTTGAGATACTTACCATATTTAGGTGAGTATTCCTTCTTTTTCCTCTAATTTTATTTTTATTTTTATTTTTATTTTTGTAGGTGAATGACAAGATCTTGTTCAAGATAATGTCTTTTATGCAAAGCTTACTATCTTATGGTGAAAAAAGATAGATACTTGTCACATCCCTAAGAAAAGGTAATTTCATGGTAATCTTACGGCGCACAAGGATGACTACTCATCCCCGCCCAAAGAAAATGTAATTTCATGGTAATCTTAGGACGCATAGGGACGGTTACTCATCCCCACCCTAATAAAAGGTAATTTCATGGTAATCTTAGGGCGCACAGGGACGGTTACTCATCCCTACCTAAAAAAAGGTAATTTCATGGTAATCTTAGCGCGCACAGGGATGGCTACTCGTCCCCACCCTAAGAAAAGATAATTTCATGGTCATATTAGGGCGCACAGGGATGGCTACTCATCCCGGTCCTAAGAAAAGGTAATTTCATAATAATCTTAGGGCGTATAGGGTTGATTACTCATCCCCGCCCTAAGAAAAGGTAATTTCATGGTAATCTTAGGGCGCACAGGGATGGGTACTCGTCCCCGCCATAAGAAAAGGTAATTTTATGGTAATCTTATGGCGCATAGGGATGACTATTCATCCCCGCTATAAGAAAAAGTAATTTTATGGTAACCTTAGGGCGCATAGGGATGGCTACCCATCCCCGCCACAAGAAAAGGTAATTTTATGGTAATCTTATGGTGAATAGGGATGACTACTCGTCCCCACCATAAGAAAAGGTAACTTTATGGTAATCTTACGGCACATAGGGACGGCTACTCGTCCTCGCCATAAGAAAAAAAAACTTTATGGTAATCTTACGGCGCATAGGGATGTCTACTCGTCTCCGCCATAAGAAAACGTAACTTTATGGTAATCTTATGACACATAGGGATAGCTATTCATCCCCTCCATAAGAAAGGGTAACTTTGTGGTAATCTTACGGCGCATAGGGAAGGTTATTCGTCCCCTCCATAAGAAAGGGTAACTTTATAGTAATCTTACGGCGCATAGGACGGCTACTCGTCCCCGCCATAAGAAAAGGTAATTTTATGGTAATCTTAGGGTGCATAGGGACAACTACTGTAACACTCTGATTTTCTAAATTGGAATGCTATACGGTGCTCATGACCCCGAGGGACCACAAGCTAACCCATGACTGATATCTGTACCTGTACACAACATATATAACGTAATAATGCGGAAAACATTAACATGTAAGCCATAAGGTTCAAATGAATAAAGAATCTATCAAAACATAATATCCATATGGGTGAAAGATACCCCAAACAGCTGAAAACTGAATCAAATTTGAACATAAGTTTGAATACTGAATTTTAAAGCCTCTAAGTACTGTCTGAATAAGGAGTTGAAGGAATATGTCTCTAACTAACTCCGTAAACTGATAACGGGCTAAAATAATAATGAATAAATCAAATCATATTATCCTCGAATGAAAAGGACTCACTGAATCTCTGCGACTGAAAATGCTACTGCTACTACTAATCTGGAGCTCGTGTCTCTGAACCTATGGTGTAACATGGAAAGAAAGCACCATAGCGCAAATGCATCAGTACGAGGGAATGTACTGAGTATACGAGTGAGGTAGGCTAAATATAAACAGGGTTTACATGCATGAACAATGCTAACTGTTTGACTGACATGAACGTAAGAGTACAAACATGCATACATAGTAACTGAAATCGTGGGTGCATGATAGCTAGTCCTGTATGCTAATACATGGTTTACTGATGGCTAACATGACTGATACTAAAATTCTGATAACATGGGTGACTGTATCTGACAATCCTGAATCTGATGGAACTATCTGAGTTCCGTACTGTAACTGAGTCTGACTGTATCTGACAGTCCTGATATACTGAAATCTGAAGACCTATCTTAGTTTTTTTACTAAGACTAATTCTGAAATTGTGGGAGGTAGTTGTTTAACCGACATGCCCCAATAACGCATATAGCTAAGTTGGGGTCCAATCTCTGCCCCAACTGGAGGGGTGTCAATACCTCGCTACTGGTAAGGACAGTTGTGGGTGACCCTTAGCTGCCAGGTATTTGAAAGGAGAACGGTGGGAACCCTAAACTGATAGGTTAAGCCACCTCATCAACCCTAATCTGAAAGGCTAAGATGTCTCAACCTACGTTGACTACGTAGTTCTGGAACACAAGGATGGATGCTAAGAATCACACCTTAAACTGGTAAGTGAGTTCCCATTCTTGGGTTCACTCGGTGCTAACTTCTACTCTCATCTGAAGAGACTAAACATGATTCAACTGACTGTACATGGACAGATTAACTGACTTCCGTTGACTGACGGAGTAGTACTATTATCTGAGAGTTAACTGAGATCATGAGATTTTTGAGGTTTCCTGAGTCACATGACTGACTGAGTTCTATAGATTATAGCTTGACTGAGATTATCGTGACAACATGACATGGATCTAGGCACACATCTATGTTTTTCGGGTACGAATACCCCGAGGACACGATAGAAGGAAACTGACACACATGACATGACTTGATCACAAGATTTGAGTCCACAATTCATAATATCATAAGTAGGGGATATCATATTTCATATAGTTATTCAACATCTTAAACATTGTAGGGAATGCATGGATATATTTCGTGTACATAGTATATATCTCCATTATCTTACATGCTTCATACCACCACAATAGCAACACATGAAAAGCATGGAATTCATATTGAAGTACATAACTAACATGGACTTGTCATTTAGAAATCATAGAACCATACAAACATAAATTTTTAGTATCCTAAGCATTTTATCAAACACCTTACATGCATTCTTTAAGGCATAGGTGGATTTCATACTTGCACCATATTAAACCACCTAAAGTTCATGGTTTTCAATTAACAAACATATATATTCCATGAAACACCTTTAGACATCACATTGAAACTTAAACAACAATCTCCAACATGTACATACTCATATCACCACAAAAAGTTTACAAAATAATATTTAAAACATGGTTCTTGAGCTCTATGAACGGATTGGGTCCATAGATGAACACTATGCATACCTTAGAAAGGAAACCTTGATGATTTGCTGGAGAGTTTTTGGATTGGGAAACTTAATTCTTGATTATCTTGGAAAAAGGCTTGAATCTTGCTTTTGAGAGATGAGTTTGATGAAAACCCTAATCTTGTGGTTGAGAGCGTAAGAGAGGGTTTTTGAGATGCTTAACTAAAGAAAAAAATGGGAAAAATTACGCCTCTTTAGGGTTATAAGTCGTGGAAGGTGAAGGAAATGACCAAAATACCCTTATGAAATAAATTCCCAGTTGCTGAAAAATCATAGCTGACGACCTTCGTGATAGTGCATCACAAATGTGGTAAGCTGTCACGAATATCGTCACTTAGGAGCTGGTTTCTGCCTAAGGCTGACGACCTTCGTGATAGGGCATCACAAGTGTGGTAAGCTACCACAAATATCGTCACTTAGGAGCTGGTTTCTGCCTAAGGCTGACAACCTTCATGATAGGGCGTCACAAGTGTGGTAAGCTACCACGAATGTCGTCACTTAGGAGCTGGTTTCTGCCTAAGGATGACGACCTTCGTGATAGGGCATCACAAATGTGGTAAGCTACCATGAATGTCGTCACTTAGGAGCTGGTTTCTGCCTAAGGCTGACGACCTTCGTGATAGGGCATCACAAATGTGGTAAGCTACCACGAATGTCGTCACACTGTTTCCAGCCTGACATGCTAGAGTAAAATAGGAATAACTCTTTGCTCTGATATCAGATTTAGGTAAAATTGGTATCGTTAGAAATATAATTCAATTATATATCTGTTGATAGGTCATGAGATAAAAAATTCCAAGTATAATGAGAGATATGATCGTTTGAAGTTGACTATACTAATATCCTTTTCAAGAATTCAATCGGTAAGGAATGTTTTGATTCGTCTGATATCTGGGAGTTATTTGAAGCCTTAATATACATATAACCTACTCATAAAACTATAAAAGAACTATGATATACTATGCATGATCTTGGTACATTGATCTAATATTGGTTTGGATATTTTGGGGTATTACAACTACTCATCCCGATCCTAAGAAAGGTAAACTCAAGAAGGTTTGGAGGATTTAAAGACTTTCACTTATAGATCAAAGCTCCTGATGACGACTCCAACTTTTACACTTTAAAGGCTTTAATGTTGCAGATTTGAAAACTTTAACTTGAAGACTTTAACTTATAGACATGGAGCATATGAAGACTTCAACTTGTGAACTTGTCGGCTTTAGTATGGTGAATTTGAAAGCTCCAACATGAAGACTTAGTGAATTTGAAGACTTCTACTTAAGATATAGATCATCTAAAGACTTCAGCTATCATACTTTAAAGGCTTTGATATAGCAAATTTAAAGACTTCAACTTAGACGTAGTGAATTTGAAGACTTCAACATATAGACATAGAGAATATAAAGACTTCAACTTGCAAGATTCAGTATGGTGAAAGTTCCAACATAAAGACTTAGTGAATTTAAAGACTTCAACTTGTAGACATAGGTCATCTGAAGACTTCAACTATCAGACTTCGTGAACTTGCACGCTTCAATATGGTAACTGAAAGATCCAACATAAAGACTTAGTGAATTTGAAGACTTTAATTTATGTCAAAGAAGTTTTTACTTCATAGGGGTTTGCCCCTATTGAGTCATCAACACTTGGTGCAAGTCTGAAGATTGATGAAGTTAAAAGTCTCTTGAAGACTGAATTTTTTATATAAGGGGGAACATGTATTTTTTTGACACTCATGCAACTGAACTCAGAATAAAATTTCAAGCGCCTACGTACCTCAATGAAGAGGATCAAGTCACAACGTAGTTCTGGGGTGAGTATTTTTTTGTGTCCTAACTTTTGCCTAGTCTGCCTCTTTTGAGGTTTTCAACTTAGCGGATATTTTTTTGAGCTGTAAACAGTTTATACTCTTGCGGTCCAGAGTGAACATGCAGTTTATACTCGTGCCTTAAGGAATAACATCTCCCTTTAAGGATAGTACTTCTTCAAGAAATTGGCGTTGATAAGGCCAATCTTCACGTCATCTGCATCAATAAGTTTGTAAGCACCATTTGAATATGCCTCTTATATGACATATGGTCCATCCCACTTTGGGGTAAATTTGTCCCCTGACTTACGAAAAGTAATTATGGGCTTTCTTACTGTAAGAACTTGGTATCCAACTTGAAAGCACCTCAAGCGGACTCTTTTGTTGAAAGAATGAGATAGACGGGCTTGATAACATTCAAGATTTCTCTAAGCCTCCATACTCTTCTCATTAAGAGTTTCTAACTCCGCAAGATGCAACTTAGCATTTTCTTCATCGGTGAGCCCTTCTTGAATGACTAGTCTCAAAGAAGGTATTTGACGGTTAAGTGGTAGGACTGCTTCAACTCCAAAAGCAAGTAAATATGGGGTTGCTTGCATTGGTGTGTGGTAAGTTATTTTATATGCCCACAAGGCTTCTTCCATTCGTTTATTCCAGTTTCATTTGGGTTTGGATATAACTTTCTTCAATAAATTGCATAAATTCGTATTGAATGCTTCGGCTAGACCATTGGCAGTAGCATGGTACATAGAAGACTACGCTACTTGAAACTAAAGAGATCACAAATCTTGATCATCATCTTGTTATCAAATGTCTTGCCATTGTCAGTTATTACGTACTGAGGAATTCCAAAGCGGTAGATGATATTCACTCGAATGAAATTGGCAACGTTCTCCTTTTTTAATTCTTTGAGAGCAACAACTTTGGCCCATTTTGAGAAGTAATCAGTCGGGCCAAGATGTACAAGTGTCCACCAGAAGATTTTGATTGTGGCCCAACAACATCCATTCCCCGAGCATTGAATGACCAAGATGCTACCGTTGGGTGTAATACTTCAGGAGGTTGATGTATGAAATTTGCATGAAATTGGAAATATTTGCATTTTCTAGCATAGTCCAAGAAATCTTTCACCATCGTTGGCCAATAATTCCCCAGCCTTTTAATGTGAAAATAAAGCTTCGGTCCAGACTGATGAGATCCACGAACTCCCGAGTGTGCTTCTTGCAAAGCTTGAACTACATCTTCTTCCCCTAAACATCGAAAGAGTACTCCTTCAAATGATCTTATGTATAGCACGTCTTTGTATTAAAGAAAGCGAGGTGCCCGATGACGGATGTCACTTCTTCTTCTTGGATCTTCTGGAAGTATTCCATAACACAAGTAGTCAATGATAGGTTGTAGCCAATCTTTCTTTACAGCTTCGAACATAGCAACGAGGTATTCAAACTTACTTTCTACATCCTTATCCTCATTCGATGGCGGTACTACCCATTCTTGGAAGATAGTAACCCGTGTCTGATTCAAAAGAGTTAGGGTTGAGGCCAAAGCAGCTAAGGCATCAAATGACTTATTTTTTTTCCTTGGCACATTATGGAGGATACTTCTCCAAGCCACCCCATCAACTTTTGCGCATAATTATGATATGGTCGTAGCTTGACTTCATAGCTTCCCAAAAGCTGCTTGATCACTAATTAGCAGTCACCAAAGACTTGTAATTATAGTTGCTTCATGTCGACAACCATCTCTAGTCCGAGTATTAGCTCTTGATATTCAGCAACATTATTAGAGCAATGATTCATCAAGGTAAAAGAGTAGAGGATGACCTCTTCTTGTGGAGTGACAAACACTATGCCAACACCAGCTCCATCTTGATGTACAACATCGTTAAAGTACATCTTCCATGGGGATTTAACTTCAACAACCATTGCATCTTCATCAGAAAGCTCATCAGTCAGTTTCCAATCATCGAGTATCGGGTGGTCTGCCAAGAAGTCTACTAATGCTTGTCCTTTTACAGCCTTTTTAGGGATGTACATAATCACGAAATATTGAAATTGGAGGTACTACCTTACAAGTCAGTCACTGAGGACTGGTTTCAACATTACAAACTTGATGGAATTTTCCCTAGACATAAGACGAACAACATGAGCTTGAAAGTAGTGTTTCATCTTTTGTATTGAGAAAGTCAATGCTAAGCATAATTTTTCGATCGGAGAATACTTTAACTTATTTTGGTGTCATCATTCTGCTTAGATAGTAAAGAAAGTTTTCTTTGCCTTCACTACTTTCTTGAGTAAATAATGCTATAACTGACCTTTTTTGTGCCGCGATATAGAGTATCAATGGTTTTCCAGGTATTGGTGTCGCAAAAACTGGAGGTTTCATTAAGTATGATTTGATATTCTCAAAAGCCTTGCTGCAATCTTGGTCCCATTCGAAAGGGGTATCCTTCTTTATGAGACGGCTAAATGGTTGACATTTTCCGGCCAGGTTTAAGATAAACCTTCTTAAATATGCTAGCCTTCCTTGTAGGTTTTTTAACTCGTGAATGTTTTGAGGCTCGAGCATCTTTAAAATTACATTGACCTGGCTTGATCAATTTCAATTCCTCACTGTCGTACAATGAAGCCAAGAAACTTTCTAGAAGTAACTCCAAAGGCACACTTTAATGGGTTCATCCTAAGTTGATATCTTTAAAGTAACTCGAACACCATTCTTAGGTCTTTTAAGTGGACATCTCTCTTTCTTGACTTCACCACTAGATCATCCATGTAACATTCAATATTTTTATGGAGTAGGCGATCAAAGATATTTTGCATAGCCCTTTGATAAGTGGGCGCCAACGTTCTTCAAATCAAAAGTCATCACCTTGTAGCAATAAATATCTTTGGGTGTACAAAATACAGTGAGTTCTTCATCCTTTGGTGCCATACAAATTTGATTGTAGCCGGATGAACCATCCATGAAGGACATTGCCTCATAGACAGTGGTGGCATCAATCACTAACTCTAGTATAGGGATTGGAAAGTTATCCTTAGGGCAGGCGTTGTTAAGATACTGAAAGTCAATGCAAACTCGAATTTGGCCATTTTTCTTCCGTTCTAGAACAATACTTGAAATCCACGTGGGATATTTGAATTCGCAAATAAGACAACTTCAATGAGTTTGTTAACTTTATTTTCAATCAATGGAACCAACTCTGGCTTTCTTAATAGGACGATCCCCGTTTTTGACCGCCAACTGATGGATTGCTACTTTTGGGTCTAAGCCAGGAATTTCCTTATAACTCCAAGCAAAGACATCCATATATTCTTTGAGTATGTCCATATAAGCGATTTCTTCCTCCATATCTAGAAAAGCACTCAGGTAAGTTGGTCCTGGGTCTTCATTAGTTCCAAGATTAACTTTTTTCAAGGGATGTATTATGGACTTCACTCCTTCTTCAAGTTGCGATGGAGAATCTCCAGCATCTTCTTCCTCTTGGGGGTCTTTATCGTTGATGGATATATGATAACACCAGAAAGCATCTTTTATCTCTTCATCAACCTTCATTTGAGATGAGACATCTTTCTTATTCTAGGTCATAACATGATATGAGAAGCCAATACTTTCTTCATCTTTCTCACGTTCCTTGGTAAAAACCATAGTATGAGCCTTTGCTTTTAACACCTCATTACATGAAACCATTAGTTTCATCTGCCGCCTCATTCTAGAAAGAGTCAAACTTTAGAAATCCTTCTAGATTTTAAGTGAAGAGTGCATCATCATGCTTTGATGACTTCTCTGATACTTGTTGCTTTTTTTCTTATTTGGAGGTCCCAACCTTTCGAACACAGAAGTTCTTGCAATTGATTCTCTAAGTCGGTCAAAGACAGAAGGCCTTTTGTTGGATGCAGTAGAATCTTCTTCTACGGTGATGTAGTTACTAACCTCTCTTCATATGGAGATGTGAACTGGAGGTGGCTGCGTGTATCCTAGGCCTTCACGTACCTACCTGGTTGTACCTTTTGATGAAAGTTTGCCCAACCTTGATGGCTCATAAGAATTATATCCAACCTTTACAAATAACTTGTATGTATTTGGATCGAAGCCCTTTTTTGTACGCTTTGTAGAGAGTGTCATATCTTATGGTAGATTTTGAGTCACGTACTCTCCAAGCATCCTTGAGGATGAATTTATTGCATCAATCTTCTTGATAGATAAAGTTAGCCCTTTTAGCACATTATCTGGGGCATCAGATGGGTGATCTTTCTCTTTCTTTACCTTTGGTACGTACCGAAGAATAGGAGTTGCCTTTTTTTTGTAGGTGCGATAGTTTATTTATTCGAAGTGGAGAGAGACTTCTCGATGGTAGCTTTTTCGACAATCACCGTGACCTTTTTGGATGTAATATCATTACACTTGATCTTGGTGACATTATCAACCCTTTTTTTATTCATGACATAGTTCTTCAAGTAGAATTTTGCATTGGCAAAGTGTGATCCAGCTTCAGTGAATGGCTTATCATCGGCTACTATCTTTCTTTCCACTCTGCCTTCGAGGTACTTTAAGAATTGATACTACGAGGATGAGATAATTTTGTTCTCGTGCACCCAAGACCTACCAAGCAATATATTGTATGAAGTTTTAGCATCGATAACATGCATTAACGTATTTGATCGAAAATCATTCATACGAATCCCCAACTTGACAGATTCCATGGACCTCTGGCCCCCTTGGTTGAAGCCTTAGATCATTATACGACTTTTGTCTAGTTCGTAAATAGAAATACCAAGTTTCTTTATTGTGCGTATAGGCAGGATGTTGACTTCGGATTCCTCATCAATCAAGATTCTATTTATCTTCTTTCCTAATACTTGACCTACCATGTACAAGGGAAGATTGTGTAGGGACCCTCTAAGAAAAAGATAATTATTTGTAAATGTGATTTTTGTATCACATACATGTGCCTCTTCGCCAAGAGTTTCAGTAAGATTTTCAGAAGATGAAGGAACTTCCGTGGGTAGATTTTCACCCTTTGCCCCCTCTTTGGCAGTATTAAAACAATATGCTTCAAGGTTGACTAGAGCAGTCTTCGCACAAAACCAACTTGGTAAGAATTCTTCCAACGTTACTGTACACTGTGGTTTTTGGTGGTGAAGCTCCATTATCCTCATCTCTTTTAGAAGTTCACCCAACTTCTATTTTTTTAGTTTCTTCATCATTCTTCTTCTATTTGGTTGCTCAGACGACTCTTTTCGCAGACTCATCTTCTTGTGTCTGCGTCTGTTCACCAGAGTCCAACCTTCATCATCACCTTCGTTAATTAAATACTTGTCATGCTCTAACAGTTTCTCATTATTCTCTTCGATACATATTTGGACCGGATCGAGCGATCCAAAAGTGATAGGGATTTGATGAGAACTGGCCATCTCATTATTGAGAAAGATCTTCTTCTCATTTGCTAATTGTATGACTTTGTCTTTAAAGACAAAATACTTTTCTAGAAGGTGACCCACAAGCCTATGATGCTTGCAATAATTTAGGTCGTTGGTCCTTCCAGCTTCATTGGGCTACTTCATCTCTGGTGAATCAATGAGCTTATGCTCAAGAAGCTCATCGAAAATCTCGGCCACATCTGAATCAAAAAGCGGTATTCTTTTTCTTGCATCTCCTTTAAAGATAACTTTTGATTTAGACGTGCTTGAGAAGTCGTCTTCACACTTTGCTTTTTGCTCACCTTCGTGGCGACTTTCACAGGAGACACGTCGACATTCATGGATTCTTTGTTATCATTTTTAGGGACAAACTTGCCCCATCTTTTGGGTTCCTACTTATCCTTTCCCCTTAGAGGGTCACGGATAGACGCTACTCTCTTTCCCGTAGAAGCTTTGCTCAACTTCATGTCATGAGCGTGAGTAGCTAACTCTTCAAAGAATTTTGGTTTAATTCCTTTCAAGATATAGAGAAGCTCCCAGTGCATTCCTTGGACGCACATCTCTATTACAGAAGCTTTGCTAAGCCTATCTTTCCAGTTTAGGCTGAAATTTTTCCACCGATTGATGAAGTCAATGATTGGCTCATATTTTCTTCGCCGAGTATTTGTGAGCTTTACCATGCTCACTGTACACCTTGTACTATAAAAGTAATTCAGGAACTCATGCTCCAATTTCTCCCAACTATCGATGGAGTTAGACTCAAGGTCCATATACTAATCAAAGGTATTTTTTTAGGGAACAAACAAACTATTTGACAAGATAGTCACCGTAAGCTACAACATTATTACATGTCTCAAAAAAGTGTGCGACATGTTGTTTTGGGTTCCCTTTTCCCTCAAATTATTGAAATTTTGGGGTTGCTAGTCGTCAGGCCTTTTAAGGCTATTAATTCTCGTAGTATAGGGCTTGGAATATGCAAGGGAAAACTTGGTGACAACATCATACTTGTCTTAGAGGGTCCCTTCAATGAATTCCTTCAATTGCTCAATCGAGATCATTCCCTCAGAAAAAACTTGTACCTCCTTAGTCAGTGGTATTTGTTTTACAGGATGTTCTATCTTGTGAACTTTTGGAGCTTTTCCAGTTGCATGGCTAGACTATCCGTCTATCAAGACTTTTATTCTATCCACTATCTTATCAATCCGAGTATCTTGATTCTGAACATACTTGGTCAAGACCTCATTTGCCTTTGTCAGATTCGCCAGTTGCTTCTCTATAGACGAGGCATCAGTCACCATTGCTTGCATGATCAATGGAGATGTTGGAGAGCAAAATGGATTGTCACATACGTTGATCTTCGAAGTGCTCATCTTATGCGGTGTAAGTAAAGATGATGTGTTTGTTGAACGAACATCGCTCTTTGCACCAGAGTATTTTGAACCAGAGTGCTCAAATAGAGAAAGAGTCTTCTTAAGTATTTCTATCACGTTGCTTCCTCCTTTCGAAGCACTTGCATTGGACTTCATTCCTTTTGGGGTTGAAGATTCAAAAACTAGAGTTGGCACGGATGACACTGAATGTGTTTTTTGTGCTAACATGTTGGCCTTTCTCCTTGTGACAGCTTCCAAGCTTCTGAAAGTAACACCAAGGATGCTTTCTACTTCAGCAGAGAACTTTGAATCAGCAGCCTAAGAAATTGATTGAGAGTTTATCTTCTTGGAAGTCATTTCAGTATTCTTAATCTTCAAAATTGGACAAGTTGAGATGAGAGGTAGAGATCATCCCACTTAGAGTGCCAAAATTTGTTGGACAATAAAATTCTCGAGACCAAAAATAATAATCGAGACAAGAAAAATACTGCAACAATCGATTTATTAATTTCAATGTGAGTGTTACAATCTTTATGAATCCTCTAATTTGTTTTTTCAACTATAAATTCAAGGGCTTCAAGATTTATCTTTAACTTGAACTTGATTAGTGAACTTGATGGATTTGATCTTGACTTGTGCTTGAATCCAAGGGCTTTGTAGCTTGTTCTTGAATCTTGCAGTCTTGATCTTGAATCTTGATTTGCGAATTTGATGAACTTGATCTCGACTTGTACTTGAATTCAAGGGCCTTTGATCTTGTTCTTGAATCTTGAAGTCTTGATCTTGAAGCTTGATGAACTGATCTTGAATTCTTGAATTTTTGAGAGAAATCTGTTGCATTTGATCTACGAGCTCTCTCTTGCTTCTTGCTAGAATTGTTGATGCTTTTTCTGAATTATGAAGCCCCTATTTATAGTTGTAGAAAGTAAAGAGTCATGATAAATATGAACTTCCTTTGACCAATCAGATTTAAATGACATGATCTTGATAAATATGAACTTCCTTTGACCAATCAGATTTAAGTGACATGACACATTTTATGGATATTTTTATTCACTAGGCCTGCTGCATCATTTTGACATGTGGCATGATCCCATTGACTCCTTCACTTGACTTGGCATGCCACATCATTCGATACGTGGTGCCAAATTGGGCCTCTAGAATATGATGACATCTTGGGCTTGCTAAAGTGGGCTTAGTCATTTGTAGCCCAAATTAATATGATGACTTCTTGGGCTTGTTAAAGTGGGTTTAGTCATTTGTAGCCCATATTACTGGTCTAACCGAATTGAGGTTGGACTTTAATTAAAATTCATATATGTTTGGACTTAACCAATTAATTCAATTATATTAATCCGCAATATTTGTTTGAGATTAATATATTTTAAATTTAATATAATTCAAATTTTGTACGGATTTAAATTTAACAAAATTTCGTTACCTACACATATATAATAATAAAAATTAAACATAAAGTTAATTATTTATGTATATTTAATAAGATTTTAATATAAGTACTAATTTAATAAGGTTCGTGCTAAACTAGGACTCAAACTCAAGTGATTTCATATTTTACGTAATAACATGATTTAAATATATAAAATAATTATAAATCATAAAGATCATAAAAATATTAGCATTTTATAAATTTGTGAGCATATAATTTCTTTAGTTATTGTTAGAAATATATTTATTTAGAAATTTGAGATCTTTTTTTTTCTTTTCTAATATTCTCAGTTTGAGTTTCTCTGCAAAGATGAAGAGGAAAGTCATCAAGGGTGTAGACACGTAATTTGACTCTCCCCGAGTTTTAATCTATTTTTTGGCATTAAATATTTATATTTTTTGTTAAATATTTATTTTAGCTCTTATTTAATTTTTAATAGGTTTTATCTAAAACATTGTAAAAAAAAAGGATTCAAAAATAAGTTACATTTTAGGATATATTTTATTTTTATTTTTATAATAAGAGAAACGTCAAAAAAATATTTTTTCTTTTAATTTAGATTTTCAAGCTAGTAATGTTATTATTCTCTTAATTATATTTTACACTAGTTATAAATTCTTATATTTTCTTAGTATTAAAGTCAATTGGTCATTATTTTTATTATTATTATTTTCTTTATTTTATTTATTTATCAAAAAAAATAAAAAAAAAGATCTTATCGTAAAATCTACCCGAACCACCCCACTAACCCTGACTTCCTCCCACAATCCTACTTTCACTCAACCTCCCTAACTCCTTCCCCAAATAACACACGTAACATGCACCTCTTCACAATATATAACACACAAATATGGACACAGACATGGAGAAAAAAACCAAAAACACAGACATAGAAAAAAAGAGGACGTAAAAAAAACAGAGAGAAAACAACACTAAAAAATAATCAGACATAGAAAAAAAGAGAAAAAATGTGAAGTTGAATTCGGATTTACGTTCGAATTGTCGGTGATGAATTTAGTATTTCTGTTCAAGTGTCCGATGACGTTTTTCTTACTGTATTATTCGTCATAATTTATATCCCAGGTTTCATTTGATCCTGCACTTTATTCTATATGTTTTGTTGCAAATTAAATCACAATACAGTTGTTTCTCTGATTTCATGAATTATTTCATGTGTGAAGTTATTACAGAGTTCTGTTTTATTTAAACTATTATTTAATTCGGTATTTATCGTTCTTTAACTGTGTATTATGCCTATTGTCAATTGTGAAAAGAAAATATATAATACGCAGTAAAATATCTAGTTTTTCATCTGTGCATAGAAAAAACAGAGATAAAAATAGACACACCATTCATTCATACACTGTACACTACACACGTTCACCGAATTCATCTCCTTCATTTACTCAATACTCATACCTCACCAACAATTCACACATAATTACACCAAAAGTGATTCGATTGATGGAATTTGGTATGAGATCGATGATCTCGATGAGATTGATATTCCAATCTTTCTTCTCAGAACGTATTGATTTGACCTTTTTTCAATACACATTCATGCGCACATGCAGACATTGACATACACATAAAGAAAATAGGAAAAAATTAAAAAAAAAGCAGTGAGGGAGATAAATAGTGAAAAACGGTGGGTGAGGGACTGAAGAGATCAGAGAATAATGAGAGAATTAATGGAAATCGGCTCTAGTCCGTCGGATCGACTCACCCCAGTCCCAACGTCCCCAAAAACCCCTTCGTCATTGTCATACAAGCCCGACCCATTTTCTCTAATTTTTCACCATCGTCGAGTTCGCCGGAGATCCGGCGAAATATCGTCGAAAACCCACCACCACATCACCTCTCCTCCGGCTGACACCACCATTAAAGTCTCCGCTGTTCGGTTATCTCACTCCTCCCATTGCCTCGCTGAAATTAATGGCCGGCAAGCATTAATTTTTTCCTCTCCCTTTGATTCAAAATAGGTAGCCTACACTATGAACGACCAGAACTGGCCGGAGTTTCTTCGTTCCCTGGCGAAGCCCCTTTGAAATCGGCTAATTTTTATTGTGTTGTAGTTTGTTTTTGTTATATTTGTCTACCTGCCTTTAATATGAAAAAGAAAGTGAAACTATTAAATATTAGACCTCTTACTAGCTAAACTAATAAAAATAGTAGACAGAAATAAAAAAAATGAGAAAGAAAAAATCTTTATTATTTTGATTTTGAGTTAGAAAGTGTGTTTTTAATTTTGGGAGTTGTATTTATTTAGTGTTAAATAAAAAAGTGAGTTGGGGGTTTGGGCCATAGGTGACAAAAGAGATTTAAAATGAGGTGCAGGTGACATAGGTCTTAATAATTGAGTAGAGGTGACAATTACTTAATTATGGTTTAAGAAAGTTTGGAAAATTTCAAAATAATCCACAAGTTTTTAAATTTATACTTTGATCCAAATGTTAGTTAATATATAACGGGGAACGAAGGAAAAAAATATGTTTTTTTCTCTCTCCTTATCCGTTGTTATTTTCTCTCTCTTTGCGATATTTGTTGTTCATTGTTGCTGCTGCTTTATTCATCATCTTCTGATTTATTATCGTCATCATATACTTTATTATCATCTTCATATTCTTCTTGTTGACCATTGTTGTTGTTATTGTTGTTACCCCAACTGCTGCTCTTTGACCAAATTCTTATGTCAAATTTTTTTCCGTAAATCACTTTCAACTTTGGAATTTACTTGAGAGGAGACTTTGGTAAGTCAGATTATGCTTTTTAGTTGAATCAGGAAAACTGTTAGTGTGTTGTTTTTTCAACAATAGCTAGCACGCGAACATGAATGCAATATAAGAGCAATTTGTTTAAACATATCCATTATTTGCGGCACCAGATAAATATTCTGTTGTAACAGCAGACTCATGTTGGATTCATGTTTATGGGTTCTAGGTGCCCGTAATATGAATCGAATAGATGGGTATTCTGTTGCATCAGATTAGTAATTTGTTTTAACAGATAAATAATCTATTTCATCAGATTACTAATATGTTTCGAACAACAAAATACAGCTCCTGTCAAACACAAACACAAACTTAACAGATAATTCATATATTCTTGCTATTAATACTGGAATTAAATTATTCCTTAATTGTAGACATGTCATTCGTTAAGAAATAGAAATAGACAGCACAAAAATTAAATAAGAAATAAAAAGTCAAGTGCATCAAACATAATTTTTTATAAAACAAAAAAAAAATACATAGATAAAAGAAAAAAAAAGCTTAATTATTATTATCATCATCATTATCATCATTATTATTTGTATGGCCGGCCGGCCAATCTTCAACGGGCAGCAGCAGCGCCCTCCTTAGCCTGCGGATCTCCCACAACATCCTTACTCTGACGGCGGCCAACTCCCAATGCAGGTCATGAACCTCCTTCTGCAGTTCCCGCATGACGTCTTGTAAAATAGCGACATCCCACACAGGAACAACCATATCTAGAAAATGCATAAGTTGACAAAACACACGTAAAAACAAAAGTAAAGAAAAGAAAGAATTCGAATGTAATGTAATATACAATAAATATTTACACAAAAATCAAGAAAAAAGCTTACTAGAGACAAGAAAAAGCTATCAAGTTCTTGAAGAGAAAGTAGTTGAAGGTGTAACAAGAACAAAGAATAAATAGTGTGCAGTAGAACGAACGACTGAGTAAGGAGGGACCTATTTATAGAGGATTGAACTTGAATGAGTTAGGCAAAAAATCGGATCTCTTTACCTCCATTTATTAATGACATTCTTGATTACTGTAAAAAGTTATGACTTAATTAAATTAATCAATATTATGATAAATCATGACTTTTCAGCTTTATTATTATTAATAATTAGTTCTTTTCAGGAACCGTTTTTTTTCACTGAGTTGGACAACAGATAATATATCTGTTGCATCAGAAAAATCATCTGTTACAACAGATATATCATTATTTGCAACAAATAGATAACCTGTTGCATCAGATAATATATTTGTTGCAACATATAATATATATTTAAAAAAATAAAATAAATTATCTTCATGACATCCAAATTTTCTGACTTTTTAATTATATAAATTAATAAAGCGGATTTAAAGGCACAACTATTCACCTCTATTTATTAATGACATTCTTGATTACTGTAAGAAGTTATGACTTAATTAAATTAAATAATATTGTGATAAGTCATGACTTTTCAGTTTTATTATTATTAAAATAATTAGTTCTTTCCAGAAACTATTTTTTTGTTACACTGAGTTGGACAACAGATTATATATATGTTGCATCAGATATATCATCTGTTACAACAGATATATCATCCGTTGCAACAAATAGATAACCTGTTGCATAAGATAATATATCTATTGCAACCTATAATATATATATATATTTTTAAAAATAAATTATCTTCATGACATCCAAATTTTCTGACTTTTTAATTATATAAATTGATAAAGCAGATTTAAAGGCACAACTGTTCACCTCCATTTATTAATGACATTCTTGATTACTGTAAAAAGTTATGACTTAATTAAATTAAGAAATATTGTGATAAGTCATGACTTTTCAGATTTATAATTATTAAAATAATTAGTTCTTTCCAGGAACCGTTTTTTATTTACACTGAGTTGGACAACAGATTATATATCTGTTGCATCAGAAAAATCATCTATTACAACAGATATATCATCCGTTGCAACAAATAGATAACTTGTTGCATAAGATAATATATCTGTTGCAACATATAATATATATATTTTTTTTAAAAAATAAATTATCTTCATGACATCCAAATTTTCTGACTTTTTAATTATATAAATTAATAAAGCAGATTTAAAGGCACAATTGTCACTTCCATTTATTAATGACATTCTTGATTACTGTAAAAAGTTATGACTTAATTAAATTAAGCAATATTGTGTTAAGTCATGACTTTTCAGCTTTATAATTATTAAAATAATTAGTTCTTTCCAGCAATCATTTTTTTTACACTGAGTTGGACACCAGATTATATATCTGTTGCATCAGATAAATCATCTGTTACAACAGATATATCATCCGTTGCAACAAATAGTTAACTTGTTGCATCAGATAATATATATATTGCAACATATAATATATATATTTTTTTTAAAAAATAAATTATCTTCATGACATCCAAATTTTATGACTTTTTAATTATATAAATTAATAAAGAAGATTTAAAAACAAGAATATTTTTGGTGAGTTTTTTACGGTTTAAGTTGTGTTTATCATTTATTTCCTTATTCTTTTCTGTGAAAAGAAATGATTTAATTAAATTAAGCTGGTGAGTTTTTTATTACTGTGACAAGTCATAAATTTTTAGCTTATTAAATTTAAATAATCTTTTTCTCAATTTAAAAATTGAATACACCTGGTTTTCAATAACCGTTCTGTTTCTTTCTTTTCTTTAATAACCATTTTTATTAATTGAGTTATGACAACAGATTGTATATCTGTTGCATCAGATATCTGTTTCAACAGATATACCATCTGTTTCTATAAATCGATCATCTGTTTAAGAAGCTTTTTTTATTTTTCTACCTGATTCATCAGTCGCAACTGATAAGGAATCTGATGCATCAGAAGCGTTTTTTGATTTTGTTTGTTGAATGTGTTTAGACAAAAATCACAGTCACGACTATTCATTAACTTTTTTCTTAAAAATCATATCATCATATATCTTAATTAAATTAATCCAATGTTGTGACTTTTTTTAAATTAAATAATCTTTCTTTTACGATTATAATATCATTTAGTTCCTTATTATTTATTAACGAACCATTTTTAAGAGAATTTCTCATTATCACTTTCACCACCATCTGTTGCCACAAGTGCTCAATCCCTACCTCCAACTGTCGACATGTTGAGAATAGGGAATAAATAGAATGATAATTAAATATTTAATAAGAATTAAAAATTCAAAGTCGACCAAACCAAACTAAACCAAACATATACATAAAATTTTTTGAATCCCTTATAGGTAGATCGAATATAAAAAAGGAAAATACATACGCTAAAAGAAATAAAAAACATAACCTAATTATTATTATTATTATTATTACTATTATTATTACTATTATTATTGTCAACCTGATAATTTTCATCCGGCACAGTTGGGCCCTCCTCATCCTTGCTCTGAAGTCGGTCAAATCCCTCTAGAGTTCATCAAACTGCCTTTGAAGTTCCTGAAAGGACTCGATATGAACCTTCTTGTACGAATCTGGATCAACCATATTAGTATTGTAAGTATAGTAGAATAAACAAATAAGTGAGGAGTGAGAGTGAGAGGAGGCTGGAGGGACCTATTTATAAAATGATTGAATTGGAAGGGACTGGACTTGGTCAAACAAAAAGCCATGACTGTTCATATCCCTTAATTAAATAAAACTGGTGACTTTTTGAATATGTAAATTAAAAAAAATGGATCTAAATACAACATTTTATCTTTTTATTGTATTTCGAAAAGAGACAGATTGATAATCTGTTGCAAAATATATTCCACCTGTCAGATAACTTACAATACAACAAATGGACAATCTATTACAACAGATGGATATATCAGTTTGTTTTTCCATCAGCTGTGGTGTCTGTTGCACTTGCTAGTCATCTGTTTATTCAATTTCATCGAGAGCAATCGATTTTTCTAAACACTTCTTGGCCAAACTCAATTTTTTCCCTTGGATTGCTTCTCTTTTTTTCTTTGCAATCTTCAATCAAATTAAATTTTTGCTATTAGATTGATGGCAAAAATTGAATTTGGAGGCCAGCTTGAAGGATGCAAAGAAAAAAAGAGAAGCAATCCAAGAGCAAAAATTGAGTTTGTCCAAGAAGTGTTTAGAAAAATCTATTGCTCTCGATGAAGTTGAATAAACAGATGACTAGCAAGTTGCAACAGACGCCACAGCTGATGAAAAAACAAACTGATATATCCATCCGTTGCAACAGATTGTCCATATGTTGTATTATAAGTTATCTGACAGGTGGAATATAGTTTGCAACAGATTACCAATCTGTCTCTTTTCGAAATACAATAAAAAGATAAAATATTGTATTTAGATCCATTTTTTTTAATTTACATATTTGAAAAGTCACCAGTTTTATTTAATGAGGGGATATGAATAGTCATGGCTTTATTTTATTAAGTCAAGTCACCACCACTTCCAATTCAAGCATTTTGTCATTGTGGTCGTTAAGCTCAAAATAGAGCTCTTGATCCTTTGTAAGTTTGTCAACGAGGACCACTCACTTTCTTTCTTGGTAGCTTTATTATAATACTCCTCTTGGTCCTTCTTAGCTCTACGCAAATTCAAGAAGAAGTATGGAAGGTTCTCTTTGAGTTTTTCCTAGGCAAGCGCTCTCTCGGCTGATAAATTCTGTGCTGCAGCATATATGGATAGTGCAACACTTAATGCAGAATAGTTTTCTGGTAGAAACAAGTCTTGAGAAGACATAATCAGTAATCTATCGATATCAACTTTCGTTGTGTCAAGCAGTTCTGTTGATATCTTGTCTTCTGCGGAGAAGATTGATCAGCAGAAAAACCAAGTGATTGAGAACGTTTAAATTGTTGACTAACTCGAGAAAAGACATCTTCTGAATTATCAAACTTCACAGGGCAGTCTGGTGGTTCAATAACATCAAATGTCTTATTTCCGGTATTAGCTAATGATGGGGAGATTCTGCCTTCCTCACCATCCTGAAAATAAAAAGCATTCAAAATTAGATGGAGTATCTCTACATAACAAAACAAGATGAACTAAATCTATCATTTAGTTTTTCTTTCCTATTCCCCACCCTTTTTTATCTTCTCACCTTTATCAGATCCAAAATTTTCTTTTTTCGAATACTTGATAATGCCTTGAAAATTGCTTTCTTTCTCCTCTTAGCCTTAATCTCTAATGGAGTGAATGAAATCAAAATCCTCTTTGATCAAATGACACTACTGTTAGATATCAATTCCTTTACATCAGCAGTTAATGCATTAACAGTATTAATCACATCATCATGTTTTGCCTTGCACTCTTCACATTTGCATGTACAATATAAGCAAGGAGGGGAAAGATTGATCATTCTTCTACATATAGAGGA
Organism: Capsicum pubescens; assembly: GCA_030864215.1. Taxonomy (NCBI): domain Eukaryota; kingdom Viridiplantae; phylum Streptophyta; class Magnoliopsida; order Solanales; family Solanaceae; genus Capsicum; species Capsicum pubescens. The sequence continues at coordinate 161,015,647 of CM061544.1, forward strand.
TAACATACCCGTCATGCAAAAGTTTACACCATCGCCAGAAATGCTTGCCACAGCGAAAGTCTGTAGAAGGCATGACAAATAAACATGAGCAATATCCGACATTAAATCTTAACAAAGTATCAGAACCATATTCATGGTTCGTCAGCCTTATCAGTTTGGACCTACCAAACTTAACTGTAAAATTGTAAATATCTTGTTTGAATGATCTATGACTAATCGGTAAAAACAACATTCACAAAATCAGTGTACTCTATGTGTGTTTCCATGATAACATTATCAGTAATACATACCTCCCACATATGAAGTGGTTCCATCTGCATGCAGCTTATTCCTCTGAACCTATCTTTACTGCAACCTCTTGTGATGGTCAGACAAAAGTTGATCAACTTTCAGTTCCTTTCATAGCTACAAAGAAGAAGGAAAAATTTTATGTCACAGAAAGAAAATTATCTTTCTGTTGTAACAGATGTAGAGTCTGTTGCATCAAATGAGGAGTCTATTATGTCAGATGTGGAGTCTGTTGCATCAGATGTGGAGCCTGATGCAGCAGATATGGAGTCTGTTGGAATACATAGCAGGCTTGCTGGTGGTTTGATTTGTTCCAATAGTTGCTTTGTCTGTTGCAACATCAACAACAACATAAACTACAAATAATAAATAAAAAATATCAACAACAAAGAAAACAACAACATTTATTCCAACAACGTCATCAACAACAAAGAAGCATACATCCTATGTTCCAACACCATCAACAACCAGGGATGGACCCACATGGAGTCCTCCGGGTGCGCGAGCACAGACTAAACTCGTATCGAACTTTATATATGTATATGAAAATTAAGAAAAAACGTATATAATCTAATCAGTGATCACCCATAGTAAGAGTTGTTTGGTTAGCCTAGTTGTTGTTTATGGGTGCTTAAGACTATATATTTTTTTGGTCTTGAGTTCAATTCCCACTCAACACATATTTTTTTAATTTTGGTAACCAACTCTCCTCTCCTTATTCACTTTAAACTTTCTTTTATTTTTTTTCTCCCTTACTCCTTGTGTTGATTGTTCGGACTCCACTATTTTTAAGATAAGAAGCACCCACCGTCTAAAAAACTGGATCCACCACTGTCAACCATACCACACCATAAGTTCCAACAACGCCAACCCCACCAACAACATCAATAACAACATCAACAACAAAGAAACAAACAAAATACATAAAAAAAATAATACTACCAACAAGGCTTTTAAACTTCTCCCAACAGATGACTTTTTTTCGCATCTTGTAATAAAAATTCTCGGTTCATTTATTCAATAATTAAAAGTTCCTTCAAATTTTTTAAATAAATATGATATGAGAAAATGGTAATTAAATAAAAAAATATAAATATCTTGCAAGAAGAAGACGAGAATGAAAGAGAAATAGTGAATCATATCATACCTTAATGTCAAAAGGGGGTCAAAACAATAATTTCAGTCGAGGAATCTAAGATATGGATATGGATCGGTTTAGATCCGAACGAAAATTTATGAGAAAGAGGAGAGAAAAAAAGGTTGTGATAACCCTAAAGAGGATAGAAAGAAAAAATATGAGAGATGAATAAAATAAATTTAGGGCTGAAGGAGAGGAGAGGAGAGGAGAGGAGAGGAGAGGAGAGATAAGATAATTCTAATTTCTAGATGTACTACCCTTAATATTAAATGACTAAACAAAGTGTATTTATTCAAATTTATATTTTCAAAGCATAATTAATAAGGCTAATTTGGTAGTAAAATAAACTCCTAATTAATATTTTCTTAATGGGTGTGCCAAGTCAATATTAAACGGAAGAAGTATTAGGGATTTCAATATTTATTAATTAATATTTCACTAATAATTTGAGGGGCACGAGGAAGAAAACGGGTGACATTGAAAAATAGGACAAGACTACTCAATGAGATTTTTGAGTTATCCAAGAAATATTTTTTACCGCCTTTAGTAGTACTACTACTTTATCTACTCGGACAGAAGCTTGCTTTAAAATTAAAAGAAAAAAAAAAGATTTTCAAACAAATATGTCGTCTGTTGCAACAGATTTAAATATCTGTTTGAAAAATCCCAACAACTCAATCATCTGTGACAACAGATGGAAATATCCATTTGATAACTAAATCAGAAATGTCATCTGTTACAACAGATATCAATATCTGTTTGAAAATTTCCAACAGCTCAATCATCTGTCATAACAGATGCAAATGTCTATTTGATAATTAAATTAGATATGTCATCCGTCGCAACAGATATTGTTATCTGTTTGAAATTCTCCAACAGCTTAGTCGTTTGTTGCAACAAATTTCATTGTAATTGATTTAGGTGGAACTAGGGATGAAAGAATGAGATCCTAATTAACTTAATGTTAAGATTAATAATAGTACCTACATCGATCTAGGTGGAATGAGGGATGAATGAATGAGCTCACAGGGTCAACTACAAATCCAATTAAGTCATTGCATTTGCATGGTGTTAGTATTGCATTCATCCCGATCCGAGTCGTGAATCGATCACTCTGAGTTGAAATGAGTTCTCATTAACGTAATGTTAAGATTAATAATAGTACCTACATCGATCTAGGTGGAACTAGGGATGAATTAATGAGCTCAAAGGGTCAACTATAACTTCAATTGAGTCTTTTGGCAATTGCATGATGAGACGGTACTGCATTCCTCCCGACAAGAGTCATCGATCGATCACTCTGAGATGAACCGATTCTTACTAACTCGTATGTTCAACTAATACCTTAATTGAATAATCTGGGACTAGGGGTGAGTTCTCATAGGTTCAACTATAACTTCAATTGAGTCTTTTGGCAATTGCATGGTGAGACGGGACTGTGTTCCTCCCGACAAGAGTCGTCGATCGATCACTCTGAGCCGAACCAATTCTTACTACCTCATATGTTCAACTAATACCTTAATTGATTAATCTAGGACTAGGGGTGAGTTCTCATAATGTCAACTACAATAGATGACAACACCTTTTTGATAATTTACAATAGATGGGTAATCTATTGCGACATTGACTTAATCCATTTAATAATTTACAACAGATGGATAATCTATCGCAATAGATGACTTAAATTGTATGATAGTTTACAACAGATTCATGATCTGTCGCAACAAATGACGTAATCTGTTTGATAGTTTACAACAGATGTGTAATATATTGCAACAGATTACATAATCTGTTTAATTTGATCCAACAGAAAAGACATCTGTTGCAACAGGTTAAATATTTGTTTATATATAATTTAATTGAGTTCATATGTTAGACTAATACCTTAATTGAATGTGAGTTCTCATAGGGTCAACTATAACTTTAATTTAGTCTTTTGGCAATTGCATGATAAGACGATACTGCGTTCCTCCCGACCAGAGTCGTCGATCGATCACTCTGAGCCGAACCGATTCTCACTACCTCATATGTTAGACTAATAACTTAATTGATTAATCTAGGACTAGGGTACTAATACCTTAATTGAATAATCTAGGACTAAGGGTGAGTTCTCATAGGGTCAACTACAACTTTAATTGAGTCTTTTGGCAATTGCATGATGAGACGGTACTGCATTCCTCCCGACCAGAGTCGTCAATCGATAACTCTGAGCTGAACCGATTCTTACTACCTCATATGTTAGACTAATACCTTAATTGATTAATCTAGGACTAGGGTACTAATACCTTGATTGAATAATCTGGGAGTAGGGGTGAGTTCTCATAGGGTAAACTATCGATTAATCTAGGACTAGGGGTGAGTTCTCATAGGGTCAGCCATAATAGATGGCAGCGGCTATTTGATAATTTACAACATATGGGTAATCTATTGCGACATATGACAATCCATTCGATAATTTACAATAGATGGGTAATCTATCGCAACAGATGACTTAATCTGTTGTTACCTAATCTGATTGATAATTTACAACAGATGAGAAATCTAATGCAATATGTTGAATATTTGTTTTTTACGATTTCAATTGAGATCATATGTTAGACTAATAGTACCTAAATTGATTAATCTAGGACCAGGGGTGAGTTTTCATAGGGTTAACTAGAGTACTCGGTCAACTATAACTTCAATTATTTTTATACAATTTCAATTGAATTACCCTTTTGGAAATTGCATGATGAGAGGGTTAAAAATTATGCATATATTTTATGATTTTAAAAATAATTAAGATCAATTCGGACCAAATTAATATTTTCAAAACTACTTGTCATTCTTTTCCAAATACAAATCAACCCATACAAAACGTTTCATCATTTCAAATCTCGAGGTCTCGCTCTTTTTCTCTCATTCTCACTTAATAATACAGTACAAAAAACAACTACTCAATAAATTTGCTCAACCCTCCACCACAGATTGCTTTTCTTCTCATTTTTTACCACATAGGTATTATTTTTAACTTTATTCTTGCTTGTATCAGTCGTTTTCTTTGTCTTCGTAGGCACCAGAGTTCGAGAAGATCTTTATATTTGTTATGTTTTTCTAAAAAATAAGGGTTTTTAAGTTAATGATGAAAAATAAAACTTTTAGTTGTATTATCTTCGAGAATGGGTTTACAATTTTGAGTTTTAATGGTAAAATCGTAGGAAGAACTTGAGAAATCCCTAGTTTCTATTACAGTGTTCTGTTAACTATCGTGGTATTATTGGATGGTGTCTATGGTGTTGGTGGTGGTGGTATTTGTGGTCATCGTGGTGGCACTGGTGGTGGCATTGATTGGTGGTGTTCGTGGTGGTTGTCGGTGGTGTCAGTATTCGTGTGTTTGTTTTGTTGGCATTGATTGGTGGTGTTTGTGGTGGTGGCTATTGGTGTGTCGGTATTCGTGGTGTTTGTTTTGTTGGCATTGGTTGGTGGTGTTTGTGGTGGTGGCTGTTGGTGTGTCGGTATTCGTGGTGTTTGTAATGTATTATTTAAAATCTATGTATACATCAATTGTAATGTAATTTTTGTTTTTCTTTGTCTGTAGGTAAAACATGTCTCCCAAAAGAAAAGAAAGTGAAAGTGGATCAACGTTTGACCACCTAAAAAAAGGCTACAGTATAGAGGGATTCGAAGGAGCTTCCTGAACAATCTCAGTCAGGGAAAAGTAAAGCTGAGGAGAGATGTGAAAAAAACGTTGAGGGAGGTGGACAAGGGTCTGTAGATGGTGATAAAGAAAATAAAAGTGAGAAAGAGGAGGAATTAGAGAGTGAGAAAGAGAAAGAGGATGATCATCAACATGATGATAATGGATAACCGATGGGGCGTGAATTAATATCGACATCCCAGCATGATCCTGTCAAAATTTTTAGTATTGATAGGTTTCAAGTTGTGATGCCGATAAATGACCCAGAAGGAAAACAACTAACTGGTCAAATTGTACTTAAATGTCAGATGGGGAAATTT